>CM037032.1:18701788-19951788 GCA_020882235.1 Schizaphis graminum
CTTAATTTATATATAATTTAATATTGTATTATTTTATTAGTTACGTCTCTCAGTTGAAGATTTCATGAGTAATGACCCATCTGGAGGTAAGAAAAAGCCTAAACGAAAGCGAACACCATCACCACCTTCAAAACCAAATAAACGTAAAAGGTAATAAGATTATTTAATGATTTAACTAGGAAACAAATTTAAATGCATTCATAACAGATTTTTTTTTTTTTAAATGCTCTAAAATTATTTTTAACATTGAAAAAATTTGTTTTAATTATACAAATTTTTATTCGTAAGTATTAATTATTCGTATTGTTCATCTTCTAGTTCTCCTATTTTGTTTTTAATTTGAAATGTATTTCTAAAAAATAATTATGTAGTTTAAATGGATACATTTGTTATGCTTTTACCCTGTGTTTCTTCATAATAGCACTGGTTAATCAGGTGCTGCTTAATTTTTATTGAATTATATCAGTTCCTTGATATATGAAATTTACTTTGTGCTTAGAAAGCAATGTTTTCGGACATTCAGAAAAAAATGCAATTTGCATTTAAATTTGATCCCTAGATGTAATTGATAGAGTTGTTATTCAACTTAATTATATCTATTAATTGTATAGCGGACGTGGAGGTTCTGTGATGAGTGTTAAGAAAAATAAAGTTGATGATGATAGTGATGATCTAACTAGAGATCTTGAAGACCCGATTTCAGAACCCAATATTTCTGAAGTTAATTTAAATATTTCTCAAATAAAAACTGGTAATTCTTTATAATATTTTGTATGTAAAATACCTATTAAACATAGTATATTTTATATAAAAAGGATCATCTTCATCAAAAAAGGATAGTGATTCTCAGCCAATTAGAAGTGGTACTCTTATGGATTTAGATGAAGATTTGGACAAAAGTGAAGATAATAAAAATTATGATAATAACGCACAAGATGGTACAAGCTGTCCTGCATCGGGAGTGTCTAGTACTGGAGGTGCTTTATCAATAATTAAAGAAGAAGGACCAGAAGATAATGCCACTGAACAAATGCATCATATTGTTATACCAAGTTATGCTGCATGGTTTGATTATAATTCAATTCATACGGTTGAGAAACGTGCCTTACCAGAATTTTTCAATAGTATGTATTACTATAATATTTTTATAATTTGTTATTAATTTTCCAATGTATCTATTGCTTCAGACAAGAATAAATCGAAAACCCCTGAAATATACTTAGCATATCGAAATTTCATGATTGATACGTATAGACTTAATCCAACTGAATATATGACAAGTACTGCTGCTAGGCGTAATTTGGCTGGTGATGTTTGTGCAATTATGAGAGTTCATGCTTTTTTGGAACAATGGGGTCTTATTAACTATCAAGTAAGCATTTTATTTCATTTAAATTTTAAAAGGTACAAATTTTTTTTTCTTTGCATTAATATACAATGATAAATAATTAAGGTTGATGCTGATAGTAGACCAACTGCAATGGGTCCACCACCTACATCTCATTTTCATATCTTATCTGATACACCCTCTGGTTTGCAACCTGTTAATCCTCCTAGAACTCAACAACCTTCAGCTGCTAAAACACTATTAGATTTAGAGAAAAAGCCCGTAACAGCAGATAAAGATACTGGTCATCACCCAGAACCATTATCAAGTTTTGGACTTAAATTAGATCAGTAAGTATTCAAATTTCTGATAATTATAATAATGTTTTTTAAAAATGTTATTAGTATTATATTTTCCTTTTTATTAATAATCTTTTTTTTTATTTTAGATATGCTAAAAAACCTGGTTTATTACGAAATAAGACAGCTGCTGGAATGACAAGAGATTGGACTGAACAAGAAACTTTATTATTACTCGAAGGATTAGAAATGTATAAAGATGATTGGAACAAAGTTTGTGAACATGTTGGCACAAGAACTCAGGATGAATGTATATTACACTTTCTTCGTTTACCCATAGAAGATCCCTACCTAGAAGATTTTGAAACTGGTAAGAATATTAAACCTGTTATAACATATTATATGTAATAATGTTATTTATATTTATAATATTACAAACTGTATAATATATGGATTGGTTTTTTCGGTATTCTGATTTTAATAACTATCAACCCTATCATGGTTGTTTTTTCAGAATTCTAGTATAATGGTTTTCAGGTATTAAGGTTTATCATTTGTTATTAATACCTAATCTAATACCACAATATCGGTATCAAATTTTAATACTAGTAACATCTTATGTATACTTATTAATAGAATACCTTGTATCTATCAAGTATAATTGGTTTAATTTGATCATATTTTCTTAAATAATTGATTCAAATGTATTTAAATTATTTTTTATTAGGTGGTGCTTTGGGTCCTTTATCTTACCAGCCTATTCCATTTAGTAAATCTGGTAATCCAATTATGTCTACTGTTGCTTTTTTGGCATCTGTAGTGGATCCCAGAGTTGCTGCTGCAGCAGCTAAAGCTGCTATGGAAGAATTTGCTGCAATTCGAGTAAGTTAATATAATTTTACTACTTTTATTATTGAAAGATGATTTTAAAAAAAAATAATTTATTTCAGGATGAAGTTCCTTCTGCATTGATGGATGCTCATGTTAAAAACATTGAAGCAGCCACTACAGATGGAAAGTATGATCCAGCTGTTGGACTTTTACAGGTAAAATGATAAAATATTACTGTAAATTTAAATGTTATCAAACAATTATATAATATTTCTACTGTTGTATAGAGTGGTATTGCGGGAACTTTCCCAGAAAAAGAAGAAGAAAATGAAAAAGAAAAGAAAGAACCAGAAGATGTCAAAGATCCATCATTGACAGCAGAAAATGATAAATCCGTCAGAGCCGATAAAGAAGTAGTCTCTGACAAAGATAAAGAGCAACCTATGGATGTTGATAAGAAACCTTGTGAAGAAACTACAGCCAGTACACAGTCTACTACTGTTAATCGTACTGCTGAAGAAGAACCTGAACGAATAGTTAAAGTAAGTACTAAGTTGTAATGTTAAACTTACCTCATTCAAATTACTAATATTTGTTTTGTATAATTATTAGGACTCTGAAGTACAAGCTGCTGCTGCTGCAGCTTTAGCCGCAGCTGCTGTCAAAGCAAAACATTTAGCAGCTGTAGAAGAACGAAAAATAAAATCTCTTGTTGCATTACTAGTAGAAACACAAATGAAAAAACTAGAGATAAAGTTAAGACATTTTGAGGAATTAGAAACAACTATGGAAAGGGAACGTGAAGGGTTAGAATACCAAAGACAGCAGTTGATACAAGAACGACAACAATTCCATTTAGAACAGCTAAAAGCTGCTGAATTCAGAGCTCGCCAACAGGCCCATCATAGATTACAAGCTGCAGGTGTTCCTCCTCCAGTCTCAAACCCTGAACATGTTGCTCCTGCATCACCCGCACCTCCAATGGCCACATAAAACATGCCATTCCAGAATTACAAAGCCTTATAATGTGAGTTACATTTAGTCATTTCATCAATGGTGAAGTATTTATCATACAAATATCTTTTAGTTTTACCAACCTTTTAACATTAAATCCATCTTCCTTGTATAAATTATTGAATATATTACATTTTTTTTTTTTCTTAAATAATAGTTTTAGTGTTTGATTTTCAACAAATATTGTATAAAATAATAATATTAATCTAAAGCCATTAGAATATTTACTTTATATATATATATATAATCACATTATAAAATAAATTATTTTATCATCAAATATATACATTTACAATTATATTATTTCCTATTATTATAATTATTTCATTTTTTATCATTTTTATTTAATATTTATACTAATAATTATGTAAAATTACTTTTTTTAATGTATAAATTGAACTAATTTTTATTCTTGGAGTATAAACCATTTATCTTATTATTTTTATGTTAATTTATTAAAGAAAATAAAAGTAGAGGTTAAAGATAAACAATACATTTTGTAATATCATATCCTTAAAAACGACTAGTATTAATTGTTAACTGTTGCTCATGGTATCATTTTACATAGAATGTTTAACTGCACTATAATTTTTTATAGTTCCATTTTATCAAAATAAACAAGTTTGAATTCATTTCTATAATAAACTATGTTTAATTGTTTATACTACTCATGTACGAGTAATGTTAGGCAATGACTTTCTTCACACAGTAGTAACTCTGATGCCCAGTTTAGGAAGTTTCTTAACAATTCAAACAATCGCCTAGTTTGCATTTTGCTTAAATTAATTAGGTGTAGAGCTGTGGCAAACATTTTAAAATAAATACTGAAGATGATAATTGATTTATTGAGTGGCATGTCTCAACTGGACAATAATCTGTCATCGTCTGAAACCAACTATTTAATATTTTGTTCAATATCGATGTATATTTTTCACTTCATACTATTACTTTTATTGTTTTTTTTCATTATTGAGCTTGGAATGTATTTCAGATTGTTTTACTTCAATTTGTATCGGTTTTATTTAGAATTCTTATTAAGTTATAAATTATGTTTTATTAAGTTTTACCTCTATATAATAAGAACAATAAAAAAAAAAATCTTGATATCTATTGGGTAATTTTATATTTAGTAATTATCAGGAATTTATTTTACTTTTTTTATAAGTGATTTTTAATGTCCTTTATATAATCCAATAAATATTAGTTTTATGTTAAACATGATTTTATAATATATATTTTTGTCAACAGGTATATTATGATAAATGGTCTGTTTGAATTCTGGATTAGTCGTCGATTATTTAAAATCAGTGGAAGTTCTGTAAGTACTTTTGTATTCACTTGTACATATTAAATTATTTATAGAGTCTTACTGTAATAGTTGATTTAATTAGTATGTATTAATGTATTATTAAATGTATTCTAGATAATAATAGGTGCAAATGAATATATTAATTTGTACTGTTAGGATAAAAAGAAAATTACATAATTTATTTGTTTTAATGTACAATTTGACAAAGAAAGAGAAATGTTTTATTTAATATTTTAATATTTTTTATGTGTTACAATCTTATACTGTTTTACTACATTACTGATATAATTAAAGTTTGTGTAGTTCCCACACTACTTTGTGTTACTTAATATACGATTGTATGATTTATACAACTAAAATGTAAGCAATTTTTATATTAGATAAATAGTAATATAATATTTAAGTCATGTGTTTTCCTTTTTTTTTTTTGTATATTGATGAGATAAACAAATATACCTACATCTATTGTATTTTCAATATATACAATTATTAGTTATTACTAGTATTTATTGAACATATATCTATATTTCTTTGATAATTAAAAATTGATACTATTAACCAAAAAAGGTGCCGACATCTTTTAAGAGACCTGTGTTTACAAAATAATGAAAAATCCTGACGAGAAAACTATCTACTACGTTGAGTTATTAACACTGGCCCTTCGATCCCTAATCACATAATATATCTAATAATAATGATATTGTTTTTATTAATGATATTACTTATTAGTTATTACTATAATATTATCCACTGGTATACCGCAATCGGAAACATACCAGAACATGAAATATTGAATACAGAGCGATTACGAATGATACAATAATTAATAACCTTAAAATAGGTTTATACATCTACTATACATGTGGTAACAGGATCTGCAGCAGAGACATTAACTTGTGTGTATTAAAAGCTTGTTTTTTTTTTTGTTACTGGAAACCAGTTGCTCGGCAGACTCTCATCTGATCAATGATGATGATACCCCAATTGTAATTTATACTTACATCGATTATCATAGTGGTGGTTATGTCCGGCGATCTAATGTTTCCAGTTGTGAAGAATTATGTCAGACCAAAACTTTCACCGTGAAACCAAAAAAAAAAACTAAAGTTGGTCATTAAGCTCACCCAAGTTGATAAAGAATCTCCAAATCAATATCAAACAAAAACTAATGATTAACAAGTATTTGGTACTCTATTTTTAAAATTTACAAGTCACTTAAGGGACCATTGCGAGCTTTTAATGTTACGAAGTAAGCACACCCAATATGCTCTAAAACTTCTAAAGTTTTATCCTTAAGTTTAATTCTGTTAATATGTATGCAAGACAGAATATTAATTGTATGATTTGTATGTAAACAGTGGTTGCTCTCTCTAGTTCAAAAAGTAGCAACCATATACTGAGACTGATTTTGTGATTCTTGAACGGCCCAAGATTGAAAGCAAGTTGGATCAACTTTACAACTTCAAAAGATCCAGATAGATGTCAAAGTGACTTATTAGTTATTATATAAAGAATACTTATTAGAATCATTAGGTTTCATTTGATAACAACATCAAAGTTCCATGTCATCACAAGGGGGGCCAACTACAAAAGCTGACTGAATGACTTGCAAATTAAAAGTTATCATTTATTATTTATAAACAATGGTAATATGTACACTCAACCCGTATATGTTACATAATTATGCATTTTTAATATATTTCATTTTAAATGATTATTCACTTGTCACAGAACTTAAAGTGGGAAAAAATTCCAGGGGGGACTAATGTCTGAAATTTCTCCATATAGTTTTTAGTATTCGATGTATAATTTTATGTATTATGTCTAATTCATATAGTATAATATGTAATGTATGTCATGATTGTGTAACATACCTCTATTCATCCCACTTTTATCTTATCCTTGAATTATGTTCAAAGTTTAAATTTGTAATTTGTTTCATGAAAAATTTAAATGACAATTAATACTACATTTTTAAGAGTAACTAATGTTTTATACAAATTTAATATTTGGAAAAAATATTTTTTTCTCATAATATTATATTGTAAGTATACACCCAGACAAAAAAAATATTTAAATCTTAAAAATGTAGTGATTTAGTGCTTTAATTTGTGTAAGAAAAATTTTAATTTTATGCATGGTGGGGTGTGAGCATACTTAAAAAATTACACATTCACTCTTTACCTATATATATATATATATTACACATATAATGAAGACAATGTTTCATTTAAATTTTTTATTAGTTCATAATCATAATTAAATTTACTATTTTTTTATTTTTTATTCTCATATATCCATATTTTATTCATTAAGTCTAAGTATCCTGTTTCCCTCTTGGGACATTTTTAATATATTTTTTATGTTACCATCATTACTTCCAGTAGTCCTTGGTTGCATATAAACCTAAGTGAAATATACTAGATGAAGAATGGCATTCAGAAATGTCACTAATGGAACCTATGCCCCAATTGAAAATCGGGGGTATTTTGGTGGTTGGTATTTTTTAGTATAGGATGGTTAGAAGTTAATTATTTAGTTAACTATATAATTGAGTATATTTTATAAGTATTAACTGTAAATTGTTATACATAGCTACAAAAGACAAAAAAAAACAGAATTACAATTTTTTTTTTTTGACTGGGTGTGTGTGTGAAAAAATAATTTTGCCCTACATGACGAAAAAGTTCTGCACGGACGAAAAAGTTCTGCACGTCACTAGATAGATATATAGATTTAAAAAATAATAATTATAGAAAATTTAGGTAGATAGTATCTATTCGGTGACGGGTTTAAAAGTTTCAACCTGATTTCTAACAGCGTTGGTACTTAGTATTTGGTTCTTATAATACAACATATTACAGTAATTATTAGTTATTATAATAATTATTGATTTAATTTATTAATTATATGCAGTCATGCTGACCAAAACAATGCATGTCAATACAACGACGTGTCTTCTGTTATATCCTATACGAACGATGTGCAATAAATTCAACAATGTAAACATTGTAAACATAATGTTGTATTATAGCGCTCGCTCTATTTTTATCGCTTCCGACAGCAAATTTTTAGAGTTTCTGTTTGTCCGAATAAATTATTAGTAATGTTTATATTTACTTCGCAATATAATTGATTAAATATGTAATATAAAAGATAGAGTGATTCTTTTATCAAACAACACTCATTGTTTCCAAAAGTATTCATGTTTTTTAAAATATTTTTTTACATAGTTTTAAATTATTAAAAAAACAACGTTTTTATAAAAAAAAATTTATTTTTAAATATTTTTTATCCTTATAATTTTTAAGTTTTTTACTTTTTTGAATGACAACATAGATTTTTAATTTCATATTCCAAAGCAGAATAATTTTTTGAGTATTTTGATACATAAAAATTGAATTTCGGGTGAGTAGTTTATGAGTTATACTTATTTAAAGTTTAGACAAGTGGAGTAGTGGACAAACATTTTGCGGGGTAACCCTGTACCACTCCACTCCGCGCAACTAAACTTTAAATACGTATAACTCATAAACTACTCGCCCTAAATTCGATTTTTATATATCGAAATACTCAGAAAATTATTCTGCTTTGGAATATGAAATTAAAAATCTATGTTGTCATTCAAAAAAGTAAAAAACTTAAAAAATATTTAAAATTATATTTTCTTATAGAAACGTTGTTTTTTACAATTTGAAACTATGTAAAAAAATATTTTCAAAAACATGAATACTTTTGGAAGTAATGAGTGTTGTTTGATAAAAGAATCACTGTATATATTTATTTAATATATTTTAATATTATTTATTATTATTATATTTTAAATATAATATGTATTATGGTAATATTTTCATTATTATATAACCATTATAATTTATAACCTTCTTGAACGCAACAATACACCATTATAACCGATAGGCCACTAAACACACGTTAAACATAACTTTTTCGTCTAAATTAAATATATTATCTAAAACTAAACCAAATTCATGTACTTCCAAAACATCAATGCAACTAAAAAACTCCTCCAAAATCAAAACTTAACCTGTCGGAAATGGAATATGCCAAAGCATTCTTCACTTTGGTTGGTTGGGTCTCTAAACGGGCTATGAAGCGGAACTAGTAACGCAAGCCTACCCCAATAAGCGCCGGCAAGAGATTGTTGTGCAAGAGAGTCTTCCCGTCCCACCATGTGACATGTGTCTTTGCGGCATTAGAGGAAGAGTCGACAGTGTCGCGTCTTATCCGTGGTGGCGGTTGTGACAGTTCATACCAGTCTCTGCGGTGCCTGAACTTTGTACTGGTGACCGTTGCGTACAGTGTCATATAGTGCATGGTACCTTTTAAGCGCCCTGCAGCTAATCCGGGTATCTTATCCGTCCACCAATGCACAGACTTTCGACACTGGGTCAGTGAGCGACGAGGCATGGTGTGTTGACACAGATCTACCTAGATATTGTATAAGCTTTCAGCCGTTGCGTCAGCATCTGCTCCGATTTTAATAACGAACTCGTGACATAGGGGTGTTTACAGGTATGGCCAGACCCGCGAAATTTGCAGTCCTCTCTCCCCTACGCTATATTAACACCACTATTGGGTTTACACGAAGAACAGGACGAGCTGAGTTTTTCAAATTCAATAAAATAAAATATATATAATAATACTATTAATATTATTAAATTCTTATCATACGCAATTTTCTAATAGAAATTAGAATAATTTGCTGTAATTTAAGTAAGTTAATACAATTTTTGCTAAATTGAAAGGTAATTTTTAATAAATTTGTTCCAGGGTGAAGTTCTTTGTATGTTGTTAAATACTCAAGTTATGACATTGAAGCAGCTATTATAGGTAGAAAATATGATCCAGCTGTAGAAATTTTACAGGCTATGATAAACTACACATTTAAATTTTATCAAACATTATAGTATTCAGTGGAGTAAACTGAGTGATGCAAATGCAGCATTTGCAAAGGTATGTTTTTGCACCACCAGAAAATCATTGAAATATATAATAATATATTATATATAATATATAAACAGGTACAAAATTGTAATTTTCGTGTATGTATTATGCATTATTAATTAAATTATTATTCTATCTATATTCTAAAGACTAAAATAATAAAATAAAAAATATGGCAATAATTCAGTACCTGAAAAATTAGAATCAAAAATAGAATACATAAAACAAAATGGCATTCAAAAAGGTTTCCGTCAATTATAGAGACATTAAAAATATTCCGAACAATACCTACTAATACAGCAGGTTGTAAAAGATCTTTTTCTTGTCTAAAGAAGTTAAAAACATACTTTAGAACGACTATGAGACAAGAAAGGCTTAGTAATTTAGCAGTTTAGCTACTTTTTAGCTCGAAAAAAAGAATAATATTGATTTGGACCTAGTAATTGATGAATTCGATTCAAGATCTGTGGAAAGAGGACGTCGTCTCAACTTAAAATAAATAAACATTTTTTACTGTTTTATTTATTTATACAATAAAATCCCGTTACAACGAACTCCAGGGGATCGAATTTTTTTTCGTTGTAACAAAAATTCGAATAGCTCTTTATAAGCTCTTTCTATGACTTTCGTTATAACGGGATTTTTCGTTGTAACGGGAATTTATTGTATTATAATAATAAAGGTTTTACTGCTAAAATAATTCAAAAGGTATTTATTATTTAAAGAAATATATACTATGGAAAAATATATTATAGTTTATAGGGAAGGATTTTACTTAGGAAGTTGGATTATTGGTGTGTTGGAAATAATTATAATTATAATTATAAGTTGAGAATATGCCACTGCACCACCAATTGGACCCAATTTACGCCACTGATAGTATTGTATATAATATTTATACTGTTTTTTAGAGTAATATTACAGAAACTTTCCCAGAAAATAAAAAGAAGAAGTACGATATCATATTATGTTAAAGATCCGTCATGGACAATAAAAAATGGCAAATCTATTTGGCATTTAGTAAAATTTATGTACTACTCTTAATATCAATTTCACTGCTTGTTTAGATTAGGTGGTTCTTGTAAGTTGTTGTTACTGTGAAGTTAATTGTTTAGATATTTTTCTGTGTACGTCGGTTTTAACCAATCAATAAATATATTCTTTGTGCTGCTATGTTGTAAAATTTTGAATATTTATTATGTTCGTTCTACATTTTGAAAAAAGTTATCATAATTGCATTCAGCCTTAAACTTGAGATTTTACACCAAAGTAACCTGTCCCTATAGGTTAGGTTAAACTTTCATATAAAGTTAATAAAACTTAAAATAATAAGAAACATGCATAAACACATTAAAACTTTAATTTTATTTAAGTTAACTCTAGAAATTCATTGGAAAATCTTATATTCAAATTTGAAATCACAACATTAATAATTCTGAAAGACCTATGTAGTTCTTCACTAATGAATATTAACAGATGGACTTAAATCTACATTAAAATTACATACTGCCTCTGTTAGAGTAGGTAATCAAAACATAATTTTGAAGTTTTATAGGTTTTCTTCTTTAAAGTTTTGAATACGTTTTAAATGCTTAATGCTTTAAACAAAATAAAATAATAAAAATAATAAATAACCACACTTAAATATTGATTATTATAGTTAAAAAAAAAGGTATTCATTTAATAATATTTTAATGTTTTCACTAACCTCCTCCTGTAATAGGCTGTAGATTGCATTAATAATACCATGACATTTACAGATTTATCCAAAGTTGCTAATTTGCTTTGAAGTTAGTGACTTAACACATTTATGATTAAAAACACTTCATAAATGATGAATACAATTACAAAAAAATCACTGTTTTGTATTGAATTTAAAATATATAAAAAAATTTTAATTTAGAAATTCATTGTTTATTTTTCATGAATCATACACTACAATAAATTTATATTCAATATCTACTGTTTGTGCTACATCTTTGTCGTGTTGATCTTAAATTTCTTTTTGGAGTATAGTAACAATTTTTTTTTTTTTTAATTCATAAAATACATTTACAATCTCTGTATACACAAAATAATACAATAAGTAAATAAGTTAACAATTTACTACAATTTCTATATAATTAATTGCTTCAAAATTCTTAAACCGATAAATCCAACATATAACATAAATCTACATTACTTGACCTTTTTTAAAACCAAAAAGGGTATCCAGTAGTTTTCAACATTTATAGATGGTTGAGAAAAATCGACAAAGAGTGCTTCTAATATATTGAATACCCTGTATGCACTATATAAATAAAATATTTTTTATAATATTGGCAATAGTTAATACTAATTTTCATTTAAAATTAATTACTTTTAAGAATTTCCATAAATCTAAAAAAACTAAATTAAACGATGTGCTATATAGTATGTATAAATGACTGCTGGATATTGCTTTTGCACTTGAGCTTGAACTCCGTTTAGATGACCAAACATAACATTTACTCCATCATGAGATTAAATCACTATATGACATATGTATGATTTCCATGTTTAAATTTTGTTCTTCAAAGTAATGTATTATCGCTGAATAAATTTGTGATGAATTTTGACCACTGGAAACATCTATGAAACCTAAATTATTTTGAAGACTTTCAATCTTACAGTATATTGTATATGTATTAAGAACTAATCTTCTTTATAACTTTTAATAACATGATAAGTATTTACATAACCGTTTAGCTAATTATAAATTATTTAATATTTTTTAATTTTGCAAGTTTGTTTAAGTATATTGCTTGTATGAAGATCATCACTTTGTAGAGCTTTCAAGTATTAATGAAAAGAACAAATAATGGAATATAGTTGAACATATTTAATACATTATTATTATATGGAATATGGATTTCTAAGTCATCAAAATAAAATACAAAATCTACTTAACGGTTTTAACGTTAATTTTTATGCCAGAGTACTTATTATATTCACTTGTAAACATTTAGTTATTTATTCTGTCTTATTGTAATAATTGATTTAATTAGTAGTATTAATATATTCTGGATAATAATAGAATAATAACATTTTTAGTAATAATAATACCTAATATTTATTTTGCAAAACAACAGGTAATAAATTATATAAAAACTTAATATAAATTAATTTCATAATCCCCTATTAGCCAAGATTATGCCGAAGGAGACTGGGAAACGTTTAAAAAAGGATTAATATTAATACAAAAAGTTTGACAGTTTTAGATGATTGTATAAATTTTAGCCAAAAACTTAATTTTAAATTAACTGTTTAACCATCATTCATACTAATTAAAAGTTACTAGAATTTAAACATGAGTTTCTATAACATACAGATTCACACTCAAATTGATAATGTATTAAGTATTTACAACAACAATGTTTTTAATTATCAATACATTACAAAAGTTATGATGAAAAATAGTTATACTAGTTAAATTTAAAATATTCTAAAGGTTACAATTCATATGATTGGGATTGATAATTATATTTATCAACATAATTTAAACTTATAGTATCTTATAACTACATATTACAACATTTAAAGGAACTTTGAATTCTACATTAAATAAAATATCTTTAGTATTATAATATATTTTAATATAATATAGTTGTATTAATAAAAAAATTTAATATTTTTTTTGATAATTATACCCATAAATTTATTTATGTTTACATATATAATATTATATTATACATAGAATAGTATAAACACATTACTATATAAATACTAAAAAAAAAAATACTAAATTAAAATACTTATAAAAGTCATAACATTATACCACATCACAGTGTGTTATTTGTGTCAATCTTAGTTATTTATATCTATATAATATGCAGAACATTATTTATATAATTGTATTTTCATATCCATTGAATTCTGCGGTGTTCGCAGGAGTAGGTAGTGTTGTGATGACGATCTGACAATTTGAATGTAAAGTCGTCAAATTAAAATTATAACCGCCGCCGCCATATTCCCGTTATGACTTATGTCTGAGCGTAGTCTTAGTTGGTCGTCGTCGATGCGAAATGTGCATTGCAGGCTGGGTCAAGTGCAATATGAGATCGTGTACGTATCGCACACGGTGATGCACGTTTAATACATATTGCAAATAACACAACCTAATTTGCTACATTCTTTGCTTTTCGTCCTCGGCGTACAGAATAAAAAAAACCGTCTACCACTTGGCCTCGACGATTTCGGAAGAACTATGTAGCAGCAGCAGCAGCAGTAACCGTCGACTTTTAGCAAAATCCTCCAATTGGCCGGGACATGTGCAATATTAGTCAAAATTATACAATAGTTACACAAGTCATCGACCAACTGGTGAAACGCTTCACAGTAATAACCAATCATTTCGCCGACGAAAAGCGTCGCGTCTGCCTATAAGTAAAAAAACAAAATAAAAAATTAGGTAATTTATATGACAATATTAACGCAGGACCTTGGTACAAAAGTATATCTAATTATTATTATACTATCCTCTGGTACACCGCAATCGGAAACATATACCGGAACATTAAATATTGAATACAGAGCGATTATACGAATGCAAAATGGCACAATAATTAATAATATAGAATAGGTATGTACATCTAGGTACTCGACGTGTGTATGTGTGGTAACGGGATCTGGAGCAGAGGTATTATAACTTGTCTGTATTAAAAGCTTGTTTTTTTTTTTTTTTTTTGTTACCGGAAACCAGTCGCTCGGCAGACACTCATCTGATCGATGATGATACACCGATTGTAGTTTATACTTACGTCGATTATCACAGTGGTAACGTTGTGTCCGACGAGTGTGCGTTTCCACTGTTTCCAGTTGTGGGAAATTATGTCAGACCACTCTGATCGCGTGTCCCGTCCGTGGTATTCGTATTATTATTATTACTATTATATATAGATTATAGATATCTCTTAACTATATAACAGAGGAATATTGTTTGAAAAGCGAGACAAACAAAAATTAAAAAATGTATGAAAATAGTTAGTTTTTCTATTATATACATATTGATATTATAATATAATATCGGTGCACACCGAACTCACTAAACATTATGAACTCATAAATAATATAAATTTTATTTTAATTTCAGCAAATAACATCACACCTCGACCGCTATGCTATGGATCAGCAGTACACTCAAATACTCAATGCATTGTAATATACGTACGGCGATAATTTTAGTATACTTTTATATAACAAAATATAATATAATATGATATTATTGCGATTATTGTATTAAACGCGATGTATGCGCGTACCTTACACATGCCACACCGGGCCTTGGGCTATCGACAAAACATTCAAACATCTGCCATCTTCCTTTTGACCACCACGCGACCAAATGTTAAATTTAAAAATACTACGGCGAACAATGAATCCGATGCGTGCTCTCGTTTTGGTGCGGACGGAATAATATAAATTGTACGTACGACGTCTGTTGTACACCTATATAATGATACTTGTGTGTACCTCTATGACAAAATTTTATTATAGCAGCGGTTTACCGTTTACCTATATAATAATATTGTTTTATACTGAACACGATATCTGCGGGCGATGGGGTTTTGTACCGTACTTAATGATTCGCGCGTTCAATTATCATACGATAGTCATATTATATACACACTACCTACATATATATAGGCGTACATATAAATAGTACACCGCGACTATATCGCAAGTATATCACGCGCTCATCGTCCTTGGACGTATAATATATTGTATTATTATAACGTATCGTCACGGGGACGTCCATACGATTGGCGAGACCTAGGACGAAAATAATTCCAAAACCCTATATAATAGATATTTCTATTCGTGAGACGTGTCTTCAAAATGCCGACTTTTTAGTTGCATCAACGGGTTAGTATCAATCAATTCAAAAGTTAAGAACTTTGGAATAATTGTCCATATTTCGGAAGAATCGAAAATAAGAGTAGCAGCGATTTTTTACACAAATAATATTTCTGTTCTAGACATTATTAACGATTAAAGTGACCATTTTATTTTTTTTAGCTTTAGAGATATTTTAACTGGCTTAATATTAAATATCTAAAATAATTTTCAAAATTTCCTTTTGTTTTAACTGAAAAATATATTATTGTAGTTTTGCATTTGGTATACTCTCGTTTTCATTTATACAAAATAAAAAAAGATCAATAATTAATTTCATATTTAATTTCATGGTTGGTTATTGGTAAAATGTTTTATATCAACTTAAAATTCAGAAATTACACAAAAATAAGCTTTATTGAGTTTTTAAAAGTATATAACTACACTCCTTGAACTTGTACTACTTATTTATTTTCCTCATTATTGTATGGTTGACCTCGAAAGTTATTTACTTATCACATATAAACTATTAAGTACCTATATATAACTTTATTTTATCTAAATAAAAATCCTTCGTTATTTCTCTATGACAAAATACATTTTAAATGTTATTCAATTATATTATAATTTTAGAACACTAGATCTAAAATCTAAGCAATAAACACGAGCACCTCCTCCCCACCTAGAAACATACTAATATCGCTTAGGTTACACTTTCGCGAAAAATTTTATTTTTTTGTTAAAATTTTATAAAATTGTTGTATGTAGCTTACGCTGTTCGTGTTATTAATAGTGAGAACGATATGATTACAAGACAACGACGTTCGATTGTATGAAACGCGTGTTATACATTAAAAATGTACTTTGAACTGTCAATGGCGAAGCGTGATGGGAAGGGCGAGAATAGATTAAACTAAATGATGAGAAGAGATTACAACTGATGATGACTGTATGTGTATTTACTATTTAGGTGTACCTATGCGCGTGTTAGATTCGATCGGACTTACTATATCCATTTATCAGATAGAGTAACAAGACTACCGCGATTCATCATTTTATGGTAAACAAACTCATTTTCTCGAAAAGTATCGTTTTAGAAAATATTTCTTTTTACACAATTCAGTGATTATAAAACATCGTTTTTAATTTCATACATAACATTTTGGAACGTCGGAAGCTGCAGTATATATTTCAGGGAATTTCAAATCATAAAAATCGAATTTAAAACAAATTTATACGGATACAATAATATTGACATACATTGTAAGTATTTTACTTTATTGTCTGTATTATAATAAGTAAACAATAAACATTCTTCGAGAAATTGAACGTTTAAGATTAAAAGAATCATTTTGAGTTTGTATAAGAATAAGATTATACCATTTATACCCGAAATTATTTAGTATAAACGCGTGCGCCCGTATTATTTTACACCGACGAGCGGTGATGGGTTTTCATCAAACGGTTGTGGTTACACGACTCGGCCGAGAGAAACTATTTGTTTTTTGAACAAAAATAATACTCAAAACCTACGGAAACCAGTTTTTTTTCTTTTCGAGTAAATTTCGAATAGATATATTAAAATATTTATGGGTACTGCGCGGTCTCCCGCAATAATAGACGACTTGCCCCACCCCGTAAGTATACAATCTTCTAATCAATCGAACACGAAATTCTTATATTGACCAAGACTCCACGAGCAAACGCAAGAGTTCACGTTTAATATACCAGCGACGAACATCATACTATTAAACACAATACGTATCATAATATGACTATGAAATATTTGCAAATGCTTGCGGGTTTCCTTCTTTTCCAAAACGATTGGTTTTGATTTTTGTATCGAAAATGTTGTCCTAGACCTGGGTATTTTCGTGTTTCGACTTGTAATTACATTGAGCCTATATTATATCAAAAAGTTTAACGATTCCAGACGAAATGCAAAATGATAGTTATCCATAGAAGGTGCAGTTAAAACAGATATTAATTATTAATATGTAAGGCGCGCTGAGGTGCTTTTGCGAATCGCACTCGAAGCAGGACTATAACGTATGAAAAAATAATAGCATTATATTATCGCGGTAAAAACCTATAGAGTCCTATATAAACCTAAAGGTGACTGTGACTTGCAGTGAAGTCGTGACACTGAGGATTCTGCGGGTACAGCAATAGGTATAATAACATAATATAAAAATATTAAAAATGCGTTTAAAAGCTGTAAGGGTTTTACAGTAAAGCTACATCTATTTGTACAAATAGGTTAATAGTAAAAATAATAGCGACGATTGTACTGATTATCACGCCAAATTCGCGCACTGATTTTTAACTAATACAATATACATTAACATAATAATATACATTGTTATAAATATGTAAATAACGCTCGTCGCCACTGCTGTGATCTATTTTTCACATGATATATATATTACATTTGTGTGAGTCTAATATGTACCTATGTTGTGAGGCTGTGTGTTGAACTTTGCCAATCATCCGAAGAATCTCGTTCCGAACGGTAAAAACCGCTCCTATATAGTATCGTCAACAGGCCACAGCCCGCAATATGTACGGGCCGCTACCGTCGCACGCACTCGCTTTATGTTATTAATTATTATTATACCTATACTGATGCTGCTGTTGTTGCCTACTTATCAGTCATCCACGTTGAGTTTTTTTTATTTATTATTTATTTATTATGAATTATTTTACACTGACCAGTCCGCTAATCGACGACAACGAGTCCCCCTCCATTCCATAACGAATGAACGATTTCGCATGACATTTCAGTCGGAAGTCTGATTTGCAGCATTAAAACTAATACATCAATTACTAATCTACTATCATATTATTAAGAAAAATCATATTTTAAAAAAATCCATTAGACATTATACAAAACGTTGCTACACTTCTCTAGCACCACAATCTAAAAACATATTAAATATACATTTAAAGTTATAAGTTATAACTAATTATCTGAACGTCTAAAATTTAATTTTTATTTACCTATTTAAATTCTTAGAATATGAAATTAAAAATGTATAATGTTTTCAAATAGTGTAAAAAATTGTTTATACTTGAATACTTCTAAATTTAAACGAATAAATTTCGCGATTTAATACAATTTAAAAAAAAATACGTCAGTCAGCACCGGTTCAACCTTGATTTGCCAGATTCGAGTGTCTAAAACCACGGTGGTCGGAAGTTACTTCGCGAAGACAACGTCTGCCAGCGATTTTTTTTTAATAATCATAGTAATAGTAAAAATAACGTCGGTGCAATACGGTTTTTGGGGTCCTCGCGCAGCAGAGCATCGCGCGGGCCTTATGCGCCCATACACATAATATATTATACATCACTATTATACAAAATATATAATATACTGCAAATGCCAAATACATATAAGAATCATTGAATTATATTATTATTGTTATTGTGCGCGTGTGTGTGAGTGTGTGGACGATTCCACCAAATGGACGGCGGAAATGCAAGCGCGTCGGCCAGGTGAAAAAGGAACATCTGATAGCCGGGGCGACCCGTGTCACGCGCGCACGCTCGCGCCAGCCACCAAGCCTCCAACAAAAAACACATCTGTCGTTTTTGGAAATTATATTATTACACATCGTGTGGGCGATTGATGGAGTGTGTGTAAGTACGAATACGAATACCGTGTACCTTCTATATTATTATGTCTACTAATATGCAGCACGCGATCTAAATCCACGTGTTGTTGTAATAATAATATATGCCTGTGATAAAGATCATCGTAGTGTCGTCGGCGTTGTCGTCGTGCCGTTTATTGCGTTTAGATAATAAAATATTAAGACGAAGCGACTACTGCAGCTTATATTAACATAATATTTTATTATTAAATTTTAGTCTCTCGTCCGGCGAAAACGTACTCACGCGTGCCGACGAGGGGTGGGAGAGAGATCTTCTTTTTCATTACCCTACGACCCTATCACCTTGCATGTGGTCACCCCCGAAGCGTTTTTCGAATTCATCGCGAAAATCTGAGCTGTTTTGTAGAGCCATCATGTCAACGATAACCTCGATATACCGTTCACTCCCCCTTCCCCACCACAGGCTTATCACGATAAAAATATTTTTCTTTCTGTGAGCTTCAAAAATTAATATATTTTATGTATTTGAAAATAATAACAAATCTCGATCAATAGGTATTGATATTGTTTGAGTACAACGCTGCTGCGGACACGATAAAGGAACAAAAATGTACAATTCTATAGGAATAAAATTTTCCCCGCCAACACGTTGGTCTCAAAATAGACGACGCACGAAAAACTTATGAATGTCGGTGCCCCTGACGACGATATCCAAACAAGGCTAGTATGTATATAGCTTATTTAGTTGGCGGCAAGCCGGTATATTATACAATTTTTTTTTAAATTTATTTCATGAAATTCCTATAAAATTATGCTAATTAGTAATAACAAATATTTTGCTTTGAATTTAAAACCTAAAATACCTATAGTATTCATAATACATATACGTGGTATCTTCTATTTGTTTAAAATGTATAGTATCTAATCTATTATCAAATAAATAATTTATCAGTTGATGAAAAAAAAATCCCAGCACTATCCGAAATACGATAAAAAAACATCACGTAGATTATTTTATAATTATTATCATAAACGTTATTTGTACATCGTGTACCGCACAAAAGAAATCGCTTTTGAATGACCTCATGCGTGTCGTTGTTTTTAAGCTAACAACGATAATCTTGCTCTGAGAATCGAATGCGGCGCATATAATATAATATGTACTATTGAACAAAAAGTTTAAAAAAAAAAAAATGTTTATACATTTAAACGTGTAATATTAACTGCGGTCTATGCATAAAAATTGTTAATTTACAAATTCCAGATATACGATTTCGAAGATAATGTCTTTCGAGTCACGCGAAATCTTAAAATGGTCAGCGGGCGGGTACCAATTATATTATACATAGATATAATATATTATAATTGAAACGTAACATATAATATAACTGTAATAATATATAGTATACACATTACACATGTATATACAGGATGAATCACCAAGCATGCTCACTCCTTTTTCTCCAATATTATATACAATTATTTAAAAACTCATTTTTGAATTAGATTTAGATAAATAATAAATTTTTAAAACAATTATCCATCGAATAATTTACAGTAAAAAAGGGGGTTTTCATTCAAGTATCTAGTACGAAAAAATATTAAAAATATGAAAATATCATCTTATAGTGTATTTAAAAAATCCAATTCAAACGTCAGATTTGGTTTACTTATAAACTACTGGATTTTATGACTACATTTTTGGAGGAATAAAAGGGTTTTGTGAATCACCCTGTATATATAATATTATAACGTGCACACGTGTGTTATAGTTACGACTAAAACAGAGTGCTATAAAGTCGTTTTTTGTTAAAACTCGGCAGTGCACATGCGCGAACACTCGCGTTATTCGCGGTCGGTCCGAGTGCGGCAAACTGGTTTATATCATTTAGGCGTGACAATATTGTTGGATATATTTACTTCTATAAACGCGATCGTCTTTAATTTTTATTCATTTCCTGCTGCGCCGGCCTGCAGTAATTTAATTAAGATCGGTCTAGTATCTACTCTGTAGTGCGATGCTGTTTGTTTGGCACCGGTTGACCCAGGACCGTAATTTTATCGCGTTATACGTTATGTGTGTTATGTGTAAATACGATATATCCTTACCGACCGCATAACAGGTTCCAGGTTACTCGTCCTCGTTGTTTTAGTTTATTAGTTACAATATAATATATAATATAGCCGAGCGCGTATTCTTTGTTGGGACGGTTTCCGATCTGTTTCTGTCGATATTAAATTATATATATAATATAGTACGTATATAGTATATACACACATGCCGCCACGGTGTCGAGTTACGCGAGAAACAAAGCGTTATTATTATTATAATTTAAAGTGTACACAACAACAAGATTACGTGTTTAAAGTCAAAATAGTATGTTTTTCGAACCCTGACAAAATCGAATACTTTTAAACCGAACGGGAAATAAAAACTGCTGCATAAACGCATGCAGGTATACTTGAATGCGTGTTATAATATTACGCTAGAAGGAAACTATGCGCATAGTGCATACCTATATTATAAATTATAATATAATAATATAATATAGTCGGATCGACGAAATATCACGAGACTGAGAGACAAAAATACGCATAATATATAGTATACACGACACTATACACGTATGCACATAATGTTATATATAAATTAAAAACGAAGGATATGTAAGGGATAGTTTTTATTGAGCGCAATATATTATATGTAGAGTTCCGTGCGTGTGTACCAAAGTGTATAGGTATAATGTATAATAATATATACCCCCCGTACGGAACAAAACTCCAAAAGAAGAGAATGAGGTAGAGGAGGTGTCCGGGTCTCGGCAGAAGGTTCTTGTCATCTGACACGGTCTCCCCGGTCGGGAGAAGAATTGAATGAAAGACCTCACAAAAGAGACATTAGCAGCGCAGCCCTCTGCAAGGCATACCTATATAAACACAATATATTATAAACGTACAGTGCTATGTATAGGTACGTCGTACATAGACTGTGAAGTGTGCAGTGCGATTGTGCGAAGAGTGCGCGCACGGACGGGAGACCTACTACCGCCGGCCCACATTCTCATTTTCGGTTCACGAAACGAGAACATTACACAATGGAAATGGTTTTTTATCGAAAAAAAATTAATCCCCCTTCGAGTAGGTTTTTTAAGACTTGCTCAGGATACGCATATACATACACACAATCACATCGTATACGTTATAACGCCCGGGCGCGGTCGCGGCGGTAAACAAGAGCAGCTGCCGCCGAGATTCGGCAGCGTCCGTTTCCCCTATAGCACACTGCTGCGCAATAACAATATTCAACGGTTACCCCGACGATATCGTACAGTAGGCAGTACCTATACATAGTGTAGTTTCAATAAAACGACGACGAGCCTATATTATTATTATTATTATTATTGTTATATGTGCGTGTTAATATCGTAGTTATATACAGGATGAGTCACCGACGAGATTTCCAGAAAAAGGTTGTCGCGGGAAAACCGCAAGCACTGCAGGATACATTGGGGTGCATATAAAATAATTTATACTATACCTAAACAATATATTTGTATTTTACAATATATGTGTATATGAAAACGTTATCTATACATAATATGTGCGTATATGCAGTGTAGATAGGTATGCACAAACGCGCTTTTATCACTCGCGCGAATATTATATTACAGTAAAATAATTATTATAAAATACATATTTTGTACACGCGCATATTATCATAATAATATGTGCTATACCGCAGAGTCGATTCGTTTGAACACTGATAGACGCGACGGCGGCGTCGGCGGCTTTTATTTTGAAGTACTACTTGTATTATATAATAATATACGATCTCGTTGTGTCGCGGGTATGTGCGATGCAATGCCCCGCCGTGTGTATTATACACGGAAATTATTGCTGGCTGATGTTATTATAACAAGACCGATTATTATTATTAAAAATTTTTTTTCTCTCGACAAAAAATGTAATGAAATATATATCGTTATTATTATTATATTTGTCGGCAGCGTTTTTGTACTGCACTGCGCGCCCGAATGCCGAGGAAGTGAAATTAATAGAAAGAAGAAAAAAATTTTTTTTTCCAAAAACCGTCCACCGTGCATAATTTAATCAGTCATCCGAGCAATGCGCCCTGCATAGACTTGTATCGCGACTGTTTTTTTTCTCTCAAAATCCAACACATTTTTTCCAACACATTTATTAAATGTATACATGTTATATTTGTTCGTGTCAAAACGATTTTGTGTAATGCATCGCGAGAAGAACTTTGCCGCATGTATATATGTGCAGTGTGTATGTCGAAGGCCCACGCTCCATAAAAACGTGAACTATACTCGCTGCTCAACACGCATAAATTTAATATTGTTATATACAGAGAGTACGCGTTGACGAATTTCTTAAAATCTAATGTAAAATTCCGCTTGACCGCGAGTCCAGGAATAACTACTCATATACCTAGCTAAGCATAAACGTATAATGGGTGCATTAAAATCTTCTATAAGTCAATAAGTAATAATAATAATATGTATATTATTACTGCAGAGTTTAGCATTTTCGCGCTAAATAAACATTGTTGTAATATACGATTATACGGATATACGCGCGTGACACGAATTGACTAGAAGTTGCTTAAGTTTGTTCGCCGTTTCCCCTTTTCCGATTTGCATATCGCTGAATTACCGTCGCCCGTTTGAATGCAATAAATTAATATAATAATGTATACATGATGAAATCTCACGTGTTGCGCTGCGCAAAACCCGAAATGTGAGAAGAGGGTTGCAGTGCACGCGGTACTTTAGTCGTTGCCAAGCAATAATAATAATACTGCCCTTCCCTCTAGCGAAACAGTACGCGAGTGTATAATGACAATCACTATTGCGTACTTAATAAATTCGTTTTCCTACGTCGTCATATAATGAAGTATTATTTATTTCTACATACATATTATAATATACTTCACACAATACAATTTAATACCAATGTAAAATAATATCCGAATTGAATCGTCTTTCCAACAACACTTGGTATCTTGATACATAAAAATATAAAACAACGAAACAAAATTCGAATTTATTTAACCAAACTCGTATTTTGTTTTTCATATCAATTCGATAGACAAGTATACAATATAAACCGATTAGTGTTTCGTTCGATAGTTGTGCTTAAGACTTATGTCGTGTCACATGAAAATTTGATTAATTTAATGGTTCAATAATGGACCACTAAATCATGTTAAAAACGACCATTAGCTCACAGTTAATTAATTAAATGTTTAATTTTTGTTCGTGCAACCCGGAATTATCGGTAATATTATGTGTGATAAATTATAAAATGCATAATATTACTATAAATTTAAAATAATATTGTCTTACCACCATATACGGACAATCAAAATATATAGATGAACATGACGTGTTGTAGCAGCTGCGGTAAGGACACAAAATAATGTAAATCCGAAATATCACTACGATGATTGAGATATAAAGATCACAAGACGGTGTAAAATAAATATTTTACTCGACGCGGATTTTAAAATTGTTTTTTGCTATTTTACTAAGAGAACGCGATTCGAATCGTCGGAGCGACGTACGTGGTGGTGATGATGTTGGTGTTGCGGACGACAATCACAGACGAAATAAAAACGGCGACAGCACAGCAGAACCGGGTAGCGAACGACCACCGCACGCACGCACCCGCACGCCCATAACCTGGGACAACAGATCGCCGGTTGGGATGCGCGCGGCCTCCTCGCAGCAACAGCACCAGAGGGTAGTTTCGATGAGCTGTATAGAAGAGTAGAATAAGCGCGTATAATATAGGTATACGAGTAGAATAATAATAATAATAATAATATTGTAAACACGAACACGCGGTGCGCAACCAAAACAACGAATTCGCGCGGCAGTGGCGGCGCTCCGGTTGCACCCCTCTCCACGCGTGAGAAATTCGAAGGTTTTCGGTAACGCATATTATATTATACACATTATTTTATATATATATATATAAAGTAGTAGTGGTGGTGGTCGTCATCGTGGTGCCCGCCCCAGTTGACAACGCGCCGCACGTGAAACGCATTCTCTGCCGAGCCAACCCCTCTGCGGGGCGTACGCGCCACCCCTACGATACCGCGTGGACGAGAGTGCGCGCACACACCCCTACTACGATTTATACTGCGCACATAATATATTATATTATGTATTATTACGGCAACCGACTGCGAGTGCGATTTTCGTAACGGAAACAACTGCTGCCGTCCAATGGTTTCTCAAAATATTTATTTTCACGTGATACCTACATATATTTATACATTATATTATATATACCTCTGGTGTATACAACTTCACAGAAAGATAATAAAATATGTACGTAAAGGAAGAATAATAAGTGACCGCGAACGCTCGGATTTTTTTTTTGCATTAAGTTCCCCCAAATACTCACTACCAATAGTGACTATATAATATAATGCATCGCCCACTCTATAAAAATAAAAAAATTTTATCTAGTGAAGAAATAAAGAGTGGGCACGTTTATTTATAGTATATTTTTTAATATATGTATACAAGAATGAATTATACACGGGAAATTGCAAGAATACAACAAAGTACAGCAAGCACGTGATATAGAACTATTCACGAGCTTTTATAATATATAACACTAAGTTCAAGTAGTTCAACACATTTTTTCATGCAGTCAAATAAATGCATCACGTATTATAGAAGTGTATTTATTAAATCGACATTATCGAATTTCCCAAACATATATACGAAATCATAATGCAGTTTTATCGATGTCGTATACATGCGTCGTCGTGGGGAGGTATACGTGCGTTATTGGTTATATCGGAACACCGCAGCAGCGGCAAAACAAACAATCCCGCAGCAGTCGACGTGTGCACGCCGTCCGGCAGATGAAACACAATAATAATATAATGGGAACCACCGAAAAAGCATCTGCTGCATATTTGGACCCGAAGAGTATTTTCGATTCGATTTTATTCGATTTTCGAAGCCAATACACCACGACTCTGCGATACGAGTTACGCCCGCACCTGGACCGCGCGAATAATCTGTCATCGGTCATGATCGATCAGAGCGCGCGTGTGCGCGACGAAACTGCTAACAACATATTCTAACGCTTGTGGGCTTAGTAAAAGCCGAAGAGGGTGTTTCATTTGCCGCCTTAACGATATTGCTATATAATTTATATATTTTCAAAAACCATGGATCATGATCTAGATCACGTTATATAATATATTGAATGATGTATAAACTATAAAGTATGTAATAAAACATTCTCTATCGGTAAAAAATTTAATATATTATGTATTATGCTATTGCGCCACCCCACGGTAGAATCACCCCGGAAACTTTTTTATTTCGTTCATACTTCACGACTGTATGAAAATGACTTTATTGAGGGGAGGTGTAGATTTTTATTTTAAGAGCAGATTCGTCTTGATGATCGTTTCAAAACCCTCGTGACGGCTGGACCATTAAAGGGACATTATTATACCGATAAAGGTCCATTTCGAAAATTGAAATACGGGGACTCGATTACGTGACATCGAACACTGCGCAAAGGCTTTGAGGGTGAATATTATTTATTTGCACAACTCTTTTTTTCATTATTATTAATATTGTTGTTTTTATCAGCCGACGACGAGCGTTGCAAAATTTATAGAGAACAAAAAAATATACCGTGTATAAATACATATATAATATGTGAATAGGGGAAAACTCGATTCGACATTTCGATTATGAAACGCATCGTGAAATTAATTTTTTTTATTAAAAAATAATGCATAAAGTATTGTATTACATCAGATTTATTTACATGCGATGAAATTTTATACATTTGAATCAGTAGTGGGGTACAGTGTAGGTACTCACTTTATATTACTAAAACTTTAAAAATGTAATTTACCGCGAGACACCAGAAAGCAACTTTTGCATGTACAAATAAAATATTCTTTACTCTTCGAAAAACTATTTTATGGTAGCGGTATGTCAAACTGTATTTTATGTATAACAGCGAAAAAATAAGTTCAAATCGAAAAACAACAAGACTTAAAGAAAAAAATACACTAATATTCATTTTTATAATAATATATAATATATAAATCATTAAATTATAAATGTTATATTGTGTTACTGGTTAAGATATAGGTACCTGATATATTAATCCGCACGATGTGAATATGTGAAAACATAGTTTTAACTATCACAATTTGTATGAAACTATCACGTTTAATCAAGATAGCCGCGGTACTGAGACACAACGCATATAATCAGAGTTTTATCCTATACACACAAACTCAATTGTTTAATGTCCGATTAGACAATTGCATTTCTAATATCATATATCCCTCAATATTTCATTGTGAGAAGAAATTAAGAATTTGTATCGAGACTACAATTATTTCACAATTGGTTTTGCATGATAATTCAATTTTAAGCAAAGTTTATTATAATAAATCAATAAAAAATATTTTGTTTTACATCATGCATAAACAAAATCAAATAGTTTAAATATTATGTATTCCACAAGTCTTATTAATTATTCCCCGACTTTCGTATCATCAAAATAATTAATTTGGTAATGACACTGACCTACAAATTCAAATTCACGTGTGATCATCATAATATACGTAATAATAATACGAATCAACTAGTTGCCCACAGCACGCTTACGCTATACGTATATACTATATATACAATAACACAGTATATTATAATACTACTTATTAATTATTATACGGCCAACTATACGCGGTAACCATATTTTACAAAGTATTATAATAATAATATATTATTTATTTTATCTATCATACATATAATAATTATATTGATCTTTGGTTTTTAATGAGTGTAATATTTAAAAAATATTGAATGAAGATGGATGAACTCTAAAGGGATGCGTATAAAAAAACTATTCCTTCGGACCCGTTACCATCTGTCGCCGAATTGTTGGCCAACCGTAGCTGATTATGAAACTCCTATACATCTGCTCCTTTTTATTATTATCGGCCTCCTGTTCATTGCATTACAAGCTTATAGTATACGTTCTTACAACACACGCTCTCCCCCTTGGTAGGAAGCAACTATTATTATTATTATTATTATATATGTGTTTTTTTTTATCCAAATAACACTTCCCTATTGGTCAAAACTAAGTCCTTACTCACAATTATTACTCAATTTCACTTTAGTCAACGACCAAGAATGACAATACTAAACAATCGGGCAATCTATCAACTTTCAACTTGCAGGGGATTTATTATAATAATAATGCTAGTAACGGCAAAGGTTACTTAATCAAGACATACAAAAATATTAAAATTATAATAATAATAAATACAATTTTAATATTTAGGGTTTTATTTTGACCACAATAATATCATTAATTTAAAATAATACTAAATGTTACAGTAAATACAAATTATAATTTTATTACACAGCTGAATTTAGATGTTATTTTTGTTTTACGTCATTTAATATGTCCTGCAAAATGGGCCCATCTGTTATAATAGTATAATACCAATTAATAATTTCATAGATCATATTGTATATGTATACCAAAGTTTCTATTCGTATTAAGTATTAACTGACATCCCCAACGATAAGTATGATTTGGACTTAGAAAACTGTATTACAACTAAAGTGCATAATGTATATAATATAATATATATATCACAGTATAAATACTAATAAAGTGTATTAATTATTATAAGTTTATAACCTCGATCAATTTTACAATAACACTGAAAATTTATGATTTATAATTATATAATCATTTAAATGTAAGCTTATAAGTTATAATGTTAAATCAATAAAAGTTGGTGGACTATATTTTATTTAAATAGAACATAATTGGTTTTTATCAGTATATTCCACGTAGACAATTATTATACTAGGTATGTACACGTATTTCACAGGTTAAAATCTAAATCATTACGTATTTATGTTTATAACCTATAAACTATACAATTAATTAAGTAGGTACCTATATATCATAATATACTATAGACTATAGTATTGCTAAGACATAGGTGAAATAATTTTAATATTATAGGTAAATATTTTCATTACCTATTTATTGTATATGGTTCACGTTATATGCTGTATTAGCTACTTCTTAATAAACTAATGTATAAAGATTATACATATTTTATAAGTTTAACTGAAATAATATGAACAGCCCTTATATGTTAAAAATTAAAATTTAAAGATTCAATTTAATTTCAGAAAATAAAGAACTGCCATACACGCTGCACTAAACACAGTCGTATAATTCGTATAAAGTATACATATACATATAAAGTTTATGTTAATACACAAAAGTTAAACAACGCTTGGATTTTTAATAAAGTTTATATTGAATAACGCTTTTATTTCAATCCTCTGTGTATGGGTATATACAGGTATCGCTTAGCTGTATGAATTTGTATTATTTATCCAATCCCAAAAACGTATGATACTAATTCTCAAATTGTACACAAACAATATGTATTTGAAATTTAAGATTGTAAAATATGATTTATAAACTACGTACCTATGCCTAATACATAAACATATAATACGGGGATAATAATATGTAAATTAATAAATGATGAAGGTATACACACATTTTAGGTTTAAAAACAAAATAATATTAAATGGGTACGAATAATTCGAAAACGCCGAGAGATTGGTGCCAACGACCTGCGGCGATTATGCAATGTTTTTCGTGTCAAATTCGATGCTTTTCTAAACATAATTTATTTATCAAATACATTTGATACATATATATAGGTACAGCCAATCGATATACGGATATATATATCGGTTATTCTTTATATTATCTACCTGTTGCATAATTCAACTATAGGAAAATGCACGCAAAAAATAACGGCGATCCGACGATTGATTTATTTTGCAATTCTCATTATTTAAAATATGTCACCGACTCGTAGAAACAGTTTACAAACAAACAAGATATGCATATAATCGCTCGCCGTATTATGCATTATTAAAGTATATACATTAATACGTAGATACTATAACACTTGGGGTAACGCCATCAAAAAGAAAAAAAACCATTGTTACAATATAATATATAGACAAGACCCTCAGTACGTATTAGATAGACAAGTGTAAAAATACGTTGGAATATAAATAAACTTTTATACCAGCAAAAAATAATTCTAAAAAAATGTCTCTGTACCGAGTTCACTAAATAGGCGGTTAAAGAAAAAATAGAAAACTACAATATTATAATAGTTGTATATAACTAGTTTTTACGACAGATTTTTAAATTTTTACGACCGAGGGTAGTCTACTAGTGCATGAGTTACGAGTTACGACTAACGAGTATGTACACATATATGTTACAAAAGACCTTTGTCAAACCGATGTGTCATATTATCGACGTTACCGAATGTCCGGACTCCGAGCAGAGCGATTTGTACAATTTCTGGAACTCGTGTCGCCAATGACCTCTACGAGTGTCATTAAACTCGTGTATGTGTACGTAATAATACGTATAATGTAGCTTAGCGTTATCTTCTTCTAAAAGAAGAATTGTACATGACCTTTCTCGTGTGCTTTTTAAAAATAAAACTTTATGTGAAAAATTTGTGGATATTGTTGTTATTATTATTATTATTTTGTTTTACTGTCACGTGTTCCATAAACAACTATCACTTGTAACTTAATAGGAAATGTAAAGCCATCCGTTCCGGACGTTTGCGTTTGTATTTCATGGACTATCAATTTTATTATATAAATTATAACATTTTATCGTGTATGTTATGCCCTGCAATGTCGTGGTGACCAAAAAGCAGGGCATTTTTAAGAAACTATATAAATTGAAAACATTTTTTCATTTTTATTTTTTGTACGAACTATGGTGGTATTGGACATTGGTATATAGGGACTGGTATTACAGGCATTATACTCGTACATATTTCATCCCACCAACAAAACACGTGTTATACCTTATACCTGAATATCTGGCATTGTATTTATCTTCTTTGAACAAAAATCAGAGCAATATATTTGAAGGTCTCTTTTTCTTTCTTTTTTTGCTCGGACATTGGGTTCAGGAATTTTGGACCCAGATTAAATGAAAGCAAGCTACCTGCTGGCACTCACCCTTCATATACGGCGTTTCCACAAACGAAGAGAAATCGCCATTCAAAGAACCCAACAGGCATCGAATGTCGTTGGCGTTAAACTCCAATATAATACACTTCTGGTCAAAATATCCATAATACCACCACACGCTTAAAGGAGAAAAAATGTTTATCTCAAATATTTTAACAAGTCAACACTTCAATTCACTGCATATATTAAATGTGCATGAACCAAAAGCCAATAAATGACAAAAATTATGTTTGAAGAAAAATATATTTATAAATAATCTCCGCACAGGATAGCAAAGATAGAGTTTAATATAAACATTTTCTATTGACAAGTGCGATTTGAAAATTTGGAAACAAATATTACTAAATAATTACAATTCTTGTCGTAATCTAAAATAATATATAAATATTACGGTCGTAAAAAGAAAAACTATTTTAATGATATTGCTTTTTAAATGAATGTTTAATGATCTACCTAAAAATCATTCGATATTCGACGTATAAAAAGCGTTATTTAAGAAAAAAAAATATTCTCATTTCGATGTAAATTGTACTAATAATAATTTATATTTTGTAAACTAAATACAAATTGCACAAATCTAAACATTAAATAATATAATTAATAAGTAGGTAATAACTAATAAAATATTAACTAACTAATAAATAGTATAAAAATATTATTGTCAATCCAATAGCGTTATCAATTAATTGAATCTAGGACATTTGACACCCGAGACCTAATTATTATTATGCGATATTGTATAAAAAAATTATTACATAATTAAAATATAACAAGATACTTAGAGATTAAGAGATACTACTAATTAAAATCAGACAAACCATTTTGCGGTGGGTGAATTCATCAGTAAACAGAATACCTATCAGATTAGATTGGTCGTTCAAAATAATCTCATTTGTTTAGTAGTGCTTAAGGTAAAAAGTCGAATTCTTTATAACGCCTACAGAACTATAGCAGACACGATAGACAATTATTAGACTGGCTTTATATAATAAAAAATATATTTTATGATTTACAGCAATACACTACATTAGTTATTATATAATTATATAAATTTATAGATTGTTAAGTACCATTATAATTATTTTGATTTGATCGTCTAATTTTAATTTTGAAATTTCAATATATTATATTATTAGTATTATTATATGATTATGAAAACCTATTCGGTGGACCTTATATGTACAGGAAATATTTGCACGCTCGTCCGCGTTCTTGTTTTTAGCTAGCAAATGAATATACGAATTATACATAAGCCAATATTTGTTCAAGTCAAACATAATAAACAACGACTAACAGGTAAGAACATTGTTTGTTGATAGCTGTGATTTATAATACAATGCAAGGTTGAAAAGAATGATTTTCTGTTATATACATAATATATATACCTACTCGTGAAAACATAATGTTTACAACGGGTCATACCCCACAGGACAGAAAACACATGAAATAGTAAACATTTTATAAATAATATGCTGTTTCTGTTGTATACTGGTATTAAAATTTAAAAGGCTTATTTAAAAAGAGTTTAAATAAAATACTGCAAATATCTGGACCTCCGTTGATTTTGTCTGAGATCTGAATAGCTAATACTCTAGTGTAATAGAATAAATAATTGGAAAAATGTTAAAACTTAATATTATTAAATTTAAATATATGCATGTGTATATATAGTACATTGTATATACATGCACAATTATTGAATCTGATTAATGTACACGCGTTGTAATTACAATTGAAATCTATAATATAATATTTTTTTCCCTAATTTTACTAAGGAAAATGGGTCACCAAATATACATTATAGCGGTTTAACATTTCTCGACGACAGCCGGCAGACGTGATCCGGCAATTGAGTTTGTATAGAATGGGCGAGGTTTCCTGTACGCACGGGGCTCGCCTCGTATATGAGCTTCCTTTAAATCCTTTGTTTTTGTCATCGTCCATTGGATACATAATTTGATGTTTACATAATAAACGTCCATAAAAAAAATTAGATATTAAACGTCTTGAGCCTCCCATCGACGGGTATACATTATAAACATATCACAAAACATCACAACGTGTCATTATATCGAATGGTCTCATGACTGGTAACAAGGTATGATAGGAACACTATATACACCCTGTATATAACACCCTAGTGGAAGTTATGACATATTTTCTTCCGAAATAAATCGGTATTAACGAGTATTCAAGTGAGACGACATGAGAATTGTCTCCGACAATCGGCTTATCGTCGTGTATAGGTAGATACCTAATATATAATATATTTATATACATTCGTAGAAATGAGGAAAATCATATTTCTTTTAGTGGTTAAAAATATCATTGAAGCACTATTATGAAGTTTACATAGTACAGACGCGACTGACAAGTAGGCTTTAATGAACCCCGTGGAAATGTTCTACTTGGATTGTACGTATGCCAGCTAGGTTCCTAATCTGTGCAAGAATATAGTCAATACCTAATGTGTTACTGAACGCTGTGTACATATATAAAATAAATAATAAACCCATATAGGTACATTGAATACCTTTATATTTAAGTATTTATACATAATATTATATATAGGATATAGGTACCTACTAGATGACATTGGACGAAAATCTAAAATCTGGTATACAATATTGGCAAATAAGGACATTAAGACGGTGTCACGGTGATTTACGAATACGAAGTAAACGCAAATAATTTTTATTGATAAATAATAACTATAATCATTATATAATTCAATATATATAACATATTATACAACGCCCTAACATAGAAGCACGATATAAATGTATTATGCAAGTCGAATATAATAAGCAATGATGATTTTATTATGCAGATGTGCAGCAAGCAGTTTTGTCACGTCCGACACGGCAATACTAAATACAAGATTGGAGGTTGAAACGTTTTGATATTGTTATTATTTTTTCTAACCCAATTTCGAAATTTTATCGGAGGGGAGTTAATGTGAACATAATCAGTGTCGGCCTGGCCATGGCCGCTAGGCCGCGAACGCGGCCGTGGCCCCTCCGTTTTTTTTTTTTTGGGGGGGGGGGGGTCTGGGAAAATAAAAATTACAAAATCTTAATAATTGGATCAATAATCAGATACTTACCTATATCTATAGTGTGAGAGTAGTGCATACTATTACAAGTGTCAAGTAACAATTATAATAGTAACATTGTAACACGTAGAAGGAGGTTTTTGGAATAATTGCGCTACTGTAGGTTATGTTAGGTTTTATCTCTTGCTTCAAAAACAATGGCTTGGACGACTGCACGAGGGCCCCGCTTACCCGACCCTGCAGAGGGCCTGTTGTTAAATACAGCGATCATGCAAATATTGCATATAAAAATATGTATAATACTATGAAATACAATACTATACGTTTATATGTCAATATCTATTTATATATATAAATAATATGTATAATAATGATGAAGATAAGACATTTACTTTTAGAAGTTTACTTAAATAATATTATGCTTAGGGCTTATGTATTTGTCTTCAAAGTTTAAATTCTATATAGTAAAAATATAATTTTAGTTTTCGTAATTTTAGTTTTGGGGCCCCCTTAAAAAACTGATCCATGGGCCTTTGGTGTGCCAGGCCGACACTGAACATAATACACTGCATATCGCGTTACGCGGGGCGGAAACGTTTGAATGGAATACCTGTGATTATTACTTATGGAATACGAAAAAGTATACGTTATCTGAAGGCGATGTTCACAAAAGACGAAGTAGCTAGTACACATATATAATATACAATAATATATATTTAAATACTGTACTAGTGTCTGTAGGGACAGATGCGTCATGTGACCAGTTTTGGTGAGAACACCTGGTTGGTGTTTGCGAGGAGAGTCTGAGTTAGCATACGATTTGAGCATTATAATATGTCCGCAGCGCAATAATAATTATTAACAGTTATTAAAAAACGAACCAATATATTATGATTATATGTTTATGTACATTTAATATTATAATACGCGTAATATGCGTTTACTAAACGTGCTCTGATCTTTCGGGTGAAGATAAAAAAAACATTGTCACCTGAGAAGTAAGGACATATAGACCCGACCCCGACCCCTGCAAGTTTTCACCTGCCAATAGAGAACACAAAAATAATAATAAACCCGTCGGTCTCGGACAAAAGTAACAAGAACTCTTCTACATGAGCGGCAATAGTGTGGCGACATTAACATATTATTAACGTTAATCAGATTTTAACTAGCTATAAGTAATAAGTTCGAAAAATATGAGATAATAATATTTTAAAGGATAGACATATTATACATTAATAATAATAAATATTAATACCTAATAAAAGCATTATATTTTAGATCGCTAAACAGAAAATCGTTTTGTTAATTAAAAATTAAACGTAAATAATATCAGATTCAGATAATGCATTTTTTTAAACGCCGCCAATTCATTACAATATACGGTTAACTGGTTAATGTTAATTGTTATGCAATAACTAACAAGTGTAGTAACGCGTATGAAAACATTAACCATAGATTTTGGACCGTGTTAATGAATAATCCACAGAAACGTCAACCTTGCAACTATATAATATATATTCTGCTTTAGAATAATGCCACAGCCACATTTAGAAAGATAATTAATAACTCTTCTGTTCTTTTTGTTTTAGCACTTGAATCTTTTGATACATATCATTATGATAATAAAAATAATCGCGATTAAAATAGCACCAAAACGTCTATAATACAAAAACGTAATTAAATAAGAAAGAAAAAATTACCATTTATTGTTTAAATTATAGGCTATAGCGTCATAACGTGCCGTTTCCGTAGCACGCGACTCGATTTGGCACCGACAGTTTTTCTATAAACATCGATTGCTATTATAACGAATTGGATTGAATCGCTGTACACCGAACAATATTTATAAACTACACGCCACACTATTATAGTTGTAAGCACATAAATTATTTTTAACATTAATTGCGATCTGCGTTTAAAAACATTGTAATATTGTCAACAATAAATCTCAGCGAGTGTCACATGGAAGAATTTATAATAAATAATAATGATAATACTGAACAATTTAAAATTAAAAATACGCGTTAGAACGTTAATCGCAATACACTGTTATTGTTATTTCTATATAAACGTGTACACATGCATGATATATAATATTATTATATTGTATTATTGTAATGCAATAAGTGTTATCGTTTATTTTTATAGTAATGTGTGTATATTAATATATAAAAAGAAATCGATGAGAGAAAAAAAAACTTACCGAGATCGGAGAGGAACTGATACCTCGCGGACGACCATACTTGACGATAATATCGTGTGCACAACTATTATTGTTATTATTATAATATTAAACTTGTAAAACACAATTATTATTACCAAATTAGAATTATAGTTAAAATAAAATATGTATGAGAGACGATGATAAATAGATCGATGATGCGAGGGTAAAGTGCGTGTCGATGGGGGGGCAGCCGGCGGGAGACGGACGGACGACACGAGCGGACACGTGTTCCGTAGCCGACTACTGCGGGCCGTTTGAGATTCCCGAAGCCGAAGCCGACGACGACGACGACGACGACGAATATCGGGATCGCAGGAAGGACACGCCGCCGCCGCCGCCACATGTGTCCGCAGAGAAAAAATGTTTCGAACTGGAGGGGGCAAAAAATCGTACGTCCATATACACGCGTTATGTCGGCCGAGAGCGCCGTATCGTCGTGTATGTGTGTAAAATAGAGAGAACTTTTCCGCCGCCCGTTCCGATTTCCAGAGATGACGCTGCGACGATTGATAGCGACGGCGAAGGCGGTGGCGGTGGTGGTGGTCATTGATATTACTGTGGCAACATCTACCGCATAAAATCCACACTACGCACGTGCGTGACCTGTTAGCGGCCGCGATCGCGTATTGTATTAAATTAATAATTATTAACGTATTTAATAATAATTAAATATTATACAGGACGATTGTAAACGATATGCTCACCCCCATTTTTTCGTTTAACAAAGAATTTACTGAAATTTTAATTTTTAGAATTTTAAAATATTCACGAAAACGATCTTTTTAAATTCTTAATATTTTTTATATTATTACCTAACTGAAGTTGTCTTGTTCCTGTAACCATACGGCATACAATCTTTATTTTACAAATGAGAAACTGATTTTTACTGTAAAATGTAAATTATTTATTGTATAAATGTTGATGTAGGTATCTGATTCAAAATTCAATCGTGTAGTTTTTCAGTTATTAAACTGTGTAAAATTATAGTAGTCCAGTGGCGTAGCCAGGATTTTTTTTAGTAATAAAATAAAATAAATCAACAACCGTATTGAAATAATAAAATAATTGAATGATAATGATTATTATCACCAGTGCAGTCGATAACGTGAATACAGCATAACAGAATACATTTCACCACGATTAAATGATTGTATTTTTATATTATAAAAATTATATTTTTGATAAAAATACGGCCGAAGGGGGGGGGTTCAACCCCCAAACCCCCCCCCTGGCTACGCCACTGGTAGTCCTTAAAATGGTTTTACAAAAATATAAAATGGATACAGTATTAATTATTATTAGATCTTGTATTATATTAGTTATACTTGAAGCACATTATACTTACAAATCATAAATGTTGATTGATAATCCTCATACCTTCCAAACCAATTATCACGGGCTCTATATCTTTAACACGGTTATCTACACTAGATAACCGTGATCTTTAATATTGAACAAAGTTAATTAACTAAAAATATACATACTTGTTAGAATTTTGATTTTTACTCGTTAACATTTTTAGAACAATTAATCACTAAATTTACTGTAGAAAATGGATTCAACATAATAAGTACAAATAATCTCGTCAATTTGAAAATATTGTCTTTAAGTAAAATATCAAAAAATTAAATTTTTGATATCTACGTTATTAAAGATAAAAGGTAATGTTTGGTGATCACTGATTCACCTTGTGCATTATAGGTACCTATTGGCTATTACCTCTATAAATCATTAGGTATAGTATGGTATAGCTAGTATTTATCAATTATGATTAGGTAAAAATAAAATTGTCCGTCTTAGTGATACTGACACAACGTATCTTTTTTTTCTAAATAATTCTCACTTACGTAGGGCATACAATGTTGGAGATAACAAAAAATGATTAAAATCAAATTATTATTCAAATATCATAGTAATAACTAATAATAATAATAGATGATTAATAGTCGTATATTAAGTTTGAAAACAAAATTCACGAAAACAATATTTATTTCAATATAATATAACATCGACATCGTTATTTAAGTTTGTAATAATTAATAAGAAACATTGAATAAAATGGATACTTACTTATCTGTATTTAGACATTTAGTGTTAATAATAGAACTTCATATTGTTCAGATTTTTTTCGTATTATTATTATTATCACTAATATGATTAATTATTATGAATATATTATGAAATTTTATGTACGTCATAGTATATGTAATATTCTAATGTGTGTAAAAAATAAAATCAATAAAACACATTTTTAGAAACAAATTATGATACAATATAAATGATAAATCCCTATAGCCCTATAATAGGTGTCCTATAGGTTATAGAGCCCATGTTGAGGTTGTTTTATTGTTTTAAGTGACAGCCATGTAGTGTTTATATGATATGATATCGATAAAATCATTGATTTTCATAATACAAAATTGATATAGAGTTCAGTTGAATATTTACTATATTTTATTTAAAGAAAAACATGAGTTTCATTTTTAATTAAATCATTAATCTGGAAAAAAAATGATAAAAAAATCATTAATAGATAACATTTTAAAATAAATTAAATAATCAAAATACTTTTATTACCTTTTAGGTAGTCTATGCAAAGATTAATGATTATAAAGGCATAAAATAAAATATGATGATTAGTGAAACGGAGGATAATTGTTTTAGTGAATAGATTATTTGTTTATTATTTAAAGGAAATAAATATCGACATAATAATAGTTTTATCTTATTTTTCATTCATTGAATAATTAAAGAAACTAAATTGTTTATTATAGATACTATGTTTTGCTATTGTTTAAAAATACAAACTACAATGCTATTATTTACAGGAAGTACATTTACATGCTTAACAATCGTTATAACTTTTAATATAGCTGTACCTACCTTTTATTGTGTGTAATGTGTACAAGATAAAACATTTATAAACTGCAGTTCATATAATATTCAAATCATATTATACTAACTCGACTAATCAATAATTTTATTTTTACTGTAATGGATAGGAATTGGACAGAATCCAATCTATCCTTTAAAATAATTGTAATAATATGTTAAAAACATATTAAAATAATAAATTGTGTAATAATTATATTATAAGTATATAACATATCATAACAATGAAATGTTGAATTAATATAAATAAATTATAATATTTTGTTTAAGGTGGTTGGCAATTGCTCAATTATTTGATTTATTTTACTTATTAGTTATCACTCATTACTTATCATTCTTATCAGTTACTTTTTGTTTAAATAAGAATAACATAGGATGTTAGGCGGTTAGGCTATTATTAGATGTTTGAATTGAGTTTGTTGAACCTTACACGATTTGCGATATAAAACAATAAGATATGTTTTAAAATATCTTCGCTACTATACACCTCTTTCCCCAAACATAATGACCATCGGTAAAATTACCACCCAACCCTTCAAAAAAAAAGTATGATGCCGCCTATGACATAAATAAATACCTTTAAATAAAAAGTAAGTATGTAAATACATATTACTATATTAGTATCGATAACAATATTGGGAGATATTGACAGGTTGCAGGTAAAATACTATATAAACAGATAAGTATTGACAGATATTTATTTTTGGAACAAGTTTACTTTATTACGCTCATTGGGAAATTAAAAAAAAAACTATTGGAACTAGTAATCATGTATGTAAGATTTAACTGAGTTAAACATGATTAGATGGTACAACGAAAAATTGTTACTCGGACTTCGTTTCAAAGTTTGATAATCACGATTCACGTTTAGTTAGTGCGTACCACGCACAGATAATATACATGCACTAATGATTTACCATTTATGTACTTAAAAATACAGGAAATTTGAATCGACATTGAAAAATGTTTAAAACTAAGCAAAATAAACTATAGAATATATTTTTTTAAATATATGTAATCAAAACATTAAAAATAATTTTTAGTGTATTTGTGTGACAAACTGATAACTGACAAGAGCGGAAATTGCTTTCTCACCCTTGCTATACTATTTTTTGTCACGCCTCTGCCGCCTTTATCGACATTACGGTAATGTCGGTAATAATGATCTATTTTCACTGTTCTCGGTATCTAGATTTGCCATAGGTACTGTTTTATTAAACAGCGCGGGAGTAACCCACCTACTGGCAAGGCAAAACGAAAAAGAATGATACGTTCATATTCTGTATATAGTGCATGTATTTGTTAATCTGATTACTGATTAAAACTGAAACTTTAAAAAACACTTACAGACAACAGTGAACAGTCGTATGAACGGAAAAAGGTCATTTTCCAACGTTTCAATCGGCATCATAAATAAAACTTTCGGTGTAGGCGTAACAAAAAGCAGTTATATGATGACCTAACGCGAATTAAATAGATATTCAAAAAGTAGATTATCACTCCGCAGTACCTATACAGTAGGTGTCGAGTGTGCCTCGTCATTCAGATGGTAACTGGTAAGTCACTGTAATGTGTATTAAATTTGAATTTAATGATAAATCTTTGCATATGAAAAGCGATTCTAAGTGAAGACAGATTGTCAATTTATAAGATGGGTACTAAATATTTTTATATGTTTTTAAATATTGCTATTATATTTATTTATTTTACCTATCATTAATATAATGGTAGGTTAAATTAATGTTTGCTGAAAAAATTGCATATATAATATTATTAATATTTTATTATAATAATAGTATTTGTTTATATAATTTATAATTTATTGTATATAACTTTCAATACTTCGCTCAAGTCAATACTTAGCTTTATTATGTATAAAATTGTGTTATTAGGTTCGTCGTTAGGCATAACTAGACCTTTAAAACGTAGGGTGCTAAAATTGTTGACAGTGTACCAATTGATGGTATTTCACTTAAGTAATAATTGTAAGGTATAGATAGTATAAAAAACAAGGGGTGCTAAATTTTAACTCGGGGGTTCGTGATATAGATATAAATAATGTCATAATCATAAACTTAATCTAAATGTTTTAAATGTCATTGACTTATTGTATACTGTATAAGTACATATAAATAGAAAGTATACCTAAAATTATGAAGAAATGCCCTTTAAAGAGAGGGTCTAACATTTATTTTTTAAGTTATGGGCTAATCAACTTTTTTTAAACAAAACCAAACCTACCACGCATTTTTTTTATGTTTCTCCAAAACTTTTCAACATTTTAATTTTTAACATAGTTTATTTTTATTTTAAAGCTATTTAATTATTCTATCAACCAGCGTCCAGCATACACAATTAAACCAGAAATTATGCAAATCATTATTATTAACTTGAAAAACTAGACATTTATTTTTATTAAAAGTTAGAATTTCTAAAAATAAATGTCGTATTACTCCAAATAATTCAATATTTAGTATGTGTTTTTTTGTTTGTGTATTATTTTACTGAATAATACCTAGAATACCTTATAAGTTTGGTTTTTATATTTTCCATAATTGCAGAGTTATACGCATCTAAAAATGCACATAAATTTATCAGTTAGTACTTAGTAATTACCTATCATTATATTCAAATTTTAAATTTATAAGGGCCATTATTATTATTTATTAGTTACCGAGCCATCGAGGCGATAACTGTATATACATATACATGTAAGTATCGTAATAATGTTTAGAAATATCTTTTATTTATTGAGAAATATTATCTGGAGATGACATACGTATAAGGCCAATGAATTAAATGTTATAGCACCTAAATAATTATATATTCTTGTCTTACCTGATAAGTCGTTGAGAAGTCAATAAGAACTTTGTTTATTGATACTATTGTCCAAGTTCAATTGTTATAAATTATATTATGATTACTGTTATGTACAATATCGTCAATTTTAAGGGAAAAGAGAATGACATATACCTAGGTATAAATTTACATTACCAATTTTTAAAAGTGTTCTACTTTTGATCTTCTTTATAATTAATAATAATTTTTGTTTAAGTGTAAATTGTTTATCATTTTGTAAAGTTAGAAGTGTTAAATAATAAATATTAATGTGTGATACTGTTGTCTGTTGCTGTTATATCTTTCAAGTAACAAGTTATATTATTTTACTATAGGTACTAGCAGTATTATAGGTATAGTATTACTATTATTTATTATACTACATATCTACAGCTGCACAGTACAGCCATTAATCTATTCTGTGGTACAGCTACCAATACCACTGTCCCTGTCCACTCTACCATCATGCATATCTGTATGCAACCGACGGAGGACTATACGAATACGTATCTTCGATTTCAATAAAACTAATACATTTTTTTTTATTATTTACTTATAATTATGATATTTTAACCTTATAATTAATATAAATATAAATAAATAATAAGTATCTAAAGTATCTAACAAAAAAAAAAAAAAAAAAATACCTTTTACTACGTTAATTCATAGACATAATAATAAAATGACATGCAGCATATTAGTATATTACTTTAATAGTTTAATTACCTAATAAGTAATAACTTATTGTACTTTTATAATTATTACAAAATAGATAAACAATTTAAAGGATGCATTGAAAAATAGTTTAAAAAGACTATTATTAGAATGGAAGAATGTGCCAAAATGTTTTTTTTAGGAATATATTATTATATGCACTAGAGTATATAGCACAGATAGTACATTATTGCATAGAGTATTTTTAAGTATTAAGTTCTTTACTTTTTACTTTTAATTTATTGGTAATTACTAATTATAAATAACTATTGAATAATAATTGGTCAATTGTTCATTATTTTAAAGGCACTTAAAAGATTTAAACTTGAATTATTTAAAATTATGTTATATAAATTAGAAATATAATATTATCATTTATACTAAAAAATATATAGTACCAAAATGATTCTATAAATACTTTTAGAAAAGTATAAAACTGATAATAATCATTTCTCAATATAAAGTCATCAAAATTATAAAAATGAAATACAGTCTACAGAAAATATTTTTTTTTAATTTTAGTATCCCTACTATAAAGGTTAAGATTTTGTTTCTACTAAAGTATCAATTACTTTATAATATATTACTGTACACTATTACTCAGCATAGGCGCAATTTGGAGAGAATTTGGGCGTGCTTAACACCCTCAATATTGAAATTAGCACTCTCAAATTGTTTCATGTTAATTTAGATTTAAATAGTTACATGTATCCATAATCTTAAGATAATATCATAAAAAAAAATAGAGGAGATTCAGCACCTCCAATTTTATCATTGAAATTTTGCTTCTATATTAGGTACTCAGTATGCACATTGTATACGTATTACCATTTACTATTAATACTTATTTATAATTAATGGTATCTTTAGCATCGTGAACTGAAAAACACAGTTGTACTTAGATATTAGGTATACATTATACAATATAAATTAGAATAATAATAGAAAATTACAATTTCGAAATTAGTTAATTTTTCAAAATGTTTACGAATACTGAAGCTTTTGTGTGTACCTACGTCAGGTGCATACTGCATATTATTACTATATATAGCTATTATAGCCGTTCAGTCTAACTTTTATAATACATGTATTGATATACATATATATATTGCATAAATCCTTCACCAGCTCTACCTCTTATGTTTACAAAGACGCAAATACATCAACTATAGTCTATAGTCTATAGTTGTATACAAGAACAAGATATTACAGCTATTATATACTGTAGTGTGCAGTGGGCACTGTGCAGAAGCGTAATAATTCACGATTTTGGCGCCCTTTCCTCCTCCCCTAAAAATATAACTTCTAACGCGGTGCTCTGACTTACAATTTGGCGCTCGCAGTGATCGCCTTCCTTTGCCCTTCCCAGTAATCCCAGCCCTCCCAAAATACGCCTCTGCCACCGTGTCTGTTTGTGTTGTATTCCTGTGTTATTATACCAAACTGTAACTATTAACTTGACAACAGTCTATGGTGCACTGACATTTCTAAGGTACGTTGTGTTTATTGTGAATTGTAAATGTAATAAACTAATAAATAATAACAATAACACTATCTAGGTATAATGTATATACGCACTACACATTATAAACCAAGTACCAACATGTATAGTAATAAACAGTGCCGGATCTAAGACATTTGACGCCCAGGGCTCATACAGATGTAGCGCCCTCACATAGTATTAGCTACGGGGTTCAGGGTTTGCAAGTTATCAATACAAAACAACATTTTTAAGAAGGTATAAATCAAAAGTATATTTTTATATTACAAATATTTTTTATTTAAATTGTTGTCTTAACATACATTATAATATTATATTCATAGGCGGAAATCCATTGAAAAAGTTGGGGGCTATGATTTTTCTCATAAACCAAAGCCGTGAGAAATTTATTAATTGTATGCAATATGTATGTTGTATGTATAATGGATTTTATTTTCATTTTCATTTAGTGGGATTGATATCTAAAACTGGAGAGCGGATTTTGTTGTTTAGGGTCTTGTTAGATTCACATTGGCTAGGAGAAGTGCAGTGAAGATTTTCAGAATTTTATATTTTATAATTAATTCATTACAGAAAAAATAAAAAAATTAAATTAAATTAAAATATATTTTGTTGGGAGTTTTTTTTGTTTTTCAGCTTTATAGCTTTGTAGTGAGTTAACGATTGAAGTTCTTAAAATCTTCACAGCACTTCTCCTAGACTAAGTGAATCTAACAAGACCTTAAATAACAAAACCCGTTCTCCAGTTTCGGTAATCAACTACTCTAAATGAAATTCTAGCAAAAAATAACAATTTTTTTAACTGTGAAAAATTATTATACACGGTGATTCTTTTATCATTAAACACTCATTATTTCAAAAAGTATTCATGTTTTTGAAAAGATTTTTTTACATAATTTCAAGTTTTTATAAAAATAACGTTTTTATTAAAAAATTATATTTTTAAATATTTTTTATCCTTATATTTTTTTAAGATTTTTATTTTCTTGAATAACAACATAGAGTTTTATTTTCACATTCCAAAGCAGAATAATTTTCTGAGTATTTTGATACATACAAATCGAGTTTAGGTCGAGTAGTTTATGAGTTACCTAAAAACTGACTGATAATAACTAGGCAACTATAAATAATATTAATAATAAAATATGTTAACACCGGACAAAAAGATAAACGTATTCGAATATCTAATATTATTTATTTTGTTTAAATACCTATATAACATTATAATTTATACATATTTCATATGATATTTTTAGCTTATTTTCTATTTTTCATTATCTAAAAAGCGCCCTGATACCAACAGCGCCCGGGGCAAGAATACCCACTCCCCCCCCCCTAGATCCGGCACTGGTAATAAACTAATAATTAATAACTACACGCTGCAGATATCACGATTTTCGAAATTGTTATTATGTTTAAGTGGTTCAAAAAAAGAAAAGATGTCATATATATACCTATACTTATATAAATTCATAACGCAACACACACGCTCGTCAAACGACTGCGTTTAATGAGTAATGACGAGTATTGACAAAAATTGACATTTGGCAGTATGGTCATAGCGTAATATATTATACCGCCACGTAACTGCGTAAATATAGTGCAGACAAGTCCGTAAAGGTGTTTTCACACAATATCATTATTATCACTGACTACATAATGAAATATTTTATATCTGTATTGTCTCATTGTCTGTAGAATGTACTTTGAGTTTGAAAGCGTGGTGTGAAACCGCCTTAATTCACGTAAGTCGTACTATTATTTATTTATATAACATATTATTAATTATTTGCTACCTACGCGATGCGACGACCGTGGAATACCTAAATAAAAGTAGTAACTACAAAGTATTAACTAGTTGGGCCTTAGGTAGTAACTAGTTAATATTATAGTACCTACAGGCTACAAGTACAATAAAATATTCATGCAACTATGCGAGTACGCGCCAACCGGTGATTCATCTCGTACGCGTTGGTCACACTGTCGGTGTATCAGAACACCCGCGTGTGATATAGGACGACGATCAGTGCGGTCGGCTGACGGATTGCGGACCCATGGTATTGTACACAATATACATAATTCCATAGAGACGACGTGAATGCGGTGCATCAATTGTTGTAAGTTGTCGGTGGTGCATATTATCTCTTTGCTCTCATATCTGTGTGTGTGTGTGTGTGTGTGTGCATATCCGATATCTGTGTGTGTGCTACTCCCCGTCATTCAAAAAATACACGTCTCGTTCTCGTGTCGTCCGAATTAGCATAAATATCATAATTAAAATTATTGTGTTTCGTCGCGTGCCATGACGCCTTAGCCCGGTTTTGTGTACAGACTTTAATCGTATCGCAGCCACTCTAACTATATTTAGCTGTAAGTCCGGATCGAACGTTGCTGCTCGGGTTTTCCCCCCTTATCATCAACATGTGAAAACGCGAAAACCGGCCCTCGATTTTCTCGCGTTTTCTCGTCCCTTCTCTAACCCCAGCACCGTCCCAGTTCCAGACTAGTTCCGGTCCTTCTCTACACAGGTAAATGCCGCCTAGTCCGGTCTAGTTCGGTCTCGTCTGCGGTCGTCCAACGTACTTTTATTATGTAGTAAGCTCTCAAGACAAGTAATCTTCAGTTTTCGGCGTCCTCAATTTACAGGAACGATGACGGAATCGCTGGACAGCGGCACAGCTAATACCATGTCGTCGCTGGACGAGAATGCGGCCAACTCGCTGTCCATTATGGATACGGCCGTGTTTGTCGACTATTTAAAGAAAACTGTATCCACCGTCTTGCACGGCGACAAGTCGGCTACCACGTCCATGCTGGATTTAGTTTTCGACGATCCCTCTAATCTCGAATGCGTCAAAAAGTTTCTGTCTGACCCGAACACTTCGACGATTTTCGTCCAGAAGAGCGTCAACAAAGGTTTCATTCTTGATGATTTCCATATAGCGTAGTTTTGAGTTTCGAAATATAATGTATACCCGAGCGTTAATATTTTTTTAGACGAAGAAACAGAAAATGGCGCTGACGGAGACGATGATAAAGATATACCAATATTTTATTTGTCTAATGAAGTTGTTTTCACCAATCAAAAAATGACAAGGTTTAACATGATTTTTCTTTTAAATTTAAATTGAACTAAATTGACAGCTTTTAAAATAATTTTTGTACAGCTTGTCTTTTATGAAAAGAGCAACAGTGATAGAAGCTGATAAACCAATTCCAAGTCAAGTACGACTTGTTCAGTTTAATGATGGTTCGCCATATGAAACATTACATGCATTAGTTAGTAAAGCTATTACTCCATACTTCAAGAGTTATGTTAAAGAATCGGGAAGAGCAGATAGGTATTGTTATAAAATATCTTGTTACCAATTTGTTCTTGATTTTTATTTAAACAATTTATATCAAAATGATTGATATTTGATTTTATAGAGATGGTGATAAAATGGCTCCATCAGTAGAAAAGACTATGGTTGAATTAGAAATGGGACTACTTCATTTACAACAAAATATTGATATTCCTGAAGTGACATTAACAATTAATCCAACTGTATTATCTGTAATAAGCAAATTTGCTGATGATCCAAATCATAAACCAAAAGTATCAGATTTTGGAGCTCTTGTTGAGGATTCAAAGTTTCTTAATCAGCTTCAAGCTGGTGTTAATCGTTGGATCAAAGAAATACAAAAAGTAAATTTGTGTATAAACAAAATCTTAGTTCTACTTTATGTATTTATTAAATTGTATCAAATTTTGTAGGTGACCAATTTAGATAGAGATCCATTAAATGGAACAGCTCTTCAAGAAATTAGTTTTTGGTTAAATAAAGAAAGAGCTTTACATCGTATACAAGATAAGCGTGATAGTTTAGAAGTTGGTCTTACATTAGATATTTTAAAACATGGCAAACGTTTTCATGCAACTGTCAGTTTTGATAGTGATACTGGTCTTAAAGCTGCTTTAGCTACTGTCAATGATTATAATACTTTAATGAAAGATTTCCCTATCAATGATCTTCTTGCTGCAACAGATTTAGATCGTATTCGTACTGCTATTGAACATATTTTTATTCATTTACGAAAAATACGGAGCACAAAGTATCCTTTACCAAAATTATTAAAATTAGTTGAAGCAATTTCCAGAGATTTATTATCAAAATTATTAAAAGTAAGTATTGTTTTATATTTTAAGGTTTGTAATGTTTTTACTAATAATTAATATTTTTAGGTGTTAGGTACTAGGTTTTTAATGCATATACCCTATGATGAATTTGAAAAAGTCATGGGACAATGTTTTAATGTTTTTACTGCATATGATGATGAATTTGATAAACTTCAAGTTATTTTGAGGTAAATATATATATATATTTTAAATTTATAATTTTATACTCATAAATTGAATGATTTTAGGGATGTAGTTAAAAGAAAACGAGATGAAACATTCAAGGTAGTCTGGCGTATACAACCAGATCATAAAAGATTACAAACAAGGCTTGAACATATGAGGAAGTTCAGACAACAGCATGAACAATTACAAGCAGTTATAATGAGAGTTCTTAGACCTACAGCCCAACAATCACAAGTGCGTGAAGACCAAGATCAAGGTCCTGTTTCCTTATCACCAGCTCCGGATACAAGTGCTATAGAGGTAATGAAGAGTTTGCTCTAAGAATAATCATATTAAATTTGAATTAATTACTTTAACTAGTTTATACAACAACAATTTTTTTATAGGAAGTGAATTCAGCTTATGAGAATATAAAAGTTGTGGATTGTCTGGACATTAGTCGTGAGGGAGTTGAAGCTTGGGAAGCCGCTGTAGCCAGATATGAAGAAAGAATTGATAGAGTTGAAGCTAGAATTACTGCTCATCTTAGAGATCAATTAGGAACAGCTCGCAATGCTAATGAGATGTTCCGCATATTTTCTAGATTTAATGCTCTATTTGTAAGGCCACATATACGTGGAGCTATACGAGAATATCAAACTCAACTTATTAATAAAGTTAAAGAAGATATTGAAGCTCTACATGATAAATTTAAAGTAAGTTTTTCAAAAATATAACAAATATTGTTTATTTATTTTTTTTTTATTAGCTTTCAGTTTAACTATTACAGCTCAACAAACAAATATTGTTATTATACCTAATACTTGTTAATATTAATGTTTCTAGACTCAGTATCCACAAAGCAAAGCATACTTTTTGAGCCACCAACAAGACATACCACCAATAGCTGGTTCCATTTTATGGGCAAAATTAATTGATAGTCAATTATCTGCTTATCTACGACGCGTTGAAGACGTTTTAGGTATGATATAATACATATAATATATCAAAATAAAATTGTTAATAAATTGTTTTTGTTGAATAGGTAAAGGATGGGAAGATCATTTAGAAGGTCAGAAATTAAAAGCTGATGGTGATAGTTTCCGACTAAAATTAAATACTAAAGACATTTTTGATGATTGGGCTCGAGGTGTTCAACAAAGAAATATGGGTGTATCTGGAAGAATTTTTACTATTGAAAGTACAAGATCTCGTACTGGTCGAGGAAATGTATTAAAACTCAGGGTAAGAATTTAATTCAAACAACTATATGTGTTAACATTTATCTAAATTTATCTAATATGATTATGTTTATATTAGGTTAATTTTTTACCTGAGATTATTACTTTATCAAAAGAAGTGAGACATTTAAAAAATCTTGGTTTCCGTGTACCCCTAGCAATTGTTAATAAAGCTCATCAAGCTAATCAATTGTATCCATTTGCTATATCCCTGCGTGAAAGTGTTCGTACTTATGAATGCACTTTAGACAAAGTAAGATTTTATTGTATTAATATTAAATATTATTTTTACATGTGTGTTTTAAATAAATTGTATATGTTTTTAGACATTTATATGTATTTTTCATAATTTTTTTTTAATTAGCTTATCAATAGGAGTTCTTATTTAAAGGTAGTGGTTGTACTTAATTTGTAGTTAAAATATTTTTTTTATAAGTATTTAATAACAAAAATGTTGCTTAACAGATTGAAGATAAAACTAGTATTGTACCATTAATAGCTGGGCTGCATAAAGATACTCAAGCTCTTATTGCAGAAGGTGTTCAAATGGTATGGGAAAGTTATAAACTTGATCAATATGTTCAAAAGTATGCAGAACAAATATTAGCTTTTCAAGAAAAAGTTGAAGATCTTTTGGTAGTTGAAGAACAGCTTGACTTGGATGTTAAATCTTTAGAAACTTGTGCATATTCGGCTAGCACATTAGCAGATATTCTTTCTAAAATTCAAAGAGCAGTAGATGATCTGTCGCTAAGGCAATATTCAAATTTACATATTTGGGTGACACGTCTTGATCAACAGGTTTTTAATTACTAGTTAATATTTATTTAAGTATAGTTTTAAATATTAAATTATTATTTTATTATTATAGATTGAAAAAAGTTTATCTTCAAGGCTTCAAGCCGGTATACAAGCTTGGACTGAAGCTTTAGAAGGAAAACAGAAAGATTTGAGTATGGACACAGATGCACCACCTCAACCAACTAATAAGCTTGGTGGTGATCCTCAAATTAAAGTGCAGATACTTGAAGTTAGAATAACCAATCAAACTATTTATTTGTATCCAAATCTATGTGAAGGACGTGTTCAACTCATGCAACAGTTCTTTGCATGGCAAGCTGTAGTAACGTCTCAAGTCAGATTACAAAGTTCTAGATACCAAGTTGGTTTAGATCAACCGACATCTCAGACATATCAAGATCTTTTAGCCAATTTACCATCAGGGGAAACATATTTAACAGCTGCATTTGAAGCAATGGATAGAAAAATAAATGAGGTATTCAGATATTTAATATAATATTTTAATATTTTATTATATTTCTACTGATATTTGTTATAAGGCTGAAAAATACATGTCAGAATGGCTAATTTACCAATCTTTATGGGATTTACAAGCTGATAATCTTTACAATCAAATGGGAGAAGATATCAATACTTGGATGACCTATTTAAATGATATTCAGTAAGAATTATGTGTTTGTTTTCTGTATTAAATATGACAAAATTATTGAATAATCATATTTTATTATTAACAATGTTATTTTTTTTTAGAAAATCTCGTAAAACATTTGATACAACTGAAACTCGAAAAGATCTTGGACCATTTATCATAGAATATGGTAAGGTTCAGAGTAAAGTAGCCTTGAAGTATGATTCTTGGCATAAAGAAATTTTGAATAAATTTGGAGCATTGCTTGGTAATAGTATGACAGAGTTCCATGTTCAAGTGGCCAAAGTAAGTTGTTAATTTAGTTTAAAAAGTGCTTAATTAATAAAATAAATTGATTATTTTAGTCTCGAAATGATATGGAAAAACAATCGATCGAAGCTGCAAGTACATCTGATGCTGTATCATTTATTACTTATGTACAATTTTTAAAACGTAGTATGAGAGTATGGGAAAAACAAGTTGATCTTTATAAAAAAGGACAGAAGATTTTAGAAAGACAAAGATTCCAATTTCCAAGTAATTGGCTTGATTTGGATAATGTTGAAGGAGAGTGGAGCGCATTTAATGAAATAATTAAGCGCAAAGATAAATCTATTCAAACTCAAGTAATTAATACACATATTTAACAAATTTAGATTTATGTAACAATTCAGATTTATTTAACAAAATTGTGTTTATTTAGGTTCAAAGTCTTCAAATGAAGATAATTGCTGAAAACAAAGCTGTAGAAACCAGAACAAATGATTTCCTTTTAGAATGGGAACAGGGTAAACCAGTAGCTGGAAATACACAACCTGATGATGCTTTATCCCAGCTTCAAGTATTTGAAAATAAATTTACTCGTATAAAAGAAGAAAGAGATAATGTAGCTAAAGCTAAAGAAGCCTTAGAACTTAAAGATCCAGCTGGTTAGTAATATGCATTTATGAAAATTGTAACAATTTATAGTTCTTATACGTTAAAAAATACATTAATAAACTTTTGTTTAATTTATTAGGTAGCGCATTATCAAGTGCCGAAGATCGTATGATAGTAGTTTTTGAAGAAATGCAAGATCTTAAAGGTGTTTGGTCTGAACTTTCAAAAATATGGATACAGATTGATGAAATTCGTGAAAAACCATGGCTTTCAGTTCAGCCTAGGAAACTTCGTCAACAATTAGATGGTTTAACTAATCAGTTAAAAGAATTACCTGCCCGTTTCAGACAATATTCTTCATATGAATATGTAAAAAAACTCTTGCAAAGTTATGTTAAGGTAAGCTTATTTATTTTTTCTATTATAGTTAGAGGTCTTCCATAAATTTTTAATTTAATTTAAATCTTCTGATATTTAATTGAAATATTAAATTTAACCTTATTTATATATACATAGTTAAATATAGTTAAATTTACAATTTTGGAAACTCATATTTTTCAGGTTAACATGACTGTAATAGAATTAAAATCAGATGCATTAAAAGATCGTCATTGGAAACAATTAATGCGCAAGCTCCGAGTGAACTGGACATTTTCTGATATAACATTGGGACAAATTTGGGATGTAGATTTACAAGCAAATGAAGCTGTAGTTAAAGATATTATTATGACTGCACAAGGAGAAATGGCTCTAGAAGAATTTTTGAAACAAGTAAGTTAATACTTATGATATTTTATTTTATTTGTTTGATTAAATTAAATTTGATTTATACTTAGTTAAAATTTATATATTTAACAATTCATTAATGAATATCAGTTATGTATTTTTTATATCTATAGAAAAAAAAGGTGTTTTTATTTATTTAATCTAAATTTATTGATGATACATTTATTTTTAGAAATATATAAGTAAATAATTAGATAAATGATTTAATTTTTATGTAAACTTTAGTTTAAACATACAATTAAACATTTTTAACATTATACATTATAACTTATTTTTCAATTTATTATGTATAGATAAATAAGTAAACTGTAATTATATTTATAGATTAATCTTTACTTTTTTATCTTATTAGGTCCGAGATACTTGGCAGTCATATTCTTTGGACTTAATTAATTATCAAAACAAGTGTCGTCTAATAAGAGGATGGGACGAACTTTTTAATACTGTTAAAGAACATATCAATTCAGTAGCAGCTATGAAATTATCACCTTATTATAAAGTAACTATCAATTACTCTATTAATTTGCTTTAAGACCTTTTTAACACTCAACATTTTTATTACATTTGACTTATATGTTATTAATACAATGATACTCATATTTTAAATTTTGTATCAGAATGACTCCTGTTTTTTTTAGAAATATTTATAATACACATTGTTTATACTGAAATATTGTGCTTGTCACATTATGTTATGATTATAACATGATTATTATGTAAATGATATTAATGTATTAAATGATATGTAAATTTAGGTTTTTGAAGAAGAAGCTTTAACATGGGAAGAAAAACTCAATCGAATTAATACCTTGTTTGATGTTTGGATTGATGTTCAAAGACGTTGGGTTTACTTGGAAGGTATTTTCTCAGGAAGTGCTGATATTAAAACTTTGCTACCAGTTGAAACATCAAGATTTCACAATATTAGGTAATATTTAAATTTTTATTTTATTATACGTGTATGTAATGTATGCATAATATGTATTATAATTTTTACAGTTCTGACTTTTTGGGCCTGATGAAAAAAGTTTCTAAATCAAGAATGGTAATTGATGTTCTTAATATTCAAGGAGTACAACGATCTCTTGAAAGATTAGCTGACTTATTAGGAAAAATACAAAAAGCTCTTGGAGAATATTTGGAAAGAGAAAGAATGTCATTCCCACGTTTTTATTTTGTTGGTGATGAAGATCTTTTAGAAATTATTGGTAACAGTAAAAATATTTCAAGATTACAGAAGCATTTCAAGAAAATGTTTGCTGGTGTTGCCGCTATAATATTAGATGAAACATCCACAAATATTCTTGGTGTGGCATCTCGTGAAGGTGAAGAAGTTATATTTACTAACCCTATATCTACAACTGACCATCCTAAAATCAATGAATGGCTCACATTGGTTGAAAAAGAAATGAGATTTACTTTGGCTTCACGTTTAAGTGAAGCAGTTACTAATAGTAAACAATTTAAACAAGAAACTATTGACCATGATGCTTTTATGGCATGGTGTGATAATTATCAAGCCCAGATTGTTGTGTTATCTGCTCAAATATTGTGGAGTGAAGACATAGAAACAGCTTTGCACCAAATTCAAGTGCAGTGTGAAAATGAAAATGATTCTACACCCAAACTAACTCCATTAGAAAATGTATTGGCCCAAGTTGAAACATCATTAAACTTTTTAGCAGATTCTGTTTTGCAAGAGCAACCACCATTAAGGAGAAAGAAACTTGAATATTTAGTATGTATTTATTATGATATATCAATAGTTAATAATTTGTAAAAATTGTTATTATTAATTTTCATTTTATTTCAGATTAATGAATATGTTCATAAACGAATGATCACTAGAAGACTGATTTCTAGAAAAGTATCAAGCCCTCGATCTTTTGAATGGCTTTGTGAGATGCGTTTCTATTTAGACACAAATCAGACTGATGTCTTAAAGCAACTTACCATACAAATGGCTAATGCTAATTTCTATTATGGGTTTGAATACCTTGGTGTGCAAGACAGATTAGTTCAAACTCCATTAACTGATCGTTGTTACTTGACTATGACACAAGCTTTAGAAGCTAGATTGGGAGGATCGCCATTTGGTTAGTTCAATTTTTGTTATGCATATAATATAACTCAACTTTGATTAATTGGTTAATTAATTTAGGTCCTGCTGGTACTGGTAAGACTGAATCTGTCAAAGCTCTTGGCCATCAGTTGGGACGTTTTGTCTTGGTATTCAATTGTGATGAAACTTTTGACTTCCAAGCTATGGGACGCATATTTGTTGGCCTTTGTCAAGTGGGAGCATGGGGATGTTTTGATGAATTTAATAGATTAGAAGAAAGAATGTTATCTGCTGTTTCTCAACAGATACAAACTATACAAGAAGCATTGAAATCTCAAATGGATTCTAAGAAAACTAGTAAGTAAATGTTTAGTGAAGTAAATTGGTGTGATACTTTGAAAAAATATATTAGGGTTCTTCTTAATTTCTTTATGATAACTTGTGTAATTAAGAGGACGTAGTACCCGTATGTTGTCTCCGTCTTACACACGTGAGACATGGCAAATTTTTATTTACCAGTTTCAATGTTGTGCTGTTAGTTTTGATATTAGAGTGAATTGACCTATTAAAAAATTTAATGGCAAGATTATTATCCAGAGCCCCACGTAGCCTTTTATTGATATTGTTATTTTTAAGTAAGTTATGACCTTTTGAAACTGTACATTTTAAAATGATTATAACTTACTTAAAAATAACAATATCAATAAAAGGTTAGGTGAGGCTCTGGATAATAATTTTACCATTAAATTTTTTAACAGGTCAGTTCATTCTAGTATCAAAACTAACAGCACAATATTGAAACCTATGAACGAAAATTTGCTATGTCGCATGTGTGTTAAACGAAGACAACATAATATGGTTCTACATCTATTTAAAAACATAATATTAATGTGTCATAATGCAATTTTTTTTTCTAATTAAACAACTTGATATATTTGTAAACATGTAAATGTAATTTTAGCCTATATATTCATCATGTACATATTATTATATATTTAAATATTTAATTATTATTTCCTTAACTTATATTGTGTACTTATACTACTTAAAATTGTTATTTTTTTTATCATAATTAATTTCATAGTTATTTAATATCTATCTTTTTTAATTTTGCTATTTAAAATTTAAATTTATAATTTTTTAATAGATATCACTGTGGAACTAGTTGGAAAACAAGTCAGAGTATCTACTGACATGGCAATATTCATTACTATGAATCCTGGTTATGCTGGCCGTTCAAATCTTCCAGACAATCTTAAAAAGTTATTCCGATCATTAGCAATGACTAAACCTGATAGACAACTTATAGCTGAAGTAATGTTGTTTTCACAAGGTTTCCGTACAGCAGAGAAACTTGCTTGTAAAATTGTACCATTTTTCAAGTAAATAAACTTTTCTTTAATAACATCAAGGCATTTAATCTAAATTTTAATGTATAATGTGTTCTTTAGATTATGTGATGAACAGCTTTCTAATCAATCTCATTATGATTTTGGACTGAGGGCATTAAAGTCTGTTTTAGTATCTGCTGGAAATGTTAAGAGAGATCGTATTCAGCATATTAAAGGTATTAGTGCAACAACTGAAAGGCATAGTTTGAATGAAGCTGAAATTGCAGAAAATCTACCAGAGCAAGAAGTAATATACATATTTTTATTTATTATTATAATTAATTTATATTGTTATTATTTATATTACTTTAGATATTGATTCAATCTGTCTGTGAAACAATGGTACCTAAATTAGTTGCAGAGGATATTCCACTTTTATTTTCTTTGTTAAATGATGTATTCCCTCAAGTCCAATATAAACGTGCTCAAATGACGGGTATATAATATTATACTCAACTATCAATTGAAAATAAATATATTTTTTTTTTACATTTTTTTATTAGAATTGAAAGAACAAATAAGAAAAGTTTGCCAAGAAGAATATTATGTTTGCGGAGAAGATGACGAGCTTGGTGGTCCTTGGATGGAAAAGGTAACATATTTATTACAAATTACTTAACAATTCCTTCTATATTAACTCTCATTAATTAAATTCATTTACTATTGAACAAATATTTTATTTACATGCTACTTAGTGTTATATGGGGGAAACATGGATCCAAAAGGTATATTTAATAATTGATTATTGTCCTTTTTAGTATTATATTATTATTTATTGTAGTTATTTCATAAATTAATATAATTTGTTTAAAATAAATTAATTTAATTGTAGGTGCTACAACTATATCAAATTTGTGAATTAAATCATGGTTTAATGATGGTTGGTCCAAGTGGATCAGGTAAATCTAGTGCTTGGAAAGTTTTATTAAAAGCTCTCGAAAGAATGGATGGAATGGAAGGACAAGCTCATGTAATTGATCCTAAGGCCATATCTAAAGAAGCTTTGTATGGTGCATTAGACCCCAATACTAGAGAATGGACTGATGGTTTATTTACTCATATATTAAGGTAAGACCATTATCAAAATATGTAATTTATATTTTAAAATTGTAATGTATTCCTAATAAATATTATTATTAATAATTTTAGAAAAATTGTTGATAATGTTCGTGGTGAAATAAATAAAAGACAATGGATCATTTTTGATGGTGATGTTGATCCTGAATGGGTTGAAAATTTAAATTCTGTTTTAGATGACAATAAGTTATTAACATTACCAAATGGAGAACGTTTATCACTTCCACCCAATGTTCGAATTATGTTTGAGGTAACAACTAAATTGTAATGTTTAAATATTTTATATTAATGATATGATAGGTATAAAGTCATGACCAATTTTAACTAAATCCTAAACTTTTTTCTTTTTTTTCCTGTTGGCTTTTACTTTTACTCTAGTGAATGTCATTATTGCTTAATAATTCATTTAAAATAAAGAATTATGTCTTTTTATGTATATTTAATCTGTTGTATCTTACCTAATCTAATGGATTGTTTTTTAAAATTGAAAAATACTACTGACATTTTTTTTTAAATATAATAAATATTAAATCAAATTCTAATAAAGTTAAAAGTAAAATAAATGTTATGGAAATTCAAATTTTTTTAGGTACAAGATTTAAAATATGCCACTCTTGCTACTGTATCACGTTGTGGTATGATATGGTTTAGTGAAGATGTTTTAACTACTGAAATGATATTTGAAAATTATTTGAGTCGTTTAAGAAATATACCTATTGATGAAGGAGATGAGGATTCAATATCTCTTATTCCTCAACCGGTTTCTGCTACATCAGGATCTACTGTTGAACAATTTATGTCTCCATCATTACAGGTATTAATTGCATACACTATTCAAAAAGAATAATTTATATGATTTAAGTTGAATATTTTTTATTTGTGTAGCTTCAATTGGATATTGTAACAATGTTACAACCTCATTTATCATCAGATGGTTTAGTTGTTAGATGCTTAGAGTATGCTATAAAGCAAGAACATATTATGGACTTTACTCGATTAAGAGCGCTTGGATCATTATTTTCTATGATTAATCAAAGCATTAGGTAATTTATCTTGTAATAAAAATATATTTATCATGATCAAATATTATAATATATAATTTTATTGTTTTCAGGAATGTTCTTCAATATAATAGAACTCATTCTGATTTTCCACTTCCACATGACCAATTAGAACAGTATATTCCAAAATGTTTAGTTTATGCTTTATTATGGAGTTTTGCTGGTGATGCAAAATTGAAAGTGCGTTCTGATATTGGTGAATTTATTAGGTCTGTAACAACTGTAGCTTTACCACCAATGACTGAAAACATTATTGATTACGAAGTAAGTTTTTTTGATTTAAGTTAATCTGTAGATGAACAAATTTTATTAATATTTTTGTATTTTCAATAATTTAATAACATTGGTAGTTATAGTCGATTTTATTTTAGTTATTTTATTATAATTTGTTTATAACTAGATCAATGTCCATGGAGATTGGGTCCCTTGGTCTAGTAGGGTTCCACAAGTCGAAGTTGAAACACATAAAGTTGCATCGCCTGATGTTGTTGTTCCTACATTAGACACTGTAAGACATGAAACATTGCTTTATACTTGGCTTGCAGAACATAAACCTTTGGGTAATTTAGTTAATAATTATAATAGTTATGTAATCAAAAACATCAAAATTAATAATAAAAAATGTGTTCAGTATTATGTGGTCCTCCTGGTTCTGGTAAAACAATGACCTTATTTTCGGCATTAAGAGCTCTTCCTGACATGGAAGTTGTTGGTTTGAACTTTTCATCAGCAACTACCCCAGAACTTTTATTAAAAACTTTTGATCATTACTGTGAATACAGAAAAACACCAAATGGAATTTTTCTATCTCCTATTCAAGTAAGTAGTAATCATTTTATCATAACAGTATTAAAATTTGAGTTTATATTTATATTTTTTTGTTATATGTAAAGCTTGGAAAATGGTTGGTATTATTCTGTGATGAAATCAATTTACCTGATATGGATAATTATGGTACTCAAAGAGTAATATCATTCTTGCGACAATTAGTAGAACGTAGAGGTTTTTACAAGTAATTAAATATTTATATTTTATTTTCGTAAATAAATTATTTTTATTATTGGTGATATAATCCTAATATTTATTTTAATTAATTACAGACCCACTGGAGATCAAGCTTGGGTATCTTTGGAGAGAATACAATTTGTTGGAGCTTGTAATCCGCCAACAGATCCAGGTAGAAAGCCTTTATCGCATAGATTCTTACGTCATGTTCCAGTAATATATGTTGACTATCCTGGTGAAACTTCTTTGAAACAAGTAAATTACATAATATGCATACAATTTTTCTTTTAAATTTATTATATTTTTAAATTTTTTAGATTTATGGAACCTTCAGCAGAGCAATGTTGCGATTAATTCCAACTCTTCGTGGTTATGCAGAGCCTTTAACAAATGCAATGGTCGAATTTTATTTAGCATCTCAGGATCGATTTACTCAAGATATGCAACCTCATTATGTATATTCTCCTAGAGAAATGACCCGTTGGGTTAGGGGAATATGTGAGGCAATCAGGTAATTAATTTTGTTAAAAGACTAATATTAAATATGATTCAAAAATTATTATTGGATAAAAATCTTATTTTTAGATGAATTAGCATTAAATAATAATAAATTTATAAATAATTTTAGACCCTTGGAAACATTAAGTGTTGATGGTTTAGTACGTCTTTGGGCACATGAAGCATTACGTCTATTCCAAGATCGTTTGGTAGATGATGTTGAACGTCAATGGACAAATGAAAATATTGATATAGTTGCTATGAAACATTTTCCTGGAATTAACAAAGAAGAAGCTCTTCAAAGACCAATACTTTATAGCAATTGGTTACACAAAGATTATGTACCCGTTGAAAGAAAACAATTACGTGATTATGTTGCTGCAAGGCTAAAAGTATTGACATTTTTTTCATATTTAATCATCATATCATAGTTATTATGGTATCAGTATGGTACTAGTTATTAAAGTTATCATTATTTATTTAGGTCTTTTATGAAGAAGAATTAGATGTAAAAATTGTACTTTTTGATGAAGTATTAGATCATGTATTACGAATAGACAGAATATTTAGACAACCTCAAGGTCACTTGTTGTTAATTGGTGTTTCTGGAGCTGGCAAGACTACACTGTCAAGATTTGTTGCATTTATGAATGGTCTTTCAGTGTTTCAAATCAGAGTAAGTATAATTTAACAACTAAGTTTATTTAATTTTACTATTTATTATTTGCTAAACTAGTTATTAAAGTACATTTAATTAAAAAATATTTGTTAGAATTATATTTGTTACTTTTTTTCTTAGGTACACAACAAATACACAAGTGAAGACTTTGATGAAGATCTAAGAGCAGTGTTAAGAAGATCGGGGTGTAAAAATGAAAAAATAACATTCATACTTGATGAATCAAATGTATTAGAATCGGGTTTTCTTGAACGTATGAACACTTTGTTGGCTAATGGAGAAGTCCCTGGTTTATTTGAAGGTATGTAATAATTAAAAAATTCTTACATAATATGTTATTTATATTTTTTTTTTTATTAGGAGACGAATATACTACTTTAATGACTCAATGTAAAGAAGGTAGTCAAAGAGAAGGTCTTATGTTAGATTCAAATGAAGAACTTTATAAATGGTTCACTGGTCAAGTAATGAGAAATTTGCATGTTGTTTTCACAATGAATCCTAGTTCTGAAGGATTAAAAGACAGAGCCGCTACCTCTCCTGCACTTTTTAACAGATGTGTTCTTAATTGGTTTGGAGACTGGTCAGATACAGCATTATTCCAAGTAAATATTTTAAATTAAACTTAGAATTACATTTTTTTTAACTTTTGTTTATTTTTTACAGGTTGGTCAAGAATTCACTCGATCTGTAGATTTGGATGGACCGCCAATGTGGAAAGCTCCTGATTTCTTCCCATCTGCTTGTTCTTTAGTTCCTAGTATTCCAGATTATCGTACTGCAGTTGTGAATGCTTTTGTTTATGTGCATCAAACATTACATAAAGCAAACAGCCGATTGGTCAAAAGAGGTTCACGAACAATGGCAATTACTCCTAGACATTATTTGGACTTTATCAATCATTTTGTGAAATTACATAAAGAAAAGAGAGCTGAACTAGAGGAGCAACAACTCCATTTGAATGTAGGTCTATCCAAAATAGCTGAAACTGTTGAACAGGTGGAAGAGATGCAAAAATCATTAGCAGTTAAATCAATAGAATTAAATACCAAAAATGAGGCAGCCAATGCCAAATTACAGCAGATGTTTAAAGAACAGCATGAAGCTGAGAAACGTAAAGTGCAATCACAAGAAATACAAGCACAAATCAAGGCACAACAAGTATTAATATCAGAAAAACGAAAAGACGTTATGGCTGATCTTGCACATGTTGAACCCGCTGTCATGGATGCTCAACAAGGTAATAAACAATTATATATTTTATTATTAGGTTTATATCCATAGTATTTAGTAACTATAAAATATAAACTTTTTTTATAGCTGTAAAGGAAATCAAGAAACAACAATTAGTTGAGGTACGATCAATGGCTAATCCACCTGCAGTCGTTAAGTTAGCATTGGAGTCCATATGTTTGTTGCTCGGTGAAAATGCATCTGATTGGAAAGCAATCAGAGCAGTTGTTATGCGAGAAAATTTTATTAATTCAATTGTTAACAACTTTAGTACAGAAAATATTTCGTAAGTCATTTTAAAGTAAATCATAAAAATATAAATATTATTAATAATAATATTTTTATAGTGATGATGTTCGTGAAAAAATGCATAGTAGGTATTTGAATAACCCAGATTACACATTTGAAAAAGTAAATCGTGCTAGTATGGCTTGTGGTCCTATGGTTAAGTGGGCTATAGCGCAGGTATAATTAATTTTTTTTCCATTGATATTTTTTTTAGTTTATGCACTAATAAAATTACCAATAAAAATGTATGTTTTAGGTTAGTTATGCGGATGTACTAAAAAAAGTGGAACCATTAAGAGATGAATTGAAATCTCTCGAAAATCAAGCATCAGAAAATAAAGTTAAAAATGAAGAAACTACATCACTTATTGCTCAGTTAGAGCAAACTATCACTGAATATCAAGAAGAGTATGCACAATTAATTTCTCAAGCTCAAGCAATTAAATCTGATTTAGAGAATGTCCAAAGCAAAGTATGATTTTAAATTAATGGTTTTTTTTTTTGATTTTTTACTAAAAAATTTAAATATATTCATAGGTTGATCGATCAATTGCTCTCTTAAAATCTTTAGTGATTGAAAGAGAAAGATGGGAAAGCACAAGAGATACATTTAGATCTCAGATGGCCACAATTATTGGAGATGTTCTATTATCATCAGCCTATTTGGCTTATGCTGGTTACTTTGATCAACATGTTAGTATTTATATTTGTTATTAATTTTAATGTTATTCTATTCTAATCAATAGATTATGTTTTATTTTAGTATCGCCAAAATTTGTTTACCACCTGGTGTCAGCATTTATATTTAGCTGGTATTCAGTATAGATCTGATATAGCATTGACTGAATATTTGTCAAATCCAGATGAAAGACTTCGCTGGCATGCTAATTCATTACCTACAGATGACTTATGTACCGAAAATGCTATTATGTTGAAGGTATTCATCATATTTTTTTTATAATTATTGTATTGTGTTATTAAATATAGTATTTTTAATTCTAGAGATACAATAGATATCCATTAATAATTGATCCTTCGGGACAAGCAACCGAATTTATTCTCAAAGAGTATGCTGATGCTAAAATCACAAAAACAAGTTTCTTGGATGATTCCTTTAGAAAAAATCTTGAATCTGCATTACGTTTTGGAAATCCATTACTTGTTCAAGTAAGAACTATTATTCTATTATTATTAAATTGTCAATGCATGAAATTTTTGGTGTTTTTTACACCCAGTGTGTCAAAAAAATTAGTTAAATGATTTCATTATTATTATCTTAAATAAATTGTTTTTGTTTGATAAGTAATCCTAATATAAATAATTGTTGGGAATACTTAAGATTCTGAACAGAGCAATTAATGCATTTATTGATTTTACAATGATGTAATGATTCCTATTGTAAATGTCTCCGTACCCAAAAAAAGTCCGCTATTGGGATGTATCTCTGTATAAATATAACATAAAATATTTATAATAACATTGGTCGATGACCATCTTTGCCCAAAATAATTTTATGTGTGCAATGATTTATCATTGAATTTAAATTAAATACTTACATTACAATGATTTATTCCTTAATGACGAGGTACATTAGACACCTACTGTACACTAAATCAATTACCTACTTCCCTCCTCTTTCAGTATTTATATTTTATTATGTTCATACTTCATCAGTATATCTAAACTTTCAGGATGTTGAAAATTATGATCCAATTTTGAATCCTGTATTAAATCGAGAACTTCGTCGTACCGGAGGTCGTGTTTTAATAACACTGGGAGACCAAGACATTGATTTATCACCAAAATTTGTCATATTTTTGTCTACTCGTGATCCAACAGTTGAATTTTCACCAGATATATGCTCAAGAGTAATGTTTGTTAACTTTACAGTAACTAGATCATCATTACAAAGTCAATGCTTAGATCGTGTATTAAAGGCTGAAAGGCCTGATATTGATACAAAACGATCTGACCTACTCAAACTTCAAGGTATGTATAATTATTAATAAATGTACTTATTATTCAATGTGTACTAAATATAAACCTTTATTATTTTAGGTGAATTCCACTTGCGTTTAAGACAGTTAGAAAAATCACTGTTACAAGCATTAAATGAAGCTAAAGGTAAAATATTGGATAATGATTCTGTAATAACAACATTAGAAAGACTTAAACAAGAAGCAGCAGATATAAGCAAAAAGGTGGAAGAAACCGATAAAGTTATTGCTGAAATTGAAACAGTTTCACAACAGTATAAACCTTTAGCACAAGCTTGTAGTAATATGTACTTTACTATGGATAGTTTAAATCAAGTCCATTTCCTTTATCAGTATTCATTAAAATTCTTTTTGGATATCTTCAGTTCAGTGTTATTATCTAATCCCAGGTTGGCATCTGTCACTGATCACACATCTAGATTAGATATTGTCACCAAGGATTTATTCACTGTAAGAATTAAAAAATAATTATCTGTATTGATGTTTAAAATAACCAATGAATCGTTTCTAGGTATGTTATGAAAGAGTAGCTAGAGGAATGTTACATAATGATAGATTGACATTAGCAATATTGTTGTGTCGAATCAGTTTAAAGGGATCACCAATTGGTAATATATTGGACTCTGAATTCCAATTCTTCCTCCGTGGTAAAGAAGGAGTTTTGAGCTCCAATAACTCATCAGGACAGGGTTCTCTTAGTAGTCTAAACCAAGAACAAATTGAAGCCATGATTAGATTATCAAATAGAATTCCATCATTTAAAAATCTATCAGAACGAGTCGAGGAGATGCCAGAGTTTGGCCCATGGCTGGCACAGAATACACCTGAACAATGTGTACCCAAATTGTGGGACGAATCAGCTCCATTTAGTCCTGTGGCTACAGCCATGTATCAACTTCTTGCTATTCAAGTATTTCTTGCTCATCTTGATGTTAATTTATGTATGATATACATTTGTGATTACTATATTTTTTCAATTCTATAATTAGGCATTCAGACCAGATAGAGTGATAGCATCGGCTAATCTATTTGTTGAAGCAACTCTGGGTACTCAATTAACCTCTTCAGCAGAACGTGAACCTGACTTGGCAACTATTGTCTTAAACGAATTGGACTGTAGTGTACCAGCACTTTTATGCTCGGCCCCCGGATATGATGCTTCTGGTCGTGTTGATGATCTTGCAACTCAACATAATCAATTATTGTCATCAGTAGCAATTGGTTCAGCTGAAGGTTTCCGTCAAGCTACTGATGCCATAAATTCTGCAGTTCGTCTTGGACGGTATATAACATAATATTAATTTTGTCTTATCATAAATAATGGTTTTTTTTTCATCATTTCTAGATGGGTGTTGTTGAAAAATGTTCATCTGGCTCCTCAGTGGTTAGTGCAACTTGAAAAGAAACTACACAGTCTTCAACCACATACTAACTTCAGACTATTTTTAACGATGGAAATAAATTCTGCTGTACCTGTAAATTTATTGAGAGCTGGACGCATATTTGTATTTGAACCGCCACCAGGTGTAAAAGCCAATTTATTACGAACATTCAATACTGTAAGCATTGAAAATCTAAATAATTATATGAGAATGTATTTAATATAATGTGATTTTAGATTCCGGCGTCACGCATGATGAAAGTACCCAATGAAAGAGCCAGATTATACTTTTTACTTGCATGGTTCCATGCGATTGTACAAGAGCGTCTACGTTATACTCCACTTGGTTGGGCCAAACATTATGAATTCAATGAATCTGATCTAAGAGTTGCATGTGACACATTAGATACATGGATTGAAACAACAGCTAAAGTATGTTATAATTTAAAACTTAGTAATAAAATTGATTTTGAATTTGTTTAATTAATTGAATTAACATTTAGAGCCGTACAAATTTACCTCCTGAGAAAATTCCATGGGATGCACTAGTTACTTTATTGTCACAATGTATTTACGGTGGTAAAATTGACAATGACTACGACCAAAGGCTATTGACATCATTTTTAAGCAAGTTGTTTACAGCACGTAGTTTTGAAACAGGATTTGCATTAGTAGCTAATGTTGATGGTGTTGGAGGAGATAATAGGTACTGATGAATAATATATTTATTTTTTATCTTCATTTTTTTATTATATTTAACTAAACAAATTTATTTTAGGCATATTACAATGCCCAATGGATCAAGGCGTGACCACTTTTTACATTGGATTGAAAATTTGTCAGATAGACAATCACCATCGTGGTTAGGATTACCAAACAATGCTGAAAAAGTACTACTGACAACTAGAGGTATGTCAAGAACTAATAAGTAACAGTTTTCATGTATTAATTTATTATTAAATAGGTACCGATTTGGTAAGCAAATTATTGAAGATGCAACAACTAGAAGATGAAGATGAACTTGCTTATGTTACTGAACAAGCTGTTAAAGACGGAGGACCTGATTCTAGTATTGGACTCCCAACATCTGATGGTCGTCCAGCTTGGATGAGAACATTGCATAACTCAGCAACTACTTGGCTACAACTTTTACCTCAATCGCTTCAAACATTAAAGCGTACTGTAGAGAACATAAAAGATCCGCTTTATCGATATTTCGAACGAGAAGTCAACTTTGGTTCAAAGTTATTACAGGAAGTTATACATGATTTAAATGAAGTAGTAGCTATATGTCAAGTATGTTTAATATTATACCACAATGTGCATAAATAATTTTTGATTATTTATTTGTTTATTGTTATTCATAGGGAGAAAAAAAACAAACTAACTATCATAGGAGCTTGTTCAGTGATTTAGTTAAAGGAAAATTGCCAGTTGGTTGGCGCCGATACACGGTGCCCAGTGGGTGTACAGTTATCCAATGGGTGTCTGATTTTAGTCAACGTGTCAAACAATTACAACAAGTATCACAACTTGTTTCTCAACGAGGTGCCAATCAAATCAAAGTAAGTTATTAAAAATATTTGAGTATAATTATTTTGTATTACTATTTTTAAAATTGTTGTGTTTATAGTCATTCCCGGTGTGGCTTGGGGGTTTATTAAATCCAGAAGCTTATATAACAGCTACCAGACAGTGTATTGCACAAGCCAATTCTTGGTCCTTAGAAGAATTGATACTAGATGTAACTATTACTGATGCATTAGAGTATGATTCAGTTCAACAGGATGAATGTAGCTTTGGTGTTATTGGTAAGTTTTAATAAAAAGGAAAAAATTCTATTATTAACTATTTTTTTTTTATGATTTAAGGTTTAAAACTGCAAGGTGCACAATGTCGTAATAATCAGTTGTTATTAACTTCATCCATAATGACTGATTTACCAGTAACATTGTTACGATGGACACAGTAAGTATATATTTTATTTACTAAAAATCTTTTGTGAAAGTATATTTTCTATATAAAAATTGAATTTTGTAGTGTATCAGCTGAAGATCGTCTAAGACCTGATAAACTGTCTTTGCCAGTATACTTGAATTCTACTCGAGCTGAATTATTATTCACTGTAGAACTAGATGTAGCTCCCGGACAAGATCATCACACATTTTATGAAAGAGGAGTTGCATTATTAACATCTGCTGCTTTAAATTAGGTAAAATAATATGAACTAATAAAATGTTTATTTAAAATATATTTATATTTATATATTTATAAAAAATAATATGTTTAATAAATTAAAATAATCTATTGTGGTCCAAAGCACGGTGCCATTTATTCTAATATATCCCAAAACAAATATTTCAAAAAGCTGTGAATTTATTTAATAACTAAACCTATTTTATTATAAATTTAATTTTATATTTTATATTAATAAATCTACTTTTATAATCAATTTAAATGATTATTTTATAAGTGCAACGAGTTTTTAAACTTTTATTATTTTGTATTTGTCGCTCAGTTTGTAATTGGTTATTATTCCTTTTATTATTATTATTATTATTATTATGTACGAGTAATCTCTGTTATTAGCCATAGACGTTTAATTTGAATGCAAGTTACTTATTTTAATTTATTTTTTATGTATTTTAATGTGCTGTAAATGTTTTATTTATTGCTATTTTTTTAATGTATATAGAAAATGTTAAGAGCTTCATATTAAAAAAAAGAAAACAAATATACTAATGTGGTTTTGATGCATTTTTAACAATATTAGATATGTATATATTAGGAAACCTAAACTATAATTAGTTTAAAAAATAGATAAGTGTTAAAAAAAATTATAAAATCTATGATTTCTAATAATAATAATTGAAGATAAATAACAAAACTAAATTGAAATTTTAAGAGTAACAAACCAAAATATATGTTAATTATATTTTTAACTTCTTTAGTAAACTAGAATATTACTAATTACTAATTACTACCAAATATAGGCAGAGGTTAAAAATTAATTACCAAATTTTATTTCCATATTTATTTGTTAATATACATACTTACTATGGATAGTTATTAATATTGAAAATATACTTTTAAATTAGTTATTATTTGAAATATTAATAAATAAAATATCTATCTATCTATTAAAAATCGTTAACTTTAACTCATTCATTCAAATAATTTCTTGTTTTACTTTCAATTTTCTGTGGTAATTTATTTACTGATTTTGATCAATATCAAATGAATAAGATAATCTTTTCTGTTTTATTTTTAACGTTTATTTCTTGTGTGTATGTGTTAATTATATATTAAATCAATTTTAAACTTATTACTAACAATAATTCACCAGTAACTCATACAGCATATTAAAAAAATATTTTTTAAATAAGTATAAATAATATTTTAGAAAATAAACTAGATTTTCCATGTCAATTCCGGTTTACTCAGTAATTTTCAAGGTTAAAGATGTTTTTTTAATTTTAGGTATTTTGTTAACGATAATACCAATGTTTTATTGTGTTGTATGTAATTAAAGCAATACTTTATTTTTACTAAGATTTAGCTATTCTGTAACCACTGAACGATGTAACTTCTACTTCTTGTTCATGTCTAGCATTGAACTTTTTTGTATTTCCATCCAAATGTACAGCCACTTGATCTCCACCTTCTACTTCCAAAAGTATTGTAGCTGACCCACCACCTGGTTTCGTTGCTATAATTGGTGTCCACTGTTTACCGTTGTTTAATCTTTTCTTCAACACCATCCTATGTTATTATTTTGTTAGCATGGTTGTCTAAAAGTCTACTCCCTTGTAACCAATGCATATTACCTTGTATTTTCTTCGGTGGAACCAGTGAAAGAGAATTGGTAGAGGCCGGAACAAGCGCATGTGAAGACACCAACCTCACGATCCCATGTAACAGCTAGATTAACGACATTCTGTTTATATGCTACCAGACCTGTAGAATGGACTGATGTACTCCCAGTTGATGAAAATGCAATGGGTCCTGTACAATCGACATTAGTATTTTTTATTGGTGACCGTGATGGTATCGGACTGACTGCTAGCCCAACTGACCACAGTGAAGTACACAACCATAGCACACTTGTCTTATACATTTTGTTAGTATAAACTACAATGAACACTAATTATCATAATATTTTACTGTCTGCTGTGTTTTAAAACGAAACTAAATGTTACTAAATCTAGTCAAGGACGTTCAGTTTTGTTTGTGTATGGTTACTACTGAAACATTGGTATGTGTATAATACAATGTATTAGTATCTACTACAGACTCATTATAATGAGATGTGTGTATTATTCGACCCGAGTCTATAAATGTTTAACGTTTAACCCATAGTGATAAAAATATATATATATATAATATATATATTACATTTATCTAAAGCTTTTAATTGATGAGTGGGTAAATAGTTCTTAATTATAATCAGTAACCATATATTCACATATTTACAGAATTACCAACTCTCAGGTTTATAGAATTATTAATAAGGAAAATATTTCTTTTGGTCGGATGGATTATTTTAGATTCTGAACGGAGTGATGAATGTATTGATTTTACAATGATGTGTGTTTTTTTTTTTTTTTTTTTTTATTTTTTTATTTTTGTGTCTGACGACAACATTTGGAGCAGTAAAAATGCTTCGATTTTGGACTTCAGCCCCTCTTTGAAAAGGAAATCGAATCTAGTTGGTACTTTGGGGGGTCAAAAGTTAAAATTTTTCAATATTTTTTAAATGAGTCAGGAAAAACCCTAAAAAAATGACGGGAAAACGGGATTTTTTACGCAAAACCAGTTTTCGACAAAATCGAATTTTATATTTTGCTATAACTCAAAAACTAATAGATGTAAATACTTGAAATTTTCACCAAATGTTTATATTAGCGTTCTTCATACACAGTTAAATTTTCAAAGAATTTAGACTTTTTTTGAGATATTTATAGACAATTGAAATTTTTAATTTTTTTTAGTATTTTTTTTTTAAATAACGATAAAAATTTTTTGGCCGGCCAGAAAATCTTGAAAATTTAATACAAGGTTTCTTATAAGTTGTTCTTAAAGTGATAAAAAAAAATCCGAAATTGTTAGTCACAATTTTTTTTTATAAATGCTTAAAGTTCGAATTTTTACGAAATATGTCAAAATTGCGAAAATTGGCAAGTAATTTTGTGGTTGAAAAATCGTAAAAATTTTTTCTTTTATAACTAAGTTTTGAAAATTTGATACAAGGTTCTCCATACATTTTTCTTCAATTATCTGTAAAAAAAACTCTACCAGACTAAGACAAAAAATTTTTATGAGTGTTTGAAATTTAAATTTTTACAAAACCGCGTTAAATAATGGTTTAGCCTCAAACGATTTTTTATATTTGTTGTTATTCAAACAGTATAAGTCGTAAATACTTGAAAATTTTACCAGTTATTTAGATTGCCATTTTCTTTACGTGATTTGATTTTCAAAACATTTTGACTTTTTTTGAGCTATTTATGGACAATTGAAATTTTCAAATTTTTTTTATTTTTTTTTTATAAATGTTGATAAAAAAAATTTAGGTGGGACAAATTACTTGAAAATTTAATTGAAGGGTCTCCATAACTTGTTCTAACTCTCATTCAAAAATTATAAAAATACATAGGCACAATTTTTTTTTATTAGCATTTGAAGTTCAAATATTGACAAAAATTCGTCAAAATCATGAATATTTTTCACTATTTGATAACGATTTTGCTATTTGTTTTTATCCAAAAAGTATAAGTTGTTGAAACTTGAAAATTTTATCAGTTGTTTATATTGGCATTTTCTTTGTATAATTTTTTTTTTAAAAGATTTCACTCATTTTTAATCAATTTATAGGCATCTGAAATATTCAATTTTTTTTTTTATAAATGTTGATAAAAAAAAATTTAGCTGGGACAAAATACTTGAAAATTGAATAGAAGGATCCACATAAGTTGTTCTAACTCCCATTCAAAAATTATAAAAATACATAGGCACAACATTTTTTTATAAGCGTTTATAAGTGCTAATATTGACAAAATTCGTCAAAATCATGTATATTTGCTAGGGAGACGCTATAGCCGTTGCAATACGATAAATGATAATACGAAGCCAGTTTGAAAAAAAAAACATTACAATATAATAATATCGTGGTTTCATGGTAACTGATAACAAAAATAAAATAACAATAAAATATTTGAAAATTTGAAATTACGACCACAATAATTTTAGATTCTGAACGGAGTGATGAATGTATTGATTTTACAATGATGTGTGTTTTTTTTTTTTTTTTTTTTTTTTTTTTTTTTTTTTTTTTTTTTTTTTTTTTTTGTGTCTGTCGACAACATTTGGGGCAGTAAAAATGCTTCGATTTTGGACTTCTGCCCCTCTTTGAAAAGGAAATCGGATCTAGTTGGTACTTTGGGGGGTCAAAAGTTAAAAATTTTCAATATTTTTTAAATGAGTCGGGAAAAACCTTAAAAAAATGACGGAAAAAAACGGGATTTTTTACGCACAACCAGTTTTCGTCAAAATCAAATTTTTATTTTGCTCTAACTCAAAAACTACTTGATGTAAATACTTGAAATTTTCACCAAATGTTTATATTAGCGTTCTCCATACACAGTTAAATTTTCAAAGAATTTAGACTTTTTTTGAGCTATTTATAGACAATTGAAGTTTTTAATTTTTTTTAGTATTTTTTTTTAAAATAACGATAAAAATTTTTTGGCCGGCCAGAAAATCTTGAAAATTTAATACAAGGTTTCTTATGAGTTGTTTTTAAAGTGATAAAAAAAAATCCGAAATCGTTAGTCACAATTTTTTTTTATAAGTGCTTAAAGTTCGAATTTATACGAAATATGTCAAAATTGCGAAAATTTGCAAGTAATTTTGTGGTTGAAAAATCGTAAAATTTTTTTCTTTTATAACTAAGTTTTGAAAATTTGATACAAGGTTCTCCATACATTTTTCTTCAATTATCTGTAAAAAAAACTCTACCGGATTCAGATAAAAATTTTTTATGGGTTTTTGAAATTTAAATTTTTACAAAACCGCGTTAAATAACGGTTTAGCCTCAAACGATTTTTGATATTTGTTGTTAATCAAACAGTATAAGTCGTAAATACTTGAAAATTTTACCAGTTATTTAGATTGCCATTTTCTTTACGTGATTTGATTTTCAAAACATTTTGACTTTTTTTGAGCTATTTATAGACAATTGAAATTTTCAATTTTTTTTTATTTTTTTTTTATAAATGTTGATAAAAAAAATTTAGCTGGGACAAATTACTTGAAAATTTAATTGAAGGTTCCACATAACTTGTTCTAACTCTGATTCAAAAATTATAAAAATACATAGGCACAATTTTTTTTTATTAGCATTTGAAGTTCAAATATTGACAAAAATTCGTCAAAATCATGAATATTTTCACTATTTGGTAGTTAAAAATTTATAAATATTTTTCTATCAAAAGCTAAGAATTGAAAATTTAATACTATGCTGTCCATAAGTTAAGCTTAGAACAATTATAAAAAACTTTGAGGATTGTTCAATTTAAAAAATTTTACGTGTGTTTAAAGTTTTAATTTTAATTTGAAATCAAAAATACGCGTGTAAAATTACGTTTTAGTCGTTTTACTAATAAATAATTTTCGATTTTTGTTATTTTTAAAAAATTAGCATACATAAGATCTTGAAGCTTTTACTTAAGTGTTTGAATTTGTGAATTTTTTTCAGAATGGAATGTATGACAATATTTAAATTTAATATATCCCAGACTGACAAATCATCTCCGTTCAGAATCGTTTTTCGTATACAATGATACCTATCATTGCATTCAAATTTAACCTACCCTAGTCCGAGGTCCACCCCACCCCCTAATGTACAGCAGAGCGATACTCACTTACCCGCTTATTTTTCATTGTATTTTAAGATATAAATAAAAATAAATAAAGTGTTATCAATTAATTTCAAGGGCAAATAACAAAAAAAAGTTTAATTGTTTATTCATAATTATTTTTTTATATTAAAAGTTAAAATACCAAGTTCAAGTAATCAACTCCTACTCACCTATTATGGGAAATAAAATTATTCATAATTTTTAAATTTTCCTAAGAGAATAAAATACTATATTATTAGTCTTGTTACAAAGTTAAGTACCTAAAGGTAAGAAGATAGGTAAGTATATTTATTATTTATACAATTATAGCATCGTGCCATCGTAGAGTCATAAATGTCACTGCAACAATTCGGTCAGAATGTATGATAAGAAGCCGCGCATTGCTCATAATAGGCGCAACTATAAGACTTAACTATAGACCTCAAATTTTGGCCATGCTAAATAAAGAAAAATAGAATATATTTTTTACAGAGTTTACCCCCTATTTATGTCTTTATTATTCACAGCAGTAGCATTTATGTATGCGGGGGTAGGGGGTAAAGTATAATTAATATTTTTACCTACTACGAGTATGTACGTCTAAAAGTTTAATGTTGGAAGATGCTGTGACGCTCTTCTGGATGTTTTGTACTTTTGTCCATCAAATAATTTACCAATGACAAATCTATACAATGTTAATACTATTCAGTCTTTGAAGTTTTCTAGAATTGTAAGATTAATGAAAATCAATCTTGTACTATAACATATTATGGTATATTATTAATCTGTAAAACCTTATTCTTTGTGTAGCCGTGTAGGTACCTATGGAATATTTATTATTATTGGAACCTTGATACAGGATATTATGTTTAAAAAAATACATGCTGTAAACGCAGTAACATCTAACGTCAGTACGTCAGTAAAAATCACAATAATTAACAAAGACCAAGCATTAAACTATTTCAAACATTTAAACCATTTAAATTGTAGATAGTTTCTTTTATACTATACACGGCGTATATTATATAGTTTCAAGTTTAGCATTGGTAAGTACATTTTATCAGTGAAATGGTAATGTATTATTATTTATTCTCATAAATCATTTACATTCAAGAATGAAAACAAATATAATATATTTGCGGCCCTATGTATAATAAAAATATAATCGACGGATAATAGTTATTACCAACCATGGACCATTGAAGTTATTTACACAATAAGATATCCCCGGTTATTAAATATCTAATACCTTAAACAAAATATAGTAAATAGTTATAAATAGGGCTAGATCTAGGGGGCACACCGGGGCACTTGACTCGGAAGTATTGGTCGAGGGATGACACATTATCAAATAATAAGTGGATATATTAACAGTTTTTAACTGTATTACCTATTACATTAATTTTATACTTATCCGGCCCGGCAAATTATAAGTACGAGATATACCTCAATAGTACCTGTAGTAAAGTAAAGGCTAGGGATAAGCTTATACCCACTAACCTACTCGATTAGCCGACAAAAACCCAGTTTTTAATAGTTTTTCAAAAATGTTCAACACGATGACAACTTAGGGACGTAGCAATAATAATATATATTAACTTGAATAGGTATCTGAAGTAAAGTATTCTAATATTCAGAATGTTAAGTTATCAGTTAATAGTTTAAAATCAATCTTTAAATGTATTACATTAGCTGTAGGGGTAGAACACGATTGAGAACATCCCTTATCGGCCGTACCTTTTTTAATAATACAATTGAGAACGTTTTTACCTACCAACTTTTATGCGATGTTGCCATATTAATTAAAAAATTAAATAGCAATAAAATATACAGATATCATTTATTTGTCAGTTTAAGATTAAAAATACACAATATTTATAATTATTTGTCAGTTTATATAGAATTTAAATTTTTTTTCCTAAATACTTATTTCCAGTTAATTTTAGATATACCTTATGAAGTACTTGGTTTTTTCAAACTCTTTATAAGAATTAATTGTAGGTAGAAATAATACGATCATAATCTTTGCTGGCCATGCTCATGCATGTTTTGATAATATTGTTTTCAATTGATTTCATTATTGCTACAGTTTGTGTTTGAGTTTCCTTTAAAACAGAAATTACTAGGTACATGTAATTTATTCTTCCCCTTCTTTATTACTAAACATTATGAGGACGTCGCAGCCGCATGTATTATCTCCGACTTCCACACGTACTACATAGAAAATGTTCGTTAGTTTTGATATTAGACTATGTTTATACTTTAAATACTCATAACGGCAACGTCGCTCGAAAAATCGTTCTCGCAATCGTTTGATTATAATTTATAATTTATAAGGTACAAAATATTGTGTCTTTGATCTGCCGGCAATCGTTCTCAATCGTGTTACCAAAAAAGTAAAATGTTCTCAATCGTACAACACCGAGCTGTAGTGGCTTATATATTATGAATTAATAAGTTTGTTTATTCAATACTAAATTATTTGTTTAAGGAATATTATTTTGTTTAATTGTATTGGTTGTATATTACTATATTAAATAGTGCAACCGAGTTAAGGCGATGGACAATGACCAGTTAATATGGGACAAAACTGTAGTTAATTACCTGCGCCAAACTTCTGGTCATCGTCTGAACTTGGTCATATTACAGTGTGATAGACAAAAACAAAGAAAAAATTAATTATATAAATAAAAGTTTGTTAATATTAGGTGTCGACGTGAACTAGCTTCATTCTATAGGAATATTTACTCAGATACCGAAGATATATTGTATTATACTATATGATGATTGTCAAAACTCAAGATAATACTACACGTCGTTGTATCGATGAGCAAATAATTTTTGCTAAAATTAAAATTAAATTAAGGTATGTATAATTGTATTTAATTTTAACATATCTGCGCATCACTACCCGTCTGTATATATAAATACAGTACACTGTACACGCAGTATAATAATAAAATAACATTATTTTGCACGTGATTTTACATTGTCTAGATATAGTACTATAATAGATGTATAATATTTTAAGTAGGATAACAATATGGCGTGTGAAAAATTCTGATAAAACATTTCACAACACTATACGCGATGTACATACGTCATACACTGTCCTTACTCCTGTATTTCTTAAATATAATGCATGACTTAGATGTGGTATAAATTGAACCGTATAATAATATCTAATAATTATCTAATATTATCTAAATATTATATAATAATAATAAGGTACTATGACTTCTGTATATTTCTCATTATCCAAAGATTTAGCAGTTGTATCGTATTAATTTAGAAGTCAGAAAGTTTGCGATAGCAGCACTGGTCGCATGACTCATGACCAATGACTGCTGTCGGGAATAAATGGACCGTTAAGCTGAAAATAAGATAAAGAGAAATAATTTTATGCCAAAATGATATTCGTGTGGTTTGTCAAAAATAGGTATAATAATGTACGCGTGGAACCGGTCAATTCCTAACCACTATATCTATTACGCGAAGATGACATGCACACATACCTTTACTTATGTGCGTATATTTTATTATTATATTATTTTTAGGTACTAAATGTGTATAATATCGTATAAACTGTGAAAAAAGTGTTTCAAAACAATAAAATATGTATATGTCAGTCATACGCGGCCAAGTATCGACCTTCCCACAAGTTTCAATCGTTGTGTATGTTGGACGTTGGTATGTGTTTATACTACTAATTTAAATTACTTATTTATAAAAAGCGGTGTTTTTAAAGGAGGGTTTCTCGTTGAAAAAATTACGTTATGTATTTAGAGGTCGAACGAGCCTATAACGTACAAATTAGTCAAAGGTCATTATCGCGCAATCCTCTGAAATCTGCAGCAGCTATATATTAATATAATGGTGCCGAATCACGGTGAAGTGATCAATCTTTGAATCTTATATAATAATTAATCAATGCATCATTAATTAATCTATAATGTATTACTTATCAACATATTTAAGTAGATAAATTTTAAATTATTAGTTTGATTTTTAAATATTATAAGTGCTTACTGCCTATAAACATAGGATTATATTACAGTATACTACTATAATTATAGTAATTAATAATACTGTCTATACTCTATACTATATATAGTTTTGTGAAGTACCTATAATTCAGTAAAATTATTGAAATAGTTACTTTTCAACTTTTAAAGTATGTTTGAAAAAAATTACTTGGAAAAATATTTTCATTATTTTCTCATAGTAATATCTACATTTAAAATAAAACACTGATTTTCAAATATTTTTTCTTTTAAGTTTATATATTTTTTATTTTCAATTCAATAAGTTAAATATTTTATTAATTAGAAAGTGCACCTAAATGCTTGTAATATACTAATATTATCATATTCTCAACCATTAGCAAGTAACCAGAAAGTTATACTCATAACTCGACAAACTGTTAATATTATTATTACACAGTTTGTACCTATATAAACGATGTTTGAAAATTGAAATACTTAAATAATTTTATAACTTGAATAATAAATCGTAACTATTTATATTATATAATACGCTAAAAGCATTCGTGTTACTATAGTCATTGGTTATAAAAATATAATTTACAATATTTCTACTTACCTTCTAGTTATATTATATATGTTTGTAAAATATGTTAAAATATATTTCACGCAATATCGTGTTTCTCAATCCCTATATATTCATTTATAAATTTCTACATAATATATCAAATAATAATAATTATAGTATAATATAGCAGATTACATCCAGTGTATTATTATGGTGCGGGTGTTTGGTTTAAATACGATGCTTATACATAGGTATGGTAATATTCATGAAAATTACCGTAGTATAATAACGTCGAATCTCATCCAAGGTCTGCGCAGAATGCAGATAATTAATCCGTTATTGTGACTTTATATGTAAATCTACTGCAAGTATTTACGTACATGTGTAATATAATATTGTAAAGTTCGAACACGACTTGTAATATATGTATACATTAATTCGTGAATATTAATTCGTGGGACAATAGATATTATATACTGTTGTACAAAATTTACCTAAACCTATAAAGACATATACGTATATAAACACTATACACATTCTTACACCTATTATGCATCTTTCTTATGAATATTTAGACATTTTGTTCGCGGAGAAGTCGGTATTTGGTAATCCTTTCCTTTTAGCGCACGAACATTGAATTACACCTATGACCCCCGGGTGACAGCGGCCTGTAGTCTGTATTATGGTTTCATGGTTACCTAAATGTACTTTATTATGTATTATTGTAATCGCTAATCAGTAGTCAAAGTTGTTCAAATTGAGTGGGACGATGGACACATAATAAATAACCATCAATTACGATTTACAATAACAGTGTTCATAATATTATCTTAATTATTTAAAAATCGCCCTTAAGGCCTTAAAGCTATAATTTTCATTGCTTTACACGCTTATTGTTTCAAAAAAATGAAATGATATAATTCTATATAAATATATTGTATTATACATACCTAATTTATAGTTTCTTATAGACATAACTTATAAATTATGAATATTGTAAGTTGTAACGTGTAAGACACCAAGACTTATTTGATTATAGGACTTAGGAGACACTTTATGTAAATTTTTATAGGGGAATACTCGATGATTCAGTAACACCACGACGTCACCGAGGAGAAGTAGACAATTTTTTTTTTTTTTAAATGCTTATTATAATATAATAATTGCTAATTTTATTACTTCGTATAGTAGTCACGAATTCTGCAGTTTGAAACAATGTTCTTGTTTACATAGGTACACAATATGATACTAATCACTATATTTAATGTAATTACTGCGTATTACAACTTACATAAATAATTAGTATTTATAGATTTAGTCGTTAAGGTACATAAATTATAATATAATTAATAATATATTTTTATAATGATATGTGTGTGGGTGTGTGTGTGAGTATAGCCAACTGGACATTAAATTTGTCATACTCGACGATATCAGCTGTAGTGATATAATTATCAGGGTTTGGGAGTTGTAGAATTTGCATATCCATCATGTACGTATATAGTAAAACATAGTAGAGTGATGTACCTTTTACATTACGGAGAATTCAAATATGAAATGTTATTTTGCTTGTTTTTGCATATGTTGTAATTATAATTATCATACTGATGGTTTTTTCATAAATTATTTTATAGGGTATCTGTAGTATTTTGGAGAGTTGTAAAAAATCTATTCTGTATTCATAACTTTTCAACATTTCCCTATGGACATTAGCTGGCTTAAACTCGATTTCGCTGTGGTTAGTTTAATTTATAAATATATATTAGTATAATTATACAATACTATGTTATACTATACTAATGTTGTAGGTATTACCATTGTAAGTAATAACCATCCATTGTCCATTATTGGTAATAATATACAGATATGTTTACCATATAATATATATATATAATACAATGTATTTTAATGTATAACACGTAGGTACGTATGTAGTTCTATAATAATATGCGGTTTGTGCCTTTGTGGTTATACACAAAAAATAAACTTATCGACTAGATTAGCACATCTGCAGGGCTTTAGGCCGTGATATATTTATATAATATGGATACTCGACGTACAAAATGTTATAGTCACTAATACACTTATGCTATTATAGTATAGCTAGTAATAATGAATACGTCATTTATTCTTTATTCGTACCTATAGGTATTTTGAAGCTATTACAATTTAATATGTCTATCGTTCAAGTGTATTATTCTGTCTGCTAATAAGTAATAATAATGAGTCGTAAAAAGTTACATAAAGTCATTACGGACTATTGTTGAATATTCGAGTATAGGAATTTGTATCATTGTACATGATATGTGATAACTCTGTTGTCTGTTTAGTGTTTACTGTAGGAACAGGTACAATTTAAATTTCGATTAGATGAGTTGTACAAATGAATAACAAATTGAAATCGAAAGTGTCAAATTTTGGGACATGACAATTAAACGCACAGATATAAATTAGCAATTTAAATTACCATAGTGTCGACTCAAACACGTTTCTGTACTTTTAGATGTGATGAGTACCTATTATCTATTATTATTGTAGAGCGGTTTACTAGACATGACGTTTCAGTTTCAGCTATGTTTTACTTTATGACGATGTTAGGTATATATTTAAGATGATGTTTTAATATAATTTGTTGCTTTGGATATAAAGTGGATTATAATTTTTCAAAGATATTATTTATTTTATTTTTATGATAAAAAGTGGTGAAATAGGTAGGTTAAGCTTTAAGCTGCCAATAATTTGAGATTAATAGATGGAAGAATTACTGTGTTTTTCTTATGTATTATATGCGGTATTATGGTTTATTAGTAGTATAGATAGATATTATATCTTATTCATAATATATTAATATAAAAACACAAAACATGCAAACAGAATATAAATAGAATATATATTAATTGTAAACAGAGTTCACAAGTCCGATAAAAAAAACACCATATTCTACAGAATGCAGATATAGGATGAGCATAGAAAATATGCAATAACGAATTTGAAATGTTTATATCTCAAAAGCATAGCGTATGAATGTATATGATTTTTTTTAGATTCTTCACAATTTGATATTTATATTGCATTTCTCGTTTGTTGTATAAAATAATTTAATATTATGTTGTATTGTATTTTCCTATGGTTTATATTTTATAATTTTCTTTGTTAATTGACAACTGTTATATATATTATATTCGTACTGATATGAATTTCAATTTATTCGATTTCTTTCATTGAAAAAAACTAATCACCGTGCATTAACTATTATTGCATGCGTTTTGTCTTAATTATTTTTAATTGTTATGTTTTGTTTTAATGTATTATAAAAATATATAGAATAATTGTCGTATGCATAAAGCGCGCCTTCAACACATCACCTATTATATATGCATGCCGCATATTTCACGGAAGTTTAATTATTTCACAAGTCATATAATATGCCTATGTAGGGTTATATATATACAGATAATACAGTAAACGCGTATTCTTATACTTATATATTATATATAGTTCAATGTTAAATCAATTTATGTCTTCGGCGCGTATCTTATGTATATACATATAACATATTATATTTTATAGATGCACTGCAGTAGAATAGAAGAAATGTCAGAAAAACCACCTGTTGGGTTTTAAAATTAAAAAGACTTGAACGCGCCTCATCTGCATCATCATTATGTGAACACACGCGATGCGAAGACGCCCGACTGTAATTACAATAACAATAGGTATACCTGATATATATTTTTAGATCTACAGAATAACAATAAAATAAAATAATAATAATAATAATATAAAATTGACACGTTTATATTATTTTCATCACATTTCGTTTGCAAAACTTCACCTGCTTCACTTATTATCTATAAAATCTGATGTAGACATTTAGTATAGTTTATAATGTTTATGCGCACATTGCACGCATAATGCCCGTAATATTATCAAAGTTGTCGACACTTTCTTACAAGAATCGCTGTTATATATATTGTTTACCTACAGTATAGGTACTTCGATGATGGCCGAAGGGTGAGTTTACTGAGTTTAATTTTTTAATACCACTGAGTGCACCATTCTATTAATTGATTGTTTTGTGGGGTGCGGTCGCATTCGCCATATTATCGATACATAATAATATGTATGTATATATAACATTATAAAACACATAAAGTATTTGTTATCACTCCTTATAATAATACTGAAATGATACATTTGCCGGCAGTTTATATGGCAGGGGTCTTACTCACTGTGCGAGAAAGGTATCGCGAGAATAATATCGCTGTTTTAAACATTTTTATTTTTTGTACCTAACACACTTGTATATTACGAATTATACTACACGCTATAATTGTAAGTAACTTTACTATATCGTTTAAATTCGTTAAAATAATTATTTTACCACATGCGGTGTGGCTTGTGCGTTTATGTATTATAATATTATTATGTAGACGGTCGTTTATCACGCCGAAAACGCCAATAACAAAACAAAAAAAGGGGACCCGACCCGACCCGACCAAGTGACGTATATCATATTATACATATAAGACATTAGAGCGATTGCAATGTTATAATAATAATTATAATTCCGACAATACCGTAAAAAAATCGACTAAAACTTTCACGAGTGGATGGATAAATATCGGTGGTGGTGGGTGGGGCAAGGACGGGCTTCGCGCAACACCACGGCGCGCGTGTGTCATCCTCGCAGCGCGACGCACCGCGGAGCCGAGAGCCGCAGTCGCGTGCCATATGATATCTATCATGTACGTCCGATAGATCTACACAGCGTGTCATGTATAGCGATCTATAGTATTTTTTATTTATATCAAAATATTATTACATACATTTATAATTATTATAATATAGTGTAACCGTTCGACTGTCGTCTGGTCAACACGCGCATTTCAACCTCATCTGTGCCGAAGAAACTCATCCGCACACAGACATTCAAAAAGTACAATAATATTCCATCATATTTTAATTGATATACGCACTCCGAACTGCTGTAAGTACGACTCAGAATAATTTTACGTGACTGTTATTAGTATAGTTATTATAGTGTAATATATATAGGTACACCAAGTTTCGATCGCCTAACCTGACTTAGCTAGTGTGTGGTACTGATTTTACCGATCACCTGCAGTGTTTCGGTTACAATACTAAAGCATTACATTCATATAGTCATAATAGGTTAATTATTACATATTTATTTGTCAATCAATATATTTAGTATTGTACAGCGTATCTGATTATAATATAGAGGCAAAGCAGAGCTGGATTAAAGGGGGGAGGGTTAAGAGGGCTATATCTTAAGACCCCACAAAAAAAGGACTCCAGAAGTCCAGAATACAAATAAACAGTATTTATAAAAAAATATGGGTAAGTGTAAACATTTTTTTGTAAAATCGGGGCCGCTAGTTATAGCCCAGGGCCACTTATTCATTAATTCGGCTTTAAAGCGAAGTACCTGCGATTTATATATTTTTATTATTTATTTATTATTATAAACGCCCGTGAAGGCTCAAGTACCTACAGTATATTATATACCATAGATTTAAAATAAATGATTTAACTATACAGAAAATGCTGAAAATGGTAAATTAATAAAACAATAATATGATAAATTAAAAAATAATTTTAAATTGTAAATATTTTATGATACATTTAATAATAACAACTAATTTATATTAAAATGACGATAATATAGTTAGATATTTATCGATAACTTATTAAGAAAGTTTGACCTATCGAATGAAACATCGCATGTATAAAACAAATCAAAGTTTTTTTAATTAATTACATTCTCGATCCAAATTATACCAAGCGATTATTATAGCCATAAGAAGTACCTATGCGGCAATAAAATTGTAAACGTAGGACAGTATCGTAAATTACATTGAGGAACATAAAAAAATTTAAAGAATGCAATAAATCCGAACGCTTTTTATGAATTTAGACATACAACAAATTTACATGGATTTGCGATATTACCCAATCTCTTCCATGCGACCATAATATTATTAATATTACCTATAGGGCACCGCTACCGTACGGGGACACTCTTCATACTGTTTTGCAGATGAAGTATGCGTTTTACTATAAACAGAATAAACTTAATGATATTATAGGTTTAATTTGATATTTTTATCTGTCCGAATATACACATAATGTACACAATTCACTAAATATTGTATAATATCTAAAATCGGCAATATCATTATAGACTCAATCGTTTCGAAAGTATCAAATCCCATGAATCTCATAGTTAAATGCATCTATATTCTACACACGCTGTAACATATTATGTATATTGTATATATATATATATACCGATCTTTGATCTACACGATTTGTTTCATTTATCTAATGTATATAAATATAAGAAATAATAAAAATATATAGTATGTTACTATTTTAAATAACATGCAGTGACATTTAAATTTAAATACGAATTCGTTGAGAATGTACTGTCTAATTATTTTAAGTATGTGTTACAAGGTCACTCTTTTTATCATTTCAAATTTTTATCAGCTAATTTTCATAAAGTAACAATACAAAATAAACTTCGGGAATAACGATGTATATATAATATAAAATAGTATGAAAATATTAAACTGCAGGACGATATTATTTCATCGAAAACCGGAAAATACAAAACATTTTTAATTATTTTTAAAAAAAAAATACCGATTAGTCACTAAAAACGTAAGATAGTATATTTTTAAACTTTAAAAAGTATATATTTTAAAAATGCCTTTTATTTCCTATGTTTTATTTATTGGTTTACTGTTAAATAGTCATCCTGTACAACATTTAAATTTATAACTTTTATATTAAAATTATTATAATACCTATTATTAAATCATCATAACGCGTGTTTGTGATTTATAATTGGGGTGTACAATTTTAAGACAATTATGAACACACGATACCGAATATGTAGATTTATCGGTCTTATATTTAATACAATTGAATAATGGGAAGGGACTACAAAAAATTGTAAACTACCTATAGGCTATAGCTACTAATAAATATCAACATGGAAACATATAGGTTAAAATTTGCAGTATACATTATGGAAGTATAATTTGTTCACAATATTCACATAATTACAATTTACTATTATTAACCCATGTCCCATACATGGACAATAAAATTGATCTAAATATTATGGTTTATATTGTGTATATATTAATAATTATTATGTACAAGTGTAATACATCGACACGACGTATTGTGATTTGTGAGAGATCGGGGCTTATCAATAATACTTCAACACCTTAGGTATTCTTAGGGACTTATAATAATGTAATACCTAATATGTTATACTAATATAGTAATATACCTATAAAAGAAAAAAAAATAAGTAAATAATATATGCTCTTTCTTTTTTGTGTAATGATACGTTTTGACGTTTCTTTAATCGTTAACAATAACAACGATAGGTATAATTATACTTAAATTTCAATACTCGTGCATAATATTATTTATTCCAGTTTAATGAGCAGGATAAAATGCACGTATTATGTATACGCGAGTAAACGATAGGAATATATCTACTTAAATTTTATTACCGCACGGAGTATAAGTGTATAACTTTCGCTCACCAATAGTTACGCATTCGATAATATGTTGAATCTTTTACTCCGTATAAACGACTTCAGTACTATATTATATCGTTAAACTTATATTTATTCGTCTGAAATACAAGTCGAGAACAAATTATTTTACGTGAATGCAGAATTGATTATGAATAAGCACAGACAACACTGACAATATATTAAACAGATATTTAATTGATATTAACTCACTATATAATCAAACTATTGTTTATGTTTTAGGTTTAAATTTTAAATAAATAATTTATCGACATTGATGACAAATCACACTTATTACTTAAGAATGACAATATAGGTACATGTTACTAATAATAATAAGTACCTAGTAAGTACTTAGTATAGGTACTTATACACAATACACATGTATTATTATTTGATGTATAATATAAACATTTAAAGTAAATTAAATAATTAATAGTATAATAAATAAAATAAAATACATCTATGTAGGATTATTATACTGACTGATTATAAGTCATAACACACAAAATATTTTAAATGACTTATTGCTGTCAATATAATATATAATATTATGAATCATGGCTAGTTGTTTAGTATTAAACGTTTAAACCATTCATAGTTAGGTAGATCATATTTTATGATTTATGTTAGGTATACCTATAAGATATAAATATATAACACTACTCGTACATTTTATTAATCAAGCGATTTCAATATACTGTTGCGTTTAAAACTTTAAATGTTTGAAAAAGTATTTTTTTTATATAAATTGTATTCCATCTTATGCAGAAAAGCTGTTACTTTGATATACCTATACCATATACATATCTGTGCGCACGATACGTGCGTATTTTCTATAAACATACAATTCTAAATAATTTATATTTCTAAGTTTTCATAAATGTCATCATAAAAACTAAATAATTTGAATACCATTTAAACAAAAACAGAAAACAATAATATTTCACTGTGGTTATAGTCTATGGATAGGAAGTTAAATTTGTTTTGGTTGATAAAAATATAATGGAGTTAGGTGTATCATGTATGTGCTATGAGGTTTATATGTAGGTAGGTAATGTACTTTATAGGTGTAATGGCCAGTTGGTACTACATAATTGAGTTACATTAAAATTTATTTTGAACAGTTTTGTTACAGTGCATTTTAAACGTACATAATAGTCGATGATAAATAGATTTTATTTTACAATATCTACTGCGAATGTGTTTACTAACAAAATAGAACCAATTACAATACTTTTTTCTCTATGTTGCATTTATAAAATTACAGGTCGTGATGAAATGAGTTTGGTGGAATATCCAAGGTCAGAACATGTCCGTTTGCGATTGCTGGGCCAGTTTCAAGTTTTCTCAAATTGTAAGTAAAATGAACAATAAAAGTATAAAAATTAAAAACAATATATTATAATAGTGACAAAGTCCTTATAATATAGGTATTATACATACATATGTAATATGTGAAATAATTATTTAATTATACAATATATTGGCGAACAACCTTCATGAAAATACGGGCTGTGGGAAAATGCACAAGGTTATAATTTTTTCTTATTCGTATTGCGTACGAAAAGTGTCTTCAAGATTATTTTGACAAAACGTGTAAATTGCCAAGAAGAATATTTTTAATATATGTATATAAAACGCTAGAGTTATCTTATTGTAATCGTCATTAATTTTGCTTTTTTTACTGAGACTTGCGAAGTACAGATTATATTATAAATAATTCCACTTTTATCTTTAAAAACAATCAAACTGGCTATGATTTTTTTGCATATTTTTGTTTATATAAAATTTAAATAAATTAAGCGGCGCATGAGAAAAATAACATGGTACAGATATTAACAAGGTATTAATGAATCTAAGTTAAAAAAAAAAAATAATTAAATTATACATAAACATTAATTAATTATTCTTGAAAGTGGTTTCTACTTAGTATTATTTATACTACTTATATCTCTACTATACTAAATAGTTATGCGCTATACACTACAACTGGTACCTGCTATATCGAGTTGTTATATTTACGCTGTGTAACTATAATAACTATATTATATTATAAGTATTTATTTATTTTTATTTTATTTTAGAAATCAAAAGATTGTTTAAAAATATGTATGTTATTGTTTAATATGTTTAAACTTTTATAAAATATTTAAAATTGGCTAAATATTAATTGTATTTAATTTATCTGTATTTTAAACCTCTACCCGCCATTTAAATGTACAAATGAATCCAATTGAAGTTGGTTTTTTTTTTTTAAAATAATTCATAATAAATAATCATGTATATGTTTACTATATGTTTAGATACCTCCCTCAATAGAACATACAACTATAAATTGAATTTTCGATTGTAAATAATAATTGTAATAAATGGAAATGATTATTATCCATACTATTAATTAAAAATTTTAATTATTCAATTAAATGATAACTAGATAACAGAAATATACGTAGGTGCTTTTATAAGTTGTTTATTTATTTAATATATATATATATATAAATTACTGGTATAGACGTCATAATATGCGTTACATTTTGTACGCATGCGTATAATATAGGCGCCACGAGTTACGTTAAACGTAAACTGATACCTATAAATATACATAATATATTTTTTTGCGTTTCAAGTTACTTATTTACTAAGCATAATATAATAAACACATACGTATATCGAATTCCCTTTTTATTTGTGGTAAACAAAAAATATGTTTTTTATACAGCGCGCAGATACATTATAGTATTAGTATATAATGTATAAATATTCGCACAATATGAAATGTGTACTTTTTTCGAATGCATACCTACCTATATTGCTACATCAGAATGTTCATTTCAAAAAAAAAAATAAATAAATAAATATGTATTATTATTGTTTTATATAAGGATTAGGGAATTTCAAATATTTGCTCTTCTGCAGGTTTTCTATATAATATCACTCGGCAGCAGTCGCATATACCGTTTGCGAATTGCATATTAAAGTTTAAAGCGCTCGGCACATATATTATAATATATATATAATATATATATATTATACGAGTGCATGACCGGTATTATATTATGTACACGTCTGCGATAAACTATTCTTTACCGTATAATATAATATAGAGACTTTATTATAAAGACCATTATTGTTTATGCAATTGTGCCTTGCGGTCGTCGAATGACATGGAAAACCAGTTGAAAATTTAATTAAAATTTCTATGTGCTTTATAGAAGTAGGTATATATATTATATTATGTGGTGTATCACTGAACGACTGAACATAATATTATACATCGTAATCATTTTTTTTAACTGTATGATACAAGTTATGTCATAAAAATAAAACAGCAGAAATGTACTTTTATTGAGTATTAACAAATAATTATATTATTTATATATATATATATTTTTATGATAATAGTATTTTAAAAAGCTTATGCTTTAAATTGTTAATATTATACAATAAAAAAACAGTAAAAAACTAAAAAGTAAGTTTAAATTTTAACTAAAAAAAAATGTACGAGTAATGAATTACCGGAAATTACGAGAAATTTGTTTTGCACATAAATAATTGTATATGCTGTTGAAAATTTATAATTTGGTGGAGGCAATAGTAAATAGTAATAAAAGTTATTAACGGGTAACAAAAACGTAAATTTGGTACCGATGCAATTACGCATATTGGTAGGTAGTACCTGTCCTATATGCATATTTTTAAAACAATAATATTTGATTTACGCTCTAAGCACACGGACAACTAAAAATGTAATGTATTGTACCTACATATATAGTGTAAAAGGTCGACAGTATAAAAACATCACTTAAAAACTATGTATATATATATACATAGGCACATAGCAAAGTTTAAGATAGTGAATACCAGCAATGTTATATTTTATGTAGAATAAATATGGCTTATATGTTTAAAATAATAATAGTATAATAGTATACTGTATGATAATTATACAAAATGATTGTAGTATTCTATGGTTCTAATAGTTTGACCACTTCCAGATAACAAGAAATAATTTTTACCCAATTGATATGTAGGTACTTTGATTTATGTTTACCTTTATAAGTACATATAGATCACTTAAAAATTCGGGGTCGATAATATTTGTTCCCGGGTTGAATAATTCAATCGCTCTAATATGATGCGTGCCTGCATATAAATACAGTGAAACCTCTGAATAGCGGACACTCTCGTTTACCAAAATTTTGTCCGTTATTCAGAGGGAATACATTTTTAAAATTTATTTGTATAATAATGTAGGTACATCATGTATGTATGTATAATGTTATTACATTTTTATATTTTTACAAATTATTATTAATTATTATTATTTAAAGTATATTTGTACAATCAAAATCAAAATGATGTATACGTATTTTCAAATTATTTTTGTTTAAAAAAATCGGTAAGGTTTGTCTGTTTATAATAATTACACCGTGTTTGTGCAATCTCAATAGTAATACTAGAATACATACGAATGTGAATACGTATTATTTTCAAATAAAGATTAGGACTTACCATTATTTTAAAAATTCTCTATTAAAATAATGTCTGTTATTCGGATAGTCCGCTAATCGGAGGTTTTTCTATTGAAAAGTAGTGAAAACGTCCCCGTTCCCAAAAAAATGTCAGTTATTTGGAGGTTTCCGTTAGTGGAGGTATCACTGTATATGTATTACCAACAAACCTATATCTCAATACGACAATACCTCGTAGTCTTCATACCGACATGAATGGTATATAATAATGATGTATTGATATTTATATAATTATATGTAGGAAAAAATTACAAAATATGGTACAATTAAATGATTATAATAAATTATGTTGGTTATTCACTGATATTAGTAATTATAAAAACAAAATCGTATTTCGTTGTGTCGTCAGACTACTAATTATTTCGTGCAGTAAGTACCTGGATGTGCGTATATATGTAGAAGTAATTTTATTTTATTTCAGTAAACGAAGATCTCTTGATACTCAAGGTCTTGGGAAATAATGAAAAAATATAGAGCCGCGTACCTACATATAAATACGTACAATGTTATACATGTGCTATACTCAATGTCATATTGTCATATATTATCTAAAAAATTGGTATGAAAAGTGTGTTGCGATACTCTCACGTATCAATGAAGAGATCTGCGTACCTATAGGCTATAATGGCTTAATAGCTGTTTAAATAAAATAAGTAAATATATTACATGCTCTTTTATTCGCAGACCCGAACTCGCGCACCTATATAATATAATACATTTGTGTATATTGTACACCTATAGTGCAGTAGTGCGTATGTTTAAGTTGAAAATGATAACTGAACACGATAACAATTATTAAAACTGAAGGATAAATTAAACCCGACTTCGCCATGTGCCTATATTATATTGGCCTACATAAGAATTAACGACGTGTGTTGTAGGCACTCATCTATCAATAGATTTATTAACGACTTGAAAACGAATCTTGTGCGTTTAATGATCGTGTACACGTTTAATGTGTATCCGCAGGTATACATACCTATTTTTTTTTTTTTTGCATCGCAGTAGTTATAACTACTTACGTACGTAGGAGTAGAGTGGTCGAAGGCTAATTTTTATTTTATTTTTCGTTATAGAATAAATAGCTAACGCTACGGGAAAATTAGAAAAGTCATTATACTGAGATGTTGAAAATATTAGATCATTTATTCGAAATCGTTAACTCTTTCGTGGGAGGGAGAAGGGTACATAGAGCCGTAGGGAGTATTTGTCTAGTTTTTGATAGCAGATGACGCATTGACGCTATACACTGGCCACTGCAATACATAATGAGTATATAATAACTAAACTGTAGGTATATTGTTTAATATTTTAAAATTTTTTTCAGTATGTTTCGACTTAAAAGATGACATTCTCATGTTAAATTATTACGGATAATGGATAGGTAGGTATACAATATTATGTAGGTAATAAATGGAGTGTTCACCAATAAATATCTAGTGTAATGTGAATCCAAAACGTGTATAATTTGTCATTATATTAACATTTTCATAATTTTTAACAGATTATACACTCACGTAACACACATATTATATTTAGGGGTCAGCTTCGCACATATAGGTAGGTATCTATATATTTTCAAATCTATAGTCTATATTTAATTTTGACTAAATGTCTAAATTGAACAAATGATTTTTATAATAAACTTACAAAAGAAGACATAGGTATTTCAATAAACTTTTGTTTATGTATTGTATTTTTTTTTAATAAACGTTTGCAGTCATTTAACCTATTCGTAATTATTCAAATATACAACAGTAATTTTATTTTTTCATTTCTCATATAGGTAGGTACGTTTAAGAGATCTTTATACACAAACCTACCGTGAAGAATAAATTGTTCACAGCTTGCTGTATATCACCATGACGATAACGATTACCCATTAAAACAAATTAGTTAACGAGACCTCACCTTTTAAAAAGGTGTTTCGTCTTTTGTGTGTATAATATCTAATATAAGCAATTGTAATTATTGTGAGCAAGGTGATGTCTATTAAATCAAAACATGTTCATTCGTAATAAAAACATTAAAATAGAAAGAAATAACGCGCAGTTGAGAACATGTACCTATTATGGCCAATGGGCATACCTGGCGACCTGTATAATAAACATTAATAAGACCAACTAAAAACTTTTTGACTTATAATTATTGACCATTTTGTAGTTTAAGTGTTAATATTTTCTGGTATTTATATTCCATCATGGTGTGTAATGTGTGTACAGAAGTATGTTATATGTATAGTTGTCTGCGCGTATCTATTGTGCGCTTGTGCGTATATTATACTAAACATATATAGTAACTATATACAATAATACAATGTAGTAAATAATACGACTTATTAGTCATTATTATACTGTCCACCAGGTCATATCGGTCGTTCATGATTCATATATGACGTATGACATAGGTAAGGTACCTACCAAGTCATACAAGTCTAATTACTCTTAAAATGCCCAAAAATCATTATCATTATTAATGTTTGAACAATTAGTGTAACATGAAAAACTTGTATTTAGATAAAATTAAGCTTTATAAGCAGAAAATACTGAATTTAACCGATTTGCGATTACGCATATAATTATTGTTAAACAGGAAAAGTTTTACATAAATTACCTATGATAAAATAACCGTTAAACTCTTTTGTATATTGATCACACAATGATTTGTTTCTTTTTTCTGTACAGGTTTTGTGTTTGAGTTGTCTGCTTTATAAGAGATGGTCGGACGCAGAAGCCACCAGACTGTTTTATTTCTTCGAGAAGTCGTCCCGAGAGTGGCCGTTGCTCAATAACATTACTAGGAATGGGGCTGGGTCCCTGTTTGCGGACGTTACTTTCGGCGGTTACATAATAATATGCGTGGCGCTGTACATAGCGTACTTGATGGGCGAGCTGAAGAACAGCAAAAAAACTGTAAGTCCACCATCTGACAGTATCCATCACGATATATATTTATACCTTGTACGTTTTATAAGCATATGTATATCTCCATTTTCAAATAGTCCCATGTCTATAACACTTAATGCTAATCCCGTGTTATCCACTATTGAGTAGGAAAAATCTCACAAACAGAATTGTTATAAATAATTTTCAAATGTATTTAAGTCCTCGGTGCTTGAAGTGAGTACTGAGTACTGCTGAATACTGCGATTTAACCTAACCTACTAAATTACTAAGTTTTTTATCCTTTCTTATGTACAAGAATATTCATTTTATTCTTGTATGTATATATAAGTAAAACATAATAATTGTATTAAAAAAATTAAACCTAACTTGGCTAACTTCTTTAATTACATTGATTTACAGTCTCACGTTATTCGCTCAATTTTCTTAAACCTCCGCGTACAACAAGGGATTACTGTGTCTTTATTAAATATCACTATAAGTTATATTTAATTTATAATTATTTTGCTGGTAAACCTGCAGTTTAAACACGTAAAAATAATAATTTTTTTTACACAAATTTCCTAGTAGGTAAAACAAAAACTAACTTAAGTATGGCCACAGAATCCCTGAAATTTCAAATTTAAAAATAATATTTATTTTTTGGTAGGCGTAGGTTTCTCGTTATTATGATATGTAACTCGTGTACAAAATAATGTTTTAAAGAAATTTGACCCCCTTGACCCTTTACCTCCTTACGGCTAATTTAAAATCTTACGAACTGACAATAATTTTAGCTACAATATTGTGAAAATAATTCAAAACCACAACAATAATAATATTCTGCACGTGCTTCATAGGAATCGTTTTTGTTGGTCATCGGCGCGGCGCTGTTCATTGCCGTCGGCTGTCTGGTGTTGACCGCCGTGGACAGCGTACCTGGGAACCTGGTCATCAACGCGCTCGTGTTGGGCATTCTGTCCATAGTAACGGGCATGGTGTTCGTGCTGGACACGTGTCTGTCGACCAGGCGAAATGATAAGGAGTCGCACCTGTTGCCGAAGAACACTCGGTACGGCGACATTGCACGTACTAGGGCTGCTGTCGACAGTGCGCTGCAAACCAACGGGACGAACAGATTGCACGCCAACGGGACGAACGCCAACGGGGTGAACGGGGTACACGCCAACGGAATGAACGGGGTACATACCAACGGAATGAACGGGGTGCATGTCAATGGGAAGAACGGGGTGCACGCCAACGGGATGAACGGGGTGCACGTCAACGGGACGAAGGGCATTCAGAAGTGGGAGACGGTGGAAGAAAACAAGGAGAAAAATGGCTTGCTGCGGACGACTGCGACCGCAAACGGTCGGGCGGTAGAAACCAAAAACGAGAGCGTTCAGACGACGATGAACAGGGACCGCGGCGGACGACCGGAAGAAGACCACGACGACGTTGACGGGGCGGTGCCACAACAGTACGGTCGGAGGTACTTGGACGACCGCGGGTTCGATGTGGGTCGTGGACATAGGCACGCGGACTGGTACGACACGGACATGGATCTACCAAAAATGAAGAAACTCGAGATCAATGTGCCAACAGAGGAGTCTCCGGACTACCGTCGCAGGTATAAATGACCTAATCTTGATACATTCGGGAGGAATGTAAAACTGATATATCAAACGAAATTGAGGTTTAAATTACCAATGTTTTTTTACAATGTTCTAGTCTTACTATTGCGGTGTGCGTTTTAATTTGTACCGCCGGAAATTTAAGTCGATTGTGTAATATTGATTGATGATTTCTGTTTCATAATTCATATCTCAAAAGGACGAAAACACCGTAAAAATACAAAACTTGTTTCAGGGGTTTTAAATAGGCAATTTAAATGATTATTAACAATTCCTAGTAGTAGACCCGTGCAGTCTGAAATAAAAAATAAACTTAATTATTAGTCGGATTCATATGATTAATAGAATGCGTACAATTTAATCTTCGTTAAATATATATTTTTATTCGTTATATAATAACTTTAATTCAGTAGTTAATAATTTACCTCATTTATATTAGATCGTTATTTAAAAAAAGACGTTGTTGGTTTCAGATTTGTAAACATTAAGAATGGTGCTAAACTACAATCACCCAGTATTACAAGCACTGTGCAACATCAACAGGAAAGTCCAAAGGAGGAAAATGAACATGAAGTGAAAAATGCCAGAGTACCATATGTTTTTTCAGAAAAAAAGAGACCAACTAGACCTACTGATCTACCCTTAAAATCACCCGTGGAGAGAGTGAACGATTCATTACAAAAATCGGTTAAAAGTAGATTTTACTTTGGGGCGAACATGGAAGAGCCTAAATCGCCAAATGATCCTGGCTATGTGCTACACACTGCGTCGAGATGGGAAGAACAACCTGCTGCAGCCGTGCCACAAAATGGATACAAAAACTTTAAAAGAAGTCAAGTATAATCTATGTAAATAAACTGTATTTATTTTTGTAAAAGTTTCAATAATTGTGTGGACTAGACTTTTTAGTTTGTAATACAAATTATAGTTGTAAAAATTTTCTTTCAGGGTCTTTAGAAGAATTTTCTTCTTCGAGTACATGTTGAGCTGGATCAAATGATTCTTTATCATAATCTTTAGTACCTATAACACTAGCACCTTTAATTCTGATAACAGTAGCCTTATCAACGCCTAGCATTCTGGCATACTGAAAAGCTAAAAAAAAAAAATAAAAAAATAATTTTCATCATAACTTAAATACAATAATAATATTACAGTAAACATACCAGGTGAGAGTTTTGCTTCATCTTTAGGAGCTAATTCTTCGGATGCTATCCAATCAAGGCGACCTTGCTTCACTTGATATAAAACAGAACCAAACGTCACTAAACTTATACAAAAGTATGCTTTTGCGAGCATAGCTTTTTTAGCTTCAGCTTCTTCCACACTCATTGGTTTCATGAATCTTCTGAAGAATCTGCGCACAAAATGGAATCGATCTGGAAAAATTAAATACAACATATTAATTAATTGATATTTAGATATTTATATTTTAATATTTAAACTGTGGAAAGTTTTATACATAAAATAAAATTAGTTACCATACATCATATAAAGAAAAAGCAAAATATATAATACGGCATCAAAAATTAATATTTTTAATTTTTTGTATTGAAATGTATAAGTAAAATATAAGTTTTTCAATAAAAATAACTGTATGAAGACTAGTGTATAGCCGTATAGGTAACTCAGTATTATTTGATATGTCTTTTACTATTTATGACATGTTTACTGTAACTATACATTAAGTAGTATAAATCAAACTATATTAATTTATATAATTCTTAGTTCTTAATATACTTTCTATTCAATCATTTCTAAATATTATTGTAATTTATGGTTAGTATTAATTATTTGTGAATATAATAATAAATATTTAAGTATGATTTATTTTGAATGTATATTTTTTATATATTTATTGTTAAATTAAAAGTTGTATTCAACTATGAAAATATAAAAAAATAAGTCAAATTTTTATGGAAAAAAATGATTATATATTAATAAAAATATTCATGTTTGATAATATTGTAATATATTGTTACAAAATAAAATACCTACACATAGAGAATGAGAATTTACATTCATTAATTTTTCAATAATATAATGTAATTATATACTATTTTTATACTTAATCTTTTATCAATATAACAATTCTAGTAACAGTCTTTGGTTAGAGGATAAATGATTAATAAATTAATTATTCTTTGGAAAAATCTGTTAGCAAATAGGTACCTTAAAAAAAAAGTAGATACCTAACTAAAATATTAGTACTTGTACTTTTTAGTCCCTATAGGCATTAATGTTTTTGATTTTTTAAGTTAAAAGTGTTTGAAGTATACAATCAAAATTACCAACAAATTCGTTAAAATGTGTAGGTCAATTGTTTTTTTTTATTTATAATTATTAATTATGAATAAAAACGTATGATTTAATCAAATTAAAAAACGTATTCATTATTGATAGGGCTCAGGACATATCATAGTCATGAAAAAGTATAAAATGTGCAAGTAATTTATGAAAATAAAAATGCTAAACATGCTCTAAATATATTTTTATATTTGCTATTAATAAAGCACTCAATCGGCCCACAATAACAGTGTACCTTCAAATAATTAAATTATATAACTGTTAATGTTTTTGATAAAATAGAAATATGCTCGAAGTTAAATGTTTTAAAAAATACTTAAATTTATAAAATAAATTACAAATTTGGCTTTTTTGTAATATTCAAAATATTTCTCTATTTTTCAGCTTACCTTTTTTTTAAAGATTACTCAAAAAAAATATGCAATTGTTAGAAGTCTTTTGCCCGAGTTATTAATTATTAAAAACAAGATTTATTGCATAAAAAATGGTTGAAATGTGCAACTAAAATTAATGGGGGAAAAATGTATGAATAGTAGTATGTATAATATATTATATACACTAATATAATATTAATACTTATCGAGAATATTAAAATTTGTCGAATCTTATTTTATAAAAAAATTAATGAAATATGTAGTAAAAATTAATTTTTTATTTCACCATATTAAAACCACACATATTATTTAAAATCAACCTAATATGAATATATTAATATATATTCTACAATCATCATAGAAAATTATGCAAATACAAGAAGTCCCAATCATGTTAATAAAATAAAATATATATTATACTTAGGTATTATTATGTGTATGATGAAATTAGGTAATATATAAGGCTCGGAAGTTGATGCATTTTGCAATTTTTTTGAAACTTTTTAGACGAAGCTCTTCTGACCACAAATGTGTTTAATTAGCATGTGAATCTGAACAACTAATTTTTATTTTGCATTTTTTTGTGTTTAATACTTTTTAAGTCATTTTTTGACATTTTTAGTCATTTTTACTGATTTCACATTTGTTCATTATGCCAATAACTTACTTAGAACTTAGAATATACCACGGACAGTGGCGGCGCGAACATTTTTAGTCTTTGAAGCATATTCTATATTTTTAATAATTTCACCACCCCCTCAGTGAACAATAATATTATAAAAGGACTCCCCCCCCCGATTACAGATTTCTGAATATGACATACGTAACTATAAAATCTCAATAATTTCACACATTATTATTTTCATATATATTATTTAATATTTGTCTTAATATTTATAGTGTGATCTTACAATTATATATCCACCGGACTCAACTACCCACCCACCCACCCATTACAGACATGAAGCAATTGCTTCAAATAACCCTACATCCCGCCGCCACTGACCACGGACTAAGATTAGTACCTATATATTTATCTCACCGATTACAGTCGTCGTTATCGTGTTGTAGTGAATATTATTATAGGTACCTAAATTTTATTATTTTTTTTTGTAATATTTTATTTAAAGGTCACTTTTTGTAATTTTTATGTCATATTTTGAGTAATTTGTAAGCTTTGATAGTAAAATAGAGTACAATTTAAAAAAATATATATTTTTATTAATTTAAAACAAATAGTTGTAATATTTTTAGGTCATTTTTTAACGATATTTCTTGACATTTTTGTTATATTTAAATTTTTTAGGTATTTTTTAATGTTTTTAAGGTCATCAATTTCCAAGCCCTAGTAATATATTATTGTTTTAAAAATATTTGCTTACTAATTTTTTATTTTTTACTTATACAATATAATATTTGAATTTTGAAATTGTACTATAGATATTGTATTATATAAAGATACTAATATTTTATTTTTAAAAATACATTTTTAGTCTTTGGAACTTTATTTCTGTCAGCATGCTAAGCCCGTTAAGGATATTATTATAAAAGAACAACTAAATAAGTACTTTGATAAGGCCGGTGAAGATTGTAAATCCTTTTTTTTTCAATTAAATTGTGTGTATAGTATATACACAACTAAAACAAATCATTATAATAGTGCACCAGTGACGTGGTGAACAACATTAGTCTAATGCATTCGCTTAGCCTTAGAAATTTATCTTGAGCTTAAAAATTAAAATTTGTGTGGGTGATTGTACAGTTAATTATCATAGTATTTTTTTTATATTCAACTATTGATGGCCCAAGTCTTATAACGAAAATCCTAAATTACCATACAGTTTTAGATTAAATATTATATAGTAGGGGCTATAGTGGACGGGTCATTGTTTGAATACTTTGATTAAGGTTTGAAATAGGCTCACCATGCCATTGTGGTGCACACATTTATAACAATATAATAATGTTAAAAATGTTTTAGTTAAATACTTAAAAGTAGGTTCATATATTTTATAAAAATAAGCAGTATAAATAATATTATATAGGTACTTACATCCAAACATGTTGATGAATTTTGTCACCACTTATTTGCCAATCCACATTTACAATCATTGAACGGTATACATTGAATTATATTTTTATTTATGTGTACTAATCACAGAGTATTAATATTTAGAAGAAAAAAAAAGGTTTCGAGATGGCAAACACTCAAAAAAGTAAATTACTGAATTTACTATTTAGTAAATTTTCAATTTAGTGTTATCTGTTATTGTCAGCTTATCTCATGAGGATCATAGTAGCATATAATAAAAGCGTGTTTTTATGGAGGCACAGTACGGAGGTAACGATAACATTAGGTTGGGTAACGAACTGATGCGACATTTGTTCATTATCAAAACGATCCGAAAAGAGATATTTTGTATTATAAATGTGTCACTAAACCATCGAAAAACCGGAAAAAGTCGGTTGGTTAGGCAAACATTTTATTAACATTAACCAATTTAAAATTATCGACGAAACAAGTTTTGATTTTGGAATTTCAGTATTTGCTCTTGGTACCTTTGCAAAATCGCACTTTATATTCCAAACCGTACAAACGCCATGCCCATATAGAAGAAATAACATATTGTAAAAAATGAAATTACTCGTTTACAAAACACTCGGTTAACTACTTAACTATTCAATTGTCTGGTACCAATGGTACTTATGTGGCTATGTTTATGAGTAGGTACAAGATACATAGGTAATACAATCTAAACGAAATTATTGTTATTATTTTGTGTTATTTTTTTTTTTTTGGTTACCTACTTAACCTTTTTTTTTAGTAGAACCAGTGGAACATACAGGGAGGGTCAGGGGTGTCGACTGACACCCTTCAGAGAATTATTTGGTGACTAGTGCTGTGTGAACTGTGAACTAGGATGAATATTTGTATATATAATTTTATTTTTAGTATCTTTGTTAGTAAGAAAAAACCAAAAATACTTAAAAATAAGAGTTATACTATGCCTAAATCCAGATTTTACTGGTGGAGGTGGGTGGGTACCTAGAAATATATATTTTCGACACCTTTTTGAAAAATATACTGTGCGCCACTGAGTAGAACTGAGTAAAACAAGTATACTCAATAACTTGTTCTAGGTACTCAGTAACTCAGTTATACTAAAAAAAAAGATTATGTAAGTAATCTTATAAAGTTAAACCTTGGGTAGTTGGGTATACCTAATAATAATAATATTATATAATGTAATTTTAAATTTCCTTATGAACACTATAATGATGTCAAAAGCTTCGACTAACATCGACAATAAGTCAATTACGATAATATAAATGCTCATGTCGTCCATGTCGAGTAAATACAAAACAATCTTGTTTTTGTACTAAACTTTTTCCAATAATAATATTATTAACTTTTTTAGTTTGCGTGTTTACACTACTAACTACGATCCCAGTCTTCTAGTTGTTTTCTGTACTGTAGACATTTCTGGTCGACATTTAACGCATGAGTCTTGTTCCTCAATTGCTGTTCTATAATATTCTTGTGTCCTATAAGAATAGTATGCATAGCCCTGCAAAAAGATCCACCAATCACCATATATGGCATAAACTATATATATATTATATTATATACACAGACGTATTTAATGAATAATTAATCTATTACGTAGGTATGTACAGAGACGTATTCAGAAATTTGGCGCCCGGGTGCCAATGGATTTCCGCCCTCCCCCCCACCAAAAATTTTTTTTTACTTTTTCAACCTACCGAGCGCATTAGAGCTTACTTTCCGGTAAATAAATGAAAACTGTATAAACATTGTTGCCATATTATTGATAAAAATTTTAATTTTTTAATTATTATATTATTGATAAAAAAAAAAAACTAATTTATATTATTTTTCATTTTCATTTTCATTAACAGAACTACAGAAGATGGGTTATATAAAAATCCAATGCCGCCCCTATAAAAATGCCGCCCGGGGCGATCGCCCCCTCTAGCCCCCCCCTAAATACGTCACTGGGTATGTATTACTTTGATTGTTTTAGCTTTTCGTTCATCATCTTTATGGAATTATCGAGTAGATCATTTTCCTTATGCAATGCAAGAGTAGGTTTATCAAGACACAATTCAATTCCATCTCTATACAATCTTCCATCACACCGTGTCTCAACTAACATTTTTGAATTTAATTTTGCATCCAAAGCGTTTTCGAGTTTATCAATTGCTTTTACAAGTGTCTCCATGTCTAATAACATCTATGAAACGTAAAATTTTTTTATGTTTAGAACCTATATTCTATTGCATAAATTACTTTACATTCGCTTTTTGCCATTCTAATTCATACTTGGCCTTTTCTGTATTGTAAATCCGTTTTCTGAGACCAAAATTAACTTTTTCGTTGAGAGCTATCATGTCAGTTTTAGTTCTATGTCGTAACAAATACATAGTTCCACGCAATTTTTCTGAACGCAACAACTCATTTTCAATTCTTTGCAATAAATTATCACACTGTTGGAGCCAGTTTTCGTACGTATTGATACTGAAATTGTATAACTAAATTTAATCATAGGTTTTTAATTTATTAAAAAATTTAACTTAATTTAAGTGCTGTTCAAAAGAAAATTGAATAAATTCTTATATTATTAAAAATAAAAACAATGACATTTTTTTACAAATAAATAAAATAATTATTAAGCTAATATAAAGATATTTATAGAATTTAGATGCATAAATCATATAGAAGTATCTACTAACAATAACAACTATTTCTGTACGTAATCGTTTTTCAATAATATAATAAGCTTAATACAACCAAACTATTCAAACTAAATAGTAAATACTAACTAGGATATCTGATGTAATTTAAGTAATTACTTATGTATACATTATTATTTATTTCTATTCGAAAACTTACTCTTTTGGAGTTCTAAGCGTATGTGGTTTAAGGGTAATATTTGTTGAGTTTTTTGTTATTTTCAACAACTCACTATCTATTTTTATTGTATTATTTTTATTTTCTATGTCTCTGATGATATTAATTTCTAATTCTTCTAAAGTATTTATCTGTTCCCAAGATTTTTGACATATTTGAGCTAACGAGGTTTTCAATTTTTCTAAAGCTAATCGTTCCTAAACAAACATATATTATATAGGTACCACTGATCAATAATCATAATCAAATAATATGTTATAATTATGCAATGTGTACATTTTTTAGTGCAATAGATGCAATATCATCGCATAAATCTTCGCCAATTCTTTCATCTCTTAAACTCGAGCAATGATTAGTTACATGAAAGTTCAAGTTTTGAAATTCTATAGTTTTTTCATTTTCCCTTTTTTCAATTTTCATTTCCTCAATTTCTTTTTGTAAGCGGATTAACCAAAATTCAATTTTAGTTTTCCAGCGCGTTATTTCAGTTTGTCTAAAATATAAAAGGAATGTTAGTCTTACTGTTTAAAATTGTAGTAAAAAACATACCTATTATCGATATAAAAATTGGTATGGGATGTACCCCAATAAGTTGTTTGGTCTGTCTCATTCCTTATTCTATGTGATTCATATCCTAATTTAAATGCACAACGCCTGCTTTTGTGACAAGATCCTTTTAATTCAGTTAGTTTGCAATACCAATCAGATTCTGATATGTGTGGTGCCGGTTTTTCAAGGGTAACTATAGACATTTTTTATATTTGATATTAGTTATTTAAACTAATGAACCAAATATACATTCAAGTTAACTGTAGTTAGAAATCAATTAAAAATAATAATATAATTATTTATATATAAATAAAATAATTGCTTCATTAAAAATTATTTAAATACAAAATTATTTTATTTGTATTATTATGATAACAAAAAAATTATCCCATGGTTACTATTATTTTAATGTATCTGTAGAAAATAATTAAATTTATATTAAAACAAAATATATAACCACAATGTTGAGACTTTGAGAAACTGACAACAAAATTAAACTATAATCTATTAAACTATGGTTGAAATATTGTGTAAATACTGAATTTCTAATCAACTTCAGAATAATATCTTCCTTGTTTTTAGTATTTTGAAATATTATAAATAGGTATTATAATGGCATAATGCATAATGTTTCGAATAGCATATAGATTAATTATCATTGCACCGATGTACTTTAAGTCGTATACTGTGATCGCTAACTAAATTTCCAAGGTAATTTTGTCTAAACAAAATTTATAGCGTTATATACGCATAATATATTATTATATATTTTGATAACGTATATTCGTATAGGTATTTATACCTTTTACAAAAATTTACACTTTATGAAAATGGTTTTGGGTTTTTTTTGTTCTAATATACAGAAAAATAAAATTGAAAATCTATATGGCTCTGGCCTCCATAGGCGCAAATTGTGTTTCAGCTTCAATCAGGTCTATACTGGATATTTTTATAACGCTTTTAAATAAACACAAAACATCATTAGTTTTTATTTTTTTTTGAGGGGGGGCTCACCTCTCTATTTGCATAATATGCTTGCCTCTGTAAACCAAGCTTAATGGATTTTGTTTTGAAAGGTGGCTGCTTAGTCCTGTTGTCCCGGAATTAGTTTGGAATAATGAGCCATAAATCAAAAAAAAATATTGGATTTATTGGCTACAAATAGTAGCTGAAATAGATTGTCATTTTTCATTTGTGAGACGATAGGTTGTCGGAACAAATATTTCTCGTAATAAATAAGTAATAATTATGAACTAAGATAATACATTTTAATATCATCTTAGTTCATGATACCTAATAATTAATTTAATTTGATTAAATTGGCTATGGAACCATGGCTAAATATATATGTTTATTTGAAACTAAAGGAAGTGGTCCATTATTGCCACCGGAATTGATAGTTGGTTCGTTCTATATGTTCAAATTATCGAGCGTTTAATCTAAGTATTCTAAGCCCATGGTGCATAGTGCATATATTATTTAATCTATTCTGTGGTGCATACCATGACTAAATAAATATTTATAAATTTAAATAAATTATTTAGTCATGGTGCATACACGCCATATTATACAGAATTAATCGTTTTGTGTGGCGTATACCCATTTACTGATAACAAAAAAAATGATAAGACATAACTGTTAAAAAACGGTCACATTTCGAATTAAAAATGTTATTAATAGCAAACAGGTACTAAAGAGCAACTACCCACTCATATAATCACGGGCTATGGTGATTGGTGTATATTGCCGGATAATTGTAATCGACAAAGTTTAGTGAGAATATACTACACCGCCAATCGTAGTAATCTTCGACATTTCGACAAGACGTACTTCGTTTGACGATCACTAAATCACGTTGCCGCCGAACGACCGCGGAACGTCATAATCACTACAATGAAATACGAGACAATTATAGACGTGTGGACGGAACCAAACGATGAATAGGAAGGTACATTTTGGAGTTTATCTTCTGAGACCGCGGTAGTGGTGTCTAGGTAATTAAGTTTGTGGACATTTTGATCGTAATCAATATTATCAATCGATCTATAAAAATACACCGTAGTTCGCGGCAATCGTTTTACGAACGGAAACATGATTTTTTCACATTCGCACGAACTTCTTTTCAGTGTTTTTTCTTCGCGGCACTCGAATTGTTTCCGTAGACCTAGTTTTGTCACTGCCGGCCGGCAACATGAGTATAACTTCGACGGCGGACGTAGTGGTTTTGCTGGAGGAGTTAACGTCGAAGTTGATATTTTTCGGAAACAACACGTTGGACAGTGTCTTGAACGAATTTTGGCAAGACTTCTCGTGTGCCATTCAATTCGAACCGGACCTATTCATTAATAAAGACAAGACTTTGGCGAAACGGAGTCTGGCCGCTTTGTTTACAAGTAAAGTATACTTGCACGTTGATTCATTACCAAATTCTCTGCGATACGCTTTAGCTGCCAGCGATATGATCAACATGGAAGCTTGTGATGTATACACCCAGAAAATCATCGCCAAGTGTCTCGAACACTATACCAAAGTCTGTGTGAAAGGTTCTGAAAACACAACTCCCCTGTTGGCTTCAGATGTGCGTTTGGAAGATGTTGTGAGCTGTATTTTTCGAAAGTGTTTAGATGACAAACATTACATACTTGCGTTGAAATTAGCCTTGAGAACAAAGCGTATGGATATGTTCAACAAATGTATTAAATCAGTAGATAATGTAAGTGAAATGTTGTTATATACTAAGCAAGTGACAATGAGCACTTTTGAAAATCGTAGTTTTCGTAATACAGTGTTAATGTCTCTTGTCAATCTTTACCGGAAACAAAGTGATTTTATCAGTTTGAGTCAATGTTTCATATCTTTAAATGACCCAAAATCAGTAGCTCAGCTTCTTAAAAATCTTATTAAAAAAAATGATAAAAAATCTTGCTTAATGGCATATCAAATTGCAATTGATTTATTTGAATTGGCAACTCAACGGTTTTTGTTTAGTGTTCTTAAATCTTTATGGCAAAAAATTCCTTGTAGTACTCGTACTACTAAAACTATAACTGTTGTGTCAAGCAAAGTTACTGCAATTGAACATAACACTAAGATACATTCTTTTGAATCTCTTGGTCCTAACGATAAACATCATCAAGAGATGATACAAAAGCTTACCAAAGTGTTGAGTGGAAAATTAAGTATAGAGAAGAATTTACAATTTTTAACTAGAAATAATCATACAAATATGTATATTTTAAATAACACAAGAGATTCAGTTTATACAAATATCTGTCATACGGCTATTATGATTGCTAATGGTTTTATAAATAGTGGTACAACAAGTGATCACTTTTTAAGGTAAGTTATTTAATGTCATAGTATAACATACTATTTTTAATATTTAAATAATAAACTATTTCTTGTTTTAGATATAATCTGGAATTAGCCAACTGGACTACTTGGGAAATATTTTCTGCTATGGTTTCACTTGGTGTTATTCATAGAGGCAATGAAACAGATGCTCTGAAACTAATACACAGCTACTTGTGTCTCAAGAAAAATAACTCATCTGAAAGTTCTAGTTATAGTAAAGGTGGGAGCCTATATGCTTTAGGTTTGATTTTTGCCAATCATGGTGCAGCTATTAATGATTATCTTCTTAAACAACTCAAAGATGCACATAATAAGGTAGATTAAAAGTAATTAAATATTAAAATGACAATGATTCAGTTATTGTATTTCTTATTTTAGATTGTGAAACATGGATGCTGCTTAGGAATTGGTCTATCTGCCATGGGCACATGTCGTAAAGATATTTTTGAACAACTGAAAATTAATATGTATCAAAACAACTATGTGTTTGGTGAAGCTAATGGGTTAGCAATGGGCTTGGTTATGCTGGGAACAAAAAATGACGAAGCTCTTCAAGATATGGTGGCATTTGCTGAGGTGACACAGAATGAACAAATTTTGAGAGGTTTAGCTGTTGGAATATCTTTTTTTATGTATGACCGACTGCAAGAAGCTGATCAATTAATTACTTCTTTGTTACAAAACAAAAATCCTATATTACGTTGTTCTGCTATGTACACAATATCTATGGCATACTGTGGAACTGGAAGTGAGACTGCTATAACAAAATTGTTGCACTTTTCAAATTCTGATGTCAGTGATGATGTACGATGTGCAGCTGTCACAAGTTTAGGATTTTTGTTGTTCAGGACACCTGAGCTGTGTCTTCAAATCCTCAGCAAACTTACAAAGAGTTATAACCCTTACATTAGATATGGTGCAGTTATGGCACTTGGTATTGCTTTTGCTGGTACTGGACATGAAGAGGCTATTCATTTATTAGTTCCGATGACTAATGACTTGGTAAATTTTGTGCGCCAAGGAGCTTTAATTGTTTCTTCTATGATTTGTATTCATCAAACACAGAGTTCTTGCTCTGAAGGCAGATATTTCCGTTCTCTATATGCTAAAGTGATAAGTGATAAGCATGAAGATGATGTGGTTAAGTTTGGAGCTATTTTAGCTCAGGGTATTATTGATGGTGGTGGTCGTAATGTTTCAATTTCATTGGAGTCAAAAATTGGGCACACTAATATTTTAACAATTGTTGGTTTACTTTTGTTCACACAATATCAGTATTGCATATGTCTGGCCCATTGCTTAACTTTAGCTTTCACACCCACTTGTGTCATTACATTGAATACACAACTTAATATGCCAGTTTTAGAGTTAAAAAGTAGTAAACGAATCAATCATACAATATGTTACAATTCATTACCTCAAGAACTTGCAGAAAAAAGAGGATGGTAAGTTGTAGGTTTATCAATTTACATTGGTCGTAGGCTTAAGAAGTTAAGACACATATTATTTAATGAACGTCATTAAATGTAAATGAAAATGTGTAAAAGTATGAGATAAAGGTAAAAATGATAGGTACAATAGTATTAAAATATAATAGTTTAAGATGCCAGTAGGTATGTCATCATATTTGTATTTGCCTTTGTACATAATATATACCTTATAGTATTTGATTGATCTTTTCATTAAACTTGTTGTATTTTATTTTTTTTAGGATCCAGTACTTATTCAATCAAAATTTTAAGTCTAAGTCTAATAAACGCCGTAGAAAGCACTCAAAACTTGATTATTTTGATTACAGTGTTCTGATTCCTAAAATTGTACAAGATATAGAAGTATGTAGTGTTATTCTTATATTTAGTGCTTCTTAAAGTGTTATCAATAATTTTTAATTATTTATAAATATTATAATATTAATTTAAAGACATATTTACAATTATTTTAAGTAATGTTTTTGGCTTACCTGAATCAAAAATATAAAGTAAAAATGATTGTTTTTGTAAATTTGTTGAGCTATTAACTATGATAAATTTAAACTTAAAATTAAACTATTTATGCTCAATTAGTATTCAATTAAGTAGTTTTTTAAGTTTTTAAATTTAGGTAGTAGATTGGAAAAATATTGGATAGTGTAATATAATGTAATATAGACTTTGCTGATGTCTTAAAATAAAAAATATAATATAAGGATAAACTATGTAATACTTAGCATAAAATAATTAATTTTTTATTTAGTATTATATTGCAATATAAATTTAAATGCTAAACTAAATCATAAAAAATAATTAATAATTTGTATTATTTTAAATTTTAGGACATAAAATTGAATTGGTTGACTGGTCATTTTTTATTACAAAGAATAAATTGTTGTTCTGAGAGCTACAAAGGTATTAAATGTTTACAGTATGATGAAAATAAAATTGTCGCTGGCTTATCTGATAATACTATACAAATCTGGGATAAACACATGTTAAAATGTTTAAAGGTAATTTACAACAGCCTTTTTAATTAAACAAAATATTTCACTCGTAATCTTTTGTTTAGGTATTACTTGGCCATATAGGTCCTGTTCTGTGTTTGCAATATGATGAAAACATAATAGTGAGTAGTTCCAGTGATTGTACAATTCGCGTGTGGGATATCCATACTGGTGAAATGTTGAACACTTTGATTCACCATACTGAAGAAGTATTGCATTTATGTTTTAGCAATAATATGATTGTCACATGTTCAAAAGTAAGTTTTATTGATTTTTTTCTAATGCTTTTATTTTTTTTTTTAAATAATTTTAAACATAATAATGAGGTCATCATATATTATTTATATTCATTATTATACTCTACTATAGGATTGTTCAATAGCTGTATGGGTTATGTGGTCACCCTGTGAAATTACCTTACGTTGTGTTCTGTTTGGTCACCAAGCAGAAGTAAATGTGGTCAATTTTGATCATATTTACATTGTATCAGCTTCTGAAGATAGTAGTATTAGAGTATGGAATACATCAAACTGTGAATATGTGCGCACTCTTATTGGTCACACTTCTGGTGTTATTTGTCTTCAATATAAAGAACGATTAATTGTTAGTGGAAGTTCTGATAGAACCATAAGGTACTACTTATTGAATTGAATTTTTTTAATTTGTGTTCTAACTTATGATATACATAATTATTAAATTAATTTAATTTTTTATTTTATTACTAGGTTATGGGATATTGAATATGGTATTTGTTTAAGAATACTGGATAACTATGAAGAATTGGTATTATGTATTAGAATCAACAGTAAAATAATTGTTACTGGAGCATGTGACGGGTAAGACTGTGTATTTTAATATATTGTTTGTATATCTGATAAATTTATTTTTATTCTTTGTGTTACATTACAATTTTTTTTGTTTATTACATAATATGACAGTTTTTATAATTTATAAAATTCACCATGATCACATACATTTTCTTTAAAAATCTAGTCAATAATACTAAAACTGTAATACAATTTGTTTATCAATTATATAATAAATGTTAATACAAAAAATATCTATATAATTTCAAGGAAAATTAAAATATGGGATTTAGAAGCAGCATTAGACCCCAGAGTTCCAGCATCTAGTCTATGTCTACGTACACTTAAGGTAATTATTGTATGCTTGTTTTGAAATATAAAACATACTTAAAAAGGAATAAATTTATAAAAATGTTAAATTAATTGCAGATGCACACAGATGCAGTGTATGATCTTAAATTTGATGAGTTCCAAATTGTAAGTTGTTCAAAAGATGGCACTATACTCATTTGGGATTTTCTAAATTATAATGATTCAAATTACATGGAGGCATGTTCATCAAATAATGTTAGCATGCATAGTGGTTCTGAAACACTTGCTACAAACATTCCTCCTTCACGTATGTAATTTATATTATTATCCATTTGATACAATATTATATTTCATTACAGAAGTTCACTCTTTTGGAATTATTTTTAGGTTTTCAATGACTTGACTATTTCCCAGTTATTTTTTTTAAGTAGAATTAATACAATATAGTATTAGTTGTAAATAGCCGTATAGAGATAGAAAAGTAATCTATTTTTTTTATATATTGTTTTGTTGTTTTAAAGTTTATAGATAAAAAAAATTAAATTAAATAGTTCTTTATTGAACTTTTAATAATGTTTAGTTATTTTTATCTGGTGTTTTCTACATAAAATATTTTTTAAAAGCTTTTTTTGTATTACATTATTTAAGTATGGACTGAATATTTTTAGTTTCTTTTTATACTTAATAAGATGAGATGTTTTTTTTAAACTTTTTTATTATTTATAAATATTTAATGTTAGTTATAGTTAAGTTTATTTTAATTTATTAGGTATGCATAACATGAATACATTTAAAACTTTAATTTATTTGTATACTTATTGTTTGTATTAAAAATAACAGAAATCAAATCAAACTATGACTATTGTGCATTAATAAATTTTTTTATCTGTAGATTTTTTTGTAGTGTTTTTATATTCATTTATTGTCCTAAATCAAAACAACTGTAACATTTACTATCAAGAATACTTGGTATTAACAAGGCGTTCTGCTGCATTGTAAGATTCAAGTATAGGTATTTTGCTATGTTATTGAGTAGGTCACTATTACAGTGATACAAAGAAAAATTAGCTGAAATGGTCTGTCGCCTATATTCTTTACTATTTTATTAACTTAAAATTTTTAGTGCGGTGTTTATAAGTTCAATATTTTGGAAACGTTATTGTGTATAGTAAATAATAATTTATACAAATAAATATTTGTAAAATTACAACAACACGCAACTAAAATTTTTAGATGTCTCTCGTGTATTCCAAATGCGAATGCCAACTGGTTAAAAAACCTCTATAGTCGTTGGCACTCCGGTAATCGATATAGTCGATACCTATACCCATTTCGGTATGTACAATTATAGTGAGTGTAGTATTTTGACTTTTGCAATTGACCATTAATCATTTAGTCGGACACAGAAAAATGTAATTCGCTGGATCGTTGAAATACGATAAATTTTAGTAGGCAAACAAGATTTTAGGGTGTCGTGATATTTGGCGCACCGAGTGTAGGTATACCAGTCGCGTCAAAGACGTGAAAACCAGACGCGCGTCTCGGCAGGATTTACCCCGGCGAACAGAAGGCCTCATCGCGAGATAAACAAACACGATATTATTATTATTATTACTATTATATTACGGTTCGACGTAGATTTGTGTACCATAACGTAATAATAATGTGTATGTTGTAGGTACACGGCCACTGTTTGTACGGGGCATCTGGTCCGTCGGTTTTTATGGCCATTTTTAGTGTCCCGCGCGTATAGTCTCCTTTATAACGTGTGTATTATCATGCGATGTTACGGGTATATATAAGTTACCTACTTAAATACGCTAAATGACGTTATCGTGTACCATAATCGTATATAATCGCGGTAGTGTGCGTGACACTATACAGAAAAAAAATTGTTGGGTTCTCTAGTAAAAATATTGAACATTCTTATTTTGTTAATATATATAATATATTGTTAATTTATCGTTATGATGGCGTCATTATCATATTGTAAGTGTTTGACATCGATCTTTAAAAATCACGAAGGTCTATGTGTGGATAATGTCTATAAATGAAACATTTTTTTTTCTGGGAGGGTTCTACCCAGGCCTTCTGTATACGTGTTTGGTGTGACGTGAGTAAACGTAGACGTGTCATGTGCACCATGCGTTTAGGTGTACTTTCGCTCTTGAAAATGAGCAATAAATGTAAACAACACAGGCTTTAACACTGTCGAATATAAATGCGGTTTCGTACAAATTTTCTTTAAATAATTGCCGTAATAACAGATTGTATACCACGAGTGCATTCCTATTTACTCGCTCAATTTTCCGGGACATAAGTATTGTGTTAAAATATACCATGTTCCATAGTATAATTTTCTATGGATCAAGAACAAACCAACAGTTACAGTTTAAATGTTTGCCTTAATTTCAACAGATTTTTATTTAGGCTTGTTAAATTCCCGTAAACACTAAACCCTTTACTCTAAACACTTCATAAATACTTCACTGCGAGGAACCCAAAAAGCTTCTCAGATCTTAGATATTAAGATCATTCGATGGTCATGGAATTCGCTATAGACACGTCATACAAAAATATCTTCTCAAAAGTACTTATGCGCTAATACTTTTAAGTCTTCACAGAGTTATGCCAATATAGGCAATATGAAAGGGATGAAAACTTTATATCTAATACTGTTGTCAGTTAGGTATAACTGGTTACATGTTTTATAACGCTTCGTTGTTTGTTCGTAGTTTTTGATTATAATTTACAGTAATATAGAAACGTGTGGCAGAATGGGATATTAGGATTCGGAATATTGTATAAATAGAGATCAGTAAAATGACAATATTTATACAGGATAGTAAGTTATTCTCTATCTGATAAAAACTGGATTTATATTACCAGTAGTATACGCATGAGGCTTGATTTAAGATATTTACTTTTAATTTATCTTAGATCGTGATCTTTCGCTTTTAACGAGAGGTACTTAATCGATTATAAGCGAAAACAAGTCGAAATGCTTATTATAAATTAATTGTTATAAATGTTTTAATAGTTTTTTAAATATATTTATATGTGTTGTGTTCATATTATGTCATCACATAAAACCGTTTTTTACATTGTTATGCCTAAGTTCTATACACTATTTTAATATATAAATATAAGAGAGTGTACAAAATAAGTCTATATAAGTAAACATCCTACGTTATTACTTATTGATATAGGTATACCTTTGGGGCGAAGTGGGGTTCAACATCGGTTGATGGATTAATTCAGAGAGCAGTTTAGGTAGTATGCATAAGTGGGCACTTTATTTTTGTGATGGAGTTTTGATAAAGTGGCTATTTTTATTTGTGAGCTTTATTGTAAAATTTTTAATTCTTAAAGTTTTTTAAAGTTTAATGTTTATGTTATACAATTAGAACATTTTAATAAATTTTATATAATACCTATGTATGTTTAAAGAATTTCATTATTATTTATAAATATCTCCATTTTAAAGATGGGCTTTTAGGGTAAAAGTTTCTTTCTCTAATTTTATCTTTCAACTTTTTAAAATTTATAAATTAAAAAAATATGATTATATATTAATCACTATAATTTAAATAATATGTAATCTAAGTTCCAAAAATATTTTTTTTTGTAAGTTCAAAAGTTAGCGCTTCCATTCTATCTCAAGTTTATCATCGTTTTTATTAATACATATATTTTAATTAGCAATCTTAATAAAGTAATAATATTATACGTAATCGCGCATTAATTTTTTTAGGTTGTTGATATTAGTTATTTTACATCGGAAAGGAAAATCGGAAGAATAAAACGTATGTAAAGCTGACGATTAAAGCTTTGTCGATATGCCTTAAAAATAATTTTCTCGTTATAACTCGTTGGCTTTATAAATATAAACGATAATAAAATTTATCGCACTATATTTTTTTCACTATATTATAGCGATCGTATAGAGTAATGTCCCATATCGATTCTTCAAACGCGATCTGAAACCGATCATAATATATATATGTATATATCTATATATATTATAGAATATAAATAGCACGTATGCGTATGTGTATCACGCACTGCGTAACACGATTTGTCGTACGCGTATACCGGATATGCTTCGGTACCATTTCCTCTACAGTCTTGTTATAATTTTAATTATTGTTATTATTATCATTACGATTATTATACGATTCTACCACGTGTCGTTTGTTTCAGAAAATATGTGATAATGTACATACATAATATAATATTATATATTATAATGTCTGCAGCCTCGCAGGAACACGTGATGGTTTCCTTTTCGTCAGTTGTACTCAACACTGTAGCCAGAACTCGGCAGGACGGCGCAGCTACATAGCGCCTCTAGATAATACATAAAATACAATATCATAATAACGTTATGTATAATAAATACCTCGACTATAACCATCCGTGTGTTGTGTGTGCTCTGTTGACTTGACGATATTATATTATTCTTTGATCGCCAAAAATAACACGATAAATTCGTTAGACGCGCTCACAAAAGAATAACCTGTCAACAGTGTCAACGGTGCCGGATATACGCGCATATTATGTTATAATATACGGCACTACGACAGTAAGACACTAACACTATAGCACATAAATCTATTGTACGACCGTAACACGGAAGTATCCATAATATATTATATATCATAAAGAGTGCGTGGTACAGCAATTGTGGAAATCGTCAGGAGAACTTATTGACTAATTCAGTGCCGGATTGGAACCCAGAAACTTACCGAGCACAATAATTTTACTGGCCCAGTTAATTTAGCTAAATATTTTAGCAAGCGGCCCATGTATCGATGTATCATAATAATCTTGCGGCCCACCGTGCTCAGCGCGGTAGCTCGCCGGTCCAATCCGGGCTTGTTGACTATTGAGGGCGATCTAGTCTTCCCAAAATCTATATAGAGTGGGACTAGACCTTTCAAATATACCATGACTATTTGATTAGTTGATTAATTTTATTTATTTTACATAAATACTTTTTGTATCTATTTTACTAAATTTAATACGGAAACGCAATTGGTAGGTATAAGTACTGAACCTATAATTGTTTATATATGTTGTGCACTTAAATTTTGGAAGTTTTTAAGACAATTGCATTTTTTATAATTTATAGCCCATACTAGTAAGCGCCTAGAATCCTAGTAATAACCATAGCGTAGTGAATAAGACCAGTAATCCTTACTCATTTGAGCAAGTGGATGCGATTGAATGCTTAGGAGTCATCATAAACACTAAAATTAACATGCATAATGAAATTCAATTAAGAATCAATACGGCGAATAAAGCCTATTTTTCATGTACAATACGAGATGCTCAACTCTAGGCTACTGACCAAAGCTATAAAAGGGAAATTGTAAACTAGCTATCTACGAGTTACGACCGATAGTATAGGTAATGCATGCATGTATGTATGTATGTATGTATGTATGTATGTATGTATGCATGTTTAATGTGGTTCACAATACAGGGAAACGAAGAGAAATTAATATTATATTCGAAAGAAAAGTTTTATGGAAAATTCACGGATCTGTACAAAATTAAAATGGTAAATACAAAATACAAAAACAATGATCGATAAAGGTTATGTGTAAGTATATAAAAAACCATTTATTAGATTGTTCTTATATGTGAAACGATCCTGGGCTGAAGGAAATCTCATTTTTGAAATGTCCCGATCAGAAAATTCAACAATACAGTAACCAAGAGTAAGACCTCGATAGAGGTGGTTTCTGGTTGGACAAGACGAAGAGGATCCATCGGATATCGATGAGTCAATACAAATGGATAATGTGATAGACGGGGATATAATATGTAGACTGTTTGCAATAGATGCGTGTTATAGTCAACAATGCTGTAGGTATTTATTTCGATCATTGGTCACCGGCAAAAATTTTGACCGACCCATAATAATAATAATAATAATAATAATAAAACAATCGCTAACAATTACATTACAATTACATTTTTATCACAATACAAATAGCCTTATTCTTACATAATTTTATACATATTATCCGAGATCGAGAGTAACTATGGTTACTCTATATGCATAAATAACATATTTTTTTGAGAGATAACAATATGACCAAATAATAAATACATAATATGTAGAAGGATAACCAATTTTACCTATTATCATTGAGTAATGACTAATGAGTATAATATATTGTATAGTGTATTGTATTCAATGTTATTAGCTACTATATAATGACTTATTTCGAGGGGAATTTCACGCTAATTTATGTTCTATTTGCGCCAAGTATGAGTGTATATTATAAAGGTATTTACAAAAAATAAAACAAAACATACAATAAATTATTAAATATTTGTTATTAATTTATGTTTTTCAAAAGTTGCTTAGATGCTAGGCAATAACATAAACTATAAAGTCTTCTAGTTTTCATAGCTCCAAACAGCTTGATTTAAATCTATTAGTGAAGCTGTTTCTTTATCCACAGCTATAACCAATAAACTAATAAAGATACAGTCATACAGATACCCTAAAATTATTTACGTATTTCTGAATCATGGTTAAATTTTATTTAGTAATGACATGAATGTCATGGATCATGTTTGTGGAATTGTGGCCCAAAACTAGCACATATCCGGCCTGACAGCGCCCCGCTAGTCGTTACTGACATATGCAAAGGGGGGGGATCCATAAAATCCACCCTGCCACCCACAAATGACGCCACTGTACTCTCTCCCGATCTTAGTTTTATAATCGCAAATAATATGTGATAATCAAACTAATATTTTTGACAGTTGAGCGTTTTTCATGTTATACTGGAAGTAAGTAGAAAATAATAGGTAAATGAATTATGTGATTATTGATAAATATAATTTTTGATTCGTTTCATTATTCATAATATATAATATTATAACGATGTTTTTATTTATACTCTAGGTATACATATTTTTAGATTTATATTAAGCAATATTATACGTTATGTACATAGATACACGTGTGTTTGTGCGCGCACAAGTGCATTTTGTATAAGTTTCTATAAAAAAAGAACCTAATAGCTAGACAAAAATAAAGTTAGAAAAAAAAATACTTCCGTTTCAATCGGCATTGCCAAAATAACAGTTTTTTTATTTGTTTATTTTACGAATTTGTTTAATCGTTTAATGTCAAGTTAATTTTAATCAGCTCGCCTCCTATTATTAATTGAACTATTTTTAAATGGGTTGTTAGGTAAACTATACCTTTTAGGTATAGGTAACTTTATTGTTCTGTAATATTAAAAAAAAAAATATTATGTATTATGGTTATTATAGTGTATAAGTACCTATAGAATACTAAATTAGTAAATCATAATCATATTCATGATCATCTATTATATTAAAATAGTGATTATTAATATATTAATTCAGTATTAATCATTCAATATTAGTATATAGTTATTTATTACAAAATTATAAATATTGTACATATGTCTCTGAACATCCTGTTGGCAATATATTTGTTAAGTATTATTTACATTATGTTTTAGATTTTTATTTTTCAGCAAATGTTTGTTTTTAACTATTATAAAGGCGAGTAAAGTTTGTTGTGAGTTTATACGTAGATACTTGGAAAGTTTTAAAAAAAACTTCTATTAAAACTAATCGTGAATTATAAATAGCCGATATTCAATTTTTATAAATATTGCCTAATGTATATTATATAACTAGGACACTAGGTACTATGGTCACGTCTTATTCAATTTATTGTGTATATTAATATTTTAAATATCACTGAAATAATTGAGAATTTGAGATCATAAGGTGTCTCATATAAATAAGTTGAAAATAAGTAAATATGTTTTTTATTTTTTTTTTTTTTTAATATCTTGTACGATACTTATATTTCGTTCTCGCATAAAATTTAATATTTATAAACAATGACACAAGTCTGATAAATACAAATTTAATTTTTAATTTTTAATGTATACATTATATTTATTGTCTACTAGTCTACCTTAAGAATTAAAATGCGGTTCAATAAATTTATTATTTATAATTTTATACGAACATTGAAAATACAATACGGTGTCACTTATATATTATAATATTATGTACGATGTATCTATAATAGGACTATACATAATTACGCCACTTTGAATGACCCGACGAATTTTGTCGGCATTACTGCAATACTGCATAAGATACTCCTTATACGCACTTTTACGATTGCACGTGCCATGAACCTTATTTTGTTCTTATTGTGTTCCATTGTTAATATTTCAAAGTAAAATAATTTTAACGAAACAAAATACCAGGCAGCAGGCAATAGGCAATAGGCACACACTTTATTTATACGACACAATAATAATAATAATAATAATAATACCGAACATCCATTTTACATTGTCGTGGAAGGCGCCCGAGGGCTGGTTTTGACAAATAAACAGACGATTGTAAATATTTTTTAATTTTACGACTTATTTACAAAATAAAATTATACAAATGTATATCTTTATTGTCTAAAATATAATACTACAACAGTACAACACGTTAGAATAAATATAAAATACTAACGGAAATAGTGTGTATTTAGTATTTTTTTCTTTTTAGGGATATGGGGCAAACAATACTAACGATTGAAAACAATACAATTGTTGTTGAGCAAGGACTAAGGTTATAACGACTGATTGATCCATCTTCTTATTTTGAATATTTTTTATTGTTGGTTAGTATTAATAGTATTCATTGTCAAGTATCTTTTACAATATATAGGCACTGCATGCACGATTCGTTTTTAGAAGAAAAAAAATTATTCCCCATTTCATACAACATACGAGTATATCTGTATTTTTTCATTACGATATAATATTCAATTTCAGTTATACTTAGTTTTAATGATTTTATTTATTTATTAAGTTTTATATTAAACATGTTATACTTTAAATATAATCCTATATAATTCTGAATTTAGTTTTCGTCTTCATTTTGATAATAATTGATGTGAAAGTACACTGCTATTAAATTAACTTTTGTAACTTATTTAATATTCAATATTCTCTGGCTATTTATGAATTTTTTTTTTTTGATATTTTTATATATAAAATATTCATAGGTATATAATGTGTTTTTAATTACACATCATATAAAATTATGTATAGGTAATAGTTTAATACTTCAAGCTCTTGTATCACGTGAATAGTTTACTGAATGTCACTAATAAAACAAATAATACAGTTACACACGCACCCATATAAATATAGTATACATAGTATTTATAGTCTATACATAATATTTTTGTACTAATTTCAAATTAAATTACCACTATAATAATAATCATTCATCAGTAAATAGTTATAAAAAAAAAGGAGTATATAATATTATTATATTTGTTATTACTTATTACCATTATTCAACTATCTTCTAATATTGCCAATGCTTGTTATCGCTTTGTTTCAGCTGCATAAATTAATTTATATTATTTCGATGTATGTATGTCACGTATTGATTTGCCAATTGGACTTATGCCAGATTTGGACGTATGTTTGCAATTTCAATCACTTTACGGGTAGTATAATAAGTAATAACTATAATATGTAGTATATGTCTGTATAGTTGCAGTCAGCAGTCAAGCACAAGCACAATACATATTTATTTTTTAATTCGACTCCGTAAAGTCTCATTCTTATTGACCCACTCAAAAGAATTTCGTTTAAAGCCTAATACTCTTATTGTTAAACGTCAGTTCCGTAATCTTTATTCCAGGTATCTAATATAATTAATAATTGAACAAATTTATATTGGTTTTTATGAAAAATAATTATTTTGTTTTTTACATAGAAAATAAAAACAGTGTTTTCACACAATCCATGGTTTACGCCGTTTACGGGTTGAGTCAATAACCTAATTCATAATAAGACTATCCGTTTAAGGTTTCGAACAATTCGAACAATATAATGTCTGAATGCTTCACTAATCACTAGTTAACTGTTTATTATTTAAATGTTATTATCTCTACTCTTTAAACATATGATTCGGCCAAGGTATTGCTTTCGATATTTTTTCAGATGCTCCAGCATGCTGACAAATCAGTTATCGAGACATCGGGAATATCCTATAAATATACTAAGACCATTCACGAGGGGTTCTATACCACTGTAATAACTACGGCTGCGGAGACTGCTATAGGGGAGTAAAACGTAAAATACATCCAAGACAAAACACGTTTAAGTGTTTGACCAGGATTTGAACACTGCATGGACGTTAAATATTAATATATCGTACCCACTGTGCAATGTTTAGTCTTATGGACATTGTAGAGAGGTTATTTTGTGATTTGCGATGTTCATTATTTGATCCCAGTGATCTCTATAAGATATCCCTGGGTATGCTAACGCCCAGTTGAGTGATATTAAAATTGAACGTCACTAGTCCGTTACATATTCACCATCTATAGTACATCTATAATATTACCTCTAAATAACATTCAACTGTTACAACCTTAAGATGGAGAATAATTAAACCACTATGCAATGTTCACATATGTAACTACCTTGAGATGTTGATCATGGGAGCAACTAAGGGGAGAGGGGTTTCAAGCAGGGGCGTATTTAGAAATGTCTAAAATATTTAGGGGGGCATTATACTACTTATATACGAGATTTTTTTCTTTAATTAAAATCTCTATATTTGAACGAGTATGGACCACTCTCCCATTGAAAAATTCTGGTCATGCTACTGATGTTGATTATTTAACTGTTATGGTTATTTTTTGTTTTGAGTTAAAATATAATTTATTCTTACTAAACAAAATTTAAATTAAATAATATACAAATTTGGTGAATATAATATTATATATTTTAATATGAAAAATGTAATAAATATACAGTACATACTTAATATACATGAAAAAAACTTTTTTAGAATACTGAATAATAGTTATACAATTAAAAACTGAATGTTGCCTTATTAAAGGTATATGTGATAACACAGTATAGGTAATAATAATAATACATGGGGAAAACAGTTAATAAAAAATCAAATAAGAATAATAATAAAAAAAAAAAAACAGTAGGTACTTCTACAATATATTATCACATACTGATCATATATTATTGTTAATGATAAATATTGCTTACACTAAAGCAGTACATATATATAATATATATGAAAAAATACATTTATAATACTAAATAATTAAAAAATTACAAGATAAAAATTAAAAGTAGCCTTTTAAAGCTATAGGTAAGTGATAACACAGTAAAATAATAATAATACATATTAAGGAAAACAGTTAATAAAAAATCAAATTAAAAAAAACAGTAGGTACTTCTACAATATATTGCCACATACTGATCATATATTATATTTAATGATAAATATTGCTTTATTGCTAACAGTGCTTACACTAAAGCAGTAGGTACATATAATATACATTAAGAAATATATTTATAATACTAAATAATTAAAAAGTTATAAGATAAAAATTGAAAGTAGCCTTTTAAAGCTATAGGTATGTGATAACACAGTAATAAAATAATACATAAGGAATACAATTAATAAAAACCAAATAAAAAAAATAATAAAAAAAACTGTAGGTACTTCTACAGTATATTGCCACATACCTACTAATAATATATTATATTTAATGATAAATATTGCTTTATTGCTTACAGCAAAGCAGTACATAATATACATAAAAAAACATATTTATAATACTAAATAATGAAAAAGTTATAAGATTAAAAATTGAATGCAGCCCTTTAAAAATATAATATGTGATAACACAGTAAAATAATAATACTTATTACATTAGGGAACAGTAAAGTTTATAAAAAATCAAACAAAATTAATTTAAAAAAAAATACAATACAGTTACAATAGGCATATAATATAGTATACTGTCATATTGATCATTCTGAAAAACAACAAAACATATTAAATAAATATTTTTGTTATATTTCATACATATTATATTTCTATTAAATAAATGTATTATGACTTAATGTCATGGCAATAGCCTTATTTTCTGACACATTAACAAAAAAACATTTATATTTTATGTCATTTAAACTTAATTGTACTAAACTCGACTGTGAATTAAGATCAATTATTACTGTACCTATTATATCAGATGGAATTGGAATATCAAAATACCGTGATGATATAAAATTACAGACCATCAGAAAAATAGGCCCATCTTTAGTTTTAACAATATGTTTTACTGAAGCAATTTCATTAGTTTTTAACATAATATAATTATTTTTGGGATCTTTTGTACTAATAAAGTAATTTGTAGAGTTTATAGTAATTGATTCGTAAAATGTATAACCTTGATTATTAGCTATTATTATGGATTTAATATCCATTTCACATTCTTTACCTAATTTATAATTTTCAATTTCAACTAAAGTGTTTAAAATATTCATTTTTTCTGTTATTCTGTTAGCAGCCTCTTGTAAAGGATAACGGGAGTGGCTAACTTTTTTTTTTATAATTCCTAAGTAATTTTCAAATTTGAAAGCGCTAAAGTTATCTAGGCACCCATGTTTTTTAACATAAAATGGTAAATGTATTAAATTATGGACATTATAAGTTATAAATGATGCCCCATAAATAGTTCTATATTCTGTAACAAATTCAATTAGTAATTTATAAGCCAAGTCATTTTCAGTTATGCATATGTCTGGGGTAACTAATATTTTAATAGCGCATTGTAGTTTAAGAAAATGTAAATAAAATGATTTGTTTAGCCTTCCTTTAAATATTATTTGGCCTGTATATAACAACACATTTCTTAATTCAGTACCTTTATAGTTTTCTATATCGTTTAGTCCTCTTGGTAATCTAACAAACTCTGACGGAAAGTAATCTCTCAAACTTTTTAACTCAGAATCGCAATCATTAAGCTTATCAATGGGTAATCTCACAGATTTTTTTCCCCTAACCCAAAATTTTAATAGTCTTTTCATCACCCCTAAAAGAACTACATGCATATAATCCGATGGTATATCTTTAATCATATCAATAGGTAAGCGTTCTAATGGACTATACCCTTTATGATACTCTTCATCAGACCTACTTCTAAAGGTAGTATCAGTTCTTAATGGGCTATTTACACCCAAAAATGTCATCCTTCTATCTTTAAATACTCCTTCCTCAGTGCATGTATTACAGCCCACGTGTGAATTGTGCCCTTTCACATTTAAAAGAAACGCCCTAGCAGGAGAATCACATATCACATTACTAACATTTACATTCATAATTTTATTACTAACTTTAATTCCGCTATTTATTAATTCAACGGTTTCACTAACAAACATATTTAAGTAACTTTCAATGGACTCTGGCTTCTTTTGGTTACTATAATATATACCTATTGCAAATACTACTTGAGATAATTGAGGAACATTAGATATTGCACAAAGTATTGGCCAAAACTGTTGTCTTGAACTTTTTGATAAGGGTAATCCATCACTATTGATGCTTAAATTAATTTCATTGAAATTGTCAAAAATATGTTTTTGTGTGTCTATAAAATATTGCAACATTTTTTTTAATCCAAAATGAATGTATGTTCCTGGAGGTATTTCTACTATTGTATGAGATCTAGGTGTATTCATTAAAGTTCTAACATCAGTGGGTAAATCTAATCCCTCTGATTGCAAAATTTTCAACAATTTGTTAACATTATTTTTTGATGTATTAGATTCTAAAACCCACTGTTGGAGTTTTTCTTTTATATTAGGAACATAAACTGGATTATTTACTTTAACATGGCTACTGCATGTAACAGGAAATTTTGGTTGTGGTTCTGATTCAGGCAATATGTTAAATTCATTAAACAACTCAATACCATTATGTTCATCAATACTTGAATACATTTTATTATCATTTTCAATAGATTCTACGTTGGGATATTGATCGTGTATTATTGTTGTTGTTGTTGTTGTTGTTTCAGATAAACATACCTTTTTAATTAATATTCCTTTAACTTTTGGCGCACTAATTAATAACTGATTGATATGAGAAGATTTTTCTGGTTCTGTAGTATGGAGCAGACGTTTGAAATGACGAAGAGACATGTTTTCAATTTGTTTCCGCTTCTTTCGATGAATCTGTGATGAATAATAATAATAATATATGAATTATACTATAAGGTAATAACTAATAATAGGTAATTTTAAATATAACCAACTTGAAAGCAATATCAATATTATATAATTATAATTAATTTAGTCATATTATATATTTTTATCAACAGCAGTGTGATTTTATTAATAAAACCTAGTTATTTTTATAATTAATCATTTATAAATTGTTAAATAATTTTTTAACATGCACATACCTACGATAACAGCTCTCTTTAAGCGCTGGGTCCCATGCCTGAACCACTCTTTAACGAGCAACTCAAAAGTGTTTTCGTCATTTTTAAACATTTCATGACTAAGTCCTATGTGAGAAAATCATAATTTTAAAAATTATAAATGTTGACACATAAAAAAATACATTCAGAGATGCTATTACCAATAAAATGTATAAAATAAAAAACTGTATTATTTGTTTAAAAAGATATCTACATAATATATAAATGCATGCCTAAATTAATTTGTTTTAAATTCACCTTAAAAAGTGAGAATAATTGGTTATTTAAAATAAAAATAAAATGTTCATAATAGTGACCTAATAACTATTACTATAGAACAGCTTTTTAACTAAATAAAATGTTAATATGTAGAAAGTAGAATTAATTATTAAAGTAGGTATAACGACTTATTACTTTTCATAGTTTGTATTATGATTAAATTATTCAGACGAAAATTATTCTTCTGCCCTGTCCATGAGCATTTAGAAGCTAGTTCATTCGTAAATATTTTTGATAATACTCGTTTTATAAAATTCTTAGCATTAGAGCCACCAACAGAATAAATTAGATTTGTCTAGAATAAAGCAAAATAGTTAATCTTATTGTTTTTAAATAATAAAATTTAGGTATTTTGTTTTATTACCAATTTTGTCATATACTCTTCATCTTTTTTAAACAGTTCATCTAACTTTTGTATGGTCTCAATATCATTAATAGGGAAATTATTCAAAAATGTTGTATCTGTCGTAGAAGAGTAATTATTATTGGAACTTGTGTGATGTTTAAGAAGATCTAAAATTACATCTAATTTCTTATCAATTCTGGTTAAGAATAAATTGAGATTTGTATCTTCTATTTTTCTCTCATATCCAATATTTCCTAATTCTAAAAATAATAGATTTCATTTAAGTAATAAAATAACTTTTAGTTTTGTACTTGAACAGTATAAACTAAAAAATATAAAAAAGATTTTAATATATTATTATTGTATACAATTAAAAAATCTGTATGTGCATACATTTAAATGTAACATAATACTGTAAATTATAGAATTTATTCTACTATATACCTAGACATAATTAAATATTGTAATTACCAGGTAAATTATCAAAATCAAAGTTTTGACCAAAAGCCATTGGTGATTTAGTGTTGATACCTTATTAAATTGAATCATAATTATTAGTAGAAGAAATATTCATTAAAACATATTATTTAATTTACTTGAACCGATTGTCATCAAATTATTTTCTTCTTGTGATGGATTTGAAATATCTAAATTATTATAACTACACATTTGGTTTGTTAGTATATCATCATTATTATGACATAATGAATCAGCATTATTTAAATTTGTTTCAGTCACTGTAGGAATTTGATTTATTTTTGTAGATGTCTCAGGAATTAAATGTTCTATTAAAGAATAAAAACGATTAAATAACTGTAATTATAAGCTATAAAAATATATAGTAATAAGTTTTATACCAAGTGCTTCAATATAATATATATACATTTTTATGAATTATAAAAAAAAAATTGACATATTACGTGTAAAGTTAACATTGTTGTATGATGTTGAGCCATTTTCAAATAATGTTTTCAGAGCAGCTATAAATTACAATTTAAATTAAAATATCAATGAAATTTATTTGAGACAGATATAATAAATCGTACATGAATTTGATGTACATTGCAATGTGCAAGGGGACCGAAAGGGTTAAGTTGAAAATAATAATGAAACAAACTCTTCTTACATGATATACAGTTAGCATTGTAAGTTGAAGTTTGTTGTGATATACTTGTTTTTCTTTTCTTTTTTACATTAATTACTTCTTCATCGCTACTCGAGCCTATATAATAATTATTTACTTTTATTTACCTATTTATCTATGACTAATGATTATTGTAATTAAACAGATACATCATTTAAGTTTTTTAGTTGGTTACTGGCGCCAAAATTTTTGCAGGCCATTTTAAAATTATTATTACCAGATCACTGTTAATATCAGTCTTGTAAAAGATACTTTTAAAATTGTATTTAAATAAAAATACAAATACAAATACAAATATTTTAAATAAATTTAAGAAAAAGTATTTAAGAACAAATACAAATACTTGACATGTATTTAAATACTTTTTTTTATTTTACTTTTTACTAGTAGGTTTGCAAAAATTATTATTCATTTACTAATATAAAATTATAATGTTACATTAAACTGGATATTATTAGACATATATTTCTATACCATTTATGAGTGAAAAAATATAATAAATAAAATAGTCTTACAAAAAAAAATATGTAATGACTGACAAATAATTTATTTGAATTTTGAAAAGTATTTGATTTTCAAATACAAACATGTCCAAGGTTCTATTTAAAATATTTTACAAGACTGCTTGATAGTAATTAGGTACTAATTATATGGTATATTATCACTATAATAGCAGGTAGAGAATGATATTTAAAAAGTATGCAACTACTTAGCCATAAAAAAAAAAAAAATACCTATATAGGAACTTATAGATTTAATACTGATCCAATATCAAGGGTACCTCTACCATTACAAATAATGCACCTGGAATTGGGCTGAAAGCTATAAATGCTTTATTGATTAAAAATACCATCTACTTCCACTTACTAGAATTATCATTATTTTTTTCTCCATCAGATATTGAAATATTACTATGATTATCTGATTCATTTTGTGATTCAGTACCAGAAGATATATAGATTTCAATCTCTTTAGCAGCTGCTGTTTCATAATTTTCTAAATTTTAACAAATATTATATACCAGGTATTTCTATCAAATAATTATAATTTATATGTTCGATAGAATTATTATTTTGAATAAAAGTATATAAAACTTAAACTTACCAAATTGTCCTAAAATTTTAACAGGATGTATTGACCAATTAGAAGAAGGCTTAGGGCCTTGCATAATTGTCATTGTTGTAACCCTATTTCTTGGCCAAAAACAATTTTGATGACCTTTTTTAGACTTTTTAAGCCAACTAATAGGTAGTACTGAATATTTATTTTCGGACTCAAAGTACCCTATTACATACTGAAACCATTGTCAGTAAATTATTACATAGATACAAATAATACAAAATGTATTATAATAAAAATAATTCTACATATCACCTATATAATTATAAATTATAATTTTTAGCTTATAAATTTATAATATATTTAAGTAGATTACACCTACTATAATTATACATAATAATAAATAATCATTATCAATGATAAAATTGGAAAATATAAAATTATTTTTGCTTGGTGCAATAAAAAAACGAATACCTATTTAAATATGTTGAGGTATTTGTGGATGTTAAAAATATATAATTATGACCAAATTAATTATAAAACAATTAATACATTATAGTTGGAGGTAGGTACTTATATTATTATAATTAAGTAGATGTTATTTATTAAATAATATTATTATGATATAATAATATTCATATTTACCTTAGTCTTCTTGTTTATTATACTTTGTTCATCCATAATGCCGTAGTGTAGGTAAAAACAATTTAAAAATAAAACGACACTTCTTATGTATTTATAGCTATATAAACACGTGCTAAACAGTCAGGTACTCAGGTAAACGGTATAGGTAATTGGTACACGTGTATCGGCAAGTCACCAGGTTACTTTAATACTAAGGTACTATTATGTAATACAGGTAATTATGAAATTAATAAATAGGTATATAACTATTATAATTTTTAAACGTATATGGTACCTTGTCCTAGCTGTTAGACAAATAATAGATTTTTAAAATGATACAATAGCTCATCAATGATTTATAATATAATATTTATGTATAATAAAATATTATTTGGGGTTATGTTTACGATAATAATACAGGCGGTCAGGCGCGTGGATATTATCATTGATTATAAATACTAGTATATATATATATTATTATTAACAGAAATAACCTCTATGCGATATGCATGCGAGTCACTAATTTCTAACTTTGCACTATTCCGTATATGTCTCAGCTAAATCTAATATAAACCTCGTGTGGTGATCACAATTAAATGTAGCTGAGAAGTTTGAAATGTATTATATATTTTAAACGCAGTATGATTTCTATGAGATGTTACAATGGAAGTAACATGTACATCCTTTATTTGAAATCCCTTGGATATGAAGTTTGATATCAAATTTTTAACAATTATTGTTACGTTCATAAGACATTGCCTGGATATTATATTTGAGATGTTAAATTATATTAATTTAGAATATCTTAGATACGTATTATAGATGTTTGTTGCGAGGTTGCATTTAAGACTATAAATTAACCATCTCTGCGAAGTGATGTAACTCGCATGGCACAGTGGGTATATCTACTTTTTTATTTTTATCTTTAAAATTGAATTTACCAACAGCATTTGAATGAGTTATTTAGTTATATATAATTTACCCTTGACTGGAAAAAGGTGAAGTGTGCTGCAGTTTGTACACTAAACAACAAATACCAGTGATCAGCATATGTCCCCAGTGATGAATATCAATAATTATTAAGGAGGTCACTGTATAATAATTTTAATATTTAATTTACGTATAATATATTAATATGCACTATACAGTATTCATAAATTGTCATAAATAATATGGTTATTACTAATTAGTTATTTAAATATAATATTTAATTTATTAGGTATAAAAAATCACGTTAGATATTCGGATACTCTTATAGACAATAAAATGAGCGTTATATTTGAAATGATAAAAAATCAAAAATACTGTCTACTTTAATTTCGACAATAGGTCGAAAATAATCTTAAAATCATTTTAGAGATATCAGTTTTTAAACTAATTGAGAATGAGTTGTATTTTTTTTTTTTGAACGATTACCTACAACTTATATTATATATTTTCTAACCTAGGAACATTTCTGAGTTCCCTGATATTTCACGCTCACCATTTCTATATTTGTTGTCCCCCATACATGTCTCCAACCAGTGTCACTATCACCCTATCGACCTGCTAATGCGTCTGGCAAACGAGTTTGCCACCAATACATAACTTTATGGCCACCATTAATCATTATGCAATGACTGTTATTTTCTAAACCTGAATAATATTATAATTAAAAACTGCATTTTTTATTATTGTATTATAAGTCACTTATTGAAATTCCGTTAAAATTGCTCAATTTATAATAAATATATATATACATATCTATTATATAGGAAAATTTACGAGCAGATATAATGGGAGGCGGGTAAGAGAACTTTATAGAACTTTAGATAGGTACCATTTAAAAGGTGATTCTATACCTTTTTTACATCAATCTATTTCTCATTTAAAAGCTACGATATATAATACTACTCCTATACAGTATTTCTATAATTGTTTATATTGGTATAGTTTATACAGTTTTCTAAAACTGCAATAATTTAAATTTTATTTTTAAGACTTGCGCGATAAAGATGAACGTTTTGTACCTACAGTCTTCCGCTGTGATTTGCGATTCTTCGATTGTTTCCACGGTATTAGTGAGGGATATACCATTATATATGTATTATTGCAGTGAGAATAATATATTTGATTGCATATACCTACGCATATTGCGAGGGCATACAAAACGAGAATACATTTGTGCACAAAGAGCCGGTGGTTTCGGGTTGACTAGAATAAAAAACCAAAAAAGTATGTCTACGTGTAACGCGTAGTTGGGCGGGGGAGGGTGGTTGATCTCGTGCTGAACCCGAAACTAGCGGCAGCTGCACTGCAGTCAGCGCACGCTTATGCGTGTGTTTTATTATGTAATAATAATAATATCGTATATATTCCTATACGTACGACGCGCGTACGTGTTTTTATATACCTTTCCGACTTGCACGTTAGTTGTGTATTCAAACGCGGGGGCCCTGTGCCGGCGGCGAAGTGGATGTCGTCCAGATTCATGGGTCGGCTACGACGGCGGAGGTGGCACATGGCCGTGAATCTTGAACGCTTATACGTGTTTGTGTGTGTAAATAATATTATATTATATATATAATATATACGTATACGAGTCGGTTGCGGTGGCGGTGGCACGGGCACAATGGCAGGAAGTGCACCCGGTTATCAAAATTCAAAACGCAGTGGTCGTCGTCGTCGTCGGCGGCGGCAAACGTACTCACAGATAGATAATGTACGACTTCTTTTTTTCTCCACTTTTATTTGTTATTATATTCGATTTCTGCTCGTCTCTCTCTCTCTCTCTCGGCGGATTTGAATATACGCGTTTTTATATATATATATATAGAGGTACGTGCGCGCGTGTTGTACATTACATAATATTATTATAATAATATATAAACGCAGTGTCGTGTATAATGTGTACTTAAGAATTATTATGACCTACGATAGCGCGGTTTCGGCCAACGCGATTCGCTTATTGTTTGTACGTTATGTTTTATAATATGTGTTGTGTGTATAATATTATGATGGTTTGGTGCTGAAAACCCGACGGCAGAACGGAAACGATTTGCTGATGCCACCGCCGCCGCTACATCTTTCCGGACAGCGCCGCCACCGAGAGAGGGTCGTTTACCCGGAGCCGTAGCGGGGGGAAAAATACGTTTCCTTACGTCGGAAGTTGTTTTTTTAATTTTTTTTTTTTATTGTTATTATTTATCCTGTGTACAAATGGACGTACAATAATCGCGGCGTGTATAATATCATTAATATTATATACAAGATGATATACAACTGTGGAACAACTAATTAGTCTTTTTGGGCTCCTATATAAATACGTCGCACAAAACGTGGGGCTTCTAAATTATGAATTCATATTTTATTGCGTACGACGATAGCACCAAAGTAGAACTGAAGTGCACGTGAACACTATTTTTTTTTTATTGAAAATTTTTTTATCGTATTTCTTATACATACGCTCGGTTTACGATCATATCGTTTGCTTCGTATAACTTTTAAAATAATAATAACGTTTTATAATAAAAAACGTAATAGCATTTATATGATATACATACCTACGCTTTTGTAGCTCCCTCGAGAAACTTCTTCAGTGGCGGTTAAATAGTTTGTATACCATGTTATATAATAGCGCGGCGCAGTAAACGAAAGATTACATTTTTTAATTTTATGGCGGTTTATTTTTGTTTATGATTTAGTGCCCAATAGTTGCGTTGCGAGCTCACAATAATGCGTTTATATTATAATACACACCGCGATCGTTATAGTATTTATTTTTATGTATTGGTTAATAACTGCAGCTGATAAACATGTCATGTACCGCTTATTCCGGACATCAACTTAGGTTTAACACACGTAAACCGTTTTTTTATAATCATATCTATACGTAATAGAGGACTTCCATTAATCACATTGACGAGTGGCGTTGTTGGTCATTAAAACGTCTAGTAAAACCGAACTAGATTGCCCGCAGAGCTTGTCAATCATGAGACGTTTACGTTTATAGACTTCGTGGTGACAAAATGTCAATAATAAATGCGCGCACGTACGCCCGCACGGTAAAAGACCTTTGGCGAATTGTCAAAAGACCGCAGGGAGGATTAAAATAAACGCGGAGCTCTTTGTTTTTGATTGACAGTCCAGACCCAGAGAATAGGATTTTTTCTTTGTCATACGTCATGTAGGTAGGTATATAGTTAAATTGCTACAAGGACGATTTTTAAAATAACTAGAAAATTAAAAACAAAGATAAATTAATGATTACTAAAGAAATAAATTAAAAATTCCGTTACACGTAATACTCGTATTTTTATTACTCATTTAATCGTATTATTTTATTAAAAAAAAAAAAAAAATTGATCAAAAATTGAATAAAAATAAAATAATGTTTCATAGCTGCAGTATAATTTAATAACAGCATTTATTCTAGATCATAACGCAATACATTAAAAAAAATATATATATATAATAATTTTTCGAGTTTGCAATTACAAGTTTCTAAAGACTTCATGAAATTTAAGTTAACAGCGTATTGTGTTTTTGTATTTAGAGTATAATATTATACCATTATTATAATAACAATACCGGTAGATAATGAAAGGTTTTTAACTTTACGTCATTTCCATTAAGTGTCTACTATAAATATCGTTATGTAATTATGTATGTTTTTTGTTAATACTATTATTACAGTGCTATAGAAGAACTAAAAACAAGGAGGCAATAATTCAATTTTTTTCTTTAAAAACGTGTCCGTTCTGTCCCATTGCCTTTTAGTTTTCAATTTGTGTACGCGCGTGTACAAATAGAACGGATACGACCGAAAAAAAGTTAAAGAATTCGTGGGCGACACGATCCAGTCGATTTGCACAGTTTCCTTGATCTAACGAGACTCTTCCGTTTAGTTTCTTTGACGAACACTTATACAAAGACACACGAACATACACAAATAATAATAATAATAGAAATATTTTTTTTTCGAAGACACACATGAAAAAATCTTCTACATGAAAATTACTTTCTAAATAAGTAGATCAATAAACGTTTACCGAAGTATATTATGTGCTTAATACTTATATACATATATAGATATAATATATATTTTAAACTAGTTCATATATCTGATATAATATGAATTAGTTTAAAATTTAAACAAATTGTCTAACGTATTTTATTTGCCATTTATGAAGTAAAATTAAAATAAAATCATTACTGACCATCGAATACATACTATATATATAATATTATTCACAAATTAATTGATTTGTCCATTAATATTTTAACAATTCAATTATTTAAACGCTTACACATGTCATACTGCAATAAAATATTATTATGTTTTAAATCCTTTATAAATAAACTAGGTAATACAAAATCGACTGCAGCAGTTTTATAGCTAGGAATGTGTTATGGGTGTAATATTATTACATATAATTTTATCATACCGTTTTATAATAATCTTTTAGGGGTTGTATCTTCCAAAACAGGTTTTGGAATGTTGATAAACCCTAAAATACAAATCCATAAGATCGTTATGCTTATAGTGTTGTAGGCTGGCCGCTATAAAACGCAAAAGAATTTAAAGTAATATAGTACATACTTGGCTGTTAAAATGCTACCCTTGTTTCGATCGGAAAACACGGTGTGGTCAGGATTCTTGTTAACTAAATCGCTGTTTCGTTGTACGCTATATTATTATACCCATCAGTAAAGATTTATATCCTTAATGTTTTTTTTATGTATCATAATTATAATTTACAAAAATACATTAACCGTATAATAAAAATAGAATACACATAATAATTAATTGCACATCACGATAATATAAAATCATGGGTTAAAAATGGGCAGTAAATACACGAATGTGTATAATAAAAAATGAAGCGCATACGCATAAATTCAAAAAGCATATACTTAATGTTTATTTATATCAGTTATATTTGTGAACAGTCGTTATAAGCCTTTCAACAACTTATTGATATTGATAACATAATATATATATATAATATAGATAATTATATCTATATGTATTGAAATGCGAATTTTATAGTTTTACAAATCTTTAGTGAAAAATTTTAAAGAAATTTGATTATGTTAAACAATTTTGTAGTTAACATTTAACGGAGTTAAAAACGGTGTAAGTTTATCGGAATTATTTAATTTGGTTGGATAACGCTGTACAATATCAGTTATAGTATTAATAATTAATATATTATTAATTATTTATCTAATTTTATTACGAAAAATTAACTAACTCTGGTCGGTAAATCAAACGAATGCATTTAGAAAAAAGTTTCATTGGTATATTGTATATAGTTGTATAGTTGTACATAACCACACAATATTATTTAGACTTTTTGGTTCGGACGAGTGTTTGTCGCATTCATAAAAATAGCTGGCTACCGAGAACCTCGGTGCAGACGTGTGATGGAAAAAGACACGCGACTCGGTATATATACCTATATACATAATAATATGTAGTACGGTCGAGATGATTATCATCTCGAGTGTAACGCGATTATGCAGGGGAGACGCGGTAGCGATCCTACTTGGTGGTTAAAAAAAAAGGTATAGATATAAGCGGATTCGTATTTCGTATATAGCCGTATATTGTAATACGTCATCTATCATTCGTGTACCTATATAATATGTACAACATAATAATTATTACCCATATTATTATTGCCGGGTGATTTTACGGTGCGAGAGGAAACATACCTCAATCAATTAATACACGTCAATAATATTGTTAAAAAAAAAATCCATATACCAGATGATGGAAAAAATAATTCTCGCGTCGACCCTCCCCTTATCCGCTCAAGACACCACCGCGTCTATACACGTGTCTAATTAAAAAACCGTCGGGCATCGTGCACGAAATCACATAAATATAACGCTTTATACATTATATTATATGACTTATCATAATAAGCGTAGTGTATGTAATATTAAGCACAGCGCCCCTGCCCTCGATGTATATATATTATAATATATTTATATATGTGTGTTAATTATAATATTATATTATATAATGTGGCAGAGTTGTATAATATTATGTGTGGTGCGGTGATGATGAGGGCGGAAGATATAGTTGAAAAAACGACTGTCACCTAACCGTATGACGTATATATCATAGTCGTGTATTACACATAATATACATATATAGTATACATGTACGTGAATACAGGGTGTTTCAACGCATTCGTCCGTTTTGAGACTTTGACGATCTATTTTAAAATTAATATTCGTGATTATTTATTATAAGAACGAGTTCAGAGAAAAAACTGCTGCAAAATTACAGGATTATTGTGAAGGTTTCAAGGTTTAAGTAGGGGGTAGGTAAATAAGTTATAGGTAACTATACATGTTAAGCACGCGATTATTTCTATTGACTTAAAAGGAAACTTCAACTAAAAGATTATATTTTATATTTTATTCAGAAATCTACTTACGTATTTATATAAAAATCGGTTAAAAAATATTTCATACGAATAATTTAATATACTCGACAATATTTTATTATTTGTATAGACTATCGATGATTTCAGGTTTGACGTTTTTTTCATTTTTATTCTACTATATAATAACCAACGCGATACCAATAAAATAGCATTGGAGTATTTATTTTTAAGAATATGATATACATCACAAGAAATATATTGCAGAGAAAGCTCACAATTATAACAATTCAATTATAAAATTAAACCCTATCTTCTGATATTATCTCTGCTACAGATGAGTATTAATCATAAGTTATTAGTATTAAAATATTATCATTGTTTTTGAAAAATTATTTAGTTTCAGCTAGAATGCACACATAGACACACAGTAGGTGTATACACTGGCAAAATGTATGTGAGACAATAATTTATGTACAACATATTGCGTATATAATATAATATGCATATATGGGATACCGTATAATACACATAAGCATAATATTATAATATTATTATATACGATGGCTGCAGTCGTACGTGATAAACCTATTGGCTATATTGCTGCTGTATTAATATAACAGTATAACACAATATCCATGGACGTACAGCAGCCGTCGTGCAGTTGTGTAGTATAGCTGTTGTCACATTATACTTTAAAAACTCAGTTGTAGATAATATTTTATTCGCACGTATCGTCGTTTGAGAAATTCACCCTTTGATAATTGACAATAATTAATATCAAAACGAAAAATTTATAAAAGACGTGTGAAAAGCCCATATAATATGTATCTTAAAACGAGACTGGCTATATTTATTATTTGATTTGTCGATAGAAACCTATACACATTTAATTGAACGGCAGAATTTTCAAAACAGAAAAATTAGATTTGTTTGTGTTATAATTGTATAGTTTTTCTATAGAATTCGACACTAGTTTACATTATTGGCAATAATAAAATAAATTTATTATCAGACTATATATGTATAATGACTCGTGACTACGTGAGTCTCATAAAAGGATTCAGTACAGAAAGGGTCAAGCGGAAAAAAAAGAGTGAACTTCGTCTTGGGAGTTGCAAGGATGACATGCCGTTTAGATTTGTATGATATACAATAAATCGTACGATTTTTGAAACATCATATGTTCTTCATAGTAATTTTACGATCATATTATTATCCAAACGTCAAACGTACAAAATTCACCATTAAAAGTAAATGTATACACGCACTATATACTCAATAATACTAACGCTGCCGATAAGCATACATTTATAACCATTGTGTGTGTATGTGCGCCTTAAACATACATACATAATATAGTTATAATATTATAAAATCAATGGTATTACCTATCGTTAATATTATTATGTCGAAAAGTATACCTAATAATATGTTTTGATTACCTATTCAAACGCAATAATGCATTACGTTTCAAAGTTAAGTACATTTTAAAATTTCTAAATGCATTTGTCGTGTAACAATAATTGCATTACTCGATATTATATATAATTATGGTCAATTAATAACCATCATTATTATTATATTATTATGTTATTCTTGAACACATGAGTAGGTACACGATAAACATTCAAAATACCCACGTTTAATTTTTTTTTTTAATGTTTTATTTTTTACTATTGTTTGACAGTTTTAAAACTATAAATACTCGTACCACCGAACTGCGTAACCTTAAGAATACGGTTAGATAGTGATTTTAGTCTAGTTAGTATTTCATCTAATCTCACGAATAAATTCTCGAAGGAACTAATGGGTGTGTGTGTGTGTGTGTGTGTGTGTGTGTGTGTGAATACTTAATATTTGAATAATACAATCATCTCTTTAACACTGATTTCTCGAAACGTGAATTAGTGAATTAGTGAGCTGGAGGTTTAGGATTGGAAAAACATAATATACATAGGTAAACCTAAAAACGTAAATCTAAAAACCGATTTAATACATGCGTTACGAAGAAAATCATATCAAAAAATAGGTGTTAAGTATTTTTTTTGTAGTAACCCAGACGTTGGGTGATAAAATACATTGACGTGATTTTAACGTGGATAAATAAAACGCAGACTGCGTTTATTTATTGTTTAAAAGTTGTTCTACGAAATGTGATAAATTGCAAAATAATATTTTATAATAAATGTGTAGGTACGTAAATAATAATATGAATTCGATTTTGCAATAAACAATAATATTGTTTTTCAAACCCATAAATCTCCGAATAGGGGAAATGATAACAAAGAAATTCAAAGAAATATACGGATCAAAAGATCCGAGTTCCACCAGGCAATATAAAAATAACACGATTATGTTTGTTCACGGATAGCGAATAATGTAGGGTTCGTTTATTAGGGCACGTGTTAAATCTTGTGATATCGTCTAAATATGTAACACTGCAGATTTCAAAACACGTTGGTAAATATTAATAAGTTTTTAAAGTTTACTCTTTGAGTTCATCTACAATATTTTATATTAGTTAAATATAATACGTTTTTTTTTTTTTGGATAAAATATGTAATTTTTGATTTTAAAACTTCATAATAGTCATAATACATGTTTAAATTATATAATAATATTATAATATAAGGTTGATATTATAATATTATTTATATATTAGTAAGTATATTGTATATTTATTATAAAATATAATATGATATAGCTCCCTTATACTTAAGTGACTAAGTATGATTTGTTAGTTGTTTGTTTAGGCCAATCTTAACTATAATAATTAATAAGTAATAGGTATAATTGTAGCTTTATTATAATTACAAGTGTTAGACACTTCTCTGCCTTTACTAATGTATGAATTATTTCGTATATTATAAAATTATAAAATCTTAATTATTTAGTCATCTATAAAATATAGGTTCTATATTAGTAATTTTTTCAACAGTTAAAATGTTTTTAAATTTTTATTTAAAAAAAAAATAATAACTACTTATGTTTTTATGTAAGTAGGTATTATATGACACTCAAAATGTTGTAGTTATACTCTTATACTATTGTCTGCTATTTACTTTTTTTGATTGGCTTACAGTTTTACAGATTACAATTTATTTATTAGATGTTAATGGATATTACTGATATTAATGATATAATATGAAATTGTATTTATTTAAATTTTTTTTTCAGGACAATATACAATATAATACGTGGCAAAACAATAAAAAACAAGTCGTGGTATAGTTACTTCATAAAAATAAAACAAAACAAACAATAATATGTATTAAAGAGAAAAATGACTGACCTAACGGGATCGTCCGAGTTTATTTTACAACTATCATTTTTTTAACAATTTATGTCCTTGTACACATTGATGTTATCTATAAGGGTATTTATCAATTCCGCCGATTTTGTATTGACTCCGCCGGCTACAATTTAAAGTTACACAATTTAAATCTGTTAGTAGTTGGTTCTTTGACCAACGCATCAATCTATACTACGTAAATCATTATTTTTGTGCACTTTTCATTAATATTTTATTAGAATATAACGATTAACGGTGCCATCATTATATGTATATATATGTATATTTTTACAGTATACCACTAACCTGTATTGTGTGTGCCGGCATGCATATATTATGGTGTTATAGTGGATTACTGTAGTCTGTAATATTTATTAATATTATTATTGTATAGCCTAATACGACGAATGTGAGCCAAATTCTTGTATTTGATTCGTACTAATTAAATAATAATATGTATTATCGATTTATCGTGCTTTAACTCGAACAAAATCACAATAATAATATTATTATATTATGAATTGGTTTAATTATTAGTTGTCAATATGTTTAAATAATTTTATGGATATCAAAAACCGTTACATATTTTCCTCCAACGTCCCGTTGTTTCATAAAATAATATTGGTGCGGAATTAATTGTAGTTATCGGTTAGTTATTTGTCAGCCGTATTATTTAATTTTATATGATAGTAATAATATGACGCAAATACACAATAAAATTTAAGTATTCAAAATCTAATTAGTATGACACATACTGTTGAATACTCTATTTATATTTCATATATTGTAATTTAATCTTATATTTTGAGTTTCAGCGTCTCCGTGTATAGGAGTTGTAATTATCAACCGGATATTTTATATAATAATATATACTTACCTAAAATTAAAATATTTCAATAAAATGTGCACATGCATCATCGTCACTCAGGAATGCATATTTGGAATAGCTTTCTGTTTTACAGTATATTAAAAAATATGATATACAACAGGAAGTTTGAATTTGTCCTCGGTTTTTTTTATTTTTTATTCATTTGATTTATGGGTGTATTATATAGTTTTATGAGGAATATTTATGATCCCGATTTTTGTCTATTATTTTTTTACACGTACATTGGTGGGCTGGCTAGAATATATTATATAAGTAAGTATATTATATCAAAAATTACAGCTATCGCAGCAGTCAGCACTATAATAGTCATAGTGTGGTACACGTTGTCCGTTACAATATGTTATTATAATAATATTATATACATTCAACACAAGTACAGTCATCTCGCGCGCGATGAGCAATATTTTCAATTTGTCTAGCTCGGTTGACTAGAGGGGGGAAAAAAGACTTAAACACACGTGTTTTCGAGTGTATCCCGCGGCAGAAGCACCGCTGCACGTGTCGTAGTTATCCGGAAATTACTCGCTGTACGCACCGCACGAAAGCGGACGACGTGTGCGCTGCAAACGGGGTGGAAAAAAAGCGCCGTCCCGACTCGAGGGTGGGCAAACGTATACCGTCACGGCGATGGCAGTCAAACGGACTGCATATGAAAAAACGTAATTTTTTTTTTTATATTATTATTATTAATATTATTTTTTTATATCATTTAACGTACCTATTGCCATGTTCGGATTTCTCGTGTATATTTCACGGACGGAAGCGTATTTTTCCGTATCGAAACAGGCACGTAAATATAGAAGCGGGAAAATGTCGTTACATTAAATTCGAATTGGTCAAACGCCGCCCGACGAGGGATACGATGAAAATAATGTTGCGCCTCCGAAAATAGACGACTGTCATTATTATTACGATTCTAATTAAAACGCGTGGCCAACAACCGCGATGATGTTTTTCTCTTTATTAAATTATATATATATCAACATTTTCATCACACGTCGCGTCCGTCGAACCGCAAGCTTCGAAAAATAAAACATTCCATTACAATTTTCGGGACTGCGTGCGTGGTGCGTATCGTACATATTATTTTAATATAACAGTCAACAAGAGTACTGCTGCAGACGTCTGCAGATTTAGCGGTACGCGAATTATGTGTTTTTCTGTTATTCGGGAACAGATGACTTATAATAAACATACTTCCTACGCGATAATTATCGAACTGCAGGCTCACTACAGAATGGATTTAAATATATTCATTCTACGATTGAACATTAAAAATCATAATAATGTGTTACTTTTTACGATACTGTAGTTGAAAAAATCATTATACTTTAATATTTGTTAAATCCAGTTGGCGTTTGAGCTTTTTAATCAAGATGCCAACATTTCAGCAAGCCAATTTTTTTTTTTTTTATTGTTGGCTTACTTCTCCTTCTTCATAATAAATACATATATTTTATGTACCTTTGCGTATGACGCATGACGGGGGTTGAAAGGTTATATGTTTAATATTTTAATAAATTATAAAAAATAGAAACTCAAAAGCTAGAAATAGCTTTTGTAGTGCATATACGACGTGCCAATAATACCAATACCTACTGACTATAGTTTATAGGTAAATCTATAAATAATAATTAAAAAATATATACATTATCTCCATATACATGTTCTGTTTTTATTCTTTATTTTTACAGAGTAAAATATATACAATTCAATATATTGTATTGTATGTATTATGGTTTTCATAATATATTTTAACTTTTATGTTATTGCGCGTTTGTTAATTTAATGTCAGATGAATAAGACGTGAAAACAATTGAGGCGCCAAAGTAACCAAATGGCGCCTCCGGTTAAATCTTTAACACCAAAATTCGATGATTTTTTTTAGTCTACTTTTGCTTAAAGATAAATACAAGTCATTGCATTTTAAATATGATGAAACCAAATGATGTTTTTTTTTTTACTATTTTTGGATGACGTTTATCTCATGAACACATTTGTATAAATTGATTTACTATTTTCTTCACCAAGTGCTTAGTGTTGTAAAGATGGATTTCACGTACGTTGGTGTATTTAGAGTACTTGATCGCTGTATATTTGATCAAAAAGTTTGTTTTTGTATTCGTCACAAACTAATACTGATTTCTTGACCATGACATGGAGATGGAGAACCTATAAGACGTATAGGACAAATTACGCGTGACTTCAAGATTGTAAAATAAAAAGTTTTAAAAAAACGATACCTAAATATTATTATGTATATTTTTTTTTGCAGCATTAAAATATTTTGTGAATTTTATGTGTGCTGAATAGTAACATTTATAGTATACTTATTATGTTTTAGCAGTTAGATCCCTGTACTGAATGACTATTTATTTCATCTATTCTTATTTTGGTTTTTATATTTCTATTTGGTATTTGAATTTAAAAAAAAACCAATATTGAGTTCAATAACTTCTCGACCAGTATTATAGGGTGAGAAAAGAACTAGTCAGTAAAAAAGGAACATTATTGGTATCAAATAAAGTCGTATTCAAATTTCAAATTAAATGTAAAAACAATAATAATAACATAGTATACTGTATAAATTATATGACATTATGACCTCAATTTTGATTGTAAACGTGAGCATAAAAGTATAAAGAACAAACGTTTTATAAGTAAATTTTTACTATAATAATATTAAAAATATTAATTGTATAATGTTTATTGTTTATATAATATAGGTGTCAGGCGATACAAAAATATCAAATATTAAATTATATACCTACCAAAATAGACAATAAACAAGATTGATTGAAGAAGATCGTAATTGTATTACCTAATGAAAATATATTATTAAGATTTATAAAACGTGCATTGATTGTGTTGAATATATTATTTATTAAAACGTCATGCACTATTGTTTTTAAAATAATAAAATAATATTATACGTACCTATGTGTCCTATCATAATATGTATTAATAATATACCTAATCAATTAAAGGTACTCAATGACGTAGCTGCATACTTCAAACCAAATGATGGAATAAATACAATTATTTTTAGATTAAATGGATAACTTTTTATATTAATTAACAATTTAGTCATGTACAGAAAGTTAAAAATATATAAATACGTATTTAAAGCGTTAGTTTAAACATTATGCATTCACTTCATATATCATTTTTATTATTCTTAGACAGTTAGACCTCGGTGTACATTTTAAAATGCATAAAGATTAAAAAAAAAAATCAATTAAACAAATTACTATTTACAATGCAGGCATGTCGAGCTATTAACCAGCTATCACTGTATGGCTGCTTGCTTACAGTTTCAAACTTGATTGTTTCAAATACGAAAAGAGTAGGTCATCATTAATTTCGCTTCTTTATTTAACTTCCATAAATGATCATTAAAATCTTCTCCTTATGTCGTACACAACCTATTACTTTATACTCTTTTATTTTTACTGTCCTAACCGATTTTAAGTATTTAACTAACCTAACTCACCATTGAAATAACTGTTTTCTTTTTCTTTCTTTCGTATAGTGGCATAGATGATTTTCAAAAAGCATAATTTATCTTTAATTGCATTTATACTTACAATAGTCCTAACTTATAGACCATAGTTAATGAAATTATCGAGACATATTTTATTTTCGTGTAGTTCTTGATTTTTTAATTTATATATTCTTTTAATATTGATAAGAAAATGATCGACATTTTTTAAAGTGTTACTGGTTTTGCTTATTATTGTTTTAAAAAATAGCCGAAAAAATTATTGTCTATTACATAACCTAGGTAGGTAAATGTTTTACTGCCTACAATGCAGTCGGCGTCTGCCATGACAAATAACAATTATTAGTGTGTTAATCGGTATTTTAATCGATTATTAAAACATAATATTTTGCATTATAAATATACAGACACGTGTAACTAAAATATAGAATTTAATTTTAATATTAATGTTAGTTTCAAATTTCAATATGCACGCGCATGACACGAATGATAAATATAGTCATATCATTAAATTGTATTTTTTCCTCAATAAAAATAGTTTCTCATTAGAGTGATATTATTATTACAATACTACCGCATTATGTTCCGTATGGAAATAAATTATATCGTATACATTCGAGACGAAAATATATATTTCGTCGTCGGCTCGATTTCTGACACTTTTGGTGAAATTCCAAGTACCTACGTCGTATAGGGACTATTACATCCCCTCTACCAGCCCTTTAACGAAAATCTCACACATAAACCCCCAACGGCATGCTAGTCATAATAAAACATTATTATTATAATGATGATGTGATATAGTATATACGTATATATAAGTCAGCGCTGTGATCGCGGTCGTGTTTGTCTATACATCAGAATAATGTTCAACAATATTATGCACAAAACGTTTAAATCATTTCCAGCAGAAGCCGTGTACACTGTGCAGCCTCGTCGCACATTGTAATAACGCGATGGTTTGTACATGGGTAGACGTTTAATTAAGTTCAATCAAATCAGGCATCGTGTGTTAATTAAGGACAATATTTGAAATCGTCAATCAGACTGCGGCGGTCATACGCACGACCGAATCTGCGGCGGCGCATGCACGTGGGTTCTGGTTCTGGAGGCTGGAGGGTTATATTAAACTATATATATAAACATATAATACATGCCGACATGTCCACAAATCCAATGGCGACTTGTGTACACACGCTACCCAAGACGAATGTTATTATTAATACGAATGCATTACGCGTGTTTACATACACGTTTTTCGTTTCCATGTAGTGTATATTGTATATATATCGCACCAAAGTAGAGTAGTTGTATTCCCATACTTTGAACTCGTGTTTTAGAGATTTAAATTTTTATAAAATAGTTTTATCTGCTACAATGTTTTTTATACTAGTTTTTGCACTGAACGCATAATGTAGGTATATATTATCTCGTTTTTACGTTTAAATTATAATATGTATTTATTTAAATTTTGATTTTTAAAATTTTTAAGTATATAGGCACACAGGACATTAGTATAATATTTTAGAATAAAATTTGGCAAGTCTACAGCCGTTCATAGTCTTTAAGGAATCGACCCATAGAAATTCGAAAAATCTAGCAGCCCTAACAATTTTTTAAAGACCTCTTTCATTTAGAAATCTAAAGTACTTACTTCGCGGACAAATTGTTGTATTTACACCACATCGTAAAAATATCATAGATTGAAATGTGGATTTTAAAATTTTAAAAATCATGATTTGATCAAATGCATAGTTTAAGAGCGAACATCGGACGAACGTGCTTGAAAATTCGCCTCGTGTATAACAAACCGTGTGATTGACACGACGTGATTGATGAGTAATTCGATTCTTAAATCTAGATTATATTGTATATATTTTACTCCTACATTGTATTATAATAATAACCCACATATTGTGTGTGATTTGTGTGGTTTTTTTTTTTAAATACCGCAGGTGATTAGGTTCATCTGGATCGAGATGCTTGGGAGCAGCGACAAGCCGACAAGTCGTGATATCGATGACATTATTCGATCTTATTCTTCTTTTCGTTATTGCAAAATAATACCTTACTAATACCTCGAATTTATACTCGAGAAAAAAAAACCACAAACTCGCCGATCGGGTTAAACAGGCGTAAAAAATGTGTTTGTACAATGGAAAATGTCTGCGGGAGTGTTCAATCATTCGGCTTCTTTTGAGTCAAAGATGCCGACGCGCGTCGGGCCCGTCACACGTTTTGTTCGATAGAAGAAAAGGGTAAATCTTCAACCTCGTTTCTGAAACACATTAGTCGCACATACCTATTATCGGTTCTGTACACATTTTTAACGCTCGTTTGTTTCCAAAAAGTTTCTCAAATATTTGTTTAAAATTTCATAATCGTCGGAAACCAGTAGGCACGAGCCACGTCGTTTTAGAGATTATGAGATTGTATATTTCGGATTGCGGAGTGTGAGTTTAAGTAATAAAACCTGCGTACCACCTGTTGTGTCTTTTACGACCACCATACTAAAGGTGTTTTTATTCTTCTGTTTGAGCAATTGAGATTTAGATTTTTACGTTGTATGCACCTCAGTCGGTATGATGTTGAATTTATTTTAAAATGCACAAGCAAACCGCATAAAAATAATAAATTTACATTTATTGCGTGTTTACTGTTTTATTTGAAAACAATTTTAAAATACTATTGATATATTTTGAAAAAACCTTTAATATTTTTTCAATAAAACACGTCAAAGAATATCTACGTACCAATATTTTATCATCTGAATGTTTTAATCCAAAACCGGTAGTCGTGAAGAAACTCTGAAAGAATTTAAATAGTTATTAGAAAGATTTTACTTTGAACCGTTTACCATTTATATGTACAGATTAATATAATCTAATTCTGTACATAGTATAAAAAATGTACACATGAATATTTACGAGTAACAATTGTTTTGTGTGTGTTTGTTACCTTACACTGTCTTTTATCGCCAATTCAATAAAGACTCAAACATACTTTATATATCATATTTAATAAACAAAAAGTTTTTGATCGTTATGAACTGTGTTTATTACAATTTCCTCAAAGTAATTTCTAATATTAGTTTTAATATTATATTTATTTAATTGTCTAATGATTTTTATGTATTACGGAACTTTTTATCTTTGAGTTGAAATATTGTACAACTACAGTCTACTTTACAAGATATCTTATAAGATAAATAAACTAAGTTTAAATAATGCCAGAACAAAAAATAGTCGGTATAGTTCTGACGATTATTTAAATTTAAATATTTTGTATAATTCCATTTTATGATCCACTTTTATCTTAAGCAGGCTATAATATTTCAAGATTAGATTTTTTTGTTAACTCACAATATTTATATTGTTTCTATTTTTCGAAAAATATTTCGAGTTGCAATAATTCGACTCTGTGAAAAATATTTTCAATAATTGAGTGAATTTACAATATTAATAAATTATAATATAATTGAGTGATCGATATAATACTATAGACCATAAATATTTTCTTAGACGTTTTACGTATTTGTATAATAAAATAAGAATTTTTTTTATTAGTTTGCATATGTTTAAAGGTTGTGCAGATACACCTTGTGGCTTGTGCATACTCTTGTAAGTCATAATTATTTGAGTTAAGTATAGATTTATATATTATTTAAGATTTAACTCTTTTAAATATTATTGTTGGATTTTGAAATAATATGTTATGCCACTCGATATGTGTTTAAAACAGAAAAATAGTAATTACGATTTGATAAATAACACGTATTATTTGACTACAGATAAATAAAATGAAGCATATTTAGATTCTGCGATAGAAGAGTTGTGGAAATATATTAAAAAGTTTATCGGTCCTAAAAAACACATAATGTAGGTATCCTTAAAATTGTTTTTTAAACATATGCCATATAGCTTATTATATCTTGTCCTGTTTATTAGTATTTCGTACCATTGTTAGGGGACATCACTCACCAGGGAACACATTCATTTTATATTAAGTGTAATAATTTATAAATATTTATATGCACGATTTATGGTCCGTGCCATAAGTTTTATTTACTCGTACTAATCGTACTAACTAACTAACTTAACTCAAAGTATACCTATGATTATTGTATTCAAATCACTTTTTTTAAAAACCTGAGTCTTAGGTGCGCTAGCTTTTTTGTTAACAAAGTTTAAGTTTTTATAATTATGTATATATATTTTATACATATACCTATAATAGACAACGATATATTATCGATTGGATGGCTGTAAATTTAAGATGTTTATTTTAGTGGGAAAACTGTTAGTAGTTTAGTCTTACATATCACATATATCTAATAAATAATAATATATATATATTATAATATTTTTATTTCAATATGTGGTTCTTCAAAACGTAAGAAGAGTAACGATAATCTCAGATTTTTCGAATCGAATTCAAAACTTCAAAGATCATTTTTGATACGACTGTTCGTATTATTAGACGTAATTATATCTTACAAAGAAAGTTTGAAGAAATCAGATCAGACAGTCGACGTTTTGGTTAGGAAATTATTTTTAACGTGTCAGTTTTTTTTTGTCCACACAAATTTGTACCAACGGTTTATTCCTTTCCGGATCCATCCGTGTAGTTGGCACGTTGCCTTAGTAAATCGTAGTCTCCTCTTGTGGACGAACTCTATGTATATTACAGCAGTGCAGCACTAGTCACTAGATGGGTTTTAACTTTTAATTAATTACATCGAACAGCTCATAAAATACCTTGAATTCCATCTTCTAATGACTGTAATATAGCAATAGTTTTCTCTTTTTAATTGCCTTTACAGAATGATTTTAATGTTGTAAGAATAAGACCAATAAAGTTTGAACTTGGGAGATGATTATAATAAATGTTTGTTGGTAAAAAATAGTAGGTAGTTAAATCTAATTATACTTAGTGATATCCTTAAAATTACAGTTGATGGATGGATAACTATTAATTAGTGAGTGGTAGATTAAATTAAATGATATATAATTTATAAAAATTCTACTATATTATGTATAAAATATTATTATAGACTATAGTACTTCAGATATTAAACAATTGTTATTAAAATTTAATTTTTTTCTTAAGCGGAAAATTACAATTATTTATAAATATCAAATTATACTATAAATACATTTTTTACGATGATGGTTAATTTTTTTACTATATATTGTTAATAATAATAATTTTTAGATCCTCAAAGTAACGAGTAAGTTTTGGTTTTACTAACGATAAAAAATTTTTTATTTTATGAGCCTTTTAAATTTTTATGTATGAATTTTGGTGAAATGTATTATTTCTAAACACTATTATAATTCTGAAATGCTATAAATCCTATTATTACAGTATATTTAACAATAATCCACTTATAGAATTGTTTTTTTGAATATTTATTTATCTATATTTTAAAACCTATTGGAGTCTAATGTAAATAGGTACGACTTTAAGAATAATATTCATTAGAATAGAATTTGTTTAATTTCTTTAGCTTATTGACTATTGAGATTGTATAGTTTCAATGATTTATATGATTTTAAACGTTGTTAATATTTTTATTTATAATATATAAACAAAAATGCTTTTAATTTAAATAGTTAAGTTTATTTTAATGTTAATCTGATAAATATAACATCATAATGCTGTTTTATTTGTTTACGTTTCTCCATTACTTTGCTTTCGGACAAATCTTAAAATCAAATTTAAGCCACTGTCGGCAGATGCTAAATTAAGCCTTGATGTGTTGTGTTAATACATAATATTACATCTGTAAATGTCGGTAAACTATTTTATACTTTAAATGCTTCTCAAATATTAATTTTGATAAACTATAAAGTATAAAAATATATTATGATGACTTATTATAAATTATTACTTATATTAAACGTTTTAACTTAACCAGTGGTGTTCCCATTAATTTTTTTGAGAGTATACTATATCGTCAAATATAAAAATTTAATACAATAAGAATATTTTTCTTGTGGTCTATATAGGAATAAAGCCGGTAAAGAGCGTGTCAATAATATGGAAAAAGATTGAGATTGAGAGCATACGCAGTATACCTATAATATTGAAAAAAAATCTTGAGAGTATACGGCGTATATGTAGTATACCCTGAAGGAACACCCCTGAACTTAACACTATGTATTATTTATTAATAAAATTACGTAACTTGATAGAATTTTAATGTTTTAAATTTGGAATGAGAACGTAATAATTATACTATAATAATTAATAGTATTATTGTTCATTAAAAATGACGTATACGCATGAATTAAACTATTTGAACATTTATTTATTTTTTTACAATGATTAATAAAAATAATGTTTATATAATATTATAGAAAAAATTATTTAAAACAAGTAATAAAATTAAATCTTTTTCGCATAGGTGGTACACTTATATAATAGAATACATTGCAACATGCAGTTATTAAGCGTAATAGCCTTGACACTGTTCACACGGTCCCTTCACATTTTTCAACCACCGAAAGAAATGACAAATAGCTCTGCAGTTTCTTCCTTTTATGTGCGGAATTCCGCGTGATGCAAATTCAAGCGGACCAGTAGACCCGTCACCACTCGCCGGGTCAAATGTGCCATCAATCCACACAGATGTTTGGAGGATTACATCCTGTTCCTTTACAACATAATCATTTAGTTTGTTTGGACCACTGGAATAATGTGTAAATATTATAAATCATCGTGAGGTTGCAACAGTATGAGAAACAGTGCATACTCAAAAAAATAAAAATAAATTTTATTTGAACGTCCAGGATACTAACTTTGTGTGGTTGAAAATAATATAACGTACAAGAGTATATTAATATATTTAATATTTAAATCTTACAATCAATTGTTTTGAAATTGAGTAATTCATAATTAATATTAGGTGTATTTTTTTTTCTGGAAATGCAAAAATAATATTATTTTACTCGAATAGCTGTAATGATAAAACGTTTTAAAATAAGTAATTTATGATTATATGAAAACGTAAATTTATTGAACATAATATGATATAGCCCATTTAGGGTTTAAAATTACTAACCACACTGTGAAGCAATAATCGAATATTTTTAATTATTAAGAATATATAGTAACTAATATTAGTAAACATCATGGTTTACATGGAATTAAATGGCAGCTGTTTATCACAAAATGTAATATTATTAGGTACCTTTATATACAATAACTATATGATTGGAATCTGATCAAAAGATCGTATTATAGTGTAGTTTTGATACTATATTATAAACAATTTATGTATGCGAAATACTATTTCTAAGAACTCAAGTGAGGTTGAAATGGAAAAACCAGTTAGTTAAATAAGTGCAATAATAATATTGTAACATTTGAAAACACTTTTTTACATTGTAACCTAGCTACAATATAATATAATAATCAAAAATGTTTGATTATAAACAAAACTACATATCGATATTTCCAGTTCAGTCATAATAATTTCGCTATAGATTTTTTTGACAAAGTTGTGTATTATCTCGTCGTAAATCATAAAAGCGCAGCATATATATATTTATATTATTAAATAAAATAAAATAAATATATCTTTGATATTTATAAATTTATATTCAATATTCATATTGTATAATTTCGAAATAACTATGATGTTATTGTCAGATAAACTGAAGATTTCTTCATTAATCACTCCGGCTGGTAAGTTCCCTAGAAGAGTGAAGAACTTTTATTCATCTCCCCTCAAGATGTTGGCGATCATACTGTTGGTGCTACTCGAATTGTCCACCGTAGCTGTGATCGCTGCACCATTGAATTTGGACGACGAATGGGCGGCGGCGGTCGTGCCCATTACATGGTCACCTGCGGTAGTCACCTCTACCCATCAAGGCCGAACTTCAACACTGTTAGAACCTTTCCAAAAGTGGTGGAACTCCATTTCCACGGATTATTCTGACCGTAATAAATATGCAAGGACAGTGGCGAAGTCATCTCCCCGTTACAGTACTTGTCATGGAATGTCTTGCCACGGCATGAACTTTGGCAAAAGTCGCGATGCCGAGAGTTATAATGATGAGAGGCAAAGTGGTGAAAATTGGCGTGTAGAAAACCAGTACCACGATAAGCACTGTAGTAAAAACCAACATCAGAAGCACTGTGAGAAGCAATGCGATAAGCCCTTTGGCAAAATCCACCACAAACAACACTGTGCTAAAACTCGAAATGGCGTAGGTCGTCATGGTATTAATGACAACAAACAAAACAAACAGCGAAACATGAGAAACGGCAACAGGCGCAAAGAGTTAATCGTGGACAATAAGGTTAGCTAGTACCGTCGTTTTCGGTATTTATTTTTTTGTAGATCCGCCAAACTAGTCAGTGGTGAGGCTAATAAGTCGCCTCGGGCTTTTTAATGATTTTTTTCAAAACAATATGTCCCGTCTTAGGATATCGTACAAATATGACCATAAATTTGTTATTGAAATATACTTGGCGTGTACAAAGGTCGTAAATGTAAATTGAAATGAGTTAATTGATATAGTGGGCCAAGGGAAAATCTCAAGCGAATCAGCTAAAATTTAGCTATTTTTTGATGGTTACATTTATTTATAATATAATATATAAATTAGTAAATACAGTTGTATGTGGGCGATTAAAATATTCTAGTAACATAGTTTTAAATTAAGATAATCATGAGTATTGTTGATGTGAGTTTATATGACTGTGTAATAAATCAATAGCGATAATCTAGCTATGTATTAATAAAAAATAAATAAAAATATATAAATTAATTAATAGGAAATAATATAATATTAATATAATATACTAATAGGAAAGTGAATAAATCACGATTTACATAAAACATTGTAATAATTGTATGTTAATAGATAATTAGGTAAATAAATAATATTCAAGCCATACCAGAAATTAAAATAGTTATTTTTAAATTTTCAAAACCTTGAGCACAATTAAAAATTCTTCAATTGAACGACTGCAAGCCGTGTATCGTTATAATATTGTGGCCAGGCCCGGATTGAACCGGCGAGCTACCGAGAAAATCTCGGTGGGCCGCGTAAAATTTGGGCCGTTATTATTTTTGGACAATAGTATTCTAATATTTCTAGATAGTAGTATAGTAAAATATAGATCCAAATACCATTTTATAATAATTATTAATTATATTTCGTATTATTTTTTGTTATATACAATAAAAATTAAATTTAAAATAAATAAATATTAAAGAAAAATATATTATGTTTAATCAAGGAAAATTTTTACCCCGCGCGACGGAATAGGTACTCATGACCGCGCGACCTACTGAAGGTAAAAAGTTTATTATAAAGTTTATATATTATGTATATTATGTATAATATATGTGTTCATTTTTACTATTATGTTATTTAATTCTAGTATAATTATTATTTTTTTGGACCATAGGTGATTTCGGGGGGAGGAGGGTGGGCCGATATAGATATATAAAATCTCGGTGGGCCGAAAACTCTCAATCCGGCGCTGATTGTGGCCATAAGTACTCGTAGAATTGCAGTTATTTTTTACCTATGGTACTAGAACGGGTCATAATTAATCATAATATATTATGATATTGTTACTTATAAAAGTACTATCAAAATTACCGTTTTATTTCAGTGAGAAGTGAGATCATTTATAACTTATACGATTTTGGATACCCAGATTACATGTTAAACATCATATAATAAATCATATTAATAAAATGGTTTTCACAATTATACGCCTACACACTATTCATGTTTTTTTTTATATCGATATGCCATTTCGTTTTACAGGTAATCGTCAACACAAATAATGATCGAACACTTAGTCTAACAACTCCAACATCAAGGCGGGTAGAAACAACAGCACCAGTGCTGGTCTCGACCACGCAAGAAAGCGTCATCGTCTGGTTGAAAAGTAGTAGCTTTTATTCATGGACTATAGACATATTATGTGCACCGATGAATTGTATACTTATATTTATATTCATTCTGTTATTCATATGTTATCTGTGTGTGTGATATAAAATAGCATTTTTTTTTCATTCGTTAATTCATAAAAATAAACAGTATAATAGTATGAATATTATGTTTATTGCTTCATTAAATAATAATTAATACCTATGTAACACTGTCTTAACTCATTGCATAATAAAATATCAATGAATCGAATGATGATGCATAGCAAACTATAGTTACGGGAGAAACACATTGACTGTATATAGTTAACAAATCAGTTGGGGAATAAACAATTATTTATTAGTCTGTTAATTCTGTTATAATATTTTTAGTTTCATTAATCAACAATAATAATAAACGAATGCGAAAATAAATTTAATTTAATGGCGACCGATCTTGAACTTTTTTTTCAACAATGAATTTATCACGCCTTTATGTATTGGATTAATATTTTTGACTAATGAAGTTTACGTATATTAGATGAAAATCAAACAGCTAATAACATACGTCTTAACTGGACTATATAATATTATGCAGCAGCATCAGAACATATTAAAATGGAAAAGAAGACTATAGAAATAAGGGCCACCGTAAAAAGGTCATAATTGTCACCCGAAAAACACTTCTCGCGTTGTACATAAATTATAGATCTAAACTGTATATCAGCTAGCCATTAGGTATAATAGGACGTGGCTGCGTGCAGTAAGTTGATAACACGACATAAATCGACGACGACGAGTGTATACTACGCCGTATATATAATAGGTGTTGGTTATGGCTGCTTAAAAAGCGCCGGTGGCTGTGGCCTGCGAGACCGAATTAGTCGTCCTCGGGGATTTGTATCCGACGGACACGATTTGGCACTTAAACCGTTTGACCGTTTACAAACGACGAACACGAGCCGGTCGCCATGACGAAGGGAGACGCCAACAACACGATGACGGTATTCCGGGTTTACCAGTTACCGCGGTAATGATGACGGTTTCTCAGGAGTGTATTTATACATAGCCCCGTGCAAGTACTATACGTCGGAGAGAAAACGGGGCATATGAGCGCAAAGACGCTGTGTAGAAACTCCTCTGCTATAGATACGCTAGATCATCAACAATCGTCCCGGACGTCCGTGTCATTCGTCGTCCGTGTTGCCGCATCATAGGTGTATATAGGTAGACACGGGAGTACGCGTGTTGTGTACATAATACACACACTCACACATACACATAACAAAATACAACGTGTTTGGCTGCAGACGCGTGACGACGGCGCTAGGGAAAAAAGTTTCCGGCTTCCGAAAAGCTATTTCGCTCCGCTCGTTTATTATTAACTCGGTCGTTTTTGGTTACAAATTAATAATGCTCGCGGTATATTATTTACATACGCGGCGTATAGCACGCGCTACATAAATGCGTACGTATATACGTGATAATATGATGCAGAACGTTATAATATTACATCCGAACAGGAAACCGGCGCGCGGGACGACGGTGACGATCTTACGGTTCACAGACATGACGAGCGGATGATGTGGCCGTGAAGAAATATATTATAACCGTTCGGGCCGATGCTAAAAACAACACGCACGCACTAGTTGTTATAATATATAACGCGTGATGTACCACGAACGGCGGGTGTTCGAGACTATTTGTACGGTACACATCACACGATATATAAGGACAGCGCAGTAAAGCGTGCGGTGCAGAACTCGGCGAAAGGGGTCTTGCGGGAGACGCGAGCGCGCAACACCCCTTTTATACTCTTAAACGGTCGCTGATGCGTTTTTAGCACACGTGTTTCGCGCGATAGGCATAATATAGATACCTACCGTTATACAACACCACGTTAAACGTGTGCGTGTGGAGTTGAACTTGGCGATGGATTGAGAAGGGACGGAGAGTTGATTATTTTTTTTTTTTAGAAAAACGGAAAATCTTAACCGGCCTGGTACGCGGATTTGTAATGTATGTTAAAAAAAAAACAAATCTAATTGAAACTTAATGATTGTGCGTGAATTTTATATTTCTAAAGATGGGTTTAGAACGACTTATACCGCCATTGTGTCCGTCCGTCCGTCCGGTAGGTAGGTACATATAGTGATATAGTTGCGAACCATAATAACTATTCTTATAAATATTTTAATAGATACTACAAGTCTACAGTTGATTAAATAAATAAGTAATTTTATAATAATTTTATTCTATGTAAATTCGTACTAACCGATATAAAAAGTATAATTAGTAATATTTATATATTTATAATCGATATAATATGCTGTTTATCGTAATAAAAATTCGGAAAATTCTATGTAAATTGTATAACATGATGGAGTTTAGTTAATTACATTATATTAAAATACAACAAGAAACCGGGAATTTAACTGCGTTCGCAGAGTGAGATTTCTTAACTTGTTTTTTTTTTAAGTTTGGTTAAAACCGGAAGAATTTATATTGAAAAATATAATATTGACTATTTTATTAATTATTCATACTCTTGCTATGTACCTACGCGTGTTGATTTTTTTATGATGTAAGGGAAGTCAAATACTAAACGCGTGTTTTCGTGTTAGATTTTCCCGTTTCGCGTCGTGTTTGATAGTATTACGTTTTACGATCTTCGTCGTAGAGAGCTCCGTGGCACGTATTTCGTGATTATAAAATACTATGTAACGAATGTCGTCGATTACCGATATATGAAACCTATATATATAACTAATATTATAGGTTTATATTATAACTTTAAACAAATTTCTAAGAGAAATCAGTTATTTATTTATTTTTTATTTTTTGTAAATCCTCTAATATACTAAAAATTATTTCACAAGATAGAATTTCATGGATAAAAATCTTTTTTACAATACTAAAATCTAAAAAGAACCATAATTGAAACCATTTAGTAAGCTATCTAAATTTAAATAACTGTGTAACGATTAATTAATGATTTGGAATCATTAAACACGGAATGTTTTTAGTTATTACATTGAGTTTATGAAGTCTATATTATAATTTTTTTATTAATTTTTATAAGAAACTAAAAATTGTACAGAATTGGTTATAGGTAAATGTTTTTTGAATAAAACAAACTGCATAATATTAATGAATATGATGTAATGCATATTATAAATAGTGAACTAGTTTATTTGTATAGTATTGCGGTAATAGAGTACACTATTAACTGAAATCCCGCCACCTTTGTTATTGAAAAATGAATAAATAATCATATAACAATTTAAAATCATTTAATGGGCACTTATAGAAATCGTGAGATATAATTCGTAATAATTTTCGTTTGTATGACCTAAGTGGCACATATATATTATATACCCATATTTTATTTAGGATCAACGACCATAATATTTATAACAGTGTTGAGTGTCGACATTATTGTTAACAGTTGGTAAAGATATATCAGTCAACTGCAATTTGATTGCGGCAGGTTCATAAATCATAATAATTGTTGTATGAGTGAGCCAGATATTGTTCGTTCAGTCGTTGTATTATTGGAAAAGTTGATGTACAATATATGATAATATTATGATATATTTGTACGGCGTTCACAGTTCTTAAATTTTAAATATTATATTAAGAATTTATTTCTGAAGAAATATTTAGAATATATTACAATTTGTTGTTTACATTATCCGTACACATAAATGTAGCAAGTAATGTTTTTATAATTCGTTTAAAGCAATAACTACATTTTTTATACAGATTGACCAAAAAAATATTGTTCATAGACATATAATAACGATCGAAAATAATTTATAATACATAATCAGGCAAAAGCTTAAATTTTATTTTGTGTATATCGAATTATTTAAAATAATTAGATTTTTCTGGAGTGCATCACGAGTTGTAACTATTAGACAATTTTTGGTGCAACGCGTCGCGACGGAGATAACAATTGTACTTCGAGATTGTGCAGTATGCACTGTATAATATTATATATAAAATAATAATAAAAATATCAAAACATCGTTAGAATATTATATGCTGTGAGTTCGTGGGACGTAATATCTGCCTGGCAACTGCAGAACGCATTTTCATCGATGATAATTTGCGCCAATAAAGTCGTCAACGGTATTATGACGGTTATTATTATTATTATTATTTTATTTCGGTTACCGTATAATGATCGCCGCGGACAGCACTTTTCACGAAAAAACAAGACAATAAAAACTGGTATTTTTGACATACCTCAGTGGCTAATTTCACGTACGTGTGTGGGCGTATACGATATTTAATATGAGTATATAATAACATAACAGTTGTATTAGACTAAAAAAACGTTTAGCCAACAACGAACATATTTTAATTTTCTCAATGTGAAGCACTTACAGTAATAACCGATAAAGTGTGTGCACATATTTACTAATAATATACGATACAGCGCGTTATAAATTCATAAATGTTAAATAACAATAATTGTGCTTAAAATAAATTTCCACCAATATTACGCATGAAGCAAAACGTCAGTGTTATATACATCATAAATGCAGTATTACAGAGAATAATTATATTTAATAAAAAAAAGTAGAGTTGTTAAGCAAACAGACAAAAAAAAAAATTGGTGGGATGAATTCAATCGTACGTTATGATCAGTGGCGTAGTTACGAGGGGGGCAAAGGGGGCGCTTGCCCCCCCAACCTCTTCTGAAAATTAACTTTTAAGCAAAATTTGGTAATTAAAAAAAAAAACTGTATATTGGAAAAAAAATTTTAGATTCTGAACGGAGTTATGAATGTATTGATTTTACAAAGATATGTGTTTTTTTATTTTTTATTTTTGTGTCTGTCATCACATTTTGGAGTAGTAATAATGTTTCGATTTTTGACTTCAGCCCCTCTTTGATTAGGAAAATTAATCTAGTTGGTACTTTGAGGAGCCAAAAGTAAACATTTTCCTACAGTTTTCAAAAAAAATCGAGAAAAACAAAAAAAAGTAACAGAAAAACGGCAATTTTACGCATAACCACTTTGTGAAAAAATCGATTTTTTGATTTTGCTGTAACTCAAAAACGAATTATTGTAAATATTTGAAATTTTCACCAAATGTTTATATTATAGTTAACTATTTACGGTTAAAGAATTTTGACGTTTTTTTAAGCTATTTAAGATAATTTCAATTTTCGATATTTCTAAGTTTTTTTCCTTAAAATGCCGATAAAAAAAAAATTTGGCTATCCAAAAAATCTTTAAAATTTAATACAGGGGTTTATTATAAGTTGTGCTTATCGTAGTAAAAAAAAATCAAAAATCGTTTGTCACAATTTTTATTTCTAAGCATTTAAAGTTCAAATGTTTACGAAATAATATATATTGTTTTATTTCTTTTATTATTTTCATTTACTAAAATTAATTACTAATTATTACCTATGTACTCGTGTATTTGACTTAATATAATTCATGATTATTATGATCAATTTTGAAACTATGCCCCCCCAACTAAAATTCCTAGCTACGCCACTGGTTATGATATGGTTTATGACTTGTAATTACTTTGTTTTTGTTAGATGCAGTTTGATTGCATTTTATTTACGTGTAGGTATAATATATTTATATTTGAGGTTTTCATTAGAATTTTTTTTATTACTTTATAATTTTTGATACAATATAAATTAATTATTATAAATTGTATTATAACAATAAGTTTTTACGAATAAATACTCGATGGGTAATATAATAGTTGACGACATGACGTTTTAAATAAACTTATTAAGTTTTTATTGGATATTTTACGGGAAGAAATTATATTTATTATTTGTATTCTATAAACTTATATTTCGAAAATATCTTAACAAAGAGCTTTAATTTTTTTAGAATTGTTTTTGTATTACCTTATTCTATGGTATTATAGTTAGACGACAAATCCAAGGCATTTGTTTTCGGGATTGATATATACGAATAAATTGTTTATATATTTTAATATCTTGACCACAACTGTGAAATATAAACATAATTATTTGTTATTACAATATTTATAATTCAGTGTTTTTCACGTACTCACTTATTGGATGTCTGTATGTAAATATTATTTATTATATTCAAATGGCCAACATTAGATATTCTCATGTCGTTTTTCGTTTTCATCAAATCACTACGGGTGAACACTGATCGTAGCATGTATTTAGTTTTTTACTAGCATACAATTCAAGGTTTCACTCCCACATAATATAATGAAAAAAATGCAGTTTTTATATAATCTAATAAAATACATTTTAGTATTTTACTCTATCGATGTAACTTTATTAGTCGATTGTATAGTAAAATAGGTACCTACTATTGTTTTTTTTTTCAGGTTAATTTTTTTTATTATTACGTTTAATTATGTGGTTCCGGTGATGCCATGAGGGACCCTATACGTTTGTTTTGTAACAAAAGAAAAACAAAGAATTTTATGTAGCAAAATATAACTGCATAAAATTAAGTACAAAACGCGAACCTTAACTATACTATATAGATTTGCGTCATACCTAATATTATTATTACCTTCTATTAATATAACCTTGCAACAAAAATATAATGGCTATAATAATTGATAGGTCTTTGAAATATTTTCATTAGGGACCTATCAAAATCAATATTATTTTGCGTGAATCTGAACTTTTTATAATGTACTCGTCGTACCTATTTTAACTGTAACTTTTTCGAAATTATTATTATTATTATCTATTGTTATAATTATCTGAGAACAGATAAATCATTGCTTACGTCAAACATACACAACTAATAGTTGTTCAATTTTTTTTTTTAATAATTACAATAAATTACTATATTAATCAGATTAACAACAACAACAGCAAAATCAATAATCATTGGATGTTATGAGACATAATAATAAGTCTAGAGTATGGATGGGCAATATTTTTTGACGGGATGGGAGAAAAAATAAAAATATAAAAAAAACGTACAAAAGTAAAAATAAACATACCTACGTTTTATTATCTTTGAATCGTGTTTATATTTATTTGACAGGTTATAATAACAATAATTTAATCGCTGGGCAGTGTCGTTTGCCCATTAGCCACCACTAGTACATAGAACCTCAGTATAGTTAAACGGATGTCATCGGACTGCAAGCACATAGAAAGCATCGAAAGCAGTGAACTCTCTGAAGATGTTACATGGATAATAGATTCAACAGCGATAAACTATTCTACGAAATTACGATAGGTTCAACAATACGTTCAGTTAATAATGTTAAACTGAATATTTTTAAAAACCTAAATAATTGAAGATATTATAGGAGTAAAACTATATTTTTACTTTCTGTGGTTAATATCGAACTAGTAAAAAAAAAACTTTTAACAACAAAAATCGTTAGGTTTTTTTGTAAAAATGTTACCTATATGTTCTTACTTAAAAATTTGTGTAATTTTAGTTAAAAGTTATACCCAGGGCCGTCCCAAGGTTTTTCGGGGCCAGGGGCAAATTAATTTGGGGGCCCTTCGACCATAATAATAAAATATGATAAACAAAATACAAGACTTTTTGGGGGGCCCCTAAAAATATTACAACAATGGGGCCTGGGGCAAAATGGTCCCATTGCCCCCCCTCTGAACGGCCCTGGTTATACCTATATTGCATACGTAGTGCGTAATAACTAATAAGGTTCTTAAACTGTAACAGCTGCAGTTCGTGTAATATATAGTATATATAATATTATATGTATTATCGATATATTACTTTTCCATGAACCTACCTATATAATATTAATGACGTGTATGCCGGATATTTATTTCGTCACCTCGATGTTTCCAAGAATATAATATGCTATACGAACAACACAAAATTTAAAACATTTATTTTTACCGTTGTTTATTTAACTATAAATTCTTCACTGTCGATTAATGTATTTTCGTTTTGGTCGTTTTTAAATGTAGGTTGATGAAATGAGCTACAAGATTTATCTATGTAATATACATAGGTATTATTACCACTCGGGTGCTGATATTAACCATTCGATTTTGGTCGTGCCAAATGTGTTGTTTTATAAGAACCAACAGTATGCAACGGATACGATGGTAATATGTAAATTAAAATAGCAATAAATAATATTATGTTTTATTGTGCATACATATCGTGTTGAATAATAACGAATAAAAATAAACGATTCCCACTTATACACCATTAAAAATCAGTTTTGACTAAGACCGTGCCAATAATAGGTGTTCTGCAGGATGCAAACATCATTATTTATGTGAATGTACATTATCGTTATAACTTAGGTACATAAACTTACTGTTTTTAACCTACGATTTAATATTTATTTTTTATATGGAAATTAGTAAAATATATTTTAATAGATATAATAACGTTTAAGTGGTTAGATATCGCATAAAACCTACGTGATTTAGGCAGGTATAGTCAGTAGTTATATAGAAAATTCACGGCTTCTTCAAAATATAACTTATAAGGGTTTTATATTTTTCATGTTTACGCACTAAGTTTATAATAACTAATAAAGTAATAAATAATAATAGATGGAGACAATTATTATATATTTTAATAATATGTTTTAATATTATACATTTAGATAATGTGTACACATTTACATCGTACAACATGCATACGTACCGTCGGTACTGACTGTATATTATACGTTAAATGTTAATATGTAGATACATATTTAGTGTAGGTAAATATCTGGCCCTGTGGCGCAACGGATAACGCGTCTGACTACGGATCAGAAGATTCCAGGTTCGAATCCTGGCAGGGTCGATGAAGTACTTAATTTTTTATGTTTTCGTTTTGAAAAATTACCTGTCACCCCGTTTTTATGCGAGCCACGTACTCACAATGGTGCGGGATCCACCTCTATTAGGTCTCACTGATTTTTTGAAAACTTGTTTTATGATTCAAATATTATGATATTTGTCATAGCTTCACCTAAATTTAACCACGAGGATTGAAGTCTGAAGATTTGCGATATCAAGTTAAAAAAAACTCGAATATCCTAATAATAAATTTAGTCATGAAATTGTTGATAAAATCATAAAAGTAGGTATGTATTTCTAGTATTTTCTACATAATTTGGTGAAATTCACCAAGTAATAAACCAACTGCTCATACTAAGATTAAATTATTATATTAAATATAATGGCTTAATGATGCCACTTGTCACTATCATAGTCTTATGGCTAACCATTAAACAATTTTATTGATGTGCGAAGTAGCGAAGTTGTATTGAAAATGAAACGTTTTTACTGTCTCCTGAAAAATTGTTATTTTTATTTTACTCAAATCCCACAACAACCGTCAATTTTAACTCAAATAATGCTATATTATATTTTATGCTCGTTTTCTTCGGGGGATATGATATGTATATTTGTTTTCCTTATACGCAGCTCAGTATTGACCAATCGTTCACCATACTAAAACTATGTACCTACTTTATAGTTGTCAATCGTCGTATATATATTATATATAACATATAATAATATAAATAACATTGAAAATTATTAGTAACTTTCTTGGTTTTTTAATAAACGATTTCATAATATAATATTATGTTCATTGTTCTTATATTATTATAGTTAGGTACATGGTACTAAGTGCGTACGTTACATTTACTATAATAATATATTTTGCAGTTTATAATATTGAATTTTACAATGGAAAAGTATTTTTTTTTCTTCAATCTGAATCGCTTACACGGGAAGAATAAGTGTGAGCATTACTTCTTTCCGAGTAGTATAATATTGTATAATATATAGATAAGAGTATACCCTATACCTATACTTAGTACAATTTTCTATTATCATTTTATGTTATTATTTTAGGTATTTATTTAATTTTTCTATTGAATTGTATTGGGTTACGTTTTTATGTACCTACACATTTAACTATAATATATTGGCATTTAAATTTAAAATGGAAGTATAATTTATTTTGGAATTGCAATTACTATAATAAATTATAGGCACTATAAAATAATTTGATTGAGTAGTGAGTTTAACAGTTAAAATCAAACCCATCATATTATATAATATAATGTAAATATTTTGATCAGCAATTATTAAGAAAATGAAAAAAAAACTTAAAAAACAAAAAAATTTACTCGACCTTGCCAGGATTCGAACCTGGAATCTTCTGATCCGTAGTCAGACGCGTTATCCGTTGCGCCACAAGGCCATATGTTTTACTTACATTAAATTAAATTATATTACATTTTCTATTATTATTAAAAAATATTCATTATAATAATATTATATTAATAATATTTTTAAGTGAATATTTCAAATTTTAAATGCATATAAATACGGTCTTTAATCATAATTATTGGTACTATTAAAACAAATAAATGTATTTAATAATTGTTTAACTCATTGTGAGAGTTTAAATGTTATAAAAAAAAAATGTTTAATTTGAATTGATTCAAATTGTTGAATAGGTACCCTACTAAACTGTTTAAGAAGTTAATAACTATAATCTAAAAATTAATTCTTCGAGACTCGATAGTCGAGATTATATTATAGGCAGATACCAACTAATTCATTGCTTATATTATGTATCTGTAGGAAGTACTGGTAGTAGGTACCTACTATTAGTTTTATCATTTGTATACATAAACATTTAAATTTAACATTTAATGCATGTATTATATTATGAACATAATATCAGATACAATGCATAATGCAAACACTAAACATGCATTTTACTGAATTGTCATACAGTTTTTGGACAAAAATGTTTTTTGTGTACCGGTTTTGATTTATGTCGTTTGTTAAATACCTACCTATTAATATTAATCAGTTTGATAATAATTTTTAAAAGCATTCAAAACATACTTGAAATGCTTTGATTTATCAAGTTAATACATTTACAAAAATGCGTAGAAAATTATTAAATACAAAGTATCAATAAATTACCTGTATATATTATATATACATATAGGTTTTGTATTAAGTATATATTCTTAGGTAATTTGACGATTTTATTTATAATTATTAATTACCTATTATAAAACTATAAAAGAGAGTAAGTACTAAGTACTAAGTAGGTATTATTAGGCACATATTTTTAATAAGTTATCTATAAGTATTAATATTTTTATAAAAAGTATGTGAAGGATATATAGCTAATAATCAATTTTATATTTATAATACATCAATCAATAATAATATTTGAAAAACGCGCAAACAAGATTTTGAATATTTTTGTTCCAAGAACTGGGTGTATATTAGGTACCTATATCATAATGAAATAACTTGCAATTTTAGGACATCCGTACTGTTTTAAAAAAAAAAGTTACTTAAATATATATTATATTATAATTATGGACATATCGAGAGTTCGATTTAATGCAAATACATTTTGGATATTTAATTATATATATTATTTTGCTGTATTTGAACGACGTCCATCTTGGAGTATAAACGTCAAAAACATTTGGAAACGTTAAACATTTGAAACTCACAACGCAAAAAGTAAACTGAAGCCGAATATAAGTCATAAACGGTTGGGATATTTTTTTTCTTGTAGTTCGAATTTCGGAAAACTTAAACGGCTAACAATGACGTTTCGGGTCACATAATATATTTTTCTCTCTATATATATATATATATATATATATACATATTATATAGTAATAGCATATGTATATAGACTACGATGATGAGCTGCTGCGTGTGTGCTACATGTGCAGGTCATCAAATGTCCGCGGGACTAGAGTCACCACACATAGTATAATATCTATATATATGTGCGTAGCTGTATAGACGAGCACATCATTAGAACAACGTTCTGGTCCCACAGAAACCCATAAAACCGTGTATACATATACTATATAGATGCATATATAGTACGATGACGATTCCTACCGACGAATATTATTATTATTATTATTATTATTATTGTTCCAGTTGCGACCATTTGGAGTACACGTGAATGGACGGCCGATGAATATGCGTCGACTCTCGACAACTCATCTCTGTTGTAGAACTTACACATGTAATCGTAATTAAAGACATATTTTTTTTTGTTTTTTCATCCCCCCGAGCACCTTTACGTTCAGATGGGAATCTACCGGCTTGTATATAACACATAATATAATATACCTATATCCTATATAGTAAACGTGTGCACCTTTATACACATGTGCCCTAAATCCGTCTCCCCTTTCCGTTTATACGCGTACCAACATCGTATATATGTAGTATAATATTATCTTGTTTACCGTGCGTCGAGATTGTGTGTCATCCGGCCGTATTATATAAGCAGAAGCTCATCGCGAGGGCACGTGCTAATTTGGCTTAAGGACTCAAATGCAGAGTTTCCGGACATCTTGATTCCGGCAGAATTGTATATCTATGTGATGTCAGACACAGTCGTAGTCGTCGTTGCCGCGTTCAAACCGTTTCTTTGACATTTTATCTCAAACACATGTCTGCAGAAACGCAACACGTACCTAACCTATCTATATTATTATACGTACCATTATCCTATGATGCGCATCGCTATGTACGGTGCAGAAAAATGACGCACACGTAACTATAACGTATAGTAATTAACGCGGTAGAAAACAACTGAAAAAAAAATATACACGCTAAATAGTGTAGGTATGTATGGTGTAAGGACGTAAGGTCATTATTTCCAACCCCAGAACAGTGTGTTGTACGGCATAAAATACTATAGCATCGTGTTTCTAAAAAAAAATCTCCTTGATTTCGAAACGTTTGTATATCGTTGTATATAATATTATACTTAGAAAAATTAATTAATAACCAATACGCATATTATAATAATCATAGCTATATATAATTTTAAATGTGTAAATAAACGCGTAGAAGTTAGTATTATTACATTATTGTATATATATAGGTAAGTGCAGATAGGTACATTTAATTCAATTTAAATTATCATAATACTTTAAGTATGTGTAAGATAGTTTAATTTAATTTACATTTCGTGTTTTAACCGATATTTTAAAATTAATTTGAATTAATAATGGTCGTAAGCAATAAATTTAAATATAAATCACCTTATTAGCGAAATCATAACATAAAAATAAATAATTTATAGTTGTATATAAACGAAATTAGTGGTTGCGTTGATAATTTAAAATATCATAAAAAATATACACTCCAAGTTCCAATGTCCAATAAGAAAAAAAAAGCTATTAAAATAAAATAAATCATTAGGTGGTTACTCAATATAGATACTTTTTTTAATTTCTACGTTATAATGACACTTTTGAGTACATAAAACTAGAACATATGTTTTATTTATAGTAAACAAATGAACGTAAAACAAGTCATTTACGAGTTTATGTTTATTATACCAATAAGTGGTGGTTGATAACTATGTTCTAGGCAACTTTGCGACTTGAGTAATTGTATGTTTTATACCACCCATACATATTATTATATAATTGACCAGAATGCCATGGTATTTTTTCTTTATTTTTTTTTTAAATTTTAACTCCAAATTTCTCACTGCCCAATATTTGTTTTTCTATTGAACATCTGAATATTTATTTTCAATTAGTTCCTTGATATCGTATATCATACACGGCAATATATATTAGATATGTGATGGGTATCCTAATTCCTAATGCTTTATTTTATGTTTATAAGTATATACTAGATAGTAGATAATATACTAGAAATTATCTAGTTGAATTATTATATATCTGTAAATGTTATAACTCCTTACCTCCAACACAAGCTTTTAGCTGGTAGGTAATCAAAATTGTATTTGTTTAACTTGTTAATTTATAACCATATCTTTTGATTTCTAAAAAAAAAATATACATGTTGAAAGAATATAGGAACAAATTAAAAAAAATGTCTATCAATATATGATTTTAAATTTGAAAGTGTTGAATAAAAAATTAAAACTGGAGTTCTTCAACAAACCAATTAATTCAAACTAGATTATAATAAAATATTACATTTTAACAAATATGATATATAGCTACATATTAATAAAGCTTATATATTATACACTTAAACACTTTGATAGTTAGAATATATATACTACTGGCAGTACTAGGTACATGAATAATGATTTGTCCTATAAATATTTGACACATTTTTAATTTATTTCGTAGATTAAAAGTATACGTTTATTATACATAGATATTAATGCGCTGTACTTTTTCGGTTAATTAAAATATATTTATATCTTTGAGTTGAAATATATTTAATTATCATATATATTATATATATATATAGATTATGTTTTCGCGTGAACTTAAAAATAATATTTGATCCACTGGTGTTAGCGAGTATAGCAGTTTTGTTCTATTTATACGGCTCGTTGACCGAGTGCGCCGCTAATACTCCCGAATAACGTATCCTGATTTCAACATTATACTATAATGAGAAATGAGAATTTCATGTTTTTTATTTAATTAGGACTAAGATTATAATTTATTCAGTATTTTAAAAATAGCTTTATTTTGTTTAATTTAATATGCTTTCATTGTATTCGTGTATTTAAACATTAAAATTAAAATGTATTAAATATTTTATTATAATATTATTTGTTTTCTATAGTATGGGTTTTTTTTTATTGAGAATAATTATTTTGATAAAATAAAATAGGTATTAACAAATAAAATAAAGTTTTAGCTTAAAAAAACATCATTTTAGCTGATAACGAAAGAAACATACAAATCTTATATCATTATTAATACGAGCTTCATATATGTTTATGTATATTGTATAGGTATATTATACTACGCGTATTTATTATTTACTATTATAGTATACTATATATTGTAGTAAATATATTTATCATATAATTAAATTGATTAATGACTGTGTAAAACTGTAAAATGTTAACTTTTTAATAGTATCATATTATTCAAATGATAATTAAAATTTTATGATTTCAAGTGATTATTTATAAATATAAAATTATGTACACAATTTTAAGAAAACGAATCAGCTGAATTATCTATATAGATACTATTAAATATTTGTTTATATAATATTCTTAAATAATAATATAACCATCATATCTATAATATAAAGATTTTATAACATACTGATTTACTTATTTACGTAGACGGCATTATTGACTTATGACTTTTAAATAAATTAGAGTAAATTATCATAGTCAAAGAAAATTATACTACGACGCTGCACAGTACATATAATTGTGAAAAGTTCGTAACATGCGTATAGTATCTCAAGAGATAACCATGTTATGGAGGGGCCATTTATTACATAATTAGCATTTTTAGCCAGTATGTTTTGCAACGTTTTATTATATTATAATACATAAAAATTAAATTATATCATACTTTAAATATCAATTAAACAGTGAGACCGGGCGCGGAATTATGTATATTATTATACTATATGTATACTTATGTGAACTATATTTCAATAATTCGATGTGCGTGTATATACAGGTATAAAGTAGGTATTTATGTAAAAGAAAATTTAAAGAAAAACTTTTCTTTGTCATGGTTTTGTTAAACCATGAAGGCATAGTGCAAATACGATAGTATTATGTTTGATGATGGTTGGATGTAATATGTAAATGGACGGATAATACCATGAATAATGTGTGTATTTGAGTGAAAAAGTTTTTCGATTTGAAAAAAAAGATTGCGATCGAAACGGCCGTCATTTCTTGTTGCGTGCACAGCGGCGGTAATATTTCAAAAAAACATTTCAAGTTCCGGCTACTTTTTGGAAAATGTGTTGTACCATAATACATAAACGCAAGTATAGTTATTATTTTTTAAAAATTATTAGGTATCTGAAAATGAAATATATTTGTTATGTTTCACTAATTATTTACAATTATTATTATAGTTTATATAATTATTTTATACAATAATATGATAGTATGATACTTAGGTATAATATATAGTTTTATACCTGTTACATTATATGTATCAACTTTACATTTCATACACAAACAAGTAGTACAAATAGAATATGATTAGCTTATAACCGATACAATAATAATATATTTACACACAATTAACTATAAGGCCTATGGGCTATGGCCTATTTCCAATAATCCAATAACACAACACAACATAGATTTGTATAAAAGAACGTATTAGTATTCACTGCACACATTATAGGCATAGTGACACCTTTCATATATTATTATATATATATATGTATATCACTGAACTCGGTATGTTTACGGTACAGTTATTTATGAATTAAAACTCCATTCAACTGTTTTATAACTTATAAGTATTATTGTTTGTAGAAATTTAATAGAAATCTAAAAAAACTAAAAAAATCCATGAAACTTAATAATATAATATTATCTAAAATTGAGTACCTACTAGTTAAATACATTTAAGATCCTTGTATATCTATGATAGATAATCTATCTGCTTTATATTATACCAATTCCGTGATTTTCTCTGGATATCAACTTATATTTAATTGGTCATGACCAATGCATCTCCTAATCACGTTAATAAATAGTATTGTTTTCGAGTACTTATAGGCACAAAAAAATTTAACCTATAGGTATACTATATACGTATTGCTTATAGAAACTTAGCAAAATATGATGACATTGATTTTTATTTAAAACATTTAAAATAACGTTGATCATTATAGCAGAATTTCCATCAGAATTATGTTTTATTAAAATAATAATATAGGTACTTCGCTTATTTTCATTTTTACAATTTTATATAATTTCATTATATGTTTAACTTATGAATTACATTTTATATTGAAGATATTAAAAGCTTAATTGTATAACTATATAATGGTCCAATACTTATTGTTGAACGTGTAATTTTTCGAAACAGCTTATTTTCAATTTTTTTTTTATTTTTGATATAATACCTATAATGACATACAGGTAAACTGTATTTATTCGATGTGCACGAGGCATTAAAATTTATTAAAATATTTTGGAAAATTGTATGGCATTTTTTCAGTAATTTCCTTCTATAACGCATCTTTATTAAAACAATGTTTGTACATATGTATTCAAAATGTCCGTTTGAAGCGCTCATCATTGACTTAGGCCTACAATCATATATAGATATATAAGAGTAAATGTATACGTTTATTTATTATTATTTTTATTCAGTTTGTACGCACGACCGGCGTCTGCGGTGCCGGCGGCAGTAGAGGTGGAGGGCGACCGTTTACCCTGGCGCGGCGGACCAATGGCAGCGGCGCGTTCCCCGACTCTGGCCAAAGGATAATATAGCGCGGCGGCGCGCAACACAAGAATAGTACTTGTGCCGCCGCCACAGTGTGTTTATATTATTATTATCATCATCGTGTGGCACACGGCAGACACAGTCCACCCGACCATCGTATCGCTCGTGTGTTTCGCGCATCAGTGTATTTGCTCGCCCGCGATTTCCGTATTGATATTTTTTTGTGTACTTTTTTTCGTCGTTGGAAAAAAAAATAAAATTAATCGAAATCGAACACAGTGCGTCAACCTTAATCATTTTGTATCGTTTCATATAATTATATAGATCGAAAAATTGCGTGTACAACACTCCCACATATAAGACATACATATCTCACCGGTCTAATAATATACGCGTTTCGACCATGGATTCCGTCGAGTCCCGCGAATTCGCCTGACGACCGGCGTTTTATTTTGTACCACACGCGCGTTATTATACACATAATAACAAACTAGACCACAATTCGTCAGCTCGCCAAGTAAGATTTTATGTTCGTACATTTAGCTTCTTGTTTTTTTTTTCGTTTTTATGTATACAACTGTATTTTATATTATTATATAATATATAGTTCGTCCTATGAGTTTCCACAAAATATCCTGCATGTGTGTGACACTTGTACCGCAGACGTTTGAAAATTTGCTGGTCTAATAATTATTATTTACTATATTTTAATCATAACCGTCAAATAACAAAAAATGGTGGTGAAAAATAGAATTAATTTAGTGAGGTGATTATCGCTGGTTTCAAAACTAACCATTTTTCAACTGAAATTTTAAGTAAAAGCGGATTTGACATTGGCGGCATTGAGTAGCAATATATTATTATGCATATTATAAATAGGTCCATGTAGTCTATAGTATATATATATCATACATACATAGCACTGTATAAGTACATTTAAGCGCAAATCATCGCTCGATGTTTTTCAATCGGAGGACACATGCAGGGTCGATCGTTGGTACCATCTGTTTTTCTCGAAACGTCCAAAATGTGAACCATGTCAACCCTGCGTAAGAAAACACATTGCACGGTGTAAACAATAACACGTTGCAGCAAAGATAGAATTTATATTATACACCCTTAAATGTGGTATATACTCCGAGGATTGGAATTCGATTAAAATTCATAGTTGTAACAAAAGTTATAGTCTTATGACTATAATTATTTTGTGTACCTGTATACAATAAATATTGATATATTGAACAAATCGATTTTTTTTTATTTGAAATTTGAAATTTTAAACTAAATGGTGGTACTAATTGTAGGCAATATTTGATAATTTTCTTATTTTCAGTTAATCTTTATACTAAATATAAAAAATATTTATAGATAAACCGTACATAAATACTTATACATTTTTCTTAATACAGATTTATAGGTTAATAATTGGTCTATTCGTATAATTGAAGTCGGTAGTATCAGTACCTAGTAAGTTTTTTTTAAATTTTAAAAAACCGTTATTGTTATGGTATTATACCTGCTGATTCAAGATAATAAGTCTAGAACTCGTAAGATTAAAAAGTTTCACGGTAGTTATATTATATATATTATGTATAATACAGAAGGAAATATTATAAATCTCCAGTTTAATTAGGTTCTGGAAATGATATAGACTCTGCCTGCACGTATAAATAAAAATCAGGGCTCAAAATAATTCATTAGCCAGTCGTTTTCTCCTACTCTCTCGAACACAGCCACATTCGTACATAATAATAATATAGTGGCCGCCGCCATAAATTGTAACACATTTAAACATCATATCTTCGGCCTCCCCGCGTTGTTCATAGCTCATATTTATCACATTAATATACCTACATGTCCATGTAAAAGATTCATAAGACATAACTTTCTCGTCGTGATCACATGCGACAACGCGCAGTATGTTTCCCACAAAGATATTATAGAACCTAAAATATTTGCCCTAAATATCTCGGACACATTGATTCCAAACCATTCAAATCTTATCCATAGATATGATATGTAGGTAGTGTGTACTGTACTTATCTTATAAATCAATCAGTAAAATTATTGATTACTTAATAATTCAACTATAAAATATGTTTATTTACTTTAAAGTACAGTATAAGTACTTATATATGACAATAAGGCTATATGTATATAAATTATATATGCAAATCTATAGAATTTTTAAGTGTAGGTACTAACAAAAAGTGTCACAACTAATTATTTTATGTGTACACATTTAATACCTATATATAAATTCATAAGACTCACAGGCAGTTTATGTCGAATAAAACCACATTTAAATGTTTCAAACTAGGTAGACATATTTTGTTGATGAGCTCGAAATCCCATACTTCAGCGTGTATCCCACGTATATACTCCATAAAATCGTATCGAGTTACTTGTTACGATTCGCAAACGTGCCGCGGACGTAATCTTTTTATCCTACAACGGTCCGTCTATATACTACACTGTATTATATAGTAATAATATACCACAGTTAGAACGAGACGTTTTGCGACCACAGCATCACATCGTGTAATGTGGATAGTACCTATATCCGGTTCGAGGGAAAAGAAAACAAATCCATCTCGCCGGTCGGACATCACGAAACATCTCTTTGTGCCGTTTGACTTTTATTGACACTATATATATATACGTATAATATGTATTTCTCGTCCCCTAAAACTACGCGCCATAACGACTCGCGTTTAGACGATAAATTTCGGCCGTTTATAATGTAAATCCGTCACACGATACGGTTTTTACGAGTTCAATATGATGACAGCTCACCGAAACTCGAAATTAAATTATTATACTGTGAAAATAATAATTGTGATCGGAGCTCCGTTCACATGCTGATCACACACACACTGCACGCGGACTTATCACATGGTACTTGCGGTCGTATATAAGACTTATTATACACTATATTATATATGAACAATAATAATTAACTCAATGACCGGCAACCAAACATTAGGACTAGGACCATGACCATTAAGTCATATTCCATAATAAAATACGAGTGTAGTCACTTGATTTGATAGCTTAACGGTTATGTATATTTCATATGAATATTTTTTTAGATTTTAAATTCAAATGTATATAATGCACGGATGAGTCCAGTATTGACGAGTGTTTAAAATTACGATTCTATCATTAATCTGACCTTTGAGTACCTATCCTCAAGTATCAATAGTGGAACACCTATAATTTATATATTTTAATCCACTCATAGACTATAATTAAGTGTATCATAACAATATTGTAATAATTCAATACTTCGCGTGTATGACATCCACGGTCGTAAAAAAGTTATATTCGATCATTCAAATTGTTAATATAATATGATTTCGATAAGACGTACTTATCGTTAATAGTTGAGTTTAATTCAAAACAATTAAATATTTATGATCCAAAATATGTATAGGTATACTTAAATACAATTTAAATGGTATATGTTTTACTGATAAATACACGCGCGTTAAACATACCATGCATGCGATGGTTCTGATAAAAAAGCAAAAGAAATCACAAGTGCTGTCGGTAAATATAATAAATACATTTAGGGAAAAAAATAAATCTGTCTACTAGTTTATAAGCCTATATCAATATTATACTCACCAGGTGTACAAATATAATCTCCAAAATCCAATTATACGATTAAAAAATAATTCGGTCTATGCGATGAGTTTCGAATACAATGTCTCAATAATAGCGTTATTTATTACAACTTTGTAACTTACAAGTACCGGTTATACGACGCCATGTCATATGTATTACGGGAAATTAAATCTGTACCCACAGAAAACATCTTTGTACATTATGTACTACGGTCGTATTATAATACTCGTATATTAATATTACCTATATATATACCTATACGTAATAAACTCGTTGACGTATTATATGTGTACACCTTACAGACGACACGGAAAATAGTAAATATCCATCCACGAGACGTAATATTATATTAAATCAAACACCGTTTATCGAATATAATATAATATGGTATTTGCTTAACCTTCTTTATCTTGTACGCGCGTTTATATTTGTTTAATCCTTATACCTACGCCGTCTAGTCGCGTGGAAGTACAGCGGCAGTATAACAGAGTTTATCGCGTACTATTTGGTACGATTTCAAACAGCCAACAGGTACCTATATGGTTATATCCCTACACGCTACATACATGTATTATATACATGCTGTACATACATGTTGAAATCTCCCGTCCATCACGCGCTGGCACGTCGTTCATCGTCGTCGTCTCAATCGTCACAGCAATATGACGTGTACCTATAAATATGAAAATTTAAATATCGTATATGTTGCTCATGCCTCGTGTAACAGCTAAAACGTTATAAAAATCTACAGGCTATTTTAGGGAAACAACTCGTCCTTCGACACAGCAGCACGGGACTACGTGCACGCTGTGCGGGGTGAGTTTATTCCGGGGGTTGTCCGCCACCGGGTGGTTGACGGGCTCAAACAGGTGTTGTGTGCGTGTGCGTATATGCGTTGATGCAGCGTGATGATGATAAGGGACTATCGGCGAGGCCCAGTACAACAACAATATATTATTTCGTGTTATTGTTGGAGGCGCGTGCGCGTGTATCGCATAGTAATATACGTAATATATAAATATACTGTTTTATAATATAAAAACGCGGGTGTGTTAGTCTTCACGCGCGCGTGTGTGTGTGTATGTACAGAGGCACGGAGCACACATAATAATAATAATAATAATAATAATAATAATACTAATGTATATAAACACCGGGCCGAGACGCTGTGCAGACGATATGTACGTACGCGTCTCATTCCGCGTGTATATAATATAGTAGTGCATCATAGTATTATAGGGTGTTGATAAAACCATTAAATCCGTGACGGCCACGCGCAGGACAGATAATAAACAGATATCGTCGTGTATCGATGCCGTAATGACGTGTATGATGTACGTACAGCACTATTATAACATCCATAATGTATAGGTATAGCGAGTACATTGTGTTGTGTGGATTTACCGGTAAAAAAATGCTGGCATATGCGCGAGTAATCGTAATATTATTGCACCGATGCACGCCGATGCACACTGATACGCGCGATTTCTGCATCGATGTTATATTGATAATAATCTATATGATACGTGTGATCTGTTTGGATTAGTATATGGAAACGATGACGTGATAAATAAATAATATAATATGTGTAATATAATATATTATTATGATCTAATAGCCGCTACTTATGTCGAGGTATTGCACTACATTTTTGTGCAAATTAGTCGATAATATTCGTAAATTTGTAATAATATAAACACATCAATTTGATTGAGTATCGCGCGAGTCCGATAAGATTTTCGGTGTAACGATCACTTGGTGACACATCGGTGACGACCGACTATCGGACCTTGGGTATACATATACTTTATCTACACCTATAATTTATTCAGTGTCTCGGTGACACTACCTTTGTCATATTATTACAATATTATTTACCTTTGCCCTCGCCCCGAAACGCTGCACCCGTATTATATGCTTATATATACCTATGTACATATATATATATATATGCCTATACGTCTCAACATTTTGGATAGCTACGCACTTACAAAAACGATCGAGTAAATCAATAACAGAGCCATGTCGGGTGGAACGTTTAAAAAAATTGATATCGGTCTTTGTATATTTCTATTTACACTCGGGAGACCAACAGTCACACCAAAATCGGACGACGTTTTTATCTAATCTCGCAATGAATACTATCGGGCGGGGGCCAAAGTATGTTTATATTGTAGACTGCACGTAAGATAAAGTTTTTATAAATTTACGGTGCATTATGTTGTGTACACATTATTCTACAAACTCGAAAGCGGTCATCGTAACACACACACACACACACATATACACGCCATATTGTTATTCCCTCGTATGTCGTACGCACATGGCACGACATTGGCATCGTACCGATATATGGGGAAAATATATATAAAAACGAAAAATAAATTGTTGGTTTACTATGTTATATAATGGTATAATAGTAAATACGCGTATATAATATGTACCATTATAATATGCTCGGGTGGTACACGAGTTGCGCGCGTATCCATCTGCAGCATCATTAAAACATGGCGGGCGAATATTTTATTTGAAACACGACGCGCGGTGTGTATAATATAATATAATGCCTACTCCCTGTACACTGTATATAATACGTATAACGATGTCGGGTTCGATGCGATATTTCACGAAATAAAATAATTAATAACGAATGTCGAATGGTAGGTAATAATAAGCGAACACCGTCCCCAAATTTGCGTTAACGATCCGATCCTGTGCGCGTTGCAAATATCGTCTAATATCGGATTTCAAATATATATTATCGTCCCCGTGACGGGTATACGTAGGACGTAGGTACCTCCGCCACTGAGAGCTACCTAAACTCGCGAGATGACCGGAAAAATATATTCGAAAATTTTTATTTTCTTCCGATTCTTGCTCCTTCCTCTTCCCTCCGCCCGATATAGGTTATGTTTGGGCCGTTTGAGTCCTATGAATTTGTATACGTAACCTGAAAATACGTCAGTTTGTAAATCTTGTTTGCTGCAGTATTTTACTCCACGCATTCGCTGTTTCTCGATAATTTATAGAACAGTTAATGTTCAAAAATTATAAACCCCTCGAATCGTCGTTTAACAGCTATACAAACAATATTTTTGAATTCTATAAAAGCGGTCTGTAACCAGAAGTAGGTATAGAATATAGATTGACGCGTACCTTATCAAACGTGTTTTGATGACATTGGTAAATCTTAAAATGTGTGTGTTTCAAAACGATGACGTGCCTCCTGACATGCACGCGCCGATTTCGTTTATAAGATTCCACAACTCCATAAAACATTATAATATTTATATTACATATTTACAACGTCCTAAGCTCATTATTGAGCATTGGTTGATTTATGATCGAGACTAAAAATATGTATAGTATGATTGCGTGTGTAGTTAAGTTGTTTATATATATACTTATAATACGGTACTCTGGTGTTATAATTACATTAATCCATGTTATAAATTATAATATACATTGTATAATGGGTATAATATCATATTATAGCCTTTCAGAAACAGCTATTACTTTCTATTTACTTATCGTTTTAATAATATATTATAATTATTTATAATTAGATATACATTTTTAAACTACCTATTCAAAAATAAAAGATATTTTTTAATTATATTAACGATTACAATAATATTATAATATGTTTTTCGATGATTATAATAATTATTAATTATTTAAAAATAAGTTAACTCAGAACATTACTTATATTTACTAAAATGAATCACGAATGATCTCATACATACATATATATTTATATATAAATTTAATAGTTCATTTCAAAAATAAAATAATTATACCAACTAAAAAGTTAAACATTATACGATACGCCTACGTCTTGTAAAACGGAGTTAATAAACTATGATTATTATTGTCGTGTAAACTATGAAGGAGTCGTGTACCTATTATGTATTAGTATACAAAGGCTGACGAATTTTAAAAGCGAGACGATCGTATTCGACTGCTAAGTGCCAGCCCGCACACACAAACACACACACACCATCATTATTGTTGCGCAATTATTATGTGTAGTAGCTCACATTTTCCGTATTTCACTCATTTAAAGTATAATTGGATACGACATAATAATATCGTATTGTAATAATAAGTAGGACGCATAATTATGCCAACCGAAATCGTAGAGGTAATATAATATTTTTACGTTTCCCACACGTGTTTCGGATGTTTTTCAGTTACATATCGGAGGAACGCAGCGTACGCGGTTCAACCGGGCAACCCGACGATCTATATATGTATAGATTATTGTATAATATACTATCGGGGTGGTTTATAATACAAAATACAAATAGTATACAGAGTGATTCACTAAGTATGTTCACCCCAAATTTTTACTATATAAATGAATTCTGATTGAATTTTTAAATATACCTACTTAAAGACTAGATTTTTAAATTCTTGACCTTTTTTTGTACTACTCAAGGAGTGGTTTGTGGCCATACGAACTTATATTTTTTAAATGAAAAACACATTTTTTTACTGTAAATTATTTAGTGGTCGTCTAATTCAGTCTAATTCAAAATTCAAATTAGTAGCTATACTGTTATTAAAATTTTTAAATTAAGCATAATATAGTCATTAATATGGGCTTAAAAAAATATTTAATAGGTATATGTAATATTGGATATAGTATGTATTATACTTAGACCATTTTTCAAATTATAAATTTTAATTGATTAATATAAATTATTAAAATTCATCAAAGCGCCATTTTATCTTAAAATGTGTTATCATTTATTATTATGCTTAGTACACATATAGTTAAAGAACTCGAAAATTATTCAGTCAAATTTCAAATTAGTTGAATTAAAGATGCATCAATGTTTAAAAAAAAACGGGTTTAATTTGATAAACAGAAGTGTTGTACCTTCAGTAGTAGTAGTACAAAAATTCTCAATAATTTTAAAATAGAATTTGAATAAATTTATTTTTTTAAAAACAAAGGGGATGAACGTTTTGTACGAATCACTCTGTATACAAAACATATGGTGACTATGATTCAGAGTATACTCGCGATGAGGTATGATTCTGATTTAACATAATATAATATTATTATTGTTCGGCAATGCTGCAATGGTATAAGACAATATTTTTTTTTCGTATTCTTGTTGCACGTGTGTGACTACGATGCGACACGCTTTAAAAATATTATATTTATAAAAAATATACCATTCGTTTTCATCACAAAAAAAGGCGTAAAATGCGACACAGCGTTTTCGAATCAATATGGTCTGGTCATTTTTTTTTTCAAGAGCATTAGACCGGCTAAACGGGTCGAAAAGGCGCGCGTATAGTATTGCTATTATCATTATAATTCATAATAATCATAACAATAACAATATAAAGATAGTAATATACTAATATAATATAATATAATATATAGTGTGCGTGTATATATATATATATATATATATATATATATGATACGTAATGATGTTACAAAGACTGCTCATCGTCCAACAATGATGGATAATAAACCATGTCGTAGGTCTACGGTGGTGCGATTAAGTGAAAAGAAGAGAAGAGAAAATCATCACGTTCTCTTAAAATCCGACTGTATAGCTTGACACGCGTTATTGCGTTAATGTGGAGAAGAGCCTATTGTGTATAGTTATATTTGTTGTGTCCGAGATTTCCGTGTCGTGTAGTCGTTGGATTATCGAAATGTTCAAAACCACACGACAATGTTATAATAAAACAACGCAGCGTTGTACATAATAATATTATACAGAGTGGTTCGCTGCCAAGAATGCTCACGCTATTTATCTATCATTTATTTTAATAAATAATTTTTGGAACATTTAAGTGCAATTTACATGGCTTTAAGATACTTTGATTTTTAAATAATTTATTGATGTTTGTGTGTGTGCCGTGGTGATACCTACACATTTATTTTTTCAAATCAAGAACCACCTTTTCATATCGCAAGTTGTTAAGTATGTATGATATATTTTGAAAATGTTGATGAATCTAAGTCGAAATTTGAGCCATTAGTTTTCGAGTTGTTTAAGACTCAATGTGGTTTTACGTGGACAATTTTAGTTATATTAGACACTATAAAGTCTAGAGTGGTAAATGTTATCAATTTTAACTTTCATACTGACGCACACGCCCAAACAAATCGTTTACAATTTTTTTTTTTTGACAGTTTGATACTTAAAGGATCATCATCACTGTCCTGTCCTGCATAGTGTTTCTATTTTTAAAATAACCGTCGTTTGGGTACATAATAGCGTTTTCACAGGAGACGACGACGATGACGGCCTCTGCGTCTGGCCCGGGGACCTGAAGCTATTTACCGGGTTTTAACTACCTACGCAGATGAGGAGTCGTCCGTGGCCATAAAATGACGACAGCAGCAGCAGTGGTGTATTCCTCGGGGTTTTCGGCGAGCCACACGCACACACACACACACACACACACACGTGAACGGCACATGTGTAGCGAGCGGGGCTGTCGATAATCTGCGAGTGCCTCCACTGCCTCTGCGGTATACGAGTGCTATATTTTATAATATTATGTTGTAATAGTATAGTAAAATTAAATTCAATAAGTGTACGTTATTTTCATACGATTTGTGGTTGTTGTATACGTAGATTTATTGTGGAGAGCAAATTTCTGTCAAATGACAGTCGCAAACAGAAATTTCATATTATCGCTTTGCGCGTGTGTTCGCCATTATACACATTATTGTCGCGTATACTCTCCGAGGGCGTATAAAACCATATACCAATAATACGGGTCTTACTGTTTTTAACCGTCTATTTAACCCGTCGGAATTTAGCCAAACACGTGCGCTAAAAAAAAAAATTAAGAAAAAGGGCGTTAAGTGCTTTACCGCGGAGCGGGCGCGTTCACAACACGCACGCACTGCAGCAATGCAGCAATATTGTATTGGGTGTATACGTTCACGTTATAATATACATCGTACGAGACGTTTTTACGAATTTTTTTTTTTACTGCTCGCCATCATCGCGTATATTATTATAATATTATAATACGTCGCTCGCGCTGCTCCACTGTTTTATTTATTTTTTATTTTCGGGAAGACGCGTCGCACAAAACTTCCTCCCCCGCACACGTGTGACAGCATCGCATCGTCGCCGTCGCTAATCGTTTCCGGTCGAACGTCGCCGAATTTATATTCCTATACAAAATATTATAATAACAATATGTTTGTGTATGTTATGAAAAAAAAAACGAATCAAAAATAAACAGCGACGACAAGTCCAAAAACTTCATCGTCACGTCGATTTAAACTCATACGCGTTTTCCGGTCGTCATCGTCGTAATAATATTATACATTTTAGTCGTTATTATTATTATACTGTACACTACGACTAGACGATCATAATTCATAATAATATGCTATACATAATTTTGTTTTTGGATTAATTTCTCAAAACAATTTTTTATGATTAATTATTTTTTGTAAAAATATATTTTTTCTATTTAATTAGCACTATTGAATATGTAATGATATTATGTTCATTTGAATTTACTGTGATAAATTATCATTATATAATACGTATATTTTGCTGATTTATTTTAGAAGTTTCAAGTTAGTACATGGATAACAAAATGCATGCAGTATTGTTGCATATAATAAGGGATTTTAGAAGATAATATTATATTGTATGCATAGGACACTTGTTTGAAGACGCAATTTATAGGTTATATCAATGTTAATCGATTGTTATTGTGAAATAACATCAATATTTATATTATAATAGAAAAAAAATATACATAGCCAGGTTTTAATTGTATACATGGCTACATGGGTGGATGGATAGGTTGACTTTAATAATTCGTTTTTGTTAAAATGTTCGTGATACCATCACTGACTATAATAAGTTTACAAGTTGACGAGGCTGATTTTATTTAACACGTTAACGGTAGAAAATATTTATTCATACTATGGTATTTATGTGCCGAGATAATTAGTTAATGTTCAATACTTTTATACGCTGCGCGCATATATTCGCGGAGAAAGCGCGATTAAACGATTTTCGAAACGGGCACAATAAGTTCTCATAAATTATTCTGCGTGGATAATATTAAATTATATTATATTTCACATTACAGTGTTCTGGTGACATTCGAGTAAGGGATTTGTTTTTGTTACGTATAAGTTCTACAAGTTGGGTATATGGGTTTGGCTTATTTTGGTTTTTAATATTTGGAAATTGTGTTTTTAAAGGAAATCGTAAGTAGAATTGATTGAAACCTCCCGTACAGTATAGGGAAAAAATCCAAACACATCGTCAGTAATCGTGCAGGTGTAGATGAAAAAAAAAACAGAAGTAATCAAAGTTTATTTTTATAAAAAAACTTACACGGACCTGCGAGTAGTTGTATAATAACATTATGCAGTAGTACGTATCGTGTTCGTTTTAAATTTAGCAAAAACATTATTTCCGCTGCGTATATTACAAATTACCTACAATGCTGTGTTATGTTTACGAGGCCACCCCGGTGTCTGAAAATATATTTTTTCAGCGTCGGCAGTGGTTGTTCTAGTAGTAAAAGGGAAAAATAAAAACACAAAAACAATAACGTAATATACACATATATATATATATATATACCTACCGATAATAATAAAAAACGCACACGTGTCCCCGTGCGCGCGGACGCGGTTATTTTACCTAAACAGAGAGAGACGGCAATGCTTATGGTCGGCGTGCGTTTTGGAATATTAACGAACCGAATAGGAAAAAAAATGGTAGTCGCGACTTAGGTACTACTGTGACGACACACACATACACACACACACACAAAGTTTAATATTATCATCGTGTATCTACCATATATATATATATAAATAAAATAAAAGTACGTAAAAATTATTATTATTATGTGTAAACGACCGAAGACAGTGCTCTTTCTTACACTCACGCATATACATTAACACACACTATCATAATATTAGACTCATGTGTGCCGTCTACAATACACGACGAAACGACGAGCCGAGGGTGGAGACGCTAATTTACGGCACGGCCGGCTGTGTCGACGACATGCTCGGACGTTATATCATATTATAATATTATCATATATCTACCTATATATTACCTACTGCCACAGGTATATGGTTTATATTACATAAACGATGTGAGCTCGTCTTTTTTTTTTTTAATCAGAAGACCATTGTCGTCATCGCGTGCGCGGGATGATTTACACCTCCTCCATCCGTAATAATAATAATAATATTTATATACTATAGTGCAGTATATAATAATATGTAATGAATATATACTATATAATATACACATACTGCGAACCATAACCTATCCTCTCGCCTGTTCTTCCACCTTACGAGACGATTCTTATATCGGTATAATATTAAATATTATATACATATAAGTAGTGATATAATTTATTGTACTATACATATTACTATGTTGATATATATATATATATAACAAAGCGTAAACATTTTAATATTATATTACATTAGTGTATGTGCGTTGTGTGCAAGCCATGTCATTATGATACAGAGTGGTGAGTAAAAAAAGAATACCACGCCAACTACATCAACCGTTAATAATCTGTATAAGTAATGATTAGAAAACACGATGGAACTTTTGGTGAATCAATGTCTAGAGTTAACGTTTTTTTCAGTATGCAGAACGGCCGACATCAGGGATTCACTTTTGACATATCTACTCAGTACTCATATACTCAACAGTCGGCCGATAGTCGATGAGGCTTAAAGCATAAGGCTTTCTGTTGATTAGTTGCTATATTAATATCTTATCGTTAACTAAAAACAAACAAACTTAGGTAGTGAGGTAATTGTGGAAGAACGCTCCTAAGTACATCTCTCAGGACTAAATGAAACTTCAGAAAGACAACTAAACGACAACTATCCCTTAACTGTCCGTTATTTCTTTGTATAAATCTCGATTTTCAAAGATGTAATATTGTTTTTAAATCAACCCATATCATATACGTCGGTTTCTAAGATATTTGTATGTATTTTTTACTTGTAGCGAATCGATTGAGATGATATAAAATAAAACATGTATACGTATATATGTCACATAGCCACATAGAACTTTAATGGTTTGATAATTGAAAGGTTGAAAAATTGCATATAAGTAAGTAATAATGTATAATAATATACATAGGCGTATAAAGAAATTTTTTTTTGAAAAACCATTATAATCGGGTGGATTAATGTGTTTTAAGTAAAATAATTATTTTCAGAGATATACAGGTGGTGTAATTACACCAGTTTTAACACATCATATCGCGAATATAATATAGACATGGAAAGTTTGTAAAATGCAATTAAACCATTTACAATTTTGCAATACGTCAACGATAAAATAGCTATATAATATAATATTATCAATTATTATTATTTTTTTTTATTGTATTTATTTAATTCGCATAACAGTTTGGTCCTTAAAATATAATATACATATAGGTACTCGTAAGTTGGTCGTTTTTAATTATCAAATCTCAAACGAGTATAAAATCTATTAAAAAAAAAAAAAACTCGTATCGCAACAATGTTTTCAAATCGTTATTTCAACCGTTCAAAAGGATTAATAGTACACGCATAAAATAATATGCAACATGTAGATATAGTATACCTTATTTCGATTTTAGTAAGTTATTATTCATAGTGACGGATATATTATTATCTAATATTAATGGAAAAAAAAAAAATCGAATTATAGGATCGATCAATAATGTCTTGTATGACGACGAATCTGCGTACGACTTTGACTCCGTCATATATAATAATAATATTATATGTATAGGTACACGATGTCGACGGATTATTATAATATATTGTTTTGTGTAGGCGCAAAAATAATTGTGCCAGCAATTATACATTTTTAAATGCCCGGAGAACGTTCGTGTAATAATTATTTCGATATTATATCACAATTCAGCGTTCAAGATTTATTTTCTAATTAATTTTAGTCAATTTTAATTGCGTATTTGTTAGAAACGTGCAGCGATTTTTCCATTCGTTTTATACACGCATCCAGTGGTGTTCGATGTGTATGTATATTATTTCAAATTATAATTTTAATAACTGTAAGACCTATTTTTTGTAATTGTTCGTATTTCAACACTTATTGACACTAAACATATTTTACACAATCTAAAAATGTCGTTTGTCGTTTATAATAAATAATGTGTTCTTTATTTGAACACAAAATCAAATAACATTTTATGTATCAAACATCACAAAGTATATGTAACCTTGTACATTCAGTTTTTACATAAATCATAATGTTCGAATAGAATTTTTTTCTTAAAGATTGCGTTCTATTTATTCTTATCGTAAATCAGTTTAATAACTTTCATAAACATTTTATGATAATATTATATAGGTATTAATTAACTGCAAGTTAAAGCTATTATAATAAAACCATGGTTCATGTGTGAATTTTGAAAATTATTAGAAATTATTACACACTTGCGAGAAATTCGTTATACCTACAAATCGTATAAGTATATATTATATACATCCAAAAATAGGCCCTACTGCTGAGTATTTTTATATCTCAGTTGACTTGAATCGGGAAAACTCTCACGGTTTTCGTAATCATATCGCGACCCGAAGAAAAATATGAATTCTATTTCAGTAATAAATATGTATGAATTGCGACATAATAATAAAATACATTATATTATCGATGCGATTCAAAGACGAAATATTATATTTAGTGAATTCTTAACGAATAATGAAGATATATTTTATTCCGTTTGAATTGCTGCAATCCTACACGAGCCATGTCGAAGACTGTCTACACGATTACATGCGTACATAATATATTATTTATAATTTATTAAATCGTATATAATCGCAGTTTCTACTCGTTTCGAATTTTAAAACTTATAAGTTATGTTGCGATACATATAGTTTCTGATATATATATATTGTATATAATATACACGTCAATGGGCGGCGTCCCTACAGACACACAGTGTTAACTGTCGGAATTTGTGTAATTTGGTTGCTCGGTCGTTTGGGGAATGCATTGCAATATTCGTGACAAAAAATCGAAACGTTCGAGCGCAACGCGTAATGGAGTAAACCCGACGCACGTCGTTAATAATTCGACCTACCGCAATCGCACCATCGTATTATAGTAGTATGCAAATGTAAATATATTATATAATAATACTTAAACGACAATAATTATGATGGTAATAATAATAATTATCATCATTTTTTATCACAATAATAAAATCTCAACTGAGTACTATGATTTTACAGATTTACTGTCGACCAGTGTATGTGACCGCTCGTGTACGCGTCTGTCGTTGCCTGGTGGGTGGCTGGAGGGACTGTACGATTACGCAATACGCCAATAAGTATTGCTAGTGCATAGTGTAATTAAACGGATTCGTAAATTTCCGTTGCGTTAATTGATGTCCGCGGCCGGTGGAGATGAAATACAGTGACGCGATTCTGCCCAGCTGCAGTACAGAATTCTATGTCTCTCTGTATACAGTCTCTCCCTCTCGTTCACTCTCTTCCATTTCTCTCATAAAATCGGTCTGGTGCGCGCGCAATGATCACATATATATGTAAAATATATACACATAATATGGGTTAATCAAACGCGGTTAATTTATTTACCATAATAACGCGTATATACTCGTGTATATATATATATATATGTATAATGTTTATTGTACGTACAGGATTCAATTATTGCATTATTATTCAATTACGCGTGACGAGGGGCCATTGTGTGTGCATACTACAAGTACACGCACGCAATATACGATACAAATTTTGGGTCAGGCCAACCATTATTCGACTGTCGCGAGTTCATCCCTTTGGTGGAAGTTTTTATCACGAGGGTAGTTATATAAGCGTGAATAGTAATGTTTTATTTATTTTTTTTTTTTTTATTTTTAAATTACACACATATTGTATTCGAAAAAAAGAGGAGGGTGACTGTGCGGCGACGCCGACCACAACTGGCGACATATGTGGCCAGGAGTGCAGTGCATCGTGTATGTGAATATAATATACCGTTACGGTTTTTCGGATATACACTAAACAATACGCATATATACAAAAGCGTCGCATTTTCGAATTGGACGGAACAAAATCTTTTAGTAAGCCGCAGAGCTGCGAGGAGACCATAGCGTGCAATGAAATGTGCATATAATGTAGGTACCATATATTATGTAGAGTACACAAAAATACAACGATGAATAAAGCAGTAACAAGGAAAAAATTAAAATCTGAAAAATACAAGTATAGCACACTATTTTTGTACACCCATTATTTGAACATTAAATTTATTCTTACAAAAGTTTGTAAAAATGGAGCTACATTATTTTTAAGAAATGTACATAATTTCGGTATATCAAAAAAACAAAAGTTTGACGAAAAATCGTCATCAGAAAGCTGCTGTAATATAAACATAGTCTTATGGTTATGAATTTAGCACAACAAATTTGACGGCGATCGCGTCAAGTTCATATATTATATTATGCGATCCTTACCGATACAATGTATTTTAAAATAGTTAACAATGTAGTTTCGACTTTTAAATCATCAAAAAATATATTATATTCTCGAATTATTTTCGGCCTACAATAATGGTTTTAATTACATACAATATTATTATATTATTAAACACTCAAAATTGTAACTGTAAAAACAGTTTCCAAAGAAAATTCGGTGTGATGGTTTGCAGGTGAAGACCAGACGATTGTAGCATTAAAATGTGTTTTACAGACGATTTTTCAATACGTTTTGCTGAACTATGTAGGTACACTGACATAATATTATGATATATAATAGGTATATAAACCATGGTGGCGCTCGAATAATGATTTCCCACCCCCGGACGTATAATAATAATAATAAATAATATAGACAGTCATTGCGTCTGTTTTGACGACGGTCCACGCATTACAATATCTAGATCGTGGGGGTGGAGGACACACGTCGCACGAATAAGGTAATTACATTATATACGCGCGAGAAAGGCTTAAGGGTAGCGCAGCGTCATATTGTACGATAACAACGACGATAATAATAAACATGATGTTTTACACTGTGTCGTCGTTATGGGAAAAATAATAACACTCGACAGACGCACTCCGCACTCGGCTGTACACCAAGCGTCACCATACTCGTAGTTTCTGTGATCGTATCGTACTCGGTCGTTGTGTATAATAATAATATTATGCGTAATGCACGTGTTGTACAAGGTTCGTATACGTATAATATGCGTGTGTATCTGATTGACGGGTTTCGGGAAGGATTTATGAGAACGGGTCGAGGACGACGAGCTAGGTGTCTGTTGTAATGGGGTTGAAGGTGGTGTGCTGCTGCACTCTCTGGTCCTCGAGTGTATGTATAATACACACATACACATAATGATAATAATAACATACATCGTATAAACGAGTACAAGACAATATCATAATACGATATAGTGAGGCGTGGTCGTGAAGGAACGATATCGTACCACATAGATATTATCAAGGTTGGGCCAGTTATCGAATGTGTAAAGGGAAAAAGTTAAGTTAAATAAAATAATTTATTATAAAATTAACCAAGTTATACAATTAACTTGATTAAAAGATGAACACAAGCATAATGATGCTGTCACAATCACAAGTCAAACTACCGACCAATCGAATAGTATAATCCAATGACAACATAAACACTGCATACATCATACACGTACAATTGTTCATCATCGTTTGAATGTGTTATAATTTGTGGGTATATGTTTTGAAACTGCAGTCAAATCGGTAAAAAAAAGTATTTAAATATTAAGGCTACCCCGTGTGTTTTCGAAACATCCAATACTGGAATTCAAATTTAGGTAGTGGCGAGCACCAGAAATATTAAAATAAATACCAAAAGGTATTAAGAGTTGGTTGCACAAAAAAATAAAAAATAAGTAACGAGTTACTTAACTTAGTTAATATGAACTTAACGTTTTAATTTAATTTAAATTTTTAATTCGTCGACGCCTAGCCTTGGATATTATGTATAACATCACGATGTACATGTTACATTATGTATACCGACAATATCGCGTCGAAGGATTTTTAAAACTGGCATGTAAATTCTATTTTATCGTACATAATAATAATAATAATATTATGTAAACACGAGAGTTTCGTTTCAAACTCTTGTCACCAGCGAGTATCCGAGTACATAATATAATATCGTATCTATACTATACAGAATTAGCTGTGTATCGTTTTTAAAACAGATTAAATCGGCTATTGTATATATAATATATGTACACATACAATTATAGAATAGATAATGATAATATATTGGATGTAATATGTTTGTTATATGGACAGAATAATAGACGTTTAAGTCTTGCGGAAGAAATCGATAAAAACCATTATATTATTATAATATATACGCGCGATGGAACACACACATAGCGCCGTAATCATATAACGCTCGTCTCGGATACACAAGATAACCTCTTTCTTATCCGGAACACACACAAGGTTTGTTTTCAAAAACTCAATAACAATATAATAATATGATGATGAATTGTAGCCTATTAAACATTGGAATGATTATTAGGGCCTGTCCCCGCAACGTGACAGAAAAGAGAAAAAATATATATCGTAGTTCCTTTCAAATGTGCCCGTTATCGTGTATTTGGTATCCGTCTACAATATAAACTCGAATGGGATCCTGACGTTCGTTAGGTTTAGATATATTATGCTTACATCGTTTCAATTGGTAGACTATATAGTACACTACACTATATATATATAGGTAGTTATTCACAAACTGAAAAATTATTTTTTAATTCAATGAATATTATTTATTATTACATAATTTATTGTATTCATGATATCGTCGAGTTGTATATTTTGCATTTAATGTCAATAATTCTTATTTGATCGTCAAACATATTCTAAGACTTTATCGACGCTTTATATGGGCGGTGTTAAGTACGACCAACGGAACTTTAAATCATACTTAAATTCAATAATATCAATTAACACTAATAAGGCTCGGATTTCGATATATTTCGATTTAAATCGAATGTCGAATATCCTCGAAAATCAATTAATACGTCCATAGGATATTTTGTATATTTGTCGATAAAATGTAATTACACACAAAGCAAATCTGAGCCTTAATGCCCTTAATTATCATTTATCACCATTAGAAAGAAAACCAGATTTTATTCCCCCGTTGTATATATTTTAAATTCTGTACGTTTAATATATTGTAGGACGGTGTATATGTTATATACGTCGTTTTCCTATAGTGTCCGACATTTAATTATGTATTCATCGTCACTATTCGGTTAGTTAAATAATTTATACATTTCAGACTATCGAAGGAACCACGTAGTCGCAGTACGTATATAAATATAAACAATAATTTAAATAGCGTTAAAAATTAAAATGAATTATTTAAGTAGATATTATTACGACACAGAATATAATATTTTTGTATGAGCTAACCGATGTTTAGTTTTATTTTTTTCTATATACTTGTGTTCCACGGCTAGAGTATAATACTTATATTTACAATATGCATATTATTTTTATATTGCGACGTACGTCTATATTTAGGTAGGTACCCAAGTTGCCGACCGATTTCGAGAAATAATAAATAATACACCGATATTTTTAAGTGTTTTGTAGGGGCGTGTGCGTTTAATATATGTAAAAGAATGAGTTTTTACGGTGTCGTTTAAAAATTTTGTTTTTGTCCAGTCGCACGTATGCATGGTTAGGAGAATGTTTGCAAAATCAATTTCACGCTGTATCGTCCTGCGACGGCTGAACACACAACAATGCTAATAATGATGATAATAAAAACGTATTTTGGCGGATACTTATAGTGATGTTGGTAAGAAATTTCAATTTGTAAATTTCTGATTGCAAACACTTTTCTAAGCTGGTATTAAAATATTTTATTACAATGTAGGTTTATCGTAAGTAAAAATAATTTAGAGAGTATTTCATTTTATATATTTTCAAATTTAGAAGATGGTTTACATAAGATTTGAAACAAAACTGTACATGTTTAGGGTTGTATTTTTAAATTATTAAAATGTCGGTAATTTTCTGTTGAAAATTTCTCAAAAAAAAATCACTCGCTATAATATAGTAATATAATAAATAATGGTATACAGTGTCAATATATTAGGAAAGTGTAGACCGATAACTTCATAATGTTATTGCAACGTGTATGTGTGACGGGAATTGCGAATCAGACATTTGGCAGCGTTTAGATACAACAGTTCTTCCCTCACCCCAATAAATGACCTCCATACACCGTAATTTCAGGTACATAATAAATATTTTATATATATATAACAGTATTACAACAATACTATATTGATATATTGTAATAGTTTATTGGTTAAAAAAAAAAAAATAACAACTATATTATATCAGTGGGCCACATACCGTCGAATCGCGCCGTGAAATTTCAGGAAATTTTCTGGTGTCGTTTGTAAGTAACAAACCTACGAATTTATAATGTGATCATAATAAGTACACACTACACGGGTACCCGTATTATATGCGCCTTTTTATTATATCGTATAGTCGGCGTCGTTGTTATTATTATTGTTATTCGTCCGGAGGGGAAAAACGTAAGTACACAAAACGACGTACCTACTGGTAACGCAGCCTTGTAAAATGGGACCTACCGAAAAATAAAAAAATATACACATAAAAAACGGTATAGGCATATAATAATACTCGTGTATATGAGATCGTTTTTTACGACCAAAAACCGTATACAATATAAATAATAATAATAATAATAATAATAAAAAAAAATATTAAAAAAACCTAAGAAAGAAAACCGCGGTCTACATATTATTATTATACCCACTATAATTTCGTATGTACTAAAATAACAAAACAGTAGGTAAACGTAATATACCACTATGGTATAGTGGCTTTGGGTTTTGTGACCTGTGATATGGGATTATTTGACACATAAAAAAAAATTACTCTCAAGTAGTTGCATGGTCTACACGCACATATTATAATACGAGCGCATTATATTATAATATTTAAATGAATACATATTTATAATATATTATAAATATGTATATGCGTACCCGCGACGGTAATAAAACGCCGACGAATAATATTATACAATATTATATAGCTATATAATAATAATAATTAAGCGATACAGTATACACTTATATACACTAATATAACATGATGGGATATCGTTCACGAGCGGACGAGTGGTTCGTATATTATCTGGTTCGTGGGTGGAAGCACGTCAGACGCTTATAATTTCCTATCCCGCGCCATCACATAATATTAATATTATTAAAACGAAAAACCAATCTCGCACGAACCACCGTGTTGGGCCGGTCCTCCGGACAGCTCGATAATTAAAACCCGATAGATTCGTTTCGGCAAAGTAATATAATAATAATTATCGTTTTAGCAGCACCAGCAACAGCAGCAGCTGCCATTACTTCTGATAACATTATTGCATTTTATATGTTTTAAAATAATTACCTTTCCCCTCTAGTATATACCTGTCGGCAATAATAATAATATTGTGAGTTGCTGCTAGACAGCAGTCGTTTATAATACGTAATCCAGGATACAAAAAATATCATTTAACAGATCATTATGCCTGTACCTATATACGTTTTGATGTGTGCGACTCGATAAAATAGTTCAAATGTTGAATAATTTGAGTTTAAGTCGATAAACATTGGCTTTGGAATCTGAAGCAAAAATAATTATTTCACTGTGGCTGCGCGTTGGCTGTATAGAAAAAAAAATGTGCTAGTAAAATGAAACTAATTTTCGATACTTACTATTAAAGTTGTATTTGACTCGACCTTTAAATAGTCCTTTAACAATGCAACTGAAAAGACTACGCCGTCCGTTAAAGGGGTACTTTCGGCAACTTGATTATGGTGATTATGCTTAATACATATTTTATAAATGAAAACAAAACCTTTCAGTCGTATTTTAATACTATATTATACTGATTGAAATCGGAATTATTACGGGTTTCTATATTTTTTTTCCTAAAGTGACTGTAATGTAGCCAATTTTTATAGAATTGCTTGTATATAATATTAAAATATTGTTTAACCTGATGAATATAATATTATTGATTTGCATATGTCATGTGTAATTGTATCACCGTATAGTGAACATTCGAAACGTATATTTTTTTGTTTGTTTTGAATTTTGATATTATTTGATTTTGATTGAATATATGATTGTTTATGTCGTCTGAAGTAACTTTTCAACCGTACTAGAGTTAATATACTTGTTATTCGTGCGTCGTTAGGCCGTAGGTTAACATTACTGGGACGTTGTAATCTGCCTTGTATCAATCTTACGAGTATAACCTTGCGTTAACAACCTCATAATAATGTTAAATACGAAACCCAAACGTGCCAAGTAGGTATATAATAGTTTATTGAATAAATATAATTTATAAATGCACATAGCCGGTTATGTGCAAATCATATTTTTTATAACACTACGCATCATAAACGTATATTACTGTATTATAGTATAGTGAGTGTATAATGGTCAGTCTATTCTCGTCGCTTGTGCACTTATACACCACACAATATCATCTTATACGATTATGTTTAACATTGTTTTAACTGAACCGACAAAGAAACAGTAAAAATGTATTAGGTTTATGTGAATATAATCCTTAAAATGCTGTACGAATAATTAAATAAGTTATTACCATTTAGTTTTTATGTCTGAACACATTGCACCGTTTCAATAGTGGCGAAGACTACGCCGTGTTCTATAATAATATGAAGTAATATATGTATATTGTGTATAAGCGAGCTGTTCACGTATTATATTGTACGTGGGTACCTACACGATTTTTTATTTTTTGTTTTTACTCAATTACCAGATCTCGTATATCATGTACTGTACGTCTTCGTTCTTGTAAAACACACGTTGAAGTGCTCGGCTAGGCCGCTCCTAATCGTTTAATGGTAGTTTTATTAACGGACAGAGATAACGACGTCTCGATGCTTCTTGTCTGGCCCTGTTTCGTGCGGAGGAGACAATAATGATTGAGAGTGTATAGAGCTGCATGTAAATTGAGATAAAAGCAGGGACGAACGGAAGAAACCAATCTGACCAAACGCGAGGTCCCTACTTGAACGTCACTCAAGTGGTCGCGCATCATCTCGAATCTGAAATAAACATATAATCTTATAGTAGGATTGAAAGGCAATATTATATACGTGTACTATAATATGGTAATAGCTTAAGTTATTTATTTTTCCCAATATTTTTAATGATTTATTTTGAATTTTATATTTTTTATTTATAATATTATTGTTGTTATACTAAATTAAAAGATTTGTTTTGTTTTTTTTTTTAGAAAATCGAAAAATGATTAATCATCGGATTCCGTTGAAACTTTTACCAACTGTAGTTGTGGCGATCGTCTTCCTAGTCGAAGGATTGTGCCTACCAGCCCATTCGAAAAATATAATATTAGAAGGTAAATATAAATAAACACATTAATAAAATAATATAACATACATTTCAGGTAAATTATTATTTAATTCGAGGTTGTCTGTAGTCGTGGTATATAAAACGCTTTCAAGTTATTATTATACATGCAGAAATTAAATTTAAACTCGGTCTTTGTCAAAAAAAGAAAAAAAAACTTGCTCGTGATTTGTTTTAAAAACGAATTCATAGATCATGTTCTATAATAATAACGGTCTGGCGGATTCAGATATATGAAAAAAATCAGGGTGTATTAGTCACAGTAAATTTTAAGGAAATACACACATACACACATAGAAATTTAACATGTGTATGATTCATTAACATCGCAGACCGAGACACGTCTCAGACGCACGAGGGTATGTACTATACGTATGTAAATCATATGTATGGTGGCGTCTAATATCCGTATATCTGTTATTAAAATAATTATTTTACTGCGATCAAAAACTGGCGCCGATTCGCGTTATTCGTTGGCAACCGACGATAGATCATTATGATACAGTTGTTGTCCGTTTATAATAATATTATATACATTGTATAACAGTTTTGCAACAGACCGAATTCAAAACAAAACGGACGTCGTTCGTTTTTTGTACGGTTGTTGCTCAGGATTCGGAAATCGGCCGTATAGAAAATAATCCGTGCAAATCACCTCTCGTATACTTGTATACTGCACACTCTCACACATACACATACATAAGCAATTTTATACAATATATCACATTTAAAGTGTTTAAGTGTGTGCGTATCATGTAGGTGTATTACGATATAATGTATTGTATACATGCAGTTGCGTGTTTACGTTCTATTACATATATCAAAAATATAACCAAACGCCAAAGGTTAGTAGTTCACGATGACCTTTGGAACGTGTCCAGGAACGGGTACGGAATATTGCTATTCGACCATTTGATTTTTTTATTTATTTAGTTTTTTCTCGGAACGCAGTGCAAAGAAACTCGTGTATATTTTTCAGAATTGCGGGAGGGTCGCAGTTTAAAAATACGTTTCAAAACGGTATTGGATTTTGAATAAAAATAAAAAAAAATCTTATTCGACTCGGGTGTTGCCATAATATGTATGCAGTATATGCACACACACTTACTAATAATATTATTATACATATATTTATAGGTATAGTACCTACAATCCCGACCAAAGCGTTAGTTGTTATGAATAATAACAATATTTCTTTTGTGAGCTTATATTATTATTACATACTACGTAGTTCTGAGAGGTAAATGCCAGCTGAGGAAATCAAACGTCTTTTTGCGTGTAACCTTAATATGGACTTGTCTAGATTTTTTTTCTAAAGGTGTCGGTTAAAAATTTCGCTGCTAACATAAAAATGTCTTACGACAACTGCATTTACGAGCGTGTTTACCATAATATTTTAATATGATATATCGTTCCATCGTTCAATTACTCTGGTCTCAACGACAATATTTCGCGTTAGTTTCATTTCATTTAAATAAGGTGAATAGAAATTATTATAACGCTCGTAAAGAAATAAGTATTTATTCGCCTGAAGCGGTCATGTTTATTCGTACGCAACCATTGCGCGTGCACGCGTGTTTAAATATAGAATTAACGTTTGAATGTATGAAAGTTTGAACCTTGTTTTTCAAAGTATGAATTTCTACAATATAGACGATTACAAAATATAGATATTTACATAATATAATCGCTGAAAAAACTCGTATGTATACGTTGATTTAGTTATAAACTTTACAATATTACTTTACATTTTTAGATTAAATGAGAATAAAATAAATAGTAATGACTATAATACGTCTTATAATATAATATTATTATTTATCATAAAAATTTATTAATTTTTTCAAAATTAAAATAGTGTTACGAATAGGTATATCGTATAAGTATGAACTTATTATAATAATTAATAATCGATTTAAATTTAACGTTATTAATGTGTTTTAATATTACCTTATATAATACAGTGGTAGGTGCAGTGTTGTAGTTTACAAAATAAGTAAATGTTTATATTTTTTCATAATAATGTATTCTATCGTTTTATTATTTAGACGAAGTGAGTACTGTTCCGGCTGTAGAAGGTGACCGTTTAAACATAAAATGCGATTATTCAGAAGCCATTAAGATCTCTAAGGTGCAATGGACAAAAGAGTCAGACGATGAAACTCCGTTTGACTCAACTAGCATGTTGTCAAAAAAATTGCAATGGTATACGATTTTTTAATAATAATTAAGTAAACGATAACTGATAAGTATTGTCTATGTCGATTCCGTAGGTTGCGTTTCAAAAACGTGAAACACTCTGATCACGGACGATATTCTTGTTTGATTAGTGGTTTTACCGAGAATGGAATGTTTTCTAAATGGCGAAATTTTACGTTAATAACGTACAAAAGGTCGGAAACTACCGGTAATGGAAAATCACTGAAAATGACAGCGCCTCTGAGCCTTTCACACCGAAAGGACGGAGTAAAACCGAAATTCATCAACAGACTTTTCATGGATAATAACGTCGCGTTATTAGTAGATGACATTTTAACACTGAGTTGCCCCTTTGAGAGTAAGCAATTTGTATTTTCATTTTATTTTTAACTTTAATATATTTAATTATGGATATTCAATAAACTTTATTACCTCTTCTCTATGAATTGTATACGTCAAAGATATTAATTATTTGTGCGTTGTTCATCTGACATAAATAAATGAAAAAAATATTATTTATTTTTTCATATATACGCAGAGAGAAAAACGTACATATAATATGTATTCTTAATTACAATTAATAAATGTATATGTATATGTTTTTTGATTACAGGTACATCTGATGTAGTTTTTTCTTGGTATAAAAATGATTTGTTACTCGTGGAAGGAGGTGCAGACGTTAATAATTACACTTTGAGTCAAGTAAAATTGTCAGATGCGGGAAATTACACTTGTACAGTGAAAAACGATTTCGGTTCTATCCAACACAAATTTAATGTGGATGTTTATGGTATGGGTAATTATAACTAAGTGCCATTTTTATTTCTGATTATACCTAATTGGTTAAATTTATTTACAGAGGATCAAAACAAATTGCCTCTTTTAGTCGAATATCCGCACAATTTGACTTTAAAACCTGGAGACACGGCACGGTTTTCTTGCAAGACATTTGATCAACTTTATACAAAAGTTGATTGGTATTTTCTGAATAGTACAAATCCACGAGATATAGAGACTGAGGACCTTTTATTATTTAAAAAGATGGCCAACAATCACAACGTAAGTTTATTATTAATGTATTATTTAAAGATTTATTAATCTTTATTTATTATTTGACAGCAATAAAACGCATATTCTTATATTTTATTTAGTAAATGAATATTAATAGTTCCAAATTTTCATTAAATAGGTTATAGCTAATATGAAAAATGTATATTTAACGTAATCATAATAGTTAATACGTTAATTTTTTTTTACAAATAATTTTATTTTAATACATTTATATATACTTAAAATATTATAATTGGAAGACATACGAATAAATATAACTTTTTTATAGGTTAAATTGTTTAATGGTGTATTGATACTCGAAGGTGTCACAGTCGATGATGTTGGTTGGTATGTTTGTTACACAAATGGATCGAAAACGCGTGTAATGACTGGTGCTAAATTGGACGTGGACAAAAGTTTAGGTACGTTGAATCATATTTATGTTGCTTTAAAGTTGAATTTAATAATATTATTATGAGGTTATTGAACTTTTTAATTTTAATTTTAGTTATTGATGGAAATGATCAAGACTCTGGAATCGAAGTAGAAGATGGAGAAATTGTTGACAATTCAAAAAAAATTGGGTTTTTCAATGCAACAGAAAATTCCACTGCTCCTAAATTCACGAAACTTGATAGCATGCATAGAGTGATTGCAAAGCCCGCCGGAAATATGTTAAAGTTGAAATGTGTAGCTGAAGGTAATTGTCAAGTTTTTATATTGATAAGAATAGAATATAGTAGTTAAAAAATAAAATTGTCTAATACTAATTAATTCAATTGGAATTAAACATATTAATGTACGATGTATATTTTACATATTTGTATATTGTGATATAGCGATTGTTCAATAATGATTAATTGCATCGTGTATACAGGTAATCCTTTACCGAACGTAACATGGTACAAAGACGGTGTCACGCCACCTCAACGCCAACTGGGTATAGCCAGGTATACGCAATGGGCCATCATACTGGAAGATCTAGTAACGACAGATTCCGGCAATTACACATGCAAAGTGAGCAACGAGAACGGATGTATAGATTTCACTTATAAGGTCGAAATAATAGGTAAGCTTAGTGACGATTGTCGCACAGTATAATATCGTTTAGTAACTAATAATAATATGATAACATAATATTAAAATGATTTGGAAAAAAATTACGAAATATTGAAACTAATTTTACAAAATCAACCCCAAAATAAAAACAGAACGATTTCCGCATAAGCCCTACATTAAAGAAGGGCAGCCTCATAACGTCACCACATTGGTACACACCAACGTATCGTTTGAATGTACTCCGCTAGCCGATCTCGAACCGTACATGCGATGGTTCTATCATAACGTCAGTGTCGGGAACGTCAACGAAGCAAATCTCGAAAACGGCACTGTCATACAGGTACCGAAAGCCAAACTTTTGGAAATCGGTGGCATGCTATGGTGGTGTTTGCGCGTGGTTTTGGGGCTTATGTTTATTATAATTTATTATATTATGTACATATAAATATATATATACACACAACACACACACACACACATTAAAGGGTGCATATTTTGATTTTATTTGGGATGGAAGCTACACATTATAATAATTATTATGAACGTGTAAGACGCGTCACGTGCACAAAGTTATTAAACGTGTTTACCTGTAATTTTTTTTTATTATTTTAGAGCGGTTACACCATCGTCCGGTGTTTACGGAAGCACCTCACAATCTTACTTTGGTGTTGGGTGGTTCTGGTGTTTTGGCGTGCAAGGTGTTGTCGGACTTGCATCCGTACATCGGATGGTATATTGGGGAAATCACGGTGGAGAATACTGAAAACATAAACTTAACAACAATGGTGAAGGTCGAGGTACGCTTGGGAATCAAAAAAAAAATTGAGCTTTTCGGTTAACTAACACGCTTTACGCTTATAATATTATATTGTATACTGCTATAACCATCACTCACTCGCAGTAATGGTGTATTTTTTTCGCTTCGTTCGATTTGCTGGGTCTTAGAAACATAATATTATATAATATTTTCCTAAGACATATCATTTATTCGTAATAACCGTGTAAATGAATCGTGTCTGACCTCTCGCGTCTATTGTAGAACGGCGCTCCCAGCGAAGGCAACCCCGAATTATTGCAACTATCTAACGTGACGCATTTGGACGAAGGATGGTATACATGCGTGGCTGGTAACAGTTTGGGCATGAGCTACGCCAGTGCCTATTTAAAAGTTGTTGACGGTAAGTTAATAATTGTGGAAATCGAAATTTTATCGATATAACACATTGGTTTACTGTTAATATAATCAAGTATATTATGACAATATTTTAGAGTTGGAAGATCCGATAAAAATCAAAGCTTTTCAATTACAAACGTACCAATTGGCTGCTTTAGGCATTAGCTTCGTACTAGTCATTATCGTGTGCATCATAATGCTGGTGTGCAGTCAGAGAAAGAGGGAGAAATTGAAGGAACTGGTGGCTAGAGAATCAGCTAGAAACGCTATGATCACTCAATGGACCAAGAAAATAATTATCGAAAAACAACAAATGGCCGATGCCAGTGAACCATTGGTGAGTTGAATTTTATACTAATAATATTATCTATATACAAATATAGATTTTTAATTTTTTCATTATTAAATTATGATATTTAAATAAATATTTTATGAAAATAATATATCCAATTAATTATGTATTTCAGTTGATGCCCGTAGTGAAAATCGAAAAACAAAAAAGCAAATACACAAAATTAGACCAGGTGTGTATGTCCGAGTACGAATTACCTCTCGATCCTTGTTGGGAATTTTCGAGAGACAATCTATCATTGGGTAAAACTCTTGGTGAAGGCGCGTTTGGCAAAGTCTTACGTGGCGAAGCCGATGGAATTTTGTGCGAAAATGTAATAAGTACGGTGGCGGTAAAAATGTTGAAAGGTAATTATTTTTTTTAACATCAAATTTGTCGGTACCCATTTAAAATATAAAAATGTATTTTATACTTATTTAATTTATAATTGTTGCAGACGGACACACTGATACCGAAATGATGGATTTAGTATCGGAAATGGAAATGATGAAGATGATCGGTAAACATGTGAACATCATTAACTTATTGGGATGTTGCACACAAGACGGACCTTTGTATGTGTTAGTAGAATTTGCATTACATGGCAACCTCAGGGATTTCTTGAGACAACATAGGCCATCTTCAGGCTACGAACCAGCTATTGGATCAAATCTTAAAGACACCTTAACGCAAAAGGATTTAGTTTCGTTTGCATATCAAGTTGCCAGAGGAATGGAGTATTTGGCATCGAGGAAGGTGAGAAATATACCGATAGTCGGTTAATTGTGTCGGATAGTGTTATAACTTATAGCAGCGTTTCCCAAAGTGTGTTCCGCGGAACCTTTGGGTTCCGTGGGACAATTTCAAGGGTTCCGCCAGATCTATGTGATTATTGGGGAATTTATTTTTTATTATATTTAGATTATTTATATTATTAAAAATTATTATTTTAAATAATTATTTAAAGAAGGGGGTTCCACAAAACCACAAATTATTTCTCAAGGGTGCCGTGGTCGTAAAAGTTTGGGAACCGCTGACTTATAGTGTTAATTCAAAAAATCTAGAAATATTATTAAAAAAAAAATGATGTACATAATATCAATATGTATAATAATAAGTATATGTATTTACTTAGCTATTATATATTTATGTTATCTAACTTAAAGTTTTTTTATTTGTATTTTAGTGTATTCATAGGGATTTGGCAGCAAGAAATGTCTTGGTAAGCGAAGACTTTGTAATGAAAATTGCAGACTTTGGTTTAGCTAGAGACATTCAAAATCAAGAATATTATAGAAAAACTACAGACGGAAGACTTCCGGTAAAATGGATGGCACCAGAAGCTCTATTCCATAGAGTGTACACAAATCAGTCGGATGTGTAAGTTAAAATTGTATTTGGTAAACAAAATCTCATAAATACTTAATGAATTTGCATACCACTAAGACTTAAAGTACTTTATTGTTACTGAAATAATCAACTAAAAGTAAAAACATTAATATCAGGCTATAATATTATACAAATTAATAACTTAAAAATTCATGAAACAGTAAGTTAATAATAAATATACAATAGCCAAAATTGTTTCAATATATCGATCGATTAAACATTTTTTTGACAAATTTAGATATAATTAAAAAAAAATAATAAATAAATATAACATGAGTAGGTATATATTATAATTTATGAATAATAAATAACAATAATGTGCTAATAGTAACAGATTAAAATCGTACGTATATCCACGGTGAATACATTTTTTTTATACAGTAACTAAATTAAAATACAAATGTGTATATTTATAATTTATATTTATGGACAGACCATGAGAAAATTGAGTAAGCCTAATATTTTTCATCTGAATTCATAAAAATAAATATTAAATAAATTATAAGTTTTTTAAAATAACTATCCAACAAAACAGGTATTTTATGAATTATAATTTTGATTAACCTTTCTCCTTTAAGCCTGATAAGCTTGTGATGCTTGTGTTGGAAAAAGGGATTTATTATAGTTAAAAATATTAAATAATAATAAAATAATGAGATAATAATATAACCATTTAAATAATATAAATATTTTATAACTTTTTGAACATAATATAAAATAAACGTAATAAAATTATATTTAAAAATACATAGACAAAGAAATTAGATTACGATGGAGAAATCGTCGTATAAACTTATAATATTATGAACCATTATAAGAATTGGCATATTTACAAAATCGTAGATTTAATATTTGACGTTGTAAAGGCTGTGTATAATATGATGGTTGACATAATTATAAACGATAATGCGTTACAGTTACGATAAACGTGTAATGACTTATTTTGTTGCTTATATTTAAAAATATAGATGGTCTTACGGAGTGCTGTTGTGGGAAATAATGACTTTGGGAGGTACGCCTTATCCTTCGGTGCCCAACATGGAGCAGTTATTCAATCTGCTTCAGAGCGGACATCGTATGGAGAAACCGTCTTGCTGTTCTCTGGAAATGTAAGTTTGCAATTTTTCTATTAGGATATATATATATTATAAAACCGCCGAGTCACCTAGTTCACATTTAATTGGTTCCCAAAGGAGCATTGTTTAAACATCGAACCAAAAAATCGATTAGCGAATCCTAGGATTTACGCTATACGATGACCGATTATTAATTTCAAAACGATATCGGTATCGAATACGTTTCCGACTACAATACCATCGATATTACGGACATCGCTTATTTGCTTTACACAAAATATTTTTTTTTAATAATTATACGCGTGCAAATTTAATTCCGGAGGTTAGGTATACAGAGGTCATTGTTATTAATGTGTGGTTTTTCGCTTGCGTATTCTTCAGATACATGATAATGCGGGACTGTTGGAGTTACCATCCGAACGAGAGGCCCATGTTCGACGAGCTGGTGGAGAGTCTCGATCAGATACTGTCGGTGACGGCCAACCAGGAGTACGTGGACTTTGGGCTGCCGCAGCTGGACACGCCGCCCACCAGCCAGGAGTCGTTCGACGAAAACGATCTGGTCAATTTCGCCGGTTGATTTCGCGTACGTTTACCCGCACCACGTTGTCGGACGGTTCATGTATTGTATCGTTGTCGGTGCGCATGCGCTCCTCCCCCACGGATCCGATGGACTACAGTTTCCTTTAGCTCGAGACGAGAGCCGTATCAGTATTTCCCATAACTTCTATGTTATTATATTATAATATGTATTATAGTATAAAACGACGTATGTTCCGTGGATTTTCACCTTTTCGTCGTAGTAAACGATAATATCGAGTACATAATATCATAACATTATTTATTTATTAGTATTATTGATTTAATACGCCGAATTTAAGTATATAATATAATATTATTGTAAATAATTTTTGTGTAAAACGAATTATTGTGTTATTGATTTTAATTATTTAATTGTTTGTAAAATACTAGTTTTGTTTTATCGTTATATTATAATATGGCATATGTTTTTTGTTTGTGTTAAAACTGGATGGAAATTGAAAAAAAAAATTAGACGGTATGCAATTAAAGCGAACGGCGCGCGGCGCGACAAGACTGAATATCATACGGAATCAAGACTTAATAATAACAATTTCCGTGTGTTTATAGATGCAGGGATATATTATTGTAATAATGATATTTCTACAGATTGGAAATGTCCAATAATCGAATATCCCTATTTTTATCATAAAATGTATAAATCATATATTCATATTATATTGTACACATTTATTTTTAATTTATATAATATATATATATATATATGTATAACCGTGATTATATTCATTAAACAAACGTAAAACATAATTTTAACTCGATCATAAGAGACTTCTAGTCAAGTGTAGGCATATACTGATATACCGCCAAACTGTTGTATAGTATATTATGAAATAATCGCGTATTTCTCAACCACTACGCGTTTATGATTCATGAAATTAATTTATCGTAATAACGGTAAATATCATTGTGACGTTTTTATTTTTTCATTTGTTTACTTTTGTATATAAAACGATTGTCCGATATGTTTTAAATATTGTCATTGTACTGTTATTATATTAAATACCAGTCGATAACGTGGTAGCTCGCCTTTTGCATTATTTTACAAGACGTGTTTAATGCTTAATCGTATCTGCCACCATTCTCATTTTTATTTGTATTTTTCGATTGAGGTAATAAATTAGTATGGTATATTATCTATGCAATATAATATTATGTAATCATGGTAAGATAGACTAAATGTAAATTATTTTTTCAATATCTTTAATTATATTGTATAAATATTTTTTTAGTTTTAAAGTAAAGGTTACAATACTACTATCGTTAAAATAGTATCTATATACTAATCACTTAACATTACTACTAAATAATATTAAAATGTGTTAAGTAAATAAAGATATATGAAAACATTATGTAACCATTAAAAATGTATTATAATCTATTATATTATGTAGTACAAATATATATTTTACAAACTTTTAAGTTACAGATTATAAAATGTGAAATAATTTATTACAATGATTACTTTTGTGATTTGCAATTATGTTTGCTTTTCTAATTATGGATATATTATAATTGAAGTAAATGCATAAAGACGAATTACTAATCTTAACAATATTTCATTACTGTCAAATTTTAAGCTTATGTTGAATCTGTTAAAAGTTTTTTTGCGAGACATGTCCAAAGTTAATGATTGGAGACAAAAAATTTAACCATTGTATAATTTTGTCGCATTATATTATGTATCAACTGAAGCAAAACGGTAAACAATAGAAATAAGTTGAAATTTAATTTAAAATTCATGGTATGACAAACATTGAACCTTTGAGAAAGGTACCTATAATAGGATAATATATTTAACACTTATAGGTATAAAAATTTTATTTTATTTCATATTTAATTATACAGTAATATATACAAATTATACCATACAAGCCGCCTTTGTGCAATTCGTTGTCCGGACAAAATACACCCATGTTAAATTTGGTAGCTATTATACTGACATTTAGTGTAACGCGTGTTGATAAATAATAATTTTGGTTTTTTCTTTTAATTCTTAAATAATTCTATAATAACAATCATATATTTATGATTTGGAATATTTAAAATAAAATTAATAACTTCTATACAAGAATCGGTTGATTGAATTTTATAATTTGAGTATTAGAACGTGGAACACAATTTAAAGTGAATGTTGAGAATTGGGGTTATATGGGGTTATAATGTAGCTACATATTTATATAATTAGATACATAATTTATAATAATATAACTATTTGGTCATAAAACCAAAGTATGACAAATTATATAATAAAACAATAAAGAAGTAAAATGTTAATACAAATTATTAGTGATATTTGAAAACGTACACTGATAGAAACTTTTATTGTCAAAAAAGTATCAGAGTATAAAATTCTGATAAATTTTATTGATACATCCACGTATAGTGTATAATTTTAAAATATTTTAGATATTAAAGTTGTCCATAATTCTCTGTACCGTGTGTATTGGTAACATAGTGACCGAAAATTATAGAAGTAATTTAATATTATAATAAATTGTTTGTATTATCATTTAGTAATGAATTTTCTTAATTGTCTATCTTAGCTAGTGAATGATATTTAAAAGTTATAAATAAAGAAGATATTTTAAATACATTTGTTGACACAAATACACAATGTGTAACCGTATCACACAACTATAATGAACTATTATTTATAGAATTTGCTATTTTATGATCGGTGATCATTTATTTAGGTATTTTGAACCATAAACATCTATTCAAATTGCAAAGTAAGGTATCATAATGGAATACAATATTGCTGATAGTATAAATGCAGATAATGTTATTTATGGTTCATATAATTTATATGACATGATATACCTAATACTATCAAATGTTAAAAATACGGTAAAATAATTGTCAAATTAAATATTTTATTATTACTATTAATTAAATACCTAATATCTAATATTAATATAATAGGTATAAAACATTATGCTCTAATAATTAAATCGATTATTTTAATTGAAAGAAAATAAAAAACATGTTACAAAAAAGTTGTGAACAATTAGGTAAAACTATATGTTGATATAATTTAACTGTTTTAATGGACCTAAATCACTTACCGAGGCTGATAGTCTTTTAAGCGTCGGTCCTGTCATGGCCGAAATGGCGTCCGAGATTTTTGGCGTCCTTTTATATTATTTGTCCGAGAGGGGGGATTTTTCTGTTCGGTGTGGGGGGGGAATGCACGGATAACTCAGATAAGGTTCTAGATTCTTCTTTTTCTTTTTATTATTATCATTTTTATTAATCTTATTCCTAATCTATTATTATTATAATTATTTTATTTATATTTGATTTATAATTTATAATTCTTATAATAACTTTTATTTAAATTATGCGTTTATCGGCGATTGCACTATTGGGGTTTCTACGGTTTCTTGTTATCTGTCACAGAACACCGGGTATAAAAGGCCCGGCGAAACGACCAGCATTGACATTCACTGTCTGTCCTCCGTCGTAGCAAGACCCACCCCGGGCAGACTTACGCGATTAGGGAAGGCATCTGATGGTATCTATATTTTTAGATTCTGAACGAAGTGATGAATGTATTGCTTTTACAATGATGTGTGTTTTTTTTTTTTTTTTTGTGTCTGACGACAACATTTGGGGCAGTAATAATGCTCCGATTTTTGACTTCAGCCCCTCTTTGAATAGGAAATTGAATCTAGTTGGTACTTTGGGGGGGTCAAAATTAAAATTTTCAAAAAAATCGAGAAAAACAAAAAAAAAATGACAGAAAAATGGCAATTTTACGAAAAACCACTTTTCGACAAAATCGATTTTTTGATTTTGTTTTTATATTATGGTTATCTCTTTACAGTTAAATTTTCAAAATATTTTGATCATTTTTAAGCTACTTATAGACAGTTGAAATTTTCGACTTTTCTAAGTTTTTTTTTTTCAAATGCCGATAAAAATTTTTTTTGGGTGGCCAGAAAATCTTGAAAATTTAATACAAGGTTTCTTATAAGTTGTTCTTAAAGTGATAAAAAAAAATCCGAAATCGTTAGTCACAATTTTTTTTTATAAGTGCTTAAAGTTTGATTTTATACAAAAAATTTCAAAATTTCAATTAAATTTTATACTCTCATTATGCGTATGTTGCCTAATACTTTCTTTTTATTAATAAACAGATACTATAAAGTAACCATAGTAACATATAAAAACTATACTATTTGTTTCAAAATAGAATATATGACAATATTTAAATATAATATATTCTAAACTGACAAATCATCTTCGTTCAGAATCGTTTTTCGTATACAATGATACCTATCATTGCATTCAAATTTAACCTACCATAGTCTGAGGTCCACCCCACACCCTAATATACAGCAGAGCGTTACCCACTTACCCGCTTTTTTTATCTTTAGCATATTATGTTGCCTGCACATTACATTGCTTGTACTCATATTATTAAATAGTGATTTTATTCATTTCTGTATTCATACCTATTCGCAGCTCTAACATTACCTTAGCTCAAGCTCTGGTATATGTACAAACGAAATTTGACCTTGGCCTTGTTCCGAGGCCTATAATATAAGTCTGACACCGCTCGGGCAATGCATCAGTGGTTGGTTTGTTGGGTTTGCGCGAACACTGATCATAACATCTTTATTTGCGTTAATGCATATTATATTTTATTTTTTCTGTTTCCGTGTTATGCGATAACAGACATTTGTAGGAATACGTTATTCGTAAGTGTTTCCCAAACAGAACGTATATTCGTAAAACCCCGTTTCCCTGTATTTATGGGTAATAACATAGCTACGTACTATTGTATTAAGAGGCCATTATACCCACATGTGTTGTCTCTGTCTTATTGATGTAGATCATAGAAATGTACCAGTCAAGGGAGAGTCTGTTGTAATTGAATATTCACGATCACCGAGCTGAGTAGGTAATTTTTGTATATTTTGTAAAAGCAACTAATTACTAATTATTAATAATAACAGCCTTGTTCCTAGAATAAGTCTAGCAACTGGATAATAATAATAATATATGCTCATAAGCGTTATTTTAAGAAAAAATTAAAACAAAATGTAATACATTAACTTTATAGTAGTATAGTACAATGTGCATAAATGAAATTTTTATAAATATTAAAGAAAAAAGTCATGGAGGGGATCTATCCCCCCCCGTTTGACCACCACTGAATCAAATACTCGTAGGTTAGGTTATTATTCAATTTAATCTTAGAGAGTAAGACAGTTATACTGTTTTTTAAAAGTAATTTTTTTAACTTTTTTTGTGGATTACCAAGAGTTGTAATAAAGATATATAATATTAACAACTTAACGTAATGATGTTACTTTATTAAATACTGCTTGGACATTACAAATTATTAAACGATAGTCTACTAAATCTCGTACTGAACTTGAAGTTATGGTTGATACGTTGATAGAATTATTATCATACACATCTAAATAATTTTAAAATAGAATTTCGTTTAGATTTCTGTTTTTCATCGGAATTGTTGATGGTATTATCATTAAAATGTTCTATGTTAGAGAAATCCTGATCCAAAATGGGTACATCTATTGGCATTTCGTCTAAAAAATTTACAATTTCATTTTTGTGATTAATAAGCAGAAATATATGAAACCTTTTCATAAAAAATACTTGTTTTAAATAATAATATTACTCGATTTAGATATTAAGGTTCCGTTGCTCGAAATATTATCTTTTGATTTTGATCCACGCTTAAAACATTTAAATATTCTTGTTAAAAGTTTTGGTTTGGCATTAGCGCTCTCAATATTTTCATCGCAATTATTCATGATGATACTATTCGGATGCGAGCAAGGTTCATTCGTTAGCATTTCGTCTATGTAATTAAAAATTTTTTTTATTGTATATTCTATTAGTATGAAATGAATATATGCAACTATTTGTAGGTTGTAATTATTACAAAATAAAAACGTATGACTTTTTCAAAAAAATAAATAAATAATAGTTAAAAACAATAATTACTAGTATCAGACTTTATGTTTCGTCGCTTAAGATTTTTAAATAATCTTCTTAGAAGTTTTGGTTTGGATGTAGGTTTGACATTTATATCGCTGATGTTATCATTAAAAATTCCCATGATGGAAACATCTTGATTCGATGGCATTTCGTCTATATCATTTAATAAAATATTTCATTGTATTTCTTATAGTATGAATATATTGTTTGTGTAACTATTTAAGAGATTCCACACGGATTAATAAATATTTACTCATGTCGAGATTATAGATTTCTTCGTTTAAAATTGTACTATTGCTATTCAATCTAAATTCTTGTTTCAGATCTGTAACTTCTTCTTCCATAAGATTGAGATTAAAAATTGGTTTGACATCAGCAAGGTTAACGGTATTATTTTTGAAACGCTCAGTAAGTGAGAAATCTAGATCTAAATCAGGTTCATTCGTTGATATTTCGTCTATAAAATTTACAATATTTTTTATTAGATACTCTATATGTTTGAATGTGTTAAAATATTTGAGGTTTTCCTCGAGGTATAATAAATATTCACTTGTACCGGAATTATAGATATCGCCGTTCACATTTGTAACATTTAAATCTAAACCTAGACCGCGAGTAACGTACCCCTCTGCAAAGGGATTCAAGTTATTTGTTGGTCTGACATTGTGTATGACGATACTGCCATCATTAAAATGTTCAATGTTTGAAACATCCGAATCATTCTTTGGCATTTCGTCTATAAAATTTACAATATTTTTTATTAGATACTCTATATATTTGAATGTGTTCAACTATTTGAGGTTTTCCTCAAGGTATAATAAATATTCACTTGTACCGGAATTATAGATATCGCCGTTCACATTTGTAACATTTAAATCTAAACCTAGACCGCGAGTAACGTACCCCTCTGCAAAGGGATTCAAGTTATTTGTTGGTCTGACATTGTGTATGACGATACTGCCATCATTAAAATGTTCAATGTTTGAAACATCCGAATCATTCTTTGGCATTTCGTCTATAAAATTTACAATATTTTTTATTAGATACTCTATATGTTTGAATGTATTCAACTATTTGAGGTTTTCCTCGAGGTATAATAAATATTCACTTGTACCGGAATTATAGATATCGCCGTTCACATTTGTAACATTTAAATCTAAACCTAGACCGCGAGAAACGTACCCCTCTGCAAAGGGATTCAAGTTATTTGTTGGTCTGACATTGTGTATGACGATACTGCCATCATTAAAATGTTCAATGTTTGAAACATCCGAATCATTCTTTGGCATTTCGTCTATAAAATTTACAATATTTTTTATTAGATACTCTATATGTTTGAATGTATTCAACTATTTGAGGTTTTCCTCAAGGTATAATAAATATTCACTTGTACCGGAATTATAGATATCGCCGTTCACATTTGTAACATTTAAATCTAAACCTAGACCGCGAGAAATGTACCCCTCTGCAAAGGGATTCAAGTTATTTGTTGGTCTGAAATTGTGTATGACGATACTGCCATCATTAAAATGTTCAATGTTTGAAACATCCGAATCATTCTTTGGCATTTCGTCTATAAAATTTACAATATTTTTTATTAGATACTCTATATGTTTGAATGTGTTCATCTATTTGAGGTTTTCCTCAAGGTATAATAAATATTCACTTGTACCGGGATTATAGATATCTCCGTTCACATTTGTAACATTTAAATCTAAACCTAGACCGCGAGGAACGTACTCCTTTGCCAAAGGATTCAATTTAAATGTTGGTCTGAAATTGTGTATGTCGATATTACCATCATTACAATGTTCAATTATGACATCATCCTTATCCAGTACAGGTTCGTCCGTCTGAATTTCGTCTATATCTTCCTGATCCAAATCATCAGTGTGGGGAAATATCTAGATACATTTTTTTATATAAGAACATTTTTTTCATTCAATTTATTTATATAATTTTTAATTCTCTCATTTACATTTTCATCTAGATAAAATTTTTGTTATCTACGAGTACTTATCAGGATAAATTATTTAGACGGACTAAAAATAAGATATGTTCTTAAAATATAATATTTAAATTCTATCCTCATCACCAGTTGATAGATTATTTAGTAAGGCAATCGCCCCCCCTGAGAACTTTTAGACCAGGAAAATCTTATATAACTAATGGGTATAGGGTATTTGAGTATTTCATTAAAAAATAAAAATTCCGAAAAATTGTATCGATGATAACAAATTGGTAAAAATGTACATACATTTTCCTTTAAGGTACATATGTCGTCATGCACACTACGTCATGTAGATCACTGGCCAACTACATCCCCATGGGTCATTTAGTCACCGGTAACCTAGTTGACGGGGTATCAAAGTGGTCAATCACTTGTTATTATCTATGATAACTGACTCTAGCTATTAGCATGATTTTAATAATCCTCAAAAAGAAGTAATACTTCCATTATATGATAATGTTTTCATAATATTTAATAGTATAAATATAGGAAACTTAATTTTTATTTTTGACAATTATATTATACTACAATATAAATTTGAAATTTTATATTAAACTTATAAATTAGTACCTAATAAATAATAATTTTAGAAGAGGGACGACCGCCCCGTCGCCCCTATCTACGAGCCGCCACTGGCTAACATGTATGTAAGTCTTTAAATTTTTTTATATATATTTTAGTTATTAGTAGGACTGGGATTTGTATGTAAATACATATTTTTATTAAAACATGATAAATTAATTATTGTAAATGATAAATTTGTTTCACGTGATTTGCAATGGAATAAGACATATTTTATTTTACATATTTCGTCATAAATACATGTTTTTACATATTTTGTAAAATTTCTGCTTTATATTACATATTACGTAAATTTTGACGATTTCGGTAATTTAATTCGTATAAATTGTAAGTGTATGCATAATATGGGAAATAAGTATTAGTTAAATATTAATAACTTAATTATAGTTTATCTTATTTGTTTCTGTTCGATAACCATACATTAATATTCTTAGATTATACTTTGTATTCAACAATTATTAGTTAAAATATATTTACAAATGTTCAGCAATGTCAGACGTGTAAGTACTTGCGTTCGCATGGTTGTGAAAATATCTTAATATTTTATATTTTTTAAATTAAATTGATTAGAAATTAAAAACAATTAAGTAATTGTATATTATTCAAAAATTATTTAGAATATAATTTTAATTTTACACGTTGACATAATTTAAAATTTTTCTTATTACATATTAGATTCTGAACGAAGTGAAGAATGTATTGATTTTACTATGATGTGTGTTTTTTTTTTTTTTTTTTTGTGTCTGACGACAACATTTGGAGCAGTAATAATGCTCCGATTTTTGACTTCAGCCCCTCTTTGAATAGGAAAATTCATCTAATTTCATATAGTTTTCAAAAAAATCGAGAAAAACAAAAAAAAAGTGACAGAAAAACGGCAATTTTACGAAAAACCACTTTTCGACAAAATCGATTTTTTGATTTTGCTGTAACTCAAAAACGAATCATTGTAAATACTTGAAATTTTCACCAAATGTTTATATTATGGTTATCTCTTTACAGTTAAATTTTCAAAATATTTTGACCATCTTTAAGCTACTTATAGACCATTGAAATTTTCGACTTTTCTAAGTTTTTTTTCTTCAAATACCGATAAAAATTTTTTGGGTGGCCAGAAAATCTTGAAAATTTAATAGGTTTCTTATAAGTTGTTCTTAAAGTGATAAAAAAAAATCCGAAATCGTTAGTCACAATTTTTTTTTATAAGTGCTTAAAGTTCGAATTTATACGGAATATGTCAAAATTTAAATTAAATTTCATACTCTCATTATACGTATGTTGCCAAATACTTTTTTTATTAATAAACAGATACTATAAAGTAACTATAGTAACATATAGTAACTATACTATTTGTTTTAAAATAGAATATATGACAATATTTAAATATAATATATCCTAGACTGACAAATCATCTTAGTTCAGAATCGTTTTTCGTATACAATGATACCTATCATTGCATTCAAATTTAACCTACCATAGTCCGAGGTCCACCCCATCCCCTAATATACAGCAGAGCGATACCCACTTACCCGCTTTTTTTATTTTATATTACATATTTTGGCCATTTTAACTACATATATATGTACATATTTTTGGTTTTTTGTTACATATTAATCCCAGCCCTAGTTATTAGTAACTAAGAAGGGGTACCCAAAAAAATTTTTTGATTAAAATGGGTACCGTGTTTATGAAAATTTGAGAATCCCTGCTTTATATAATAAATAAAAACTATTTTGTTCACTTAATTTTTGGTTATATGGTACCCCCCCCCCCGGCCAAAACTTCCTGGAAAAGTTTGCTTTCCCTCTAGATCCAGGCCCTCAATATTATACATATTATTATTAGTATTATAATAAATACAATTAACTATATAGATTATGAACGTACCTGGAACCAGTTATCAATTATTTTAGGGTTTTGTGTATGCTTGCAAAGTATTTCACGAAGTTGTTGTATCTTCATTTGCGAATCGTCTTCTTTTTTTTCTGGTAATTCATATGTACTTCTTTCAGCGACAGTTTCACCTTCATCTGTTTCCATTATTGTTTCCAAAAGACCAAATTTCTTATAGTTACGTAATCCTTCCATGGAGTTAACTTCTCAAAAAAAAAATTGGGAAAAAAAAAAAAAAAAAAAAAATTGGAAAAACAAAGATTATATTGAAACAATAAAAATTTAATAAATAAAAAAAAAAAAAAACTTCTCAAAAACTTGCGTTGTGACGCGTAATAATTTACTTATAGTAGATAATAAATAGAATATTAAATAACAGAAAGATATAAAAAATCTAAGTAAATGTAAATGGTTTTTTTAAATATTCTATGAACACGATTTTTTTTGTCAAAAAAACACAATCCAATGAATGCTATAAGACAACTGATTATTAGAATCGAATATTAACGGTTGCTAATGGAGTAATAAGCTCATGTAAATAATATAATCTATGTTTGTTTATTTCAGCCGTATACCATAAGCCATATATAAATAATAATAAAAAAATAAAAATAGAATCATTTATTCGAAAATATAAAATTAATTTTTATTCTCATTCCAGAATAATATAATACGGTACGTACTACGTAGTATTGTACCACTGTAATAGTCGAAACGAAACCGCTAACCTGCAGAGTGCATCTTACTCTGTATATACCCGATACAATAATACTTTAAAAGGTATAACTTTTATAGTTTTCACAGTGCTTTAATTTGTTTATAATCATAAACGCACATATGTATCAGCTATATATCTATTTACTATTTAGTAATTTAGTATACGTCTTATACATGTTATATAATATTTATATTCTAGAGACGTACAGCCGTACAGGCAACATTTTATTTATTAATCTTCATTTTCTATATTACCTATTGCCTATTGATTATTAACTGTAGTTATGAAGCTTTTTTCAATAGTTTTTTTTTAATGCTTTTATTTAACATAATCATTACGTCAACAACTATAGTTATTCAGCATACTGTTTTATATACACAGAAGAAGATCTACAGATAATATAAATTTCATTAAATTCAGTAATTCCATGTAAAAATAATAATTATTTAAAAAAATAATAAAATAATTTAAAAACTTTTAAGTATTATGTTAAAATAAATTTAAAAAAGTGGGCAAGTGGGTATCGCTCTGCTGTATAGTAGAGATAGAGAGTAGGTCACTGATCACTATAAGGGATGTGTTAAATTTGAATGCAATGACGGGTATCATTATATGCGAAAAACAATTCTGACCCGAGATGATTTGTCAGTCAATAATAATTGTTGGGTATATTATATTATTATCTATATTTCAATTGATATTTACTTATGTATCGTTATTTAACGCGATTTCGTAAACAATTTAATTTCATACGCTTTTAAATTTTTTTCTATATTAATGCTGGAATTTTTTGTACTTGAAGGAAAACTTATGGATAACCTTTTATTGGATTTTTGAACCTTAAGTATAAATCACAAAAATTTTATGAATATTCAACTTAAAAATACCTTGCAAATTTCCGTGATTTTGATATATTTCGTAAACATTTGAACTTCAAATGCTTATAAATACAAATTGTGAGTAATGATTTTTGATTTTTTTTTACTACGATAAGTACAACTTATAATAAACCTTGTATTAAATTTTAAAGATTTTTTGGGTAGTCAGATTTTTTTTATCGGCATTTTAAGAAAAAAAACTTTAAAAAAGTCAAATAAATTCAATTGTCTAAAAGTAGCTTAAAAAATATCAAAATATATTGAAAATTTAACCGTAAATAGATAACCATAATATAAATATTTGGTGAAAATTTCAAGTATTTACAATGATTTGTTTTTGAGTTACAGTAAAATCAAAAAATCGATTTTGTCAAAAAGTGGTTATGCGTAAAAATTCCCGTTTTTCCGTAACTTTTTCAGGGTTTTTCCTCACACTTTTGATAACTATTGGAAATTTTTTACCTTTGACTTCCCAAAGCACCAACTAGATGAATTTTCCTTTTCAAAGAGAGGCTGAAGTCAAAAATCGAAGCATTATTACTACTCCAAAAAGTGATGACACAGACACATAAATAAAAAAAAACACACATCATTGTAAAATCAATACATTCATCACTCCGTTCAGAATCTAAAATGTTTCTACCTAATAGTTATTAATAATTGTATAACTTAACAATGAATATATCAATTAGTTTAGTTTATTTGGTATGATGTGTTGTTCGAAATAAACCATACAAGTAAACTACTTCAATCAGTGTCATTGAATATTTCAGAAAATATTACACAATTAAACAATATAATAATTAATAATATTTTTGAAAGAATATCGTACAGATGAAGGATTTCAAAAAACGTTAGAAAAAGCTTTAACAGATTTGAACTTCAAATTAAGGATAACTTTCCTGTCCCAACTCAAATTCGACGTAGAAATACTCAATTTGCGTATGAATCACAAGACGAACCTATTCATGACCCAAAACAAAGTTTTAAAATTAACTTTTTCAACCAAATTTTAGACACTGCTATCCAATCAATCAATGAGAGATTTTCACAACTTACTGAACACAGCAATTTATTTTAATTTTTCTATAATATAACTGAGATTTCTGATTTTGATGAACTTATGAAAAATTGTAAAGATTTACGAATAGCAATAACTTCAAGTGATGGGTTTAGTTTGGATATAATTGCTGTTGAAATGTATAGTGAAATTATTATTATTATTATTATTATCTTTGCAAAAACGTTTTACTTCCGAAACATGTAAACCGAAATCGTTTCTTGAGTACATTTGTAGAAACAAGTTGATAGAACTATACCCTAATACTTATGTGATATTAAGGATTCTATTGACTATACCTGTAACTGTTGCAACAGCCGAAAGGAGTTTCTCAAAACTTGAAATATTAAAAAATTATTTGCGATCAAATATATCTCAAGACCGATTAGTAGGATTAGCGTTCTTTCTATTGAAAAGGAAATTGCTGAAGAATTAGATATGGATGAACTTATAGAAAGCTTTGCTTCACTAAAAACAAGAAAAGTCAATTTTAAATAAATTAAGTTTGTTTTATTTTATTGTATCAATATTATTATAATAATAATTTGTTTAATTTTTTAAGATTATGACAATAAAGGTTTAATGATTTATATGGTTAAAAAATAAAGAAAAATATTTTAAGTATAAGTATTTAATTATTATAAATTATAAATTAAAGTAGTTATATTCGTAAATAAAGTCCTGTACTTACAACTTACCATTTGCCTACTGATATTTATTGTTTACTCAGTTTGATTATTTTTCCACTAATCATCCACTGATTACAAAATAAATATTACACAATTTTTAACTAATTCATTATTAATAATAACAAATTCCATAATAAATGTTAAAAGCCAACTAGGTCAAAAAAAGTCATTAATGAAATCGATTAAAATCCTACACATGAATGGCAATGAAAAAGAAAACATAATAATTAGCGATTAGAATTTTTAGCGGATATTCTCTGAATCACATCAACTGACATTGTAAATTACTACAGTAGTACAGTGTTAAAAAATAAATAAAAATTATTATAGCTTATCGAATACCGTAATCAAGAATGTAATTAAAATAAATAATAATTATATGAACGGAAATCCCGAACAGCATCTGAAATGCTGACGTATCAGAAAATCTAATATCACATATTTCGTTTGAGGTAATTATGAGTCACGTAAGTATGCCTGTGACGTGATATTATAATTATAAATACAACGTATCAATTGAACTTTAAAGGTTATTAAAGAGCAATAGTCTTATTTTATGTTTATTATAATTATTATAATAATATGAGGTTTCTATATATTTGTGTTATTTGTACGTTATTGTACGTCTATTATGATATAAGCAAAGACAATATTAGAGTATAAACATAGAAATATATTTATTATTTACAGATACTATCAACAATTTAAAAATACGACTATAAATAGAGTTTAAAACAATTTAATTAATAATTAGTTTTAAACTTTTGGCCAGACAATTTGTTCAATCCATGAAATATATTTTGAAACTCGTGTATAAACAGCAGGTGAATTCGCTTGTCCACAAAATGGCCCTGAAAATGATGTTATCCCTATTTGCGAATACATGCACTTGTAATTCTTATGTTCTATTTGAATAGGACCACCTGAATCGCCCTGAAAAATTGTAAAATAAATGGTATTTAAAGAAATATTTATAGTGTAGAAATGTAATTAATTGAATAGGAACACAAATTGCTTACTTGACAAGTGTCATTTCCGCCTTCTGGATTGCCAGCACATACCATTAAGTCATTAAGGATTCCTTGTGCTATTTTTTTTTCCCTATTTGGCAAATAAAAAAAATTTTTATTGCACTCTTCGGTTGAAACAGTTTGTATTTGCACTTTTAATAAATGTGAGCTTCCAAATGAAGCTAAATAAATATAAATATTTTCATTAAATTTATAAATTATAAATCTATGTATATAAGTTTCATATTTTATTTAAAATATATACAATAAACTTACCTGTATCAGTGTTACCCCAACCCGTAGCTACTACTGCTGGTGGTGTAAAAGAATTATTTGTATTGAGACAAATAGGTCGTACATATGGTGAGAAATCTACATCTCTATTTAAACGAAACAATGCTATATCGTTATAATGGGAATCTGGATTGTATTTCGGATGTATTATTCGTTCTACTATTCTATAGTCTGTAGGTCTGGCATCATCGGTGTCCGAAAGATAGTCTAGTTCACCCAAGCGAGCCCATATTGCAAATCTCCTGAAAATATAGGTATTTTTTGATTATTCATGTATTTACATGCTTTACAGATAAAGTTATAAGCCACTGTTTTTTAGGTTTTCAACACTAAAAAGTAAAATGTAATAATATTTGCAATGTGTGATTTATACGTTATATTATAATGATAATACGTAATAACAATAATATTAATGTTATTTTTTTGGCATTTGATTATTTATTTAATTATTTCAATAAATCCATTTTTTGAAATTGTCATTGAGTGTACAAATTTTTATAATTTAATTTTTACATTTCTTACAAAAATTCTTAAGTTTATTGTTTAGTCTCTATTAATTATATATAATATATAATATATAGATTAATGTTTATATATCATTATTTTTAACCTTATTTTGAACACCGCCACTACTAACGCTCTTATAAATTTATAAAATAAAGTTAGGCACTTGATGAACCAATACAATCATTTCAATTTATTTCTGTTAGTACAGTATATACGTGACTAATATGTATATATTTTGGTAATCATTAATTATGACCGTTGAAAATATGACCAAAGAAAAATGTGTTATAAAAATATCTGTTTTTATAGTTAAATACTATACTAGTTCAGGGGCGTTCTCAGGATTTTTCTATGGGGGGGGTTCTGAAAATTTACTTGAATTTAATAGTATATAATATCAAAAGTAGAAAAAACGTGTATTACTAAAATGTAGGAAAACAAAGATCCTTGGGGGGGGGATCTATCCCCCATATCCCCCCCCCGTGAGAACGCCCATGTACTAGTTGTCCCTGTACATTTAGTTGTCCGAAAGTATTAAATTTGGTTGTCAAACCTAACATTAAGCTTTGCGGTTGGTACTGTTTTAAGTGAAGTGAATTGATGATGTACTATTGTCAAAAACTAAGTTAAAAATAAAGAAAGGTAACTTATTACAGTAAAGTTAATTAGCTGCCTTATTAGTTATTTTTTTATACTTAATATAACGAGTTAAATAAAAGTATTTAATTTAACTATTCATGCTTAAAGATATTTTTCAGTTTGTTCAAATCTAGGGTATAATTAAGTGTGTTATCGAATGCCATTTCAGGAATTCCAATAACTTATTGAAATAGAATTTGAATATTTTTATAATAGAAAATAGTTAGTGTGAATTTTGATTAAATTTGATGTACCTATTGACTTTTATAAGAGAATAAGAAGAATTCTGTTTTGTTGAATCAGTGTTATTCAGTATAAGGTGTATTTTGACGAATTTCTAAAGTAGTAATATTTTTATTTATACTACAATATATTTAGCAATCGTCATGCAAAATGATATAATTATTATTTTATAGGTTTTGAAATTTTTAGAAAGATATTTCGTTTATGGTCATTAAGAACATTGTTACGCTTAGAATTAACCTTTCGGAAAGTTGTATTCTGTAAGATAAATGTTTGAGAGATCGTTTTAAACTATTACTTAAATCGAATTGTTATTCTAAAAACCGTAAACATAATGTGTAAATAAGTATAAGTACATACTGTGTATCTTTAGAGCCTGATTTTTCACAGTGGGCTGCTGTTAGTACAAATCTCTTACTTATCAATGAACCATGAATACATGTCTGGTTTTTCATCATAACCTAGTAAAGCCTGTAATATTATGAAATATCAATAAGTACGATTAAATACAATAGGTATTTTATATTTGATGTGGTCACCATATGAGGAAACTCCTTTGGTTCAGTCCGTGTACCATTAGTAATTAAGGTTATGGCATCTACACAATCTGTAGTTTTTATGTATAAATCCTGATCATTTAATAGTGTTGGGTTCTTAACATAACGATAAATTAATTTTGAATATTCTTCACACACTATTTGTTAAAATATGTTGTATACAAATAATAAATAATATTCAAGTACCTACGTATTTTTTAGCAGATTACTTATTGCCTATACATACTTTCAATAGAAGAATATGATTCAATAATATTTATTTTGTTTGTTGCAGGATCTTGCGGACAACAAACAATTGGAGTTGGATTTAATCCGTTGAATAAACAAAGTTGAGGATAAATTTTTTTCTTAAGTCCTTCTTTCGCAACTTGACAGTCATTAATATCCATACATATGGAGGCAGAAGATATCCCATCGCCTATGCGGCAAACTTCACCTATACCTAAATTTAAAAATAGATTCATATTTTGATCAATTTACTTTAGTTAATCTATTGACATCAGTAAAACCTAAAATATGTAAAACGACAAAATTACATTTAGGTTTTACGAGTATTTATCTAGGAAGAAGAGCTTTTTTTCTTAGATAATATATGATTGATATCGATCATAATTATAAAAATTAAAGGCCAAACTCAAAACGTAATCAAAATTTGTTCAGTAAAGAATTTCCTATTGACTCACATTTAAGAAATAATAATAATAATAATTTTGCACAATCAAATTAAAAACACATATAGCTAAGTGATATGTTAGAATTATTCTATAATATACTGAAGCAAGTTTCTTTTTTATTTCATTTAATATTGGTTGAAAATAAACACTGATAATGAAATATATATTCTATAGATTAGTTTTAAATGTGTAGATAATAACTTTTACAAATAACTAATTGTTAATTATAAGTAACATTTAAAGGTTTATTGTTCTATAAACAGTCATCATCTAATTTTACTTGGGATCGTTTTTCAAAAGCAATTGTTTATTGTTGCATTCAAATTTAAAATAATTTAACAGTATGAAATACTATGCTCTACTATTGTTTATCGTTCATACCATGAGTTAGTTAAATCTAAATTTAATTTTAAGTTTAAATAGTGAACATTAAATTGCGCAATAGATTATTATAATAATATTATCAATCGTGCGTTTTATTAAATAGTATACGTAAGTTCCGCAAAAATTTTACAATTTTTAATTATTACTGTTGAATATACTTCTACCATTGCCCCAAAAATGTTGGTGCCTTAAAGAAACTGTTCGAAGCTGACCCTTATATAGACACGACATTGTTTTAGTTAAAGAATTATGATAATATGTTTGTTATTGTGTAGAAAATATTTTTATAATATTTTTTTTTCATAAAGACAACTAATTACACGTTATTTGTATGTATAATAATAACTATGAAAGATATCAATTGTGCTATTACTTAGGTTTTTCTTCTATAATATAGTTTAGACTGTTCGGAGTAATTAAAAATTTGATAATCAATTTTGAATATGAATTTAATATATGTGTTTATATAATATGTAGGTATATAATTTATTACTTTTTGGTATCATGTTCATCAAAAAATTTTGGCACAATAGTTGATTGACCAATAAGAACATTACCAAAACTACTGTTGGTAGTATTTTCAACGGAATCCGATGATCAATCATTTTTCTGAAACAAAAAAAAAATATCGTAACTTTTATGATATACTAAAAAACATGATATTATTCATGCATAATAATTTGAAGATAGTATAGTATAAAATAAATTTATATGTTTCGGTGGGAGAAAAATTCCCATTTTATATTCTGCCTGGAGAAATAATAAAGTGGATTTAGTTAGAACAAAGTAAATGATAACCAATACTTTTCTAAAAAAATTACAAAAAATAAATTTTCACGAAGTATAAATACGAGTATTTTGTATTAACATCTTATATAGATATAATAATATAATATAATTATAATACAAATATATTTGATCTTTTTGAACAATTTAAGAGCATGTTTTAACTTAAATATTATTATTTTAAATTTCTATTCATAATTTTTTTTTTTATTACAATTCATCGAGGTGAAAAATTGTTATTAAATGTTCTACCAGGACATACTAAGATTTTACCGGACATCCTTTATCGATTTTATTGCAGGTCTTGAACTTCGTTCTAAAATATGCATATTAATATATAATCACGTTGTATGTACTTGACATTTCATTTAATTGATTCCTACTAATCCTACTAATCAAAATTAGAAAAATAAACATTGCAGTCTGTAAGGATATTTTAATATAACGATTAAAAGAAAAATCTTTTTACTCAAACATTATTAATGAAAATTAATCCATTGAATTTAATGTAGGTTAAATAGATAATGTATTTTATGTGTATTTATATTAAATTAATAAATAATTTAAATGTAACAAAATTAAAAGCTTTAATACCATATAAGTATTTACACGGGACTAAATTTAACACTTTCAAAATGTACACGCATTTTAGCAGTCCTTTACCTTACCTTAAATATTTATAGAAAAATAACTTAAAAAATAATTGAAATTTGATGTTAAAAATATGCTTGAATGTTTTTCATAGAGCAAATATATTTAGAAATTTAGAAATTATGTGGGATATTATAACATAAAAATTGGTGAATGTTCTATATGTCTATGGTTTTTTGATTTTTAATTACAACAAAATATCAAATAATATTTAAGAATAAAAAATAATTTTACGCATGAATATTTCGATATTGACATTGGTGTAAAGAAAAATCGAACTTCAAACGGTCATAAAAAATATGACTTTCAATAAACTTTTTATAAGTTAATAAATTAAGAATCTAGTATTAAATCATAAATATAAAGAAGCGGAATTAAAAATGTGTCAAAATAATAACTTTTATGGCTGTAATCCTGCCAATTATTTCATTAAATTTAATTAAGCGTTTTTATTGTAAAGTAACAATTCAATTTTAAGTAATTAAATATTTAACAAATGAATATTAAATAATGTAGGTATACACTTACTTGTCTTCGTACAATTTAAATATACCGGCCCGTGCTTTATTAATATCAATTGTAATATGTAACTAATCACTAACTTTATTGTAACTAGACGAAATAACTATTAGGTAGACGTTGATTTCTTGTAAATATTATAATAATTATTAGAGGTTACTTATTTTAATTTAAGAATGTTTATGGTTTATTTATCTTTTTTTTTTCGTATTATGTATGCTTAATAGACCAGATAAAGCATGATAAAAACATTTAATAGTAATCATTTTTTATATTAATTTTTTTATTACATGCTCTATACTAAATTATAATAACAGCATATTATGAACCGTACTAATGTATATTACACGTACAATTATTATAATTTTATTGTAACTAATAAAAAACGATTTATTTATTAAATTATTAGGAGTAGCTACAGTCCTGATCTCATTTTTGCTATAAATCAAAGCCTATATTTTATTATTACAACACCCACCCATGGCATTTGCACGTAATATGATTGAAAGGGTTCAAAGAAAATTCCTCCGTCTCTCTGCCTACAAATTGAATATGTCCTGTCCACCTCACGATTGCACACAAATCCAGCGCCTCTTTTGCCTTGATAGTCTTGCTGATCGTCGTCACTCAGCTAGCATCGCATTTCTCTCTAATCTTCTTTCCTCTAAAATTGACAGTTACGAATCACTATCTCGCGTTTCGTTTAATGTCCCCTCCCGCCGTACAAGATCATCTGTTCCTTTCCACATCCCTTCTCTTCCTCAAACTACTATCATTAATTCATAACTCACCAATCATCCGTCTTATGCGCATTGCCAACAATGACCCTTCATTCTCTCTCTAAAATCTATGGGAAGTCTATGGGAATAACCTCACCATTGTAACTTATTCTTGTATAATTATCTGTATATTAATCTCTTATTATGTTATCATTATGTTCATTTATATTTTGCATATACTTTTCTTATATATGTATCAATATGATATTCATTAGTATTGTTACTTTATTGTAATTGGACATTTGTCCGTAATATTTGATAATAAATTACTGTTGAGAACGTATCTTAGGGTAGTGACTAGTGAGTACAGATTTATTAAAAGTTACATAATATATATTGTATTACAATTAAACCTTTATTTGAGTTTATTATTTGTATAGATAAAACCTTGTTGTTTTATCACACTTAATGTAAGTCCTTTATGCTTGATGTTTTTTATTGTATGATGACTTACTTCATAATTGTGTTTTGTGTACTCTAAATAGAGCTGATCTCTCTCTGTGCTGAATCCAAAGTAAAAGTCCACAGAGCAGATGAAGACAGAGCAAAAAAGTTACTTTTTAGGTGAAATAATTAAAATACTTGTTAATTTAAAATGTGAAATCACAACTATACATATATACAACTCTAAATATATCAATATAATTTTAATATTATTATTGATTATATAAAATATGAATATCATTACAGAAATATATTTAGTAATACTGCGTTTCAGCGGTTAATTCACATAATATAAAAAGTAATATTAATCATTTGTTTATCTATTGTAGTATAGTATCACGTTCGACTAATTTTTATCAATAACTTTACATTTATTTATCGATATAATAATATATTATACAACATTTTAGTTATTAACTTGTCTTATCAATCAATACCACATGCGGTAAAAGATTCGTGCTATCAATAAAAAAGCTTAATATTTGTTCGGTAGACAGTTTTACATTTTTTATAATATAAAAATATCCAAGTTTGGCCGATACCGCGAGTCTTGAGGCTTAGCCCAGTTCATCGACTGCCCGGTCAACACCTTCGTACTAGGAAATCCGAAATCAGTTCTGTTCCGTTGGTCTTCAGCGCAACACTGTTTTTAAGCGCGCGAACAAAGTCTGTATGTTTTTTTTATATATTTAAATTATTTAGAATCGCTGTGTTTAAGTCTTATTGACCGTCACTTTCGTTGTGTGTATGAACCAGTGTTGTTCTTTCGCCACCGTGTTAATTATATTTTTTAAATTTATATATACGCCTAACATATTATAATATTCGTATTACCTTCTGATTCTGATATCGCCTCCACCGTCGTAGGACTTAAGATACATTCATGTTTCAATTACGTTAATTATTATCTAATTATACAAGTAAATACAATCTATACGCCGGCCAGTAGTGACGCTGTCACTTCACGCATAATCACTGCCTCTATTATTCGCCTCACCATCGTTTATTCATTATTGTTATAAGCATTATAATATTATTATTATTTATTATTCATAAAATTAAGACTTATTCGCCTCACCATCGTTTATTCATTATTGTTATAAGCATTATAATATTATTATTATTTATTATTCATAAAATTAATAAATAATTGTACTTTGGTGACTCTAATTAATATAACTAGGTTATAAAAGAGCACGATGATGAAATAATATTTATCTACATTTTTAATTTTTTTTATATAAAAACAATAATAATATGCAGGACATAAAATTGTATCAAATTATATCTATTTAAATACCCAACACACCAGCAAAATAAAATTGGTTTTTGCTTATGTTTTTTTTTTACTTTTGCTAGGTTATACTCTTGCATATTTTATTAACGTGTTTGTATAAATCAATACATTTATCCCTTCAGTAAAATTCTAAAGTGGGGATTTTTATTCTTTGAAACATAGAAACGTATCTTGAACTATACTACTTAATTATTTAATTAAAACTTTGTGTGATATTATGTTATTTAATATATCATATAAGTAACAGTTATTTTTTTATTTCAGATAAATGATCTATCATTTGATTTTAATGCGAAAAATACCAATGAATGTTTTTATATTATTTTTATTGGTCGCGAAATTTTACCATCAAGCTGATTCCAAATACATAATATTAGAAGGTAATAACTGATTCACATACATACAATACACGTATATTAATAATAATAGTGCATTAGTGTATACATTTTACATTGATAATTTTGTTAGAAGTACAAAGTATACAATTAAATCGATTTAACGGTTTGATTACATGCACTAGGTACAGTATAGGTGTACGTAAATATTAAGTTTAATAATAAAAATATTTCACAATACAACTTAATTATGGCTCACAGTGCTTATAAACATTTTCCGTATGCCACTCTTTCTATATACGATCATTGCACATACACACACATACGCATGCACACACACTCATACCGAACTATATAAAAGCAACGAGATTTATATTTATCTGGCATGCACGATAGTGACCATGTTAAATGCCATATATTATGTTGCCTCAGCATAATTTGATTCTCGAGCACTACTTATATTAGTGAGTTGCACGTTAAAATATATTCAAATTATATTATTATAAATTATAATATTGTGTCCCCCATGCTACATATATAAAATATAATATTATATTCAAATGTAAATGGCCGTATATAATAGTATACGACACTAAACAGTTTTATTGTTTTCATTTTAGATGAAGAAGATGTTATTATTTCGGTTTATGTTAAAAATAGTTATGATTTAAATGTAAAATGCGATTATTCAGGAGACTTTAAGACCAATAGTTTTGAATGGAAAAAGATTTACAACAATAATAAATGGATGAACCAAAAAGAAAAGCAATTAAATGTAATTAGCAGATCACAATGGTACATAAGACATAAATAATTATTTAGATAAACAATAATTAAGAAAATTAATATTGAAATATCTATTATTTGCATATTATTATTATTGTATTTAATGGTTTTACATAGGTTGAAATTCGAAAAGGTGAGTTATTTAGATTCAGGCCAATATTCTTGCAGTATAAAAAGTACGAACAGGACTAGAACGTTTTTCGAAAAGCGTGGATTTGTTTTGGATACATTATTCACCGTAGACAAAAACTCCAAAGTAAAATTTCTAAAAAATTTCACAGAAAACGTACCGTTATTAGTAAACAGAACTCTACATCTTAGTTGTCCATTTAGGAGTAAGCAATACATTTATGAATAATACTTATTCATAAATATAATATATTATTCACACTCTTTGCTTTGCTACCCTAAACTAACGATATGTAAAACTATCTTAATATGTATTATTCGATTTTAATAATGATATAAAAATGTTTTTTGATAAAGATTTTATATATCTATAATTTACCCGGCTTAATCTTAGATACCATGTGAAGTTATAAATGTAATGACTTTACGGTGATTTATTTTAGAATTTTTTGAATTTTGTGACAATATTTTATATATTTGTTTTACTTTTGATTGTGATTTTTTTGATTTGTGGACATTTCCCCGTCTGTCATTTTCCCATTAGACATTTCCCCTTTCGATACCTTTCCCCGCTAATATTATATTTATATTAACTTGTAATAATAATAAAATAATAAAATTATTAATAAAGGAAAAATAAGGGTTTCCGGGTCAGTTATTAGTAATTAATAAATAATACCTATTATTTTCAGGTTCAAGTGATACAGAATTTTCATGGTATAAAGATGGTAACTTACTTGTTAAAAGAAAAGCAATACTTGATTCTATAGACTTTATTGATAATTATTACACTTCAAAGTCGGTAAGATTATCGGATGCTGGAAATTATAAGTGCGTAGTGAAAAATAGTGAAGGTTCAATCAAATTTAAATTCAATGTTGGTGTTTATGGTAAAAACGATAAATAAATAATTGAATAATTTACTAACTAATAACATAACCAATAAATACATTTCATTATCAGAGGATATGGACAAATTGCCCCCTTCTCTCGATTACCCACAAGATTTGTTGTCAAAGACCGGAGTGACTGTCCAATTTAATTGCAATGCTTTTGATTATATATTGAAATGGCAAATCAGTTGGTACTATTCAAATGATACAAATCCAATGGATATGGACATAAAAAGTGTAGATTTTTCAAAATTTAAAAAGTTAGAGGATAACACCGATGTGAGATTCTTAATACTATATTATTAACCTTGTATTTTATCTAAATTTAATTTTTTTTTTTTTGATAGCAATGAAGTGAATATTCTCGAATTGTAATTTGTAAATTAATATTAATAGTTACAACTTTAAGTAAAATAATATAAAATTTAATATTTTAGGATAAAGTGTATTTAATAATGTATGCATACTTAATTAATAGAAAACATTTATTTTAGTATATTGTATTGAACAGGTTACATTGGACAATTACAAATTAATAATCGATTCCGTTACGATTTATGATTCAGGATGGTATATTTGTGTTGGATCAGGAAATCCTAATTATGTAATGGCTGCAGCTAGATTGGATTTGGAGAAAGAAATAGGTATGTCTAAGTACAATAATGTTTATAAGATATAACATACGATAACGCTAATAGGTATCACCAAATAATTTTAGTTGGACATATGATTATAAAAAAACTTTTTTTTTTATTATTAGAAGTAAGGCTTTAACATCACAGGTCATTAGCCTAGTATCAATTACAATTATATTAGAAATAGTACAAGAAAAAAGTAAATTTACAAAATGTATTTGGACTTAAAGACTCGGGAAAAGATTTGTATATTATTAAAATTTGTTTATATGATTGATTTTGGTTAGAAATGAAATAATTTTGGAGATGTTGTTATCGTTGAGTGCTTCATCCATATTTGGTGGTATTTCTAAGTTGTTTCTTGTGTGTCCCAGTATATAGTGCAATAGGTTTAGGATAAAAGAAAATGGTATCCCGTCAGGGCCAAGGCTTTTACTTTTGCATACGGATACGGATAAGGCATTATAGAGTTCAGTTAAGCTAAAAGGCGCGTTCAGGTGATTATCGTCTTGGTGAAAATTTGTTTCTAGTTCGTTTCTGATATTATCTTCAACATTTAAATTATAAAATCTGGGTCGTGATTTGAGCACTCACTGTTTTTATTGAAATGTTGTGCGAAATATTTGACTATATCTGAATGCAGCGAGAGTGTATTGTTGTAAAAATGTAGGTTAAGGGGAAGTTTATCCCCATAATAGATTTTATCTTATTTCAAATTTTCGTTGGGGATGTGTTTGGGTTTATTGAACTAGTAAATTTTTGCAACGATTCTGTTTTGCTTTTTTTTATTATGAATCATACTTGAGCAAGGGCTTATTTTTAAGTTTATATGATGGTGAGCAAGTTTGGTTTTTTTGAATTTGTTTAATGCTTTTTATATGACTTGATTACATCATTGCCATCTTTATTCCACTGGGGAACTGTTTTTCTTTTTAATTAAGTATTAGTTCTGCCAATGGTTTGAATTTACATAGAGAGATAGGTGGGTTGTTAGAGAAGAGGTCCTTATCTGGTTTAAGACCAGTGGATAATTAATCAGCTATCTTGGATGATAAGTTAGATCTTGATCTGTCTACTTTAACTTTTTTGCAGTATTCCTACTTCTGTCAATGTCAATATCGTTAGATTCGTTAGTGGCTAGGTTTACCGGAGGGGATGATGATAATTTTATTAGAAACGAGACGTCAAAAAGAGGGTTTTTATGTAGTTCATTAAGTGAGGTGTATGGTTGTCAGTCTTATGAATTTGGTTTGGAGACGGAGGCTGGAAGATTTTTTTTCGTTGGATTGTATATGACTGTATCTTGGGTGTCAATGCCCGTGGTGGAGTGAACGGAAGGTTCTTCTATTAAAGTTTTTTTCACAGAGGAGTCTTCCACAGAATGAGGTTGCGTAGGTTTGGTAGAATTTTGAGGAATGACGTCTATTTTTTTGCAATTGTTAGAGATGATGTGGTAGAAGGATTTGCACATAAAAAATGTTATTCTGTCATTGGTAAAAATACTCTGAAATCGGCCTGGTTGTGAAGTAGTGATAAAGATACTGGAAGATTTAGTGCGTCTTTATGTTTGATAAAAAAAATTGGTGGTGGAATCTTAATATGTGCTCGTATCTCTCGATATACTAGCTTTGAGGTAGGCAATTTCAGAAACAGGGGTAATATCGATATTTTTAACCTGGTTGGAAATAGAGGCACAGATATTTGATATGATTATCCTCATTCCTCTTGGAAGGATTTATGAGTCTACTTATTTGTATTAACTGATCGTTAATTGTAATAGTTTGAGTAGAATTTAAAAGTGAGTCGAGTATTTTTTCACTTGAATAAAAATATAAAAAACGATTATTTGAAAGCCGGGAGATGAAAACAATGTTCTTTGGTGATATTATTTTTCCTATGGCGAGGATATAGTCTTTTTTAAGTTATACCGTCTATTGAATTAACACAAGTGCCTGTTCGCGACTTGGAGAGTTATCAATAGATGCCACGGAGGCGTAATTACGAGTAGTGTTATGTGTGGTATTATTTGTATGTATTTCTGGGCTGTTGACATTTATACTTGAGATAGTCACCGAAGGTGATGGTGCTGATGAAGATTAAGTAGTTAAGTGAGAGGTGTAGGTAGAGGGAGTGGTTAAAGACGTATTATTTGTATCACTATTGTGTGGTAGATCGTAGATGTATTTGTAGGCTTGGTAATTTTATTGAATTTGTCTTATTTGAAAGTTTAGTCGATATCAGTTTTCTAATTACCGGCAACAAAGACTGTCTGCCCGTTTTATTGACGTTGATCATTATGTGATAAGATGGGTAATTACATAATACAATATTATATTACCCGTATAATGTGTGTGTCTAGCAGTAGTGTGTTATCAGGAGCTATAAAATGAGCACTCGCAAAAAAGTAAACACGGTCCGCTAAAAAAAAAAATACTAATATTTCTAAATAATCAGGAATATTTTAACAACATTAAAAATAACCATGGAACACATAGTTTTAAATAAAATCAAACTTTGCTTTTCTATCAATATTTTCAAAACTACCTAATATTATGGTTAGGTACTTTTATAAATTATTTTTAATGACATTTCGGATTTTTTTTTTTTTAGTTATCTATTGATATTTTAAATCTACATTTCTAACATTTTCTTGGTTTTTTATTTATTAGAGACAATTTTAATTAATTGATGGAATGAGCTTAAAAGTATAAAACATGGTTCCTTATTAGATGGTCGTATAAATAGTAGTTAGTAGTTGGCTTTAAAATATAATTTTTTTAGAAAATTTTAAAATTCATTCTTATTTCATACAAGCAATTATTCATATTTTATTAAAATTTTGTACATTATATTAAAAAGAAATTATTTGAATATCTATTTCACATTTCTCCTGGCGTAGAATAGATTGTCGCTTTCCTATTTGTTACTTAAATACTAGATAATCAATAAATTAAAAATTAAATTGCAAAAAATATTACTAATAAATAATATACAGTTTTTACAATATTATATTCTATACAAAAGTTAGACGGATATTCTGAAACAAGGAAGGTCACATAGTTGATTCAGGACAAGTGTCACGATGTTAAGTAAATTATTATACACAATAGTACTTTTATAAATAAGTTAGATAATTCATAATTACGTACAATCAAGAGCTAGGCACTCAGTATAACGCAGTTTTAACTAAATTCAATCGTCTAAAATAGCTGGTTAATGAGTATTTACAGTGGTGCAATTAGGAAGAGGTAGGTATTTGAAGAAATTGTTATTGTGAGCAAAATTACTGAACCAATGAAAGGGTATCAATATTTCAAATTTAAACTGCAACTGCCTAATACCAAAGTTTTATAAAAATGTATATGGTAAGTCCGTTTGTGGACTTTAGGAATATATGCATTATAGTGGAAATAAATAACTCCTATATTATATTTTATATACATAATATAATAAGTATAGCTTATAACTAAGTCATCTATAATAGCAACTTATAATTATGTCTTTGCGGGTAGTCAAATGTTAATAAAAAGTGGCACTGTATCATTGTATCGTTGTATACTTGAAGTACCATATTTCTAAATATTCCCTAGTTTAACCCAATGTTTTTAAGTTTTTCTGGGGAAATATAAAATGCATATCCTATATTTTTCAGATATAATGTTTTAGTAAATTTTTTATTGTTACTTGTATGTTGTAATAATTAAATTACTTAATTGTAAATTATAATTCAAATGTTTAGTTATGTTTAATTAAGATTTTTTTATATGTTTAAAGAGATGTGTCCGCCTCTAGAATCAGATAGTTTAGATATTAAATGTACTCTAAATGGTAAATATGCCAATTGTTCAAATAATTCGCTACCCAAAACCATTGCTAAACCATTATGCAAGCCAACATATATTGTACCAAAAGGACAAGAAGCTACTCCAAATGAATTAATTTGTCAGTCTAATGGAATGTGGAATAATAATTTATATAATACATGCATTCGAAGTAATTGTATTTTTATCATATGCACACAATATACACAAATATACACAATTTATGTATATTTTACTTAGTAAAATACATTAATTTATTGTCATTGTATATCCAAATACTTTAAGGTTTAAATTTTATATAAATAAAATATAATCGTTAGGTGTAATGTAAATTTAATTATTAGTAGTATATATTTATTGTACTTGTATAATTTCAAATATTATTTTAGACTGCGGTAGAATACATATCAAACACCAAGGAGGTAATGACGAGAAAGCATTTATTAGAACAACGCCTTGGAATGTTATAATATATAAATTTAATGCAAGTACTTCCAATTATGAATTAAAATGTGGAGGATCAATAATTTCTCAAAATTTAGTAATTTCTGGTAAAACTTTGTATAATATTATATAAGAACGAATGAAAATTACCTAATTACATTTCTAGCGGCACATTGTTTTTGGAAAAAAGATATGTCTAAAAATATAACAATAACTGATGGTGAATACAAAATCGCTGTTGGAAAATATGATAGCAATTTTACATTAATTCATAATAACTCTACTCAAATAGTGGATGTAAGTCATTACAATTTTAAAAGTAGAATCTTAGAATCTAATAATAATAATAATAATAGTATGATGTATATGATGTGTAATATGTATAATAAAATCAAAACAATTAAATAGGTGGAAATGATTTATGTGGATGAAAAATTTTACGGAGCTGAAGGTTTTTTTGCTCAAGATATAGCTGTTGTTGTATTAGCAAAGAAAGTTTCTTTTAGTAATGTTGTTGAACCTGTTTGTATTGATTGGGATGATAAATATAATATAGAGAATGGAGCTCAAGGAAAGGTTGGTTGTATCATTATTGAATATTAATATTGTGGTTTAAGAAGGTGCATAGTCAACAAAATGTGGCATAAAAATATGTTTTCGTATTTCAAGTAGGATTTATACATTTAAATAATTTAGCGATAAAAATTTAAAAAATATGGAAATTTACCATGAAACATAATAATATTGGATGATCGAAATAAGATATAAATCACAATTTTTTCGATTTTGGGAAAATTGTCGTCCAAATTTGTGTGATATGTGTTTACCATAAACCCCTTTAGTAAGCCTTATTATTTTGAACTAAAAATCCGTATTTTTTGGTGAAAAAAAATTTAAATAGGTTTGACATGTTCTGCATTCAAACAGCGGTATTCAAGAGCTGCGCGTGATAACGACAATACCATAAAAATTCATGTATCACTCATAACAAATTTTTCTATCACAACCATGAATAGTTAATAAATACCCAAATAATTGTTGGTATGGAACTTATAATTTAGTTCAATATTCGAATAGTACTGTATTTTACATAATCATGGAAAAGCTAACTTATATTACATTTTATTCTTAAGTTTAAATATACTTAAATATAAAACTAAAATTATGATTTATAAACACTGCATTTAACTTAACCAAGTTTTGAGATAATATTTTGAATTACCTGATTACCGTTTAATACATAGGTACATATTTTAAATTGTATACCTTTTATTGTAGTTATTAAAAAAAACCTGATGAAATACGTTATACAATTGAATAAAATCGATTTAAAAAATTAAAAAATGTTTATCAGTCGAACTTTATTAATAATTATACTCATTACCAATACATATTTAAAAATATATTAATATTAAACATTTAATATAATTAATTATTGTACATTTAATAATAGTATTATACATTTACAGATTGTTATTTGGAAAATAAAGTTAAATGGAAAAATATCGAATCCTGTTTTACAAGAAGTATCTTTACCATACATTGATCTTAGTTCTTGTCAAAAAATGTATAACGGATTTGAAGTATTTTTGTTTGGTGATAAGTTTTGCGCCGGTTCTACATTGGGTAATTTAATATTTTTTTCCATGTATAGATTTATCAAATAAAATACGTCCACGAACTTAGCTCATATACTTAGTAATATCAATTATCAGTCTGAAAATGGCACTAAAATTTTGTGAGTAATTTGCGAGAATTTGCGAGTTTATTTTACCCATTCCAATGGCGAGTGGGCCGACTTCATGTAGCATTGTAGTCCACCCACTTTAACCGATTTCGACTAAATCTCTATCGAAAGTTTCGTTTTGATTTGCGAGTATATCTCATTTATCTCATAACATAGCATAATTAACCATTTTTTAGAAATATATAATCATAATATGACTCGATATTCAATATAGGTCGTTTATTTTATATAATTTTTTATAACAGTATTGTATATTATTTATTATATTAAGGTGCGTCTCCACTGCATCGGCTTTCTTTGATGTTTACCGACAACCATCGGGAACCCGCAACCCGCGGCTTCGGCCGATCGGCTACAAAAGCCGCGCGGCCTAGCCGCACGCCAGTGGGGACGCACCTTTATATTATATTTAGTATTCAATAGTTATTGAAAATATATTACAGTAATGATTAAATTACATAGGTATTTTACTTGGATTTAATCTATTAAGCTCTAACATTAAACATTTATAGTAAAAAATAAAGCAAAACACACACTATTGATTTATTGATTGATTTGTTTTGTCCAGAAACCACAATCTATATCAGTGGTTCTTAACGGGGATGGTACCGCCCCCTTGGGGGAATTTCGGTTTCTCTGGTGGGCGATAGTTTTGAAGAGGGTGTTGAGGGGGCGGTGAGCTTTTTCAAATGAAACAAAAAAATCGGTTGGACATTTACAACAAAGGTGATCTACGTTTAGCTTTGCCCAATATCGAACCAGACATCGCCACATTAGCAGCTACTCATCAGGCTCAGGGCAGTCATTGATAGGTAAATATGTATGCATAATATAGAATCTATATTATTCATATATAATTTATGATTTTGAGTACATTCATAAGAATGTATTTGTTTTTCAATTATATGTTTTTTTTGTCTGTTATCGCTCTTTGGGACAATAAAATAATTTTCAACTTTGGAGATGGTTTCTGTTAGCAAATACCATATGCTTTTACTTTTAAAAATAAATACAAATTAAATAAATTTTAAATACTCAAAGGTCAAAAGACAGTTTAATAATATTTTTATTATAATAAATCAACCACAAACCTATATTACTATATTAACTGAACAATAGATTTAGTATCAGGTTCACGTAACACTTACTATACATCACATTTTGAAAAAATGTGGTAGGTACTAATATTATAATTTATAATTTATATTAATAATGTTAATTCGTATTATATATATTGCCTTACAATAGTTGTATGAGTCTGTATTTCGTAGTATGAAAAAAATAACTTAAGTTTCAGATCGTGGAATTAGCTTTGGGGATAGTGGAGCAGGCTTAACTTTTTTACAATCTAGTTATCATTATTTAACTGGAATAGCGAGTCTGAAGAACCCAGATAGTAATGATTCAGTCTCAGCTTTTACAGATCTTAGATTACACATTCAGTGGATTCGCAAACTGTATGACACTTATTCTTCATAATTTTGATTTATATAAGAGACGATATTTTTTTATAGACATAAATATAAAAGTATTTTAATTCTTTATTAATTGAACAATAATTGTAGTTTTTATTTTATAAATTGTAAATTTATCCCTTCTTCTTATTGTATTTTTTTTTTTTTTTTTTTTTTTTTGTTAGGATTAATATTATCTAAAATTAAACATTATTTTAAATATTATTATTTTATTATTTTATTTTTATTCAGTATGGCAGTACCTATCCTATGTTCTTACATAAATTAATAGTGCATATTATGTGGCACCTGATTAGTGATCATTATATATTGTTTTCCAATAAATATAAAATGTTCTATAATCTTTATTGTATTTGGTTATTACTCGTAGTGCTATTTCATAATTTTTTTCTAACCACTAACCACCTTTTAAAATGATATATAATTAATATAATGACATATAAATAGATAAATTTGATTAATTATCTGAGATGATTTTTATAATTTTTTCGGATTTGTTTTCATCTTTCATTGAGTTTTAGTCTATAACAACATTTTTAAATTTTTTTAAAAAACAGCTTAAATTGAATACATTTGTAATATTATTATAGTATACTATATGTTGAGGATGATTCGACGGTGATCAAGTTTGAAGCGTTTTCGGTTGTCCTCTTCCTGTCGCTGATTAGGTCAGACTCTTTTATATATTTTTTGTATGTATATTTTATTATGTTAAAAAAATCTCAAAACATGTATTAGTATTTAATGTCAATATATTATTATATTACATTAAAGTGGATCGACCAGGTAAGGGTTATTTGTACTATTATTATTATTTTATTATGTTATATAATATATCAAATATATGTGTTTTACAGTTTTATGTGGATTACAGTCCATTATTATTAAAATATTATATCATGGTTGTTTTGTCGTGCCGTACCTGGTCTGCACGCGTATTATCTTCCATTAGACAACGTATAAAACCGCCGTACATACGTGCGGATATACGAGTCTACAGACTTCTATAGAATTAGTTTAGTTCTAAGCACTAATATAGATAAGATATCTTATCTATCTCAGTGGTTCTAAGAATTATTTTTTGAATTTTTGTGAGCCCAATAATCATTACCCCTACCCCAGACCCACTAGATTACAGAAATTCTTCCCCATAAATAATTTTTACTCTGTTCGTTACCATGGTCGTATTAACCTACCTAATAAATTAGGAGGTAATCCCGAGGAAACTGTAAATACCATATTCATATAAAACAATAAAACCATAGTATTTTCATCTTATCTCGATAAATTACAAAATTGGTATCTAATAACTGCCACCTATGTTAAAAATTAAAAACATTTAGATTAATTTGTCTACATTTTGCAGTAGCCAAGTGTCTTCTTTCAGAATGTTTTTGGATGTGGAATTTGTCAATTTATTCTAAATTTCTTATTATAGTCCTTCAAGTTTTGATAATAACAACAAACTAAATCTATACATATTGATATTATATTATAAGTATTATTTTCGCCCCTATATTTTAACTCTAAGACAGTTCTCATGCAATAACTTCAATAACCATCTTGTGCAACCCTATATTCCGTAGCATATGTAGTACATATTGTATGTTATACTCGAAGAGAGCATCCAAAAGAGGTTTGCATTTGACTTATACGAATAATTTTATGAACTGTCAGGAAATTTTATACAAAAAGAAAAACAAACTATTCATACAAATATAGATTTTAATATCAATTAGAGTAAATTATTTTTACCTATATCATTAGGATCTAAGTGAACTTTGATACATTTTCATTTTCATATGAATACATTTTGTGTTATACAGAATATTTCTCACGAAATTGTTTAATCCATTTGATATAGTATTTAATATCTGTGAAAACTCCGATTGATTTACGATTGTTTAAGTCTGCATCCTTGACACTTACTATTCCGGTTAAAAAATAAGAATTTTTGTTTTTAATAGTAAAACCTGCACCACTATCTCCTTTGCTAGCTTCTTGTCCTAAAACAAAAAATATTTTATTTATACAATACAAATTGATAATACTATCATTATTGGGCATGTGTTATACAGATTTACATTACTTATATTACAGATGATGTAAATATCTGTACATATACATTTTATCAAAATGCTGTACCTAATGTGATATAGTAACTAGTAGATGTATTATTTCAACTAAAAGATGAAACATTATGTGTTATTTGATAGAATGTTGTTATTATTTATAATAATATTATCTAGTCCTAGTATAACCGATAGATAAATATTACGTACTTTTGCCAACATTTACAAAATCAAATTAAATATCGATTAGTATGCTATATAAAATATAACCACTACAATTCCTCATACTTTACATAATATATTGTCTTAAGTTATCTTTTAGAACCAATAATGATGCAGAAAATCTCTTTGCCTGAAAGTCATTAATTTGGTACCTAGCAACCACGAAGCCACTAGATGATGCAACACAGTAGTTCTACAGATTATTTGGCAACTAAGTTTAACAGTATTGAAAAATACCCTATTATATATAGTCAATAATAAACTTATATAATAATTCATTTAAATAATAATAGGCTACCAAACAACTTTAGATTTCCAACCTATAGTACAGTATAGTATACCTCTATTTTTTAATAGACCAAGAGTATAGATAAAATAATGTAGTACAAATCATCAATTATGCGGTATAGTATTTTATAGTATTTCTGATTTAATAAATGTTAGAACTTGAATGGTTAAATTCAGACGAAGTCGGAAGTATGTTATTATATTGTTTCTAATACATTTCAAATAACGATTACAAAATATAATAATTAAAATAAAATACGAACAGAATATGTTTATCGTTTTACATTTAAAAACTAAAGTGTATACTGTTTTAATAAATAAAAATAAAAAATAATTAAATGACCCACATTCCTTTTACGAGTATTGAATAATATTATAATTATATGTTTCTAAGAAAGTGTAAATAAATAATATGATATTATAATCAAGCAATTTAAGCTGTTAACTGACTTAAAGTAATGTTATAACTATAGTATCACATGCGTGTAGGTATATACGTTTATTCGATAAATATGTTTAAACACAATTGGACTTTGCTAACCGACACTCGCTACTCCAACAACCTCAGTATTCAATATTTTCTTTCCTTCTTCTTTGTCATACACGAAAATACAAAAGTGTCATTTGTAAATTTGATTTTATTGATACAACGCACACGATATGGTTTGGAAACCCATAATCTCGTAGTCTTGTACCTCGCCAATTCTTAATGAATTAGTCGACTGGTAGGTTAGTTGTCAGTTTATTTGTACGTTCCTTGTGTTTTTTTTCTTGTTTGTTTCCAAAGTCTCGAGCAGTAAAACGAAAGTATACAACATTCACATTAATTTAAAAAAACAGAAATAATCAAAAAACTCGATAGAGATAGTATACATAAATATGAATATAGGTACATGTTACATACGTACGTATATTTTTGCATTCATTTTTATACGTACACATTTTTTTAATCCAACAACCACTTTTCCCATATAAGTCGTACTAATGTAGGTACCTATATATTTTGTATTCTTATATTAATTGTACAATTTGATTTAATACTTTAATGGATTTGAAATATATGTTCATATTTAAAAGAAGTGTTTGTATTAATATTAATTGTTTAATATTTTACATTAGATAAGTTTGATGAAAAATAAATTTATTACTTAATTACATAATATTGATAATTTAATATTGTATTACCCGATGTAGAACCGGCACAAAACTTATCACCAGCCACAAGTTTTTGAAATCCGTTTGAAAACATACTTCGACAAGAACTATGATCGATGAATGATAAATTTGCTTCTAATAAGTCCGGACTTAGTTTATCATTTGCCATTTTTCCCCAACCAACAATCTATTAGGTATAAAATAATTGTATAACATAAAATCATAATACATGCTCAATATTAGTCTAGTTTTGTATAATTGTTGGCAATGAGTAAATTAAGTAATTAAGTATTAATGTATTACTGATTAAATTTTTTTTTTTGAAAATCTGTCTAAAATAAAAATTATATTTATCACTATAAATAATGTTATAATAATGGTAAGTTATATGAAATTATAGGTATGCCAACTTTTATATTTTATTTTTTAGTAAAATATCTAGTGGTATTTTCGTTTGATGGGGAATAATTATATAGCAATGGACTGCAATTAAATTGAAATTTTAATGATTCATATTAGTAGATAATATAGAGTTCTACGTCATGCAGTGTCAGCGATTAACTATGTCAAAGTGACTATATGATCCAACAACGAATTATACATAGCACGGACTAGCTGGATGCTGGGATGCTACACATCCCTTGCCCTAAAATATATTTTTATTTTTTATCATACAACTGAAGAATTTAAAGTAATTTAATATTATACTATTTGAATGTTTGTTGTAACTTAATATATATTTACGTTTTTTTACGTATTTTCAATACTTTATTTAAACAAAATAAAATATTTTAATATTTTATATATAATTTACATATTTTAAATTTGCCCTCTAAATTATGTAGCATCCCGTACCCTTTTTTACCAGTACACGCCTGTATACATCGTATATTGAAAAAACACAAATTATGGAACGAGGGACATAGAAGCTATAACCATCCGTGTTAAACCAATAACAATAGTTTTTCACGAGAGATAGGAAACTACCAATTATTACATTGTGCAATATCATTTTATTCTTTTATTCTTTTTTTTTATGAATATTATGTATAACTGTATAAATGATATTTTAGTAGTGTTCTTAATCACGACAAGAATATAATTTAGTTAATACTTCAAACCAACTTTTCCCTGAGTTCCATTCAGTACATTATAATGATTTTTCAAATCAATACATACAGGAGAAACGCCATTATTAATAGAAATTTTATTTGCCATTACTACGATAGCTATATCTCCAGTATAGAGACCAGGACGTCCATTAAAACTTCCATGCAGGTGAATTCTTAAAACCTATAAAATTGTTTTAGTTAATATTATTATTATTATTATTTAATTAAATTAAGGCTTTAAGGACACAGGTTATTAACCTACATTTAGACAATATTGTCAAGTTAATATTATATTCGTACGTAATGTCATATCTATTATTATTAGATTTTAAGATATCAAGTTTTAAGAATTAACTTACATTCATTATTTGAGTAAAATCATTGTCATTTACTGAGTAACTTCTTTTATATTTTCCAACAGCAATTTTATATTGATCTCCTATTACTGATATTGTTTGAGATATACCTTTTATCCAAAAACAATGTGCCGCTAGACATTAATTTAATTAATTTTTTTTGTTCCCCGAATACATTGTAATAACGTTTTACCAGTTATCACTAAATTTTGAGTTATTATTGATCCTCCACATATCATGTCATAATTTCCTTTGATATTTAACTGATATATTCCAACATTCCAAGGTGCTGTTCCAACAAGTGCTTTATCGCCTTCATTGATCGTAGGTTGGTTTTTTATATATGCTATACCACAATCTAAAGTAAAATTTGAATACAAATACAAATGATTATAATAATAATTTCTTATTAATAAGTAAAGTTAGGATGTTGATGACTTTTGCATTTTTTTCCTTTAATTCTATACAATGCTATCCTAGCTAAAAATTTGATTCATGCTATCTTGATGCAAAATATTCTAATTTTATTTTGCATTTTTTTGTTTTTTAATGTCATTTATCAACATTTTTAAGTCATTTTTTGTGGTTTTTATACAATGTGGGGTATTTTTAGATTTTAGAGCAAGTGTTAAACCCAAGTTTGGAAACAAATTTAATTTATTTAAAATCTAACTTTGGATTTGAACAAGTAGTAAAAATTATAAATGTATACTTTTGTTTATTAATGTATTAATATTGTAATCTATAATTGATATTTTAAATTACTATTACACCCATTATCAGGCCTATATCTCTAATAAAAATAATTATTTATATATACATTTTTTTCTCATACTTAATTAGTTTTTTAGATAATTTTTAAGGTCATTTTTTGAAGTTTTTAGGTAATTTTTGCACTTTTTTAGGACATTTTTGTGTGTTTTTTAGGTCATCAACATCCTAACTCTATTAATAAGTAATAAAATATATAAAATAAAACATAATGTTGGGGGTTTAAAAACATATATAGATATTATATATAATATCGATTATTTTTTCATCTTAAATTTTAACGAACATAATATTTGGATGCATTGATAATTTAGTTAATTTTTAATATATATTTTGATAAGATTCATGTTGAAACGATAAAAAATATATTACTTGGAATGCATTTAAATAATTGATAATTCCAAACTCCATCAGACTGACAAGTTATTTCAGGCGACATTATTGATTCTTCTTCGTTTTCCACAATGTATTTTGCCTTGCATGATGGTCTAGCTATTGTATTAGGTATTGATTGATCTGAGCAATCAGCATACTTGCCATTAAGAGAGCAACTAATATCTAAACTATCTGATCTTAGAGGAGGACACATTTCTAAAAATACAAACAATTTACAATCAAACATAACCAAACATCGGACTTATAAAAAATAAATACAGTCGAGTCACGATAACTCGGAGTTGAAGGGAGATAAAAATTCGCTTCTAAATATGTATTATTACAGATATCTAACTTAATTTATATTTATATTTCTAGGGGAATAAAAAAAAAATTGAGTTGTCAAGTTTGTTGAGGTCCGAGTTATCGCGACTCGACTGTAATTAATTATTGCAACGTAAAAACTATAATATAAAACTTACTGAAACACTTGTTTTTAAAACGATTTTTATGAGAACTGCAGCGAAATTAAAGAATATGGCACTCTAGGTACATAATGACTAATGAGTTATGGCTCTTTTCCGAAAAATCTTACGAACGTCAAACATAGCAAGTTTGCGTCCAGTTGAATTAATTGTATACCATTAGCTTCAATAACAGAATCAAAATTATAAAACTTAAAGGTAATAATATTATCTAAGACATCTTATTGATATTTTAATTCTTATACGACTAATAGTTATGTAAAATATCAATAATTTAAAAAGCTCGTAGGTCACTTTAAAATTAAAATATCAATAAAACCTATGATAGTATAATATTAGTGTATCACCTTTAAGTTTGATAATAGGTAAATTGATTCTAATATAAAAACTAAAAGCATAAAATGTATTTACTAAATACAGTACCGCGTTAAGTTATGTTGCCACCCCGGGGCAAATAAGAAATGGCGCCCTCAAGTAAATTACAATTAAAAAATTTGCCACCCCGGGGCAATTGCCCCCCTTGCCATCTGTTAAACGCGGCTCTGACTACATAGACATAATTAAGCAACTAGGTCACATAATCTCCCAACATACTAAAAATTATCCCACATAAATTGGTCTAACCAGGTCCGTGACGATGATCATCGACCATTCTGTCTTCTATCACAACCCTAATTTTGACAGATAACGATAAAAACAATTTTTGCTATTGCGTCATATTCATTAATCTAACAAATTAAAATGAGGCTTCTGAAGAACATTTTGTTTCAAAGATTTAATTGATAAATTTAAAACATTAGTTTATAGGTAAAAATATAATATCTACTACACAAATCCATAAACCATTAAAAAAATCATGGTAATATCAAACTTAAGATAAATTGTAAAATATTTAAATACATAATTTGTCTAGAATAGGGAAATAAAGAAAAATCAAAGAATATTTTATCACCGAAAAACTAGTTTACTAAAATTTAGTAACATTGGTTATTACTTATTACACTGAACTAAAAATAACTATGTATTTAGTTCAGTGGGTTATTACTTATTATAATCAAAATCAGGTAGGTAGTTTAAATATTTATATATATCACATGCAATTTTTAATTAATCTATATTAGATATCCTTATTATTATCTAGGACCTAGGTAACATTTGAAACTGTGAGGTGAATTTTTAAAATTCAAAAGTAGGTAATTTTTGCTTAGTTTAATACCTGACTTATAAATGAGAAACCTTGTATAACATTTTCGAGATGCTTTAGAAGTCAAAAGAAATTAAAATGTGTATCTACATAAACTAAAAAAATAAAAGATTCAAATAATTAAATTTAAAATATCTATAAATAGCAATAAAAGTTTTCAATTGATATCATTCAGAAATTATTCGTATTTTTTTCAAATAAGTTTTGAATTAAATAGCATTCAACTCACAGAATGATTCAACTAAAATGTTGTGATAATCATATTTGAGTGTTATCACAGTATTATGTTATACATTTATAGTTTATAAAATTAAATATTTGAAGTCATACCCAATCTTTTGTCCACGTCCAATTTGGCTTCAGCCATTAACATTTTACTAGATCCTGCTATAACACAAATATACCATCCAGAATCACGAACTGTAACGTTTTCTAGTATCAACTTAAAGTTATACAATCCCATCTGTACAAAAAAATATTTAAAGATAACGATTTGCAGTTTAAATCAATAAACTAAAACGTATTATGTCTGTATTTTTATTGTGATTAGTTATATTTTATATTATGTGTATATTGTGAAATCAAAAGTAAATTTATTTCTACTAAACGTTAATAAGAATTAAAAAGAATATACTTCTAAAAATATAGTATTAATTTAATCTTACACTGTTCATCATTTTAAATTGTGAAAGATCTACAGTTTGAATATCAATGTCCATTGGATTCGTATTATTCAAATAGTACCATTCTAAAAATTCAAGATAGAAAAATGCAATAGCCTTGCAATAAAACCGAGCCGTGTCTCCAGACTTTAATGACAAATCTCGTGGATAAGCGAAAGAAATAGGCATTTTTTTCCCATCATCTGTAGATTTATTGTATTAACTGGTAATGTAATCAACTTAAAAAAAAAAATAAAATTGTCTTTACCATAAACAACTACATTGAATTTAAATTGAATTGAGCCCATAGTATTTTTCACAACGCACTTATAATTTCCAGCATCCGAAAATCTTACCGACTTTGAATTGTAATCATTATCAAACATATTAATTCCGTCAATTATTGCTTTTCTTTCAACGAGTAATTTGTCATTTTTATACCATAAATACACAGTATCACTTGTACCTGTAGTGTTAGACATAATTTATATATTGTTTTAGTTCAGGTTTCGGAAACCTGCGGCTATTTCGATCTTATGTTGCGGCTCTCTAGTCCACACGCAAAAATAATCATTTTATTAGATATAAAAAAAAATATATGTATTATTTTACATTATATTTTTGTCGCTTTTAGAATATGAAATACCTGCACAAGCCATCGTAATCAACTAAATTTAGAAGTGTGTACCAAACTTTCCAAATGCATACAAAACTAATGCTCCCATTGATAACTACCTATATCTATTACTCAATAACTGTATTGTTGAGATATTTGTTTAGTGCTAAAAATATTTGTATGTTTTTACATGAATACATACCTATTATTTCGTTTATAAATTCGTTTATTTTAAATCGAAAATCAATTATAAGCGAATACTAAAATATTGAAACAAATATGTTTTGCGGCTCCTTAAAAACTGAAAAATTATTTAAATTGCAACTTTTGGCTTTGCTGTCTCAAACGGTTTCCGACCCTTGTTTTAGATAGACGTATTACATATCCAATAATTATCGCATATATTTATTGTTAATTAACGGCAGTTATTCATCAATATAATTATGTCAAGAGTGTATATACGTCGGATAGTTTCAAAGTTCTGTTCCGTTTCGGAAAATAGATAGTAATTGTGTCGTTAACTGACTCGGAGATTACAGTACAAAAAATACGAAACTCGTTCCTTAATCTGTACATGGGGGATTGCGGAACCACACGAATTTTGTCAAAACATGTAATATAATTTTTGAATATGGAAAATTACAATCTGTCCCTAAAATCATACTGATTAAATACTAATATATTTGACAACCAATAATAATAATAATCTACGAGTATAAATATTGTTTGACAAAATTAACTATCAACGGTTATTTTGTTTTTGATCAATGCTGTTTATGAAGACAATTTTAGGCATTAATGAAGTATATTATAAGATTATAATATCGATAATAATAGTTTATAAAAAATAAATTACTTACTTATAAATGGACAATTTAGATGTAAAGTACTATTTATTAATAACGGCACGTTTTCTGCAAAATCAATTTCTTGAAATTCTGGTATTTTTTTAGTGACATCAAATCCAAGACTATAATCCAAAACAAAACTACGTTTTTCAGAAAACGTTCCACTTCCGTTAAAACCATTTATTGTGCAAATATATTGTCCTGCACCTTCAGGTCTCAACCTATGTTGATATAACCATGTAAGAAAATAATTCGTATTTTAAACTTATATACTTAATTGATGGTTATATAAAAATAATGATATAGGTAATAGGTAAGTACCATTGTGATTCTCTTAACATTTCATTTGGTGGGTGCCATTTATTGGATTTAACTTTTTTCCATTGAAAACTAATTATCATAAAAGTTCCAGAATAATCGCATTTTACGTTTAAATTTTTATCATTGCCAGAATCTGTTACAATTATAACAACATTTTCTTCATCTACAATGAAAACAATACAACAGTTTAGAAATATAAGATAAAATTTTAAAACTATTCAAGTGTGACGTTATCTCTATGTCGTTGTAATATTTATTTTTAATATTAATTAGAACATAAAATAACGTTAAATACTTAATCAATCATTATAAAAATTATTAATATAAGATCTTTTAAATTAATATTCCAATTCTTAATTAATTGTATAATAAAATAAATATAAATTATTTTTTATTTCTAGGTATGATAGTACAAAAATAATTATAAAGGCATTAGCTATGACCTACTAGGATTAAATTATTTAGACTTATACGTTTTAATTTAATACTTCATACTTCTAAAAAAAACAATTAATATAAAAATGTATGCTACTAAATATTATTATCAATTTACATGCTTTAATGCTTATATATATATATATATAAATCACTTATTACTTTGTAATATTACGTCTTTCGAATGAACTTGTTGACACAATTGTAATATCAAAATAAAAATTATCAAAACTTCCATCAGTAATATTCTAAACAGATCATGATAATTCATCATTTTTCTGAAATAAAAAAGCTATTATTCCTTATATGATAGGTATACTAAATAACATGATATTATGCGTACTGCATAGTTTTTATTAATTAGTTTAAAAAAATATTACAGAAAACTTAAAAATGTCCACGAAATTATTTTTTAGACAAAACGTACTTTTTTAAATTTTCATTTAATTTTTACTTCAACTTTTCATAATATACATAATACATATATTATACACATTATAAATGTATAAAAATAATATAATTTTATTAATGTTTTACTTTTTGATTTATTTATATTTCATAGGTTCAATTTTAAAATCTAAAATATCTAATTTTATAATTTTTAAATTAAGATAACAATGCTTATTATTTTATTATAAGCATGGACATTTAAAACTTTTACGTAGCTATACTACGAATTTTACTTTATGCAATTACATTTTCAAAATATGAGAATATTGATATTTATATATTACCTATATTTATACCATGAACGTATTCAGATTATTTAACAATTTTACGGAAAGGTGGTATTATCATAATATTATTTAATCAATAAGTATATAACATATCTTACATATCTATATATCCAATACACTATACAGCATAGGCGTAAATTGGGGGGGCTTATGAGGGCTTAGCTCCCCTACATTTTTTAAAGTTTTTCAAGAAATTTTAGGTTATTTATTAGAAAAATTATTAAATGTAAAACGTAATTCCTAATCAGGATATCCGATAGGTATGTGTTATATGTGAACATTTAAGCTTCATGCATGAATTTATTTTGTATTGTAAATTTATAATAAAATTAAATGATTGAGCTATAAGTTATAATATTTATAACGACAACGATAAAAAGTTATGTATTGTATGCCGTTAAGTAAATAATTTTGAAGTTTTTATAAACATGTTATATAATAAATGTTACAATTTTATTGTACTTGTTTGTTACTTGACAACTATATTATACACCAGAGTAGTAACTACTGCTACTTTTATTTTTTAAAGATATATTGGTTATTTTTTGTGCTTTACAAGTTAAAAAGATTAAAACATTTCAACACGCAAGATGAAATAATAATTTTAAATTTTGTTTAATATTATATATTGACGGATTTTGAAAATTTATAAAAATAAAACATTTCAGACTTTAATTCTGTTCAAACATTTAATTTAATTCATTACTTTTATTGCAAAATTAAACTATTATTCTTTTGTATTTGAGTTATTAACTTAATTTACATATACTTACTTTTACTTATTTTATTACTGTTTATCTTATATTAATATGAATGTTTTATGTGTGTTGAAGAATTATTTTTTAAGTAGGTAGTCGTTGATCTGGTTATGAATGCAAACTGATAGTCATTTATATAATATACTAGAGTTTTCATGATTAAACATATCTTCCTCCGTGATATGTGTATTATAAAGTCTAGATAAAGTATAATAATATATTTTATAATAATCATTTTATTTTTGTTTTTTATTAAATATATTTTTCACTAAATTATACCGTGTAATAATTAAAATGTGTGTGCCATGTAAATTACACGTGCAAATTTATTATTTTGTTGATTTGGGCTTATCTAATATTATTGATCAATTATAATGTATATTACAAAATCAATGATAATAATATATGTATACAAATTATTTAATTATTTCACTATTATGCAGGCATAGTAATTAATTTTACGGTCATAATTTCGGTACGCATGGCGTCAGAAACTTAGGTTAGACTTTTATGTCCCAATACAATAAAATAATTTTTGTTGAAATTGTAATTATAATATGTAGTTTGAAAGTATTAAATAATTTTAATCTTATCGAACCATAAGTTATAAAAACATATAGGTACATTGGAAATGGGTGATTGTGAACTCAGCCGAAGGAAAAAAAATGTTCAAAAGGTCTACTGTTAACTCGACCCGTAGTTTTTACTATTTTCTTCTATTTACTAACAGTTCACAATAGATAATTATAATTCCTATTTCCTAAACAATATGAAAAGTGGCAATAGTTAGATTTTGGAAATGAATGTCAACTCTTATGGCCGTATTTTGTGTACAATTGTGAACGATTTTCTTCAACTCTCCCAAGATCACTTAGAAGTGAAAACTGAGAACAGGATTTACTCTAATCCAGCAGGTATTACTTGATAGTTATAAATAATTTCTACTAAGTCTGTAAGAATCCGTTTTATACATTATAATTTAATACGTGGTAGGTACTTCTAAAAGAACATTCAATATAAAATATATGTTATAAATAATAATTACATACTTATTTATCATCTATTTTTATTTTTTAATATTACGTGTTTCGACTGAATTTGTTGACACAATTGTAATATAAAATAAATATTATGATAATGTATGATTGGTTTTCCTAGTGAATCTATGCATTTTTATTTTTGCAATTTTATGAAAGAAATTTTATTGTAAAACGTATATTTTATTTTATTTTAGATATCGGTTGAATCCATTATTCTATAAATTGGGCATATTCCCACTGTCATGGCTTTTAAAATTTAAAATTTGTTACATAATCAAAATATATTCATTTTTTTACATTTATATTATTTATTTGAATATTTGATGCAATTATGTTCCATAAACTTATTTATTTATAAGATAATTGTAAATTTATTGTATGGAAACATATTGAATTATTATAATGTAAAATAATAATATAAAATGTATTATGTGCGCTGAAATGAAATTAATTTTAAATAAAGTAAAATAAATTGTCATGTTTATTAAGACTTTTTTTTTAATTCTGGTGTGTATGCATTAATCATTTGTAAATAATTTTAATATTGTATTAATAGTTTAGTTACAGAAAATTTAACTATTAAAAATTAAGAATTTTTCTAAAAAGCTTCAAGATTTAGGTGTGACTGTCTTTTCACTAAATCTTTTTCAAAACTTCCTAACAAGCGACACAACGTACAACAGCATTATCACGATGGTTAATGTTAAATGAACCATCTTTTAAAGTACGTGTAAATTGAATATTGACTAATTATCAATAATATGTACAGCTAATTGAACCTACGGGATATACTTCAGTGAACGGTTTTCTTTGTAAATAAGTCAATGCTTTTATCCGATTATTTCGATTACTCTAGTCTCGATAAATATCATTTTTCGTCATCGTATTTTTCATCCTCAAAAATCGCTTCTTCTATAATTCATATAACTATGATCCATGATGATACGATACTAAATAATAATATTTTAATAATAATCAAACGAAAATACTATGATTATTTTTATAACGTCATTGTAATCGGCGTTTTATTATTATATTATTATAAACTAATCACCATGGATATATGTTTACTATAACAATAATTATTATTAAAATAAACAGACTTGATTTTGTGCTACCTTCATTCAGAGTTTTTGTAAAGGTTGTATTTTTTATTCTATATTGTATACACAGAATTTATTCTAAAAAAATATGGAATCATCAACAAAACTTCGCGCTTTTACTGGTACGTTAAAATATATTTAAAAAAATACAATCCTGCACCCCATATGCAGATATTTTTGTAAACCGCGTTATAATGAGTATACGTTTTCAGTATTATCAGTGGCGATGGCTATAGGTGTAATAATCCGACAAATGGAGTGGTCGTCTCTGATCCCGATTTCCGGTGGTGGCCTTTGGTGTTCGCTTTCGCCCATCGTGTTCGTAGCTGGTGCCGTGATTGGCGCATTACTCTCGGGGCCCGTCTGGAGGCGTTTTGACAGCCGACTGGGCATGGCATTTTTCGATGCTGTTTTGGTCGGCGGTCTATGTATCGTTACTTTACCAGTAACACTGACAGAGTTGATGGTCGCCGGTAGAATATTGCTCGGAATCGGTTCAGGCGCAATGTCCGCTATCGTACCCGCATACGTTGGCGAGATTTCGCACCCAAAGTTCCGAGGTATTTTTTTTAATAATTAACACACATTCGTTTTTCATTAGTACTTAAAAAATTGTAACCATAAGTCCATAAAATAAAATATATAGTATACATAAACACTAATAAACAATATATGTTAACATATATGCTACCACATAATATTATGACGAGTAGCCTAGCCTGGTGGAAAAAATATTTTAGCATTGCAATAGTTGCAGTTTAATATAACAGTTTTTTTTTATCGTTGTGTTTTCAATTTTCATTTTATTTATCACCAAAGGCCCATGTTTTTTTAAACTTTATATGAATTATGTGTAATTATTGAATTCGAGTTGACAAAAAATTTTTTCCCAATTATTTAGTTTAAATAAGGGAACATTTCAGGAAGGAAATAGTGGCATCATTGTGGCAATAGTGCAAATACCGCAACGAAAAAATTCGTAACTATTTTATATTAATTTGAAGGTGATACAAAAAAAACGATTACTAATTTATTTTCTCTGTTTCCATGGAAAAAATTATTATTTTAATATCGGTCTAATATTATAGAACATTTTATTATTTAGAAATATTAAACAATTCCTACCCTGAATGCCAAACAGTTTAACAGTTACAACGATCTATATGATTATTATTATTTATATTTTGACATCTAAATATTTTATTATTTTTCACCCCGTGCTTAAATCATGAAAAATGTGATACGTGTCACGGTGATAGTGAAATAGCGCCTTTAGAGAGAAAAAAAATCGTGTCTATCTCTGTATATATCTGCACCAGATAAATCGTATCCAATTGGTATCCCTTTTCCTGCGGACGGTTAGTGATACATGAAATCTACAAGTTAGGTCGTGTTCACAGCTACGTCATCTGTCGCGTCGTGTCGTGTTCAAAAGTTGAGCTCGGCCAACTTACGGTAAATAATGGTTAGTGACTGATACCATGATTACAATGGCCAATTTGCGGATTACGAAACAATAAGAAACACGACTCGACAAAATGACATAGCCGTGAACTCTATATTTTCAGTATACCACAGACAAAATAAATATCTAATAGGTAACCTTTTATGGCGGTAAAGTCATGAATCTCAGTATTTCAAAAACAATAATGCCCAGCTAGTCGTGTGTACCTATTACTGCTTATAATGCATTTTTGCTTTTCGTTTGCGGAAAACATCGATCGACTGTCGCTTGATTTCTATCACTTATACAAACAATAATTTTTTTTTTCATAGGCAAAATGGGTATACTGTTCCACGCGATCATGGTAATGGGCGTCGTGATATCCGACGTGGTTGGCCCATTCGAACAGTATGATAATCACCGACCTTTTAGCATACCGTTCAACGTGTATTGCTGCTTGTTCGTTGTATTACACGCGATCGGATTGTGTTTCGTTCCTAAACCGCCGTACTCAACACCAAACAATTTTTTCGAACCAAACCATAGTAACGATGAATGTCTGAGCGCTATAAATTTGTTGGATGAACCCTATAGGATGGACGTATTGAACCCAATGGTAGGTTAGGTATAAATTATAAACAGAAGAGAGATAATTACACGTGATTTCGTGTAAGAGCGATTTATAATTATTTATAATACAAAACACGTATGGTTTTGTGTGTGTGTGTGTGTGTTTTTTAAATAGTTTAATTCCGATTACCGGAACATATATCGACGAAGCTCATGGCAGATATTGGAAGCATTTAGTTACCGTGCGGATCGCAAAGCACTGCTGATCGCCGTTGGATGTATGTTTTTCCACCAAATGTGTGGGATAAATGTAATAATATCGTACATGTTTCCTGTAATGAAAATGGCTGATATCGATGTCGACCCTAAAATTATATCCATCACATTAGGACTCGTTCAAGTTAGTTACAAATTTGTATTTTACGTCAGAATTTGATTCTTACATTTCAGCTCACGCCTGAAACATAGGTATTAGGTTTAGGTATAATATACTTAAACATTAAATCGAATAATATATTTTAGGTCATTATGATGTATGTCGCAATAATCATCATAGACAGCAAAGGTCGTCGTATGTTATTAATTTATTCGGCAGTGATTATGTGTCTATGTTTAGTTGGTTTGGCATTCTGCGTCATTATTAAAATGCAACTAAATGCTACTACGTTCAATGATATATCGATGGTTCTCGTTATGTTTTTCATTATGGCGTATTCTTTAGGATTTGGACCTGTCCCTTGGGTTATATTAGGAGAAATATTTTCGACCAAAGTACGTATATAAATTATCTCAAAATAATACCTATTATATTATTATTTATATACCTAATGAATTATACTTCTACACACGTAAAGCGAATAGTATCTCATTACGTAATATATATTATCTTCTTAAAATAATATATAAATTAATAATTTAAATAATAATATCTAAAAAAACCAATTATATACACAATTATAATTTATAGTAAATATATGAATATTATGGTTATTTTTTAGGTAAAGTCGTACGGAATAAGCTTTACAGCAGCTATAAACTGGCTACTAGTATTAGCAAGTGCTTACTTTCCATACGAAATGAACAAGTTTTTCGACATCGAATATTTGTTCTTGTTTCACTTTGTGTTATGCCTTTCTGGTGCATTATTTGTGTGGTGGTTTGTACCAGAAACAAAAAAATTCAGCTTAATAGATGTCCAGAGGCAATTAGACATCGATTATGAACATATTATATACTACGTACCAGTATAATAATATAATATATCAACTCCGTGTGGCGATGACGATATGTCACAAGAAAAATGACGAAAGTCGTACTAAACCTCCATACAATATTAAAATAGATACCGTTTTAAACTATCAAATTTATACGGTATCTATTTTAATATTGTATATAACTTGTATTTCCTATATTATAATATAGCATATACTAGCTATTATTTTTACCATTGATTATAGAATGGAATCTAATCAATGCTCATCCCAACCTTGAACCTATTGTCTTAGTCTCCAGATTATAACTTGGATTATATTATATTCCTAACCTACTTATTGAATTAGTAAAAAAGTAATAGATCATTTTTCCTATACAAATAATGTATTAATGTAGTAAAATAACATCAATGCTAACTTTTTTTTTTTACTTTAATTACGATACATTGTTTAGTTATATTATTAATTGTAAAAAAATACAAATTTTTTCCAAATGTATGTCGTTAATTCTTTATTTTTTTTGTACAAATACTACTTACCCTGTGCAACATTACAAAAACTTAACACAAAAAATAATAATCAATAATACATAATACATAATTAGATAAAATAGAAATTACCATTGATAATTAATTAATGTTTATAAAACAACACATAGATAATACAATTCAAAGGTATATTAGGTAAACTTTTTAATCAAATAATATATATAACTATTTATATATTATTATAATAATAATACGGGAACAAAATTATAAATAACACATAAGGTACACTTGTTACCTCATTCTAATTTTTCCAACCCCGTAGTTTTCTTCAAAATATGTTATTCAGATTTCAAAATACCCTATGCTTCCTTCACTTTCTCCGAGGCCAAAAATGCTAAACTAGCATTTTACGGGCTTGAAAAACACCATTTATAACATTTTTCTAAAACACAGATTTTCTAGAAGTTTCATATTCTAAAATATAGATTTTCTAAATTTTGTCATTCTAAAACTTGATTTTCGAAAACATTCACCCAAATCAATAATGGTAATAACCATATAGAATATACCTAGATAATATATAAATATTATAACAATTGGTTAATTTTTCAATTTCAATTAAACGATGTATGCTCTAATACTTAGGTATATAGATAACGCTATTTTCCTATTTTGCCTAATACCATGAACTCTTAAGTTTAATATAAGCGTTTTAATTGTTTACTTAATTACTGTTTTATTATAATTGTAATTCTGTTATTTACATATATTATTTTATTTCTCAATTTTCTACAATTATTCTAATAAATTGTACTGTACCTACTTTAATGTTATAGGGGAAACCCGTATATTTTGTAATAAATAAACACCTTTATAGTATTAAAGAAAAAAATCATTAATTTTAAGGATAAACAATATTTTATTTGGAAAATCAAGAAAAATATGTGGGTGGGTAACCATAGTGGCGTGTCCAGCACAAAATAATTAGGTAGGCTCGTTTTGTTCTGTAGTGTGTAGAAACGTATTTACAATTTTGGCGTCCTAGATGCAAAAAATATAAATTGACGTCCTTTTTTCCCTTAAAAAAACTTTAACTTCTAGCGCGGCGCCCCTTTAAGAGGCTTAGGTACAATTTGGTGCCTTGAGCGTTTGCCTCCCTAAATATGTCTCTGAGTGTGTGTATGTTTATAACTATCAGGGAAGATTGGTCATATCACATGGAACATGGGCACATGGCTATAATAATAATATTCAATAATAAATATAAATAATATAATTTTTATTTGTTATGAAAAAAACCAAACAGTCATATATAAAAATTGAGCAGGCCCGGGCCTAGTCGACCACCCTGTAAGACGTAAACACGCCATTGTAGGTAACACCTTCTTGTACAGTAGGTAACCTACTAGGTATCGAGGAGAGGATGACTACGATGAATGTAGGTATTCAATTCAATAATATATCATTGTATATTATGGAAAACGAATTTGAGCGGAGGAGCCTATTCACCAAGTATAGGTATTTCATGTTATATTCAGTGGCGCTGAAGTCAGTTTTTAGAGGTGTTGCAAAGCATACCTGAGAAGCAAGACCCACCCACCTACCCACATTAGTTGAGCTACTGCTCAATTTTTTTCCATCACCCATATATCTATAAATGCGTTATAATAATATATAATATTAGGTACTCTGTTGTTAGCATTTAGGTTTATGGTTTATCCTAATTCATTATGTTAGCTATGATGATAAATAAAATAATTTATAACTTTCATAAATTAAAATAATTTTAGCCAGTATGTTTCGTAGGCTTATTACACTCACCCACTCTTAACAGGTATTGCAACTGCAATACCTGATTATAGGGATCGGCGCCACTGGTTATATTCTTTTATATTGCTAGTAGGTAAATTTATTTATTTTACCGAATAATACAGTACATTGAATAATTTTTACCAAAAACATTGCATTTGAAAATATTATTGCAATGTGTATAATAAATTAATAAAATATAATATTATAGTAAAAATGCCCCCCCCCCCACGAATAATGTTGAATTATAACAAAATTAATATTGTGATTCATAATTTTAATATTCCAGTATGATCTTTTTGAGAAACTTTGAATTAAATTGTATAGCCTTATACTAGGTAGTAGTTACTACCTAGTATAAGGCTATACAATTTCATAAATTGCTCGTTAACTTTTGTCATAGATTGTTTTAGCGTATGATTGATAGTTTTTACTCAAACAGAATAATAAAAAAAAAATTTCTTATGTTTTTTTTCAAATATAATATTGCAACATATATATTAAAACAGTGGCATAGCCACTAGTCAGGATTTTTTCGGGGAGGTATGATAAATTTTTGTAAAGTACAATTTAAGATGTTGATTCTATGGACAATTTTATAGTCTTTAATTTTGGTCATAGGTATTTTGAGCTGGGGGTGCTAAATTAAAGGCCGTCGGTGCTTCAGTACCTCCAAGCACCCCCCTATAGTTTTGCCTATGCATATACCGCCAAACTGTTGTATAGTATATTATGAAATAATCGCGTATTTCTCAACCACTACGCGTTTATGATTCATGAAATTAATTTATCGTAATAACGGTAAATATCATTGTGACGTTTTTATTTTTTCATTTGTTTACTTTTGTATATAAAACGATTGTCCGATATGTTTTAAATATTGTCATTGTACTGTTATTATATTAAATACAAGTCGATAACGTGGTAGCTCGCCTTTCGCATTATTTTACAAGACGTGTTTAATGCTTAATCGTATTTGCCACCATTCTCATTTTTATTTGTATTTTTCGATTGAGGTAATAAATTAGTATGATATATTATCTATGCAATATAATATTATGTAATCATGGTAAGATAGACTAAATGTAAATTATTTTTTCAATATCTTTAATTATATTGTATATTTGTATAAGTATTTTTTTAGTTTTAAAGTAAAGGTTACAATACTACTATCGTTAAAATAGTATCTATATACTAATCACTTAACATTACTACTAAATAATATTAAAATGTGTTAAGTAAATAAAGATATATGAAAACATTATGTAACCATTAAAAATATATTATAATCTATTATATTATGTAGTACAAATTATATTTTACAAACTTTTAAGTTACAGATTAAAAAAATGTGAAATAATTTATTACAATGATTACTTTTGTGATTTGCAATTATGTTTGCTTTTCTAATTATGGATATATTATAATTGAAGTAAATGCATAAAGACGAATTACTAATCTTAACAATATTTCATTACTGTAAATTTTAAGCATATGTTGAATCCGTTAAAAGTTTTTTTGCGAAACATGTCCAAAGTTAATGATTGGAGACAAGAAATTTAACCATTGTATAATTTTGTCGCATTATATGTATCAACTGAACCAAAACGGTAAACAATAGAAATAAGTTGAAATTTAATTTAAAATTCATGGTATGACAAACATTGAACCTTTGAGAAAGGTACCTATAACACAGGATAATATATTTAACACTTATAGGTATAAAAATTTTATTTTATTTCATATTAATTATACAGTAATACATACAAATTATACCACACAAGCCGCCTTTGTGCAATTCGTTGTCCGGACAAAATACACCCATGTTAAATTTGGTAGCTATTATATTGACATTTAGTGTAACGCGTGTTGATAAATAATAATTTTGGTTTTTTCTTTTAAATCTTTGTTGATTTTAGTAATACACGTTTTGTCTACTTTTGATATTATATACTATTAAATTCAAGTAAATTTTCAGAACCCCCCCCCCCCCATAGAAAAATCTTGAGAACGCCCCTGCGTCAATGTTTGGTGCGTTTGCCACACCAAATTTTCGAGAAATAATGCAGCGACGGACCAACGAACAATGTATTATACTATTGTGTATAATAAAAGGCCGTTTGGACTGTGGGGAAAATTTAAAAACAATTATTATTGGTTAGATATACGTCGTCAAAAAATATAGTTTGCAGTACAGCTATGGTTTGGAAGATGCAGTGGCATTATGTCGTTATTATGCAATTACATGGCGGAATGTGTGTGATGCTGAACGTGAATGAGCACAGGAATAATATACAAAATTTATAAACCCCCAATCTCTAAGTTACTCGTATGTGACGATAATCTAATCCAACCACATATCGCTGGAAGACGATTATCAGAATAGTTGTCATTTATTCGTAATAATATTATTATTATTTAAAATTATTATAAATAAATTGTATGTTTTAAAGAAAATTGTATTGACGAAAAGGTAACTAAAATTTATCACCAAAAACTGCATAGGCGCAACTAGGGGGGGGGGGGGGCTTGGGGGGGGCTTAGCCCCCCTAAATTTTCCCATAGCCCCCTCTGATGAATAATCTAAGGATTTTGTGATTTACGGTTCTGTGTGGTATTGGTATTTTTAGCCCCCCCAAAATAAAAGCTCTAGTTGCGCCTATGCCAAAAAGGAAAGAATAAATTTTAATTCGCAATAGTAACAATGATAATAATATCAAGTACCATATAAATAAAAAATGGTTAAGTTATAAGTAACATAATAGTAAAAAAATTATAACAAGCCATATGAAATGGAAACCGTATAAGGATAATTTATTTAAACCATGGAAAAATATATTGTTAATCAGTGATTGATTTGGAAAAAAACTAGCTCAATGGATGGTGGATGAACGAGCGTTCCACACAAAATTAAATATCACATTACTGTGCGGACTTGGGGGGCTTTGCTCACAAAAATAATATAAATATATATATATATAATACAATTATTTATTGGATAAAAAAACAGTATTGTACATCGACAAATGGACTTCGAATCAAACGTTTATTATATACGTGTACATTTAAGAAATAACAATAGAATAAATATTACGTATTATAGGTACATCGATCATCGATCGGCGTCCGTAATCCTATGTGCGAAACTAAAAAGAACGAAGAAAAACGTCCTGGGACGGCGGTCGTACTCCATACTGCGATTGTAACCGCTATGTGAACGCAAAAATCGTATATACGCACGGCTTTCAAAAGACGCAAACTACGCGAATACGAAAAGGACGGGTTGGAAAAAACTCTGGAAAAGTCTTAAAATCTCGTGAAAAGTTTGTACATAATAAATAATTGTTTAATATTTTAACTTTTATTTTTTTGTTTGAGAGGGGAGATTTTTCTGTTCGGTGTGGGGGGGGAATGCACGGATAACTCAGATAAGGTTCTAGATTCTTCTTTTTCTTTTTATTATTATCATTTTTATTAATCTTATTCCTAATCTATTATTATTATAATTATTTTATTTATATTTGATTTATAATTTATAATTCTTATAATAACTTTTATTTAAATTATGCGTTTATCGGCGATTGCACTATTGGGGTTTCTACGGTCTCTTGTTATCTGTCACAGAACACCGGGTATAAAAGGCCCGGCGAAACGACCAGCATTGACAATTGACATATACTGTCTGTCCTCCATCGTAGCAAGACCCACCCCGGGCAGACTTGCGCGATTAGGGAAGGCATCTGATGGTATCTATATTTTTTTATCTTTAGCATATTATGTTGTCTGCACATTACATTGCTTGTACTCATATTATTAAATAGTGATTTTATTCATTTCTATATTCATACCTATTCGCAGCTCTAACATTACCTTAGCTCAAGCTCTGGTATATGTACAAACGAAATTTGACCTTGGCCTTGTTCCGAGGCCTATAATATAAGTCTGACACCGCTCGGGCAATGCATCAGTGGTTGGTTTGTTGGGTTTGCGCGAACACTGATCATAACATCTTTATTAAATATTTGCGTTAATGCATATTATATTTTATTTTTTCTGTTTCCGTGTTATGCGATAAACAGACATTTGTAGGAATACGTTATTCGTAAGTATTTCCCAAACAGAACGTATATTCGTAAAACCCCGTTTCCCTGTATTTATGGGTAATAACATAGCTACGTACTATTGTATTAAGAGGTCATTATACCCACATGTGTTGTCTCTGTCTTATTGATGTAGATCATAGAAATGTACCAGTCAAGGGAGAGTCTGTTGTAATTGAATATTCACGATCACCGGGCTGAGTAGGTAATTTTCGTATATTTTGTAAAAGCAACTAATTACCGTGACTGGCGTGACTCAGTAACTGCTCCAGTAAATGAACAGTGCCAGTGAATGAACATACCAACGGCAGTGAAAACTGAAAAGTGAATGGTTTATTTTAAACCATAAGAAATTCAGAAGTAAACCACCATGAAAAATGGTATCAACATTTAAATAATATTCTGATGTTGGTCACATTGTAATTTCATGATATAAGATTTGAAATCATCTGATTGAAAATATATTTCCTTTCCCTCCAATAATTATCATCTGCATTGTTATCAAATTGTTTTATTTTTCAAATGTTGGGTGAAATATAAGTATATTTTGTCATGGGGTGTACAGAAATGTCAAATGAAACAGTAAAACATCTTCAACGCAAGGTAAGATACTTAAAGTTATATTTATTTGATTCTTCACAAACTTATAATGCCATTGATGTATTAATCAATTGGCTTAAAGCATTTTTTAATCTATTTTAGTAGTGTTCAAGCACTGGTAGAGTCAGTGGCGGCTATCAAACAAAATAAAGGTGTATCAAATTTTGAATTTAGTTACCCACCCACCAACTCTGGTATATAATTTAGTGACTATAATATATAACTATATAATTTTATGACCACCCACCCAATTATAAGGTGTATCGACGGATACACCTTGAGTATAGGATAGCCGCCACTGGGTAGAGTAAAGATGCAAAAAACCAGTGAATGAACTAGTGTTCATCATTGAACTATATAATAACTGGAACGCTCACCGCCCATATGACTAATGTAAATAAAACCGAGCGAGTGTGTTAGAACGAGATAGCGAATACTTTAGGTATTTCTATATCTGTCTTTATTGATAATGCGCCGTACCGTATTCATTTTCTATGTTTACCGGCATAAATATTGTGAATACTGTGATCGACGTTCAATATTGTGAATACTTGTGATCAATTTCAGAGTTTTGTTTTTTCTGCTTCAATTTACGTGTTTCTTTATAATTTATATTCTAGTCTATAGATAGGTACAATTAAACTATGGTGAATTTTTGCAGTGCGTTTAACTGTTCCAGTGCAAGTGATGTTAAAAATGAACTAATATTTCACGAATTAGTATTAATGTTAATTGTGGTTGATTATTTAGTAATTATATTTATTGTACTATTAATTTAAGTTATAGGTCCCTATATAATTATTTAAATTATTTAACTTTGTATATTTATCGTCCAAGGTTTCCACTTTATGGTAGTGAAAGATTAAAAAAATGGATACATGCTGTCAGAAGAACTAATTTCAAACCAAGCTGTAATTCATTTTTATGTAGTCTACATTTTGTTAAGAATGACTACAATGAAGCAGTTGTTAGTGGAAAGTTAGTGTTGAAAAAATGTGCTGTGCCAACTATTTTTGAATTTCCAGACCATCTAATGCCAAAAGTAAAAGAAAGGCGAATTTTGCAGAGATCGGTGGAAATTCAAGTAAAAATTGTTTTTAATTTACTTAATATGATAATAATTTATTATATAATATTAATTTTTTATTGGATAATATAAAACAATACATTAATAATAGTTATTAAATAATATAAACAATATATAAAACAAATTACATTGATATTATAAAATCTCTTTGAACATTTATTATTTTTTCTTCATAAATAATAAATATTATTATATAATGATTCTAATGAGGATGATTTAGACCTTCAAGTAATAAACACAAAATAATAATATTTAAAATTCCAAATTAAAAAAATATGTTAATTTATTATTTACTAAAATTTCTTTTCATAATAATATATAATACTATATTGAAAAATATTTTTATAGGATGAAATAGAACCAGTTCAAAGTAGCGCAAATGCTTCAGATGGTACAAAAAGTATGTTTGTTGATGTTGGGGTCCAAACAAAACTAACTGGAGAAGAGTTAGATAAAACAATTCAGGATTTACGGAGAGAAAAAAAAATTCTCCAACAAAAACTTTTGAGAAGAAATAATCGAGTAAGTAATATGGGAGAAATGATACATTTATTAAGAAATAATAACTTAATTGAAGACATTGTAGAAGATATTTTTAAAAATCAATTTAATTCTTCACTACCTTTCATATTATTTCAAAATGAAATTGTAAATGTTAATAAACAAGCAAACCACAAGTCATACTCTGAGGAAATTCGTGAATTTTGCTTAACGTTACATTTTTATTCTCCTCGAGCTTATGATTTTATACGCCAAAGGAGTACACTACCGGATCCCTCCACAATTCGTAGGTGGTTGGCAACCAGACACTGCAATCCTGGTGTTTTATGTGAAGTCATAGAGTATTTTAAACACAAACTTAAAACTAAAACATCTGCATTTTCACATGTTACAGATGTTGCCTTAATTTATGATGCTATGTCTATTAAAGATGGATTTTGGCCAGATCAAAGTGGTAAAGTTTATGGCTACTATGATCTTGGTGGTATTGCTCATACGGATACTGAAGAGTTAGCTAAAGAATCTTTAGTAGTCTGAGTAAGAAATTCAAGTGTCCTGTAGCATATTTTTTTATTAATAAAAGTAATGCAACTGTACAGAGTCAGTTGATACTTGCCGTTATTTCAGCCCTTTATGAAGCTGGAATTATAGTTAGATCATGAACTAGTGATGGAACAAGCACAAATTTAAAAACTTATGAAAATTTAAGTTGTTGTTTAGATCCTTCAAATTTGAAATCTTCATTTACTCATCCAGAAATCCCTCATATTAACATCCATTGTATTGTAGATCCTTGTCATCTTATGAAAATATGTCGTAACTGTATGGCTGAACTAAGTTTATCGCATTCTGAAGGTAAAAAATTTCCTTTGAATATATAAAAAAGCTTAACGAAATACAGCAAAAAGAAAATTTAAAATTTGCTAATAAACTCAGTTCTTTACATATATTCTATAAGTCTAAGAAAATGAATGTTCAATTAGCTGTCCAGGTTCTTAGTAGCAGTGTAGCAGATGCATTGCAGTTTTTACAGTCGTATGATGAAAATTTTAAAAATGCTACTGCCACTATTCAATTTATTAGGATCTTTGATAGACTCTTTGATCTTATGAATGCAAGAAATATTTTTGGCAAAGGTTTTAAATCTCCTATGACTTTAGGTAATCAATATGTTTAGGAAGAAATATTAAAGGATGCTAACACTTATATATTGCAATTAAAATGTGAGGAGAAAAGTATTTTACAACATCGTCGAGAAACATTTGCGTTGGGTTTCCTTATTAATATTATGAGCTATAAAAATTTAGCTCTCGATTTACTTAAAAAAGAGAATGGTCCATTGAGTTACTTCCTACCTTATAAGACATCACAAGACCATGTGGAAATAACATTCTCGTGCATAAGGTCAGCTGGGGGATGGAACAATAATCCTTCCGTCTTACAATTTAGATGGTGTATTCGTAAAATGTTATACAGAAATTCAGTATCATCAAGTAAAAATGCCAACTGTCAAGAGTTAGAAGAGGATACTGACGATTGTCAAATATCTCATGGGATTTTCACACTTACTCATGAAAAAAGTACTAGTTTTGATGAAAAAGTAATTGATGGCGAAGCAACGGATGAATTAATTTCCTCATTTTCATATCTAGATGATAATATATTCAGTAATTATCAAAAGAATATATTATATTATATAGCAGGGAATGCAGCAAAAAAATTTCTTGATAAATTTCCTTGTATATTTTGTGAAGATTTAATTTTAAATCAAGATATTTTTCAAAAAGACCACAGTTATACCTTATCACCAATAACTGATTGCTTAACTTTTACAAATTTTAAAACACGTGGCAATTTGAAGTTTGTTTCAACATTTATTTTTGATATTATATTATTTAGTGAAACATGTTATCAAACATATTCTGCAAATATGAAAGAACATAATTTAAAAAAAGAAATTATAATAAAAGTTCAACGATATTTTATATCTAAAATAAGAAATTTGAAGCCTGAACATCCAATTACCGATACTTTTTCTTTAGAGTCACATGAAATGAAAATTATTAAATTTATATCATCATATTATTGCACCTTAAGAGTTTATACACAGTGTAAACAGTTGACACAAAAAAACCATGGTCCAAAGTCATCTCTAAGACATAAATTAACGAAACTAATTTTATTTAATCACGTTTAAAGCTTAAATTTGTACAATATATTATGTAAATTACAGTAGGAATTGTTTTATATTTTTAATCAGTATAATATATCAATACTCAATAATCTATATTAATGTATATAATCAATAATTTTAAGTGTTAATTTTTTAACTTGAATTATAATATATATTATGTTAGATATGTTACTATTTGTTATTTAATTATTTTAAATAAAGTTTTATTGTAAATAAATGTAGTATGAAAGGTGGATGAGGAAGATAGAGAGTAAAATATGGATGAGATAATGGCAAGAAAATAGTGGGTGTGAGTAGAGAGATTAAGACAGGGCTATTTGGAAGTGTATTACCCCAAATAATTGAGAGAGTAGGGCGAAAAACAAGAAATAAATTGTTATTTTGTTTCAATCAAATTTAAATTGTTTATTATTATTATGTTACAGGAAAATGTCAGGATGAAGATATAAATCCTTAAAGGCAGTGCTAAACCTAGAAATCAGGAGAAAAGAGGAAGAAGTAATGTACTATTTTGTTTCAGTCAAATTTAAATTGTATTTTATGTTACAGGAAATACATCAAAAGAATATACAAATCCTTCCAGGCAGTGTGGAACATAGAATACAATTATGGAGAGGTTTTGTATTATATATACCAGTGGCGAAACTTGGGGGGAGGTAGTGACTCACTGAAATTTTTATATATGAGCCTAAATTATTATCCAACATGCATTATCTATAAATAAATAATAAACAATTTAATTTGTAATTTTCAGATTTTAATCATAAACCCAATTTAACCATAGTCCCTTTTCACCACCATACACCTGCCGAAAATAAATTTTTTTCAAATTCTCTATCCCCCCCACACTACAGCAAAAAAATTAATCCTGGTTGCTCCACTGATATATATGCTATATATACCTATTCTATATTTATTATCCATTCAAAATTTATAAAAAAATAAATACAGTATTTTTCCATTATGGTTTTAGAAAGCCATACCATACTATATTGTCTCAGTAAATCTAAACTTTGATTGAAAAAAATATTTTCCTTTCTCCAAGATTTTTATATTATATTATTAATTATTACATTTAACAATTTTTTATAAAAACTAATAAATATTGAATGGAAAGGTAAATATATAGTTATTTCATATTTTAGACAATTGTATTTCATTCTGTTTCTGTATATTACATTTTTTAAATGAATAAATAAGTAAATAATTTAAATATTTTAACAACGGAGTTTTATTGCTAAAAAATTATAAATTGGTTGTCAATTTATCAAGCTGACAGTTTAATTTCTGAATGAAGGTAAGATTTAATGCTAATTAACCAAAATATGTATCGTATAATATGTATATTTATATTATAAATAAATATCTCGTAGTTCAATAATTATAATTAACGCGTCATGCTGCATAAATAGCGATATAAAATAAAATTGTGCTTTGGCGCTGTATGTTAAACAAGGATAGATACACCTAATGTATACGCTATCTCTTTTTAACATCCTCGCTCGGGCCACACTACGTAGTGAGCGTTCCAGTTATTATATAGTTCAATGGTGTTTATTCATTGGGATTTAGGTGTTTTACCTTTTACTAGTGAATGAACACTGTGAATTTTATTTTATTATTTTATAATTTAACGTGATCATAGGTAACTTTAATATAATAATCAATACATTTTGGTTAAAATAACTACCTATCATTAAAAAATTGAAATATGTATGTATTCAATAATCAATAATATTATCTTTAGGTGCTCAAAAATATAACAATGGTCAACAATAAAGTCCCAGCTAAGATCGACAAGGTTTTAAAAGAAAAAAAAAACTATGTACGATTTAACTACACCCAAGAGGAACTCATTAATGTAGACATGCAGTTAACACAATAAAAAATAAAGAGAAATCTCTGAATCAGGTAAATAAAGAAACAGGGATTCCTAAGTCAACCCTTAGCAATAAAGTTAATAATAAAGTACCTATCCTACGAAAAATGGGACCTAGTACTATTTTATCTTTTAACGAGGAAGATTAAAATTGTCAAATGGATTTTGGCTAAAGCTAAAGTAGGATTTCCTGTCCACCCTGAAAACATCAAGGATTCTATTATAAAAATATTAAAAAGTTTCCCTAGAAAAAACCCTTTTAATGATGATAGACCTGGAAAAAAATGGTTAGTTTCATTTTTAAATAGTCACCAAGAAATAGGAAAGAAGCACACAGAAATAATTTCCAAAGCAAGGGCAGCAGTCACTGAACATTCTATTAGACTTTGGTTTGATGGAGTTTCAGTATTTCTAAAAGAAGAAGGATGTTCGGATATTCTTTTTGATAGTAGAAGGATTATTAACTGTGATGAAACAGGTATACAACTTTGTCCAAAAACTGGTAAAGTATTGGGTCCCAAAAAAATGAACAATTTTTATGAAATAGCAAAAAACAGCGAAAAATAAAACATAACTGTTTTTTGTACATATACTAAGATTGTATGTTGTTGATATTAACTACAACTTTACTAAGTACCTACCTACATTATGTTATTTTTTAATGATTTTATGTTGTTGATGTTAACTAATATACTAAGTAAATTTTTTTTATGATTTTATTTTATTGATATTAAGTACAAAAAAGTACATATTTTTGTTGTTTTTTAAAAAATATAAGTATTTAAAAATTTATTATTTTATCAGGTGTTCATTTATAGAGTTATAAGTGTTCATTTATCTGACGTTGTTCATTCACAGGGAAATGTGTGTTCATTTACTCAGCATTTTGTTCATTAACTAGAGAAAATTGATTTATTTCAATAAAACATTTTTTAATTGTGTCTATGTATTCTCTTCAATTTTTTTTTAATTATAAAACATAAGATTATATACCATATAATTCGCAATTAAAAATTGAACTTGATGAGACTAAAAGGTATTATGATACAAATATTTATTTGTCTACAAAACCTTAGGTGTTCATTTAAATAAGTCTAGCAACTAGATAATAATAATATATGCTCATAAGCGTTATTTTAAGAAAAAATTAAAACAAAATGTAATACATTAACTTTATAGTAGTATAGTACAATGTGCATAAATGAAATTGTTATAAATATTAAAGAAAGAAGTCATGGAGGGGATCTATCCCCCCCCCCCCGTTTGACCACCACTGAATCAAATACTCGTAGGTTAGGTTATTATTCAATTTAATCTTAGAGAGTAAGACAGTTATACTGTTTTTTAAAAGTAATTTTTTTAACTTTTTTTGTGGATTACCAAGAGTTGTAATAAAGATATATTATAATATTAACAACTTAACGTAATGATGTTACTTTATTAAATACTGCTTGGACATTACAAATTATTAAACGATAGTCTACTAAATCTCGTACTGAACTTGAAGTTATGGTTGATACGTTGATAGAATTATTATCATACACATCTAAATAATTTTAAAATAGAATTTCGTTTAGATTTCTGTTTTTCATCGGAATTGTTGATGGTATTATCATTAAAATGTTCTATGTTAGAGAAATCCTGATCCAAAATGGGTACATCTATTGGCATTTCGTCTAAAAAATTTACAATTTCATTTTTGTGATTAATAAGCAGAAATATATGAAACCTTTTCATAAAAAATACTTGTTTTAAATAATAATATTACTCGATTTAGATATTAAGGTTCCGTTGCTCGAAATATTATCTTTTGATTTTGATCCACGCTTAAAACATTTAAATATTCTTGTTAAAAGTTTTGGTTTGGCATTAGCGCTCTCAATATTTTCATCGCAATTATTCATGATGATACTATTCGGATGCGAGCAAGGTTCATTCGTTAGCATTTCGTCTATGTAATTAAAAATTTTTTTTATTGTATATTCTATTAGTATGAAATGAATATATGCAACTATTTGTAGGTTGTAATTATTACAAAATAAAAACGTATGACTTTTTCAAAAAAATAAATAAATAATAGTTAAAAACAATAATTACTAGTATCAGACTTTATGTTTCGTCGCTTAAGATTTTTAAATAATCTTCTTAGAAGTTTTGGTTTGGATGTAGGTTTGACATTTATATCGTTGATGTTATCATTAAAAATTCCCATGATGGAAACATCTTGATTCGATGGCATTTCGTCTATATCATTTAATAAAATATTTCATTGTATTTCTTATAGTATGAATATATTGTTTGTGTAACTATTTAAGAGATTCCACATGGATTAATAAATATTTACTCATGTCGAGATTATAGATTTCTTCGTTTAAAATTGTACTATTGCTATTCAATCTAAATTCTTGTTTCAGATCTGTAACTTCTTCTTCCATAAGATTGAGATTAAAAATTGGTTTGACATCAGAAAGGTTAACGGTATTATTTTTGAAACGCTCAGTAAGTGAGAAATCTAGATCTAAATCAGGTTCATTCGTTGATATTTCGTCTATAAAATTTACAATATTTTTTATTAGATACTCTATATGTTTGAATGTGTTCAAATATTTGAGGTTTTCCTCAAGGTATAATAAATATTCACTTGTACCGGGATTATAGATATCTCCGTTCACATTTGTAACATTTAAATCTAAACCTAGACCGCGAGTAACGTACCCCTCTGCAAAGGGATTCAAGTTATTTGTTGGTCTGACATTGTGTATGACGATACTGCCATCATTAAAATGTTCAATGTTTGAAACATCCGAATCATTCTTTGGCATTTCGTCTATAAAATTTACAATATTTTTTATTAGATATTCTATATGTTTGAATGTGTTCAACTATTTGAGGTTTTCCTCGAGGTATAATAAATATTCACTTGTACCGGAATTATAGATATCGCCGTTCACATTTGTAACATTTAAATCTAAACCTAGACCGCGAGTAACGTACCCCTCTGCAAAGGGATTCAAGTTATTTGTTGGTCTGACATTGTGTATGACGATACTGCCATCATTAAAATGTTCAATGTTTGAAACATCCGAATCATTCTTTGGCATTTCGTCTATAAAATTTACAATATTTTTTATTAGATACTCTATATGTTTGAATGTGTTCAACTATTTGAGGTTTTCCTCAAGGTATAATAAATATTCACTTGTACCGGAATTATAGATATCGCCGTTCACATTTGTAACATTTAAATCTAAACCTAGACCGCGAGAAACGTACCCCTCTGCAAAGGGATTCAAGTTATTTGTTGGTCTGAAATTGTGTATGACGATACTGCCATCATTAAAATGTTCAATGTTTGAAACATCCGAATCATTCTTTGGCATTTCGTCTATAAAATTTACAATATTTTTTATTAGATACTCTATATATTTGAATGTGTTCAACTATTTGAGGTTTTCCTCAAGGTATAATAAATATTCACTTGTACCGGAATTATAGATATCGCCGTTCACATTTGTAACATTTAAATCTAAACCTAGACCGCGAGTAACGTACCCCTCTGCAAAGGGATTCAAGTTATTTGTTGGTCTGAAATTGTGTATGACGATACTGCCATCATTAAAATGTTCAATGTTTGAAACATCCGAATCATTCTTTGGCATTTCGTCTATAAAGTTTACAATATTTTTTATTAGATACTCTATATATTTGAATGTGTTCATCTATTTGAGGTTTTCCTCAAGGTATAATAAATATTCACTTGTACCGGGATTATAGATATCTCCGTTCACATTTGTAACATTTAAATCTAAACCTAGACCGCGAGGAACGTACTCCTTTGCCAAAGGATTCAATTTAAATGTTGGTCTGAAATTGTGTATGTCGATATTACCATCATTACAATGTTCAATTATGACATCATCCTTATCCAGTACAGGTTCGTCCGTCTGAATTTCGTCTATATCTTCCTGATCCAAATCATCAGTGTGGGGAAATATCTAGATACATTTTTTTATATAAGAACATTTTTTTCATTCAATTTATTTATATAATTTTTAATTCTCTCATTTACATTTTCATCTAGATAAAATTTTTGTTATCTACGAGTACTTATCAGGATAAATTATTTAGACGGACTAAAAATAAGATATGTTCTTAAAATATAATATTTAAATTCTATCCTCATCACCAGTTGATAGATTATTTAGTAAGGCAATCGCCCCCCCTGAGAATTTTTAGACCAGGAAAATCTTATATAACTAATGGGTATAGGGTATTTGAGTATTTCATTAAAAAATAAAAATTCCGAAAAATTGTATCGATGATAACAAATTGGTAAAAATGTACATACATTTTCCTTTAAGGTACATATGTCGTCATGCACACTACGTCATGTAGATCACTGGCCAACTACATCCCCATGGGTCATTTAGTCACCGGTAACCTAGTTGACGGGGTATCAAAGTGGTCAATCACTTGTTATTATCTATGATAACTGACTCTAGCTATTAGCATGATTTTAATAATCCTCAAAAAGAAGTAATACTTCCATTATATGATAATGTTTTCATAATATTTAATAGTATAAATATAGGAAACTTAATTTTTATTTTTGACAATTATATTATACTACAATATAAATTTGAAATTTTATATTAAACTTATAAATTAGTACCTAATAAATAATAATTTTAGAAGAGGGACGACCGCCCCGTCGCCCCTATCTACGAGCCGCCACTGGCTAACATGTATGTAAGTCTTTAAATTTTTTTATATATATTTTAGTTATTAGTAGGACTGGGATTTGTATGTAAATACATATTTTTATTAAAACATGATAAATTAATTATTGTAAATGATAAATTTGTTTCACGTGATTTGCAATGGAATAAGACATATTTTATTTTACATATTTCGTCATAAATACATGTTTTTACATATTTTGTAAAATTTCTGCTTTATATTACATATTACGTAAATTTTGACGATTTCGGTAATTTAATTCGTATAAATTGTAAGTGTATGCATAATATGGGAAATAAGTATTAGTTAAATATTAATAACTTAATTATAGTTTATCTTATTTGTTTCTGTTCGATAACCATACATTAATATTCTTAGATTATACTTTGTATTCAACAATTATTAGTTAAAATATATTTACAAATGTTCAGCAATGTCAGACGTGTAAGTACTTGCGTTCGCATGGTTGTGAAAATATCTTAATATTTTATATTTTTTAAATTAAATTGATTAGAAATTAAAAACAATTAAGTAATTGTATATTATTCAAAAATTATTTAGAATATAATTTTAATTTTACACGTTGACATAATTTAAAATTTTTCTTATTACATATTAGATTCTGAACGAAGTGAAGAATGTATTGATTTTACTATGATGTGTGTTTTTTTTTTTTTTTTTTGTGTCTGACGACAACATTTGGAGCAGTAATAATGCTCCGATTTTTGACTTCAGCTCCTCTTTGAATAGGAAAATTTATCTAGTTGGTACTTTGGGGGGGTCAAAAGTAAAATTTTCAAATAGTTTTCAAAAAAATCGAGAAAAACAAAAAAAAAGTGACAGAAAAACGGCAATTTTACGAAAAACCACTTTTCGACAAAATCGATTTTTTGATTTTGCTGTAACTCAAAAACGAATCATTGTAAATACTTGAAATTTTCACCAAATGTTTATATTATGGTTATCTCTTTACAGTTAAATTTTCAAAATATTTTGACCATCTTTAAGCTACTTATAGACCATTGAAATTATCGACTTTTCTAAGTTTTTTTTCTTCAAATACCGATAAAAATTTTTTGGGTGGCCAGAAAATCTTGAAAATTTAACAGGTTTCTTATAAGTTGTTCTTAAAGTGATAAAAAAAAATCCGAAATCGTTAGTCACAATTTGTTTTTATAAGTGCTTAAAGTTCGAATTTATACGAAGTATGTCAAAATTTAAATTAAATTTCATACTCTCATTATACGTATGTTGCCAAATACTTTTTTTATTAATAAACAGATACTATAAAGTAACTATAGTAACATATAGTAACTATACTATTTGTTTTAAAATAGAATATATGACAATATTTAAATATAATATATCCTAGACTGACAAATCATCTTAGTTCAGAATCGTTTTTCGTATACAATGATACCTATCATTGCATTCAAATTTAACCTACCATAGTCCGAGGTCCACCCCATCCCCTAATATACAGCAGAGCGATACCCACTTACCCGCTTTTTTTATTTTATATTACATATTTTGGCCATTTTAACTACATATATATGTACATATTTTTGGTTTTTTGTTACATATTAATCCCAGCCCTAGTTATTAGTAACTAAGAAGGGGTACCCAAAAAAATTTTTTGATTAAAAGGGGTACCGTGTTTATGAAAATTTGAGAATCCCTGCTTTATATAATAAATAAAAACTATTTTGTTCACTTAATTTTTGGTTATATGGTACCCCCCCCCCCCCGGCCAAAACTTCCTGGAAAAGTTTGCTTTCCCTCTAGATCCAGGCCCTCAATATTATACATATTATTATTAGTATTATAATAAATACAATTAACTATATAGATTATGAACGTACCTGGAACCAGTTACCAATTATTTTAGGGTTTTGTGTATGCTTGCAAAGTATTTCACGAAGTTGTTGTATCTTCATTTGCGAATCGTCTTCTTTTTTTTCTGGTAATTCATATGTACTTCTTTCAGCGACAGTTTCACCTTCATCTGTTTCCATTATTGTTTCCAAAAGACCAAATTTCTTATAGTTACGTAATCCTTCCATGGAGTTAACTTCTCAAAAAAAAAATTGGGAAAAAAAAAAAAAAAAAAAAATTGGAAAAACAAAGATTATATTGAAACAATAAAAATTTAATAAATAAAAAAAAAAAAAAAACTTCTCAAAAACTTGCGTTGTGACGCGTAATAATTTACTTATAGTAGATAATAAGTAGAATATTAAATAACAGAAAGATATAAAAAATCTAAGTAAATGTAAATGGTTTTTTTAAATATTCTATGAACACGATTTTTTTTGTCAAAAAAACACAATCCAATGAATGCTATAAGACAACTGATTATTAGAATCGAATATTAACGGTTGCTAATGGAGTAATAGGCTCATGTAAATAATATAATCTATGTTTGTTTATTTCAGCCGTATACCATAAGCCATATATAAATAATAATAAAAAAATAAAAATAGAATCATTTATTCGAAAATATAAAATTAATTTTTATTCTCATTCCAGAATAATATAATACGGTACGTACTACGTAGTATTGTACCACTGTAATAGTCGAAACGAAACCGCTAACCTGTAGAGTGCATCTTACTCTGTATATACCCGATACAATAATACTTTAAAAGGTATAACTTTTATAGTTAAATAGTTTTCACAGTGCTTTAATTTGTTTATAATCATAAACGCACATATGTATCAGCTATATATCTATTTACTATTTAGTAATTTAGTATACGTCTTATACATGTTATATAATATTTATATTCTAGAGACGTACAGCCGTACAGGCAACATTTTATTTATTAATCTTCATTTTCTATATTACCTATTGCCTATTGATTATTAACTGTAGTTATGAAGCTTTTTTCAATAGTTTTTTTTTAATGCTTTTATTTAACATAATCATTACGTCAACAACTATAGTTATTCAGCATACTGTTTTATATACACAGAAGAAGGTCTACAGATAATATAAATTTCATTAAATTCAGTAATTCCATGTAAAAATAATAATTATTTAAAAAAATAATAAAATAATTTAAAAACTTTTAAGTATTATGTTAAAATAAATTTAAAAAAGTGGGCAAGTGGGTATCGCTCTGCTGTATAGTAGAGATAGAGAGTAGGTCACTGATCACTATAAGGGATGTGTTAAATTTGAATGCAATGACGGGTATCATTATATGCGAAAAACAATTCTGACCCGAGATGATTTGTCAGTCAATAATAATTGTTGGGTATATTATATTATTATCTATATTTCAATTGATATTTACTTATGTATCGTTATTTAACGCGATTTCGTAAACAATTTAATTTCATACGCTTTTAAATTTTTTTCTATATTAATGCTGGAATTTTTTGTACTTGAAGGAAAACTTATGGATAACCTTTTATTGGATTTTTGAACCTTAAGTATAAATCACAAAAATTTTATGAATATTCAACTTAAAAATACCTTGCAAATTTCCGTGATTTTGATATATTTCGTAAACATTTGAACTTCAAATGCTTATAAATACAAATTGTGAGTAATGATTTTTGATTTTTTTTTACTACGATAAGTACAACTTATAATAAACCTTGTATTAAATTTTAAAGATTTTTTGGGTAGTCAGATTTTTTTTATCGGCATTTTAAGAAAAAAAACTTTAAAAAAGTCAAATAAATTCAATTGTCTAAAAGTAGCTTAAAAAATATCAAAATATATTGAAAATTTAACCGTAAATAGATAACCATAATATAAATATTTGGTGAAAATTTCAAGTATTTACAATGATTTGTTTTTGAGTTACAGTAAAATCAAAAAATCGATTTTGTCAAAAAGTGGTTATGCGTAAAAATTCCCGTTTTTCCGTAACTTTTTCAGGGTTTTTCCTCACACTTTTGATAACTATTGGAAATTTTTTACTTTTGACTTCCCAAAGCACCAACTAGATGAATTTTCCTTTTCAAAGAGAGGCTGAAGTCAAAAATCGAAGCATTATTACTACTCCAAAAAGTGATGACACAGACACATAAATAAAAAAAAACACACATCATTGTAAAATCAATACATTCATCACTCCGTTCAGAATCTAAAATGTTTCTACCTAATAGTTATTAATAATTGTATAACTTAACAATGAATATATCAATTAGTTTAGTTTATTTGGTATGATGTGTTGTTCGAAATTAACCATACAAGTAAACTACTTCAATCAGTGTCATTGAATATTTCAGAAACTATTACACAATTAAACAATATAATAATTAATAATATTTTTGAAAGAATATCGTACAGATGAAGGATTTCAAAAAACGTTAGAAAAAGCTTTAACAGATTTGAACTTCAAATTAAGGATAACTTTCCTGTCCCAACTCAAATTCGACGTAGAAATACTCAATTTGCGTATGAATCACAAGACGAACCTATTCATGACCCAAAACAAAGTTTTAAAATTAACTTTTTCAACCAAATTTTAGACACTGCTATCCAATCAATCAATGAGAGATTTTCACAACTTACTGAACACAGCAATTTATTTTAATTTTTCTATAATATAACTGAGATTTCTGATTTTGATGAACTTATGAAAAATTGTAAAGATTTACGAATAGCAATAACTTCAAGTGATGGGTTTAGTTTGGATATAATTGCTGTTGAAATGTATAGTGAAATTATTATTATTATTATTATTATCTTTGCAAAAACGTTTTACTTCCGAAACATGTAAACCGAAATCGTTTCTTGAGTACATTTGTAGAAACAAGTTGATAGAACTATACCCTAATACTTATGTGATATTAAGGATTCTATTGACTATACCTGTAACTGTTGCAACAGCCGAAAGGAGTTTCTCAAAACTTGAAATATTAAAAAATTATTTGCGATCAAATATATCTCAAGACCGATTAGTAGGATTAGCGTTCTTTCTATTGAAAAGGAAATTGCTGAAGAATTAGATATGGATGAACTTATAGAAAGCTTTGCTTCACTAAAAACAAGAAAAGTCAATTTTAAATAAATTAAGTTTGTTTTATTTTATTGTATCAATATTATTATAATAATAATTTGTTTAATTTTTTAAGATTATGACAATAAAGGTTTAATGATTTATATGGTTAAAAAATAAAGAAAAATATTTTAAGTATAAGTATTTAATTATTATAAATTATAAATTAAAGTAGTTATATTCGTAAATAAAGTCCTGTACTTACAACTTACCATTTGCCTACTGATATTTATTGTTTACTCAGTTTGATTATTTTTCCACTAATCATCCACTGATTACAAAATAAATATTACACAATTTTTAACTAATTCATTATTAATAATAACAAATTCCATAATAAATGTTAAAAGCCAACTAGGTCAAAAAAAGTCATTAATGAAATCGATTAAAATCCTACACATGAATGGCAATGAAAAAGAAAACATAATAATTAGCGATTAGAATTTTTAGCGGATATTCTCTGAATCACATCAACTGACATTGTAAATTACTACAGTAGTACAGTGTTAAAAAATAAATAAAAATTATTATAGCTTATCGAATACCGTAATCAAGAATGTAATTAAAATAAATAATAATTATATGAACGGAAATCCCGAACAGCATCTGAAATGCTGACGTATCAGAAAATCTAATATCACATATTTCGTTTGAGGTAATTATGAGTCACGTAAGTATGCCTGTGACGTGATATTATAATTATAAATACAACGTATCAATTGAACTTTAAAGGTTATTAAAGAGCAATAGTCTTATTTTATGTTTATTATAATTATTATAATAATATGAGGTTTCTATATATTTGTGTTATTTGTACGTTATTGTACGTCTATTATGATATAAGCAAAGACAATATTAGAGTATAAACATAGAAATATATTTATTATTTACAGATACTATCAACAATTTAAAAATATGACTATAAATAGAGTTTAAAACAATTTAATTAATAATTAGTTTTAAACTTTTGGCCAGACAATTTGTTCAATCCATGAAATATATTTTGAAACTCGTGTATAAACAGCAGGTGAATTCGCTTGTCCACAAAATGGCCCTGAAAATGATGTTATCCCTATTTGCGAATACATGCACTTGTAATTCTTATGTTCTATTTGAATAGGACCACCTGAATCGCCCTGAAAAATTGTAAAATAAATGGTATTTAAAGAAATATTTATAGTGTAGAAATGTAATTAATTGAATAGGAACACAAATTGCTTACTTGACAAGTGTCATTTCCGCCTTCTGGATTGCCAGCACATACCATTAAGTCATTAAGGATTCCTTGTGCTATTTTTTTTTCCCTATTTGGCAAATAAAAAAAAATTTTATTGCACTCTTCGGTTGAAACAGTTTGTATTTGCACTTTTAATAAATGTGAGCTTCCAAATGAAGCTAAATAAATATAAATATTTTCATTAAATTTATAAATTATAAATCTATGTATATAAGTTTCATATTTTATTTAAAATATATACAATAAACTTACCTGTATCAGTGTTACCCCAACCCGTAGCTACTACTGCTGGTGGTGTAAAAGAATTATTTGTATTGAGACAAATAGGTCGTACATATGGTGAGAAATCTACATCTCTATTTAAACGAAACAATGCTATATCGTTATAATGGGAATCTGGATTGTATTTCGGATGTATTATTCGTTCTACTATTCTATAGTCTGTAGGTCTGGCATCATCGGTGTCCGAAAGATAGTCTAGTTCACCCAAGCGAGCCCATATTGCAAATCTCCTGAAAATATAGGTATTTTTTGATTATTCATGTATTTACATGCTTTACAGATAAAGTTATAAGCCACTGTTTTTTAGGTTTTCAACACTAAAAAGTAAAATGTAATAATATTTGCAATGTGTGATTTATACGTTATATTATAATGATAATACGTAATAACAATAATATTAATGTTATTTTTTTGGCATTTGATTATTTATTTAATTATTTCAATAAATCCATTTTTTGAAATTGTCATTGAGTGTACAAATTTTTATAATTTAATTTTTACATTTCTTACAAAAATTCTTAAGTTTATTGTTTAGTCTCTATTAATTATATATAATATATAATATATAGATTAATGTTTATATATCATTATTTTTAACCTTATTTTGAACACCGCCACTACTAACGCTCTTATAAATTTATAAAATAAAGTTAGGCACTTGATGAACCAATACAATCATTTCAATTTATTTCTGTTAGTACAGTATATACGTGACTAATATGTATATATTTTGGTAATCATTAATTATGACCGTTGAAAATATGACCAAAGAAAAATGTGTTATAAAAATATCTGTTTTTATAGTTAAATACTATACTAGTTCAGGGGCGTTCTCAGGATTTTTCTATGGGGGGGGTTCTGAAAATTTACTTGAATTTAATAGTATATAATATCAAAAGTAGAAAAAACGTGTATTACTAAAATGTAGGAAAACAAAGATCCTTGGGGGGGGATCTATCCCCCATATCCCCCCCCCGTGAGAACGCCCATGTACTAGTTGTCCCTGTACATTTAGTTGTCCGAAAGTATTAAATTTGGTTGTCAAACCTAACATTAAGCTTTGCGGTTGGTACTGTTTTAAGTGAAGTGAATTGATGATATACTATTGTCAAAAACTAAGTTAAAAATAAAGAAAGGTAACTTATTACAGTAAAGTTAATTAGCTGCCTTATTAGTTATTTTTTTATACTTAATATAACGAGTTAAATAAAAGTATTTAATTTAACTATTCATGCTTAAAGATATTTTTCAGTTTGTTCAAATCTAGGGTATAATTAAGTGTGTTATCGAATGCCATTTCAGGAATTCCAATAACTTATTGAAATAGAATTTGAATATTTTTATAATAGAAAATAGTTAGTGTGAATTTTGATTAAATTTGATGTACCTATTGACTTTTATAAGAGAATAAGAAGAATTCTGTTTTGTTGAATCAGTGTTATTCAGTATAAGGTGTATTTTGACGAATTTCTAAAGTAGTAATATTTTTATTTATACTACAATATATTTAGCAATCGTCATGCAAAATGATATAATTATTATTTTATAGGTTTTGAAATTTTTAGAAAGATATTTCGTTTATGGTCATTAAGAACATTGTTACGCTTAGAATTAACCTTTCGGAAAGTTGTATTCTGTAAGATAAATGTTTGAGAGATCGTTTTAAACTATTACTTAAATCGAATTGTTATTCTAAAAACCGTAAACATAATGTGTAAATAAGTATAAGTACATACTGTGTATCTTTAGAGCCTGATTTTTCACAGTGGGCTGCTGTTAGTACAAATCTCTTACTTATCAATGAACCTCCACATAACCATGAATACATGTCTGGTTTTTCATCATAACCTAGTAAAGCCTGTAATATTATGAAATATCAATAAGTACGATTAAATACAATAGGTATTTTATATTTGATGTGGTCACCATATGAGGAAACTCCTTTGGTTCAGTCCGTGTACCATTAGTAATTAAGGTTATGGCATCTACACAATCTGTAGTTTTTATGTATAAATCCTGATCATTTAATAGTGTTGGGTTCTTAACATAACGATAAATTAATTTTGAATATTCTTCACACACTATTTGTTAAAATATGTTGTATACAAATAATAAATAATATTCAAGTACCTACGTATTTTTTAGCAGATTACTTATTGCCTATACATACTTTCAATAGAAGAATATGATTCAATAATATTTATTTTGTTTGTTGCAGGATCTTGCGGACAACAAACAATTGGAGTTGGATTTAATCCGTTGAATAAACAAAGTTGAGGATAAATTTTTTTCTTAAGTCCTTCTTTCGCAACTTGACAGTCATTAATATCCATACATATGGAGGCAGAAGATATCCCATCGCCTATGCGGCAAACTTCACCTATACCTAAATTTAAAAATAGATTCATATTTTGATCAATTTACTTTAGTTAATCTATTGACATCAGTAAAACCTAAAATATGTAAAACGACAAAATTACATTTAGGTTTTACGAGTATTTATCTAGGAAGAAGAGCTTTTTTTCTTAGATAATATATGATTGATATCGATCATAATTATAAAAATTAAAGGCCAAACTCAAAACGTAATCAAAATTTGTTCAGTAAAGAATTTCCTATTGACTCACATTTAAGAAATAATAATAATAATAATTTTGCACAATCAAATTAAAAACACATATAGCTAAGTGATATGTTAGAATTATTCTATAATATACTGAAGCAAGTTTCTTTTTTATTTCATTTAATATTGGTTGAAAATAAACACTGATAATGAAATATATATTCTATAGATTAGTTTTAAATGTGTAGATAATAACTTTTACAAATAACTAATTGTTAATTATACCTAAGTAACATTTAAAGGTTTATTGTTCTATAAACAGTCATCATCTAATTTTACTCGGGATCGTTTTTCAAAAGCAATTGTTTATTGTTGCATTCAAATTTAAAATAATTTAACAGTATGAAATACTATGCTCTACTATTGTTTATCGTTCATACCATGAGTTAGTTAAATCTAAATTTAATTTTAAGTTTAAATAGTGAACATTAAATTGCGCAATAGATTATTATAATAATATTATCAATCGTGCGTTTTATTAAATAGTATACGTAAGTTCCGCAAAAATTTTACAATTTTTAATTATTACTGTTGAATATACTTCTACCATTGCCCCAAAAATGTTGGTGCCTTAAAGAAACTGTTCGAAGCTGACCCTTATATAGACACGACATTGTTTTAGTTAAAGAATTATGATAATATGTTTGTTATTGTGTAGAAAATATTTTTATAATATTTTTTTTTCATAAAGACAACTAATTACACGTTATTTGTATGTATAATAATAACTATGAAAGATATCAATTGTGCTATTACTTAGGTTTTTCTTCTATAATATAGTTTAGACTGTTCGGAGTAATTAAAAATTTGATAATCAATTTTGAATATGAATTTAATATATGTGTTTATATAATATGTAGGTATATAATTTATTACTTTTTGGTATCATGTTCATCAAAAAATTTTGGCACAATAGTTGATTGACCAATAAGAACATTACCAAAACTACTGTTGGTAGTATTTTCAACGGAATCCGATGATCAATCATTTTTCTGAAACAAAAAAAAAATATCATAACTTTTATGATATACTAAAAAACATGATATTATGCATGCATAATAATTTGAAGATAGTATAGTATAAAATAAATTTATATGTTTCGGTGGGAGAAAAATTCCCATTTTATATTCTGCCTGGAGAAATAATAAAGTGGATTTAGTTAGAACAAAGTAAATGATAACCAATACTTTTCTAAAAAAATTACAAAAAATAAATTTTCACGAAGTATAAATACGAGTATTTTGTATTAACATCTTATATAGATATAATAATATAATATAATTATAATACAAATATATTTGATCTTTTTGAACAATTTAAGAGCATGTTTTAACTTAAATATTATTATTTTAAATTTCTATTCATAATTTTTTTTTTTATTACAATTCATCGAGGTGAAAAATTGTTATTAAATGTTCTACCAGGACATACTAAGATTTTACCGGACATCCTTTATCGATTTTATTGCAGGTCTTGAACTTCGTTCTAAAATATGCATATTAATATATAATCACGTTGTATGTACTTGACATTTCATTTAATTGATTCCTACTAATCCTACTAATCAAAATTAGAAAAATAAACATTGCAGTCTGTAAGGATATTTTAATATAACGATTAAAAGAAAAATCTTTTTACTCAAACATTATTAATGAAAATTAATCCATTGAATTTAATGTAGGTTAAATAGATAATGTATTTTATGTGTATTTATATTAAATTAATAAATAATTTAAATGTAACAAAGTTAAAAGCTTTAATACCATATAAGTATTTACACGGGACTAAATTTAACACTTTCAAAATGTACACGCATTTTAGCAGTCCTTTACCTTACCTTAAATATTTATAGAAAAATAACTTAAAAAATAATTGAAATTTGATGTTAAAAATATGCTTGAATGTTTTTCATAGAGCAAATATATTTAGAAATTTAGAAATTATGTGGGATATTATAACATAAAAATTGGTGAATGTTCTATATGTCTATGGTTTTTTGATTTTTAATTACAACAAAATATCAAATAATATTTAAGAATAAAAAATAATTTTACGCATGAATATTTCGATATTGACATTGGTGTAAAGAAAAATCGAACTTCAAACGGTCATAAAAAATATGACTTTCAATAAACTTTTTATAAGTTAATAAATTAAGAATCTAGTATTAAATCATAAATATAAAGAAGCGGAATTAAAAATGTGTCAAAATAATAACTTTTATGGCTGTAATCCTGCCAATTATTTCATTAAATTTAATTAAGCGTTTTTATTGTAAAGTAACAATTCAATTTTAAGTAATTAAATATTTAACAAATGAATATTAAATAATGTAGGTATACACTTACTTGTCTTCGTACAATTTAAATATACCGGCCCGTGCTTTATTAATATCAATTGTAATATGTAACTAATCACTAACTATATTGTAACTAGACGAAATAACTATTAGGTAGACGTTGATTTCTTGTAAATATTATAATAATTATTAGAGGTTACTTATTTTAATTTAAGAATGTTTATGGTTTATTTATCTTTTTTTTTTCGTATTATGTATGCTTAATAGACCAGATAAAGCATGATAAAAACATTTAATAGTAATCATTTTTTATATTAATTTTTTTATTACATGCTCTATACTAAATTATAATAACAGCATATTATGAACCGTACTAATGTATATTACACGTACAATTATTATAATTTTATTGTAACTAATAAAAAACGATTTATTTATTAAATTATTAGGAGTAGCTACAGTCCTGATCTCATTTTTGCTATAAATCAAAGCCTATATTTTATTATTACAACACCCACCCATGGCATTTGCACGTAATATGATTGAAAGGGTTCAAAGAAAATTCCTCCGTCTCTCTGCCTACAAATTGAATATGTCCTGTCCACCTCACGATTGCACACAAATCCAGCGCCTCTTTTCCCTTGATAGTCTTGCTGATCGTCGTCACTCAGCTAGCATCGCATTTCTCTCTAATCTTCTTTCCTCTAAAATTGACAGTTACGAATCACTATCTCGCGTTTCGTTTAATGTCCCCTCCCGCCGTACAAGATCATCTGTTCCTTTCCACATCCCTTCTCTTCCTCAAACTACTATCATTAATTCATAACTCACCAATCATCCGTCTTATGCGCATTGCCAACAATGACCCTTCATTCTCTCTCTAAAATCTATGGGAAGTCTATGGGAATAACCTCACCATTGTAACTTATTCTTGTATAATTATCTGTATATTAATCTCTTATTATGTTATCATTATGTTCATTTATATTTTGCATATACTTTTCTTATATATGTATCAATATGATATTCATTAGTATTGTTACTTTATTGTAATTGGACATTTGTCCGTAATATTTGATAATAAATTACTGTTGAGAACGTATCTTAGGGTAGTGACTAGTGAGTACAGATTTATTAAAAGTTACATAATATATATTGTATTACAATTAAACCTTTATTTGAGTTTATTATTTGTATAGATAAAACCTTGTTGTTTTATCACACTTAATGTAAGTCCTTTATGCTTGATGTTTTTTATAGTATGATGACTTACTTCATAATTGTGTTTTGTGTACTCTAAATAGAGCTGATCTCTCTCTGTGCTGAATCCAAAGTAAAAGTCCACAGAGCAGATGAAGACAGAGCAAAAAAGTTAGTTTTTAGGTGAAATAATTAAAATACTTGTTAATTTAAAATGTGAAATCACAACTATACATATATACAACTCTAAATATATCAATATAATTTTAATATTATTATTGATTATATAAAATATGAATATCATTACAGAAATATATTTAGTAATACTGCGTTTCAGCGGTTAATTCACATAATATAAAAAGTAATATTATTCATTTGTCTATCTATTGTAGTATAGTATCACGTTCGACTAATTTTTATCAATAACTTTACATTTATTTATCGATATAATAATATATTATACAACATTTTAGTTATTAACTTGTCTTATCAATCAATACCACATGCGGTAAAAGATTCGTGCTATCAATAAAAAAGCTTAATATTTGTTCGGTAGACAGTTTTACATTTTTTATAATATAAAAATATCCAAGTTTGGCCGATACCGCGAGTCTTGAGGCTTAGCCCAGTTCATCGACTGCCCGGTCAACACCTTCGTACTAGGAAATCCGAAATCAGTTCTGTTCCGTTGGTCTTCAGCGCAACACTGTTTTTAAGCGCGCGAACAAAGTCTGTATGTTTTTTTTATATATTTAAATTATTTAGAATCGCTGTGTTTAAGTCTTATTGACCGTCACTTTCGTTGTGTGTATGAACCAGTGTTGTTCTTTCGCCACCGTGTTAATTATATTTTTTAAATTTATATATACGCCTAACATATTATAATATTCGTATTACCTTCTGATTCTGATATCGCCTCCACCGTCGTAGGACTTAAGATACATTCATGTTTCAATTACGTTAATTATTATCTAATTATACAAGTAAATACAATCTATACGCCGGCCAGTAGTGACGCTGTCACTTCACGCATAATCACTGCCTCTATTATTCGCCTCACCATCGTTTATTCATTATTGTTATAAGCATTATAATATTATTATTATTTATTATTCATAAAATTAAGACTTATTCGCCTCACCATCGTTTATTCATTATTGTTATAAGCATTATAATATTATTATTATTTATTATTCATAAAATTAATAAATAATTGTACTTTGGTGACTCTAATTAATATAACTAGGTTATAAAAGAGCACGATGATGAAATAATATTTATCTACATTTTTAATTTTTTTTATATAAAAACAATAATAATATGCAGGACATAAAATTGTATCAAATTATATCTATTTAAATACCCAACACACCAGCAAAACAAAATTGGTTTTTGCTTATGTTTTTTTTTTACTTTTGCTAGGTTATACTCTTGCATATTTTATTAACGTGTTTGTATAAATCAATACATTTATCCCTTCAGTAAAATTCTAAAGTGGGGATTTTTATTCTTTGAAACATAGAAACGTATCTTGAACTATACTACTTAATTATTTAATTAAAACTTTGTGTGATATTATGTTATTTAATATATCATATAAGTAACAGTTATTTTTTTATTTCAGATAAATGATCTATCATTTGATTTTAATGCGAAAAATACCAATGAATGTTTTTATATTATTTTTATTGGTCGCGAAATTTTACCATCAAGCTGATTCCAAATACATAATATTAGAAGGTAATAACTGATTCACATACATACAATACACGTATATTAATAATAATAGTGCATTAGTGTATACATTTTACATTGATAATTTTGTTAGAAGTACAAAGTATACAATTAAATCGATTTAACGGTTTGATTACATGCACTAGGTACAGTATAGGTGTACGTAAATATTAAGTTTAATAATAAAAATATTTCACAATACAACTTAATTATGGCTCACAGTGCTTATAAACATTTTCCGTATGCCACTCTTTCTATATACGATCATTGCACATACACACACATACGCATGCACACACACTCATACCGAACTATATAACAGCAACGAGATTTATCTGGCATGCACGATAGTGACCATGTTAAATGCCATATATTATGTTGCCTCAGCATAATTTGATTCTCGAGCACTACTTATATTAGTGAGTTACACGTTAAAATATATTCAAATTATATTATTATGATATTGTGTCCCCCATGCTACATATATAAAATATAATATTATATTCAAATGTAAATGGCCGTATACAATAGTATACGACACTAAACAGTTTTATTGTTTTCATTTTAGATGAAGAAGATGTTATTATTTCGGTTTATGTTAAAAATAGTTATGATTTAAATGTAAAATGCGATTATTCAGGAGACTTTAAGACCAATAGTTTTGAATGGAAAAAGATTTACAACAATAATAAATGGATGAACCAAAAAGAAAAGCAATTAAATGTAATTAGCAGATCACAATGGTACATAAGACATAAATAATTATTTAGATAAACAATAATTAAGAAAATTAATATTGAAATATCTATTATTTGCATATTATTATTATTGTATTTAACGGTTTTACATAGGTTGAAATTCGAAAAGGTGAGTTATTTAGATTCAGGCCAATATTCTTGCAGTATAAAAAGTACGAACAGGACTGGAACGTTTTTCGAAAAGCGTGGATTTGTTTTGGATACATTATTCACCGTAGACAAAAACTCCAAAGTAAAATTTCTAAAAAATTTCACAGAAAACGTACCGTTATTAGTAAACAGAACTCTACATCTTAGTTGTCCATTTAGGAGTAAGCAATACATTTATGAATAATACTTATTCATAAATATAATATATTATCCTATGCTTTGCTACCCTAAACTAACGATATGTAAAACTATCTTAATATGTATTATTCGATTTTAATAATGATATAAAAATGTTTTTTGATAAAGATTTTATATATCTATAATTTACCCGGCTTAATCTTAGATACCATGTGAAGTTATAAATGTAATGACTTTACGGTGATTTATTTTAGAATTTTTTGAATTTTGTGACAATATTTTATATATTTGTTTTACTTTTGAGTGTGATTTTTTTGATTTATGGACATTTCCCCGTCTGCCATTTTCCCATTAGACATTTCCCCTTTCGATACCTTTCCCCGCTAATATTATATTTATATTAACTTGTAATAATAATAAAATAATAAAATTATTAATAAAGGAAAAATAAGGGTTTCCGGGTCAGTTATTAGTAATTAATAAATAATACCTATTATTTTCAGGTTCAAGTGATACAGAATTTTCATGGTATAAAGATGATAACTTACTTGTTAAAAGAAAAGCAATACTTGATTCTATAGACTTTATTGATAATTATTACACTTCAAAGTCGGTAAGATTATCGGATGCTGGAAATTATAAGTGCGTAGTGAAAAATAGTGAAGGTTCAATCAAATTTAAATTCAATGTTGGTGTTTATGGTAAAAACGATAAATAAATAATTGAATAATTTACTAACTAATAACATAACCAATAAATACATTTCATTATCAGAGGATATGGACAAATTGCCCCCTTCTCTCGATTACCCACAAGATTTGTTGTCAAAGACCGGAGTGACTGTCCAATTTAATTGCAATGCTTTTGATTATATATTGAAATGGCAAATCAGTTGGTACTATTCAAATGATACAAATCCAATGGATATGGACATAAAAAGTGTAGATTTTTCAAAATTTAAAAAGTTAGAGGATAACACCGATGTGAGATTCTTAATACTATATTATTAACCTTGTATTTTATCTAAATTTAATTTTTTTTTTTTGATAGCAATGAAGTGAATATTCTCGAATTGTAATTTGTAAATTAATATTAATAGTTACAACTTTAAGTAAAATAATATAAAATTTAATATTTTAGGATAAAGTGTATTTAATAATGTATGCATACTTAATTAATAGAAAACATTTATTTTAGTATATTGTATTGAACAGGTTACATTGGACAATTACAAATTAATAATCGATTCCGTTACGATTTATGATTCTGGATGGTATATTTGTGTTGGATCAGGAAATCCTAATTATGTAATGGCTGCAGCTAGATTGGATTTGGAGAAAGAAATAGGTATGTCTAAGTACCATAATGTTTATAAGATATAACATACGATAACGCTAATAGGTATCACCAAATAATTTTAGTTGGACATATGATTATAAAAAAACTTTTTTTTTTATTATTAGAAGTAAGGCTTTAACATCACAGGTCATTAGCCTAGTATCAATTACAATTATATTAGAAATAGTATAAGAAAAAAGTAAATTTACAAAATGTATTTGGACTTAAAGACTCGGGAAAAGATTTGTATATTATTAAAATTTGTTTATATGATTGATTTTGGTTAGAAATGAAATAATTTTGGATATGTTGTTATCGTTGAGTGCTTCATCCATATTTGGTGGTATTTCTAAGTTGTTTCTTGTGTGTTCCAGTATATAGTGCAATAGGTTTAGGATAAAAGAAAATGGTATCCTGTCAGGGCCAAGGCTTTTACTTTTGCATACGGATAAGGCATTATAGAGTTAATTTAAGCTAAAAGGCGCGTTCAGGTGATTATCGTCTTGGTGAAAATTTGTTTCTAGTTCGTTTCTGATATTATCTTCAACATTTAAATTATAAAATCTGGGTCGTGATTTGAGCACTCACTGTTTTTATTGAAATGTTGTGCGAAATATTTGACTATATCTGAATGCAGCGAGAGTGTATTGTTGTAAAAATGTAGGTTAAGGGGAAGTTTATCCCCATAATAGATTTTATCTTATTTCAAATTTTCGTTGGGGATGTGTTTGGGTTTATTGAACTAGTAAATTTTTGCAACGATTCTGTTTTGCTTTTTTTTATTATGAATCTTACTTGAGCAAGGGCTTTTTTTTAAGTTTATATGATGGTGAGCTAGTTTGGTTTTTTTGAATTTGTTTAATGCTTTTTATATGACTTGATTACATCATTGCCATCTTTATTCCACTGGGAAACTGTTTTTCTTTTTAATTAAGTATTAGTTCTGCCAATGGTTTGAATTGACATAGAGAGATGGGTGGGTTGTTAGAAAAGAGGTCCTTATCTGGTTTAAGACCAGTGGATAATTAATCAGCTATCTTGGATGATAAGTTAGATCTTGATCTGTCTACTTTAACTTTTTTGCAGTATTCCTACTTCTGTCAATGTCAATATCGTTAGATTCGTTAGTGGCTAGGTTTACCGGAGGGGATGATGATAATTTTATTAGAAACGAGGCTTCAAAAATAGGGTTTTTATGTAGTTCATTAAGTGAGGTGTATGGTTGTCAGTCTTATGAATTTGGTTTGGAGACAGAGGCTGGAAGATTTTTTTTCGTAGGATTGTATATGACTGTATTTTGGGTGTCAATGCCCGTGGTGGAGTGAACGGAAGGTTCTTCTATTAAAGTTTTTTTCACAGAGGAGTCTTCCACAGAATGAGGTTGTGTAGGTTTGGTAGAATTTTGAGAAATGACGTCTATTTTTTTGCAATTGTTAGAGATGATGTGGTAGAAGGATTTGCACATAAAAAATGTTATTCTGTCATTGGTAAAAAATACTCTGAAATCGGCCTGGTTGTGAAGTAGTGATAAAGATACTGGAAGATTTAGTGCGTCTTTATGTTTGATACAAAATTGGTGGTGGAATCTGAATATGTGCTCGTATTTCTCGATATACCAGCTTTGAGGTAGGAAATTTCAGAAACAGGGGTAATATCGATATTTTTAACCTGGTTGGGAATAGAGGCACAGATATTTGATATGATTATCCTCTTGGAAGGATTTATGAGTCTACGTATTTGTATTAACTGATCGTTAATTGTAATAGTTTGAGTAGAATTTAAAAGTGAGTCAAGTATTTTTTCACTTGAATAAAAATATAAAAAACGATTATTTGAAAGCCGGGAGATGAAAACAATGTTCTTTGGTGATATTATTTTTCCTATGGCGAGGATATAGTCTTTTTTAAGTTATACCGTCTATTGAATTAACACAAGTGCCTGTTCGCGACTTGGAGAGTTATCAATAGATGCCACGGAGGCGTAATTACGAGTAGTGTTATGTGTGGTATTATTTGTATGTATTTCTGGGCTGTTGACATTTATACTTGAGATAGTCACCGAAGGTGATGGTGCTGATGAAGATTAAGTAGTTAAGTGAGAGGTGTAGGTAGAGGGAGTGGTTAAAGACGTATTATTTGTATCACTATTGTGTGGTAGATCGTAGATGTATTTGTAGGCTTGGTAATTTTATTGAATTTGTCTTATTTGAAAGTTTAGTCGATATCAGTTTTCTAATTACCGGCAACAAAGACTGTCTGCCCGTTTTATTGACGTTGATCATTATGTGATAAGATGGGTAATTACATAATACAATATTATATTACCCGTATAATGTGTGTGTCTAGCAGTAGTGTGTTATCAGGAGCTATAAAATGAGCACTCGCAAAAAAGTAAACACGGTCCGCTAAAAAAAAAAATACTAATATTTCTAAATAATCAGGAATATTTTAACAACATTAAAAATAACCATGGAACACATAGTTTTAAATAAAATCAAACTTTGCTTTTCTATCAATATTTTCAAAACTACCTAATATTATGGTTAGGTACTTTTATAAATTATTTTTAATGACATTTCGGATTTTTTTTTTTTTAGTTATCTATTGATATTTTAAATCTACATTTCTAACATTTTCTTGGTTTTTTATTTATTAGAGACAATTTTAATTAATTGATGGAATGAGCTTAAAAGTATAAAACATGGTTCCTTATTAGATGGTCGTATAAATAGTAGTTAGTAGTTGGCTTTAAAATATAATTTTTTTAGAAAATTTTAAAATTCATTCTTATTTCATACAAGCAATTATTCATATTTTATTAAAATTTTGTACATTATATTAAAAAGAAATTATTTGAATATCTATTTCACATTTCTCCTGGCGTAGAATAGATTGTCGCTTTCCTATTTGTTACTTAAATACTAGATAATCAATAAATTAAAAATTAAATTGCAAAAAATATTACTAATAAATAATATACAGTTTTTACAATATTATATTCTATACAAAAGTTAGACGGATATTCTGAAACAAGGAAGGTCACATAGTTGATTCAGGACAAGTGTCACGATGTTAAGTAAATTATTATACACAATAGTACTTTTATAAATAAGTTAGATAATTCATAATTACGTACAATCAAGAGCTAGGCACTCAGTATAACGCAGTTTTAACTAAATTCAATCGTCTAAAATAGCTGGTTAATGAGTATTTACAGTGGTGCAATTAGGAAGAGGTAGGTATTTGAAGAAATTGTTATTGTGAGCAAAATTACTGAACCAATGAAAGGGTATCAATATTTCAAATTTAAACTGCAACTGCCTAATACCAAAGTTTTATAAAAATGTATATGGTAAGTCCGTTTGTGGACTTTAGGAATATATGCATTATAGTGGAAATAAATAACTCCTATATTATATTTTATATACATAATATAATAAGTATAGCTTATAACTAAGTCATCTATAATAGCAACTTATAATTATGTCTTTGCGGGTAGTCAAATGTTAATAAAAAGTGGCACTGTATCATTGTATCGTTGTATACTTGAAGTACCATATTTCTAAATATTCCCTAGTTTAACCCAATGTTTTTAAGTTTTTCTGGGGAAATATAAAATGCATATCCTATATTTTTCAGATATAATGTTTTAGTAAATTTTTTATTGTTACTTGTATGTTGTAATAATTAAATTACTTAATTGTAAATTATAATTCAAATGTTTAGTTATGTTTAATTAAGATTTTTTTATATGTTTAAAGAGATGTGTCCGCCTCTAGAATCAGATAGTTTAGATATTAAATGTACTCTAAATGGTAAATATGCCAATTGTTCAAATAATTCGCTACCCAAAACCATTGCTAAACCATTATGCAAGCCAACATATATTGTACCAAAAGGACAAGAAGCTACTCCAAATGAATTAATTTGTCAGTCTAATGGAATGTGGAATAATAATTTATATAATACATGCATTCGAAGTAATTGTATTTTTATCATATGCACACAATATACACAAATATACACAATTTATGTATATTTTACTTAGTAAAATACATTAATTTATTGTCATTGTATATCCAAATACTTTAAGGTTTAAATTTTATATAAATAAAATATAATCGTTAGGTGTAATGTAAATTTAATTATTAGTAGTATATATTTATTGTACTTGTATAATTTCAAATATTATTTTAGACTGCGGTAGAATACATATCAAACACCAAGGAGGTAATGACGAGAAAGCATTTATTAGAACAACGCCTTGGAATGTTATAATATATAAATTTAATGCAAGTACTTCCAATTATGAATTAAAATGTGGAGGATCAATAATTTCTCAAAATTTAGTAATTTCTGGTAAAACTTTGTATAATATTATATAAGAACGAATGAAAATTACCTAATTACATTTCTAGCGGCACATTGTTTTTGGAAAAAAGATATGTCTAAAAATATAACAATAACTGATGGTGAATACAAAATCGCTGTTGGAAAATATGATAGCAATTTTACATTAATTCATAATAACTCTACTCAAATAGTGGATGTAAGTCATTACAATTTTAAAAGTAGAATCTTAGAATCTAATAATAATAATAATAATAGTATGATGTATATGATGTGTAATATGTATAATAAAATCAAAACAATTAAATAGGTGGAAATGATTTATGTGGATGAAAAATTTTACGGAGCTGAAGGTTTTTTTGCTCAAGATATAGCTGTTGTTGTATTAGCAAAGAAAGTTTCTTTTAGTAATGTTGTTGAACCTGTTTGTATTGATTGGGATGATAAATATAATATAGAGAATGGAGCTCAAGGAAAGGTTGGTTGTATCATTATTGAATATTAATATTGTGGTTTAAGAAGGTGCATAGTCAACAAAATGTGGCATAAAAATATGTTTTCGTATTTCAAGTAGGATTTATACATTTAAATAATTTAGCGATAAAAATTTAAAAAATATGGAAATTTACCATGAAACATAATAATATTGGATGATCGAAATAAGATATAAATCACAATTTTTTCGATTTTGGGAAAATTGTCGTCCAAATTTGTGTGATATGTGTTTACCATAAACCCCTTTAGTAAGCCTTATTATTTTGAACTAAAAATCCGTATTTTTTGGTGAAAAAAAATTTAAATAGGTTTGACATGTTCTGCATTCAAACAGCGGTATTCAAGAGCTGCGCGTGATAACGACAATACCATAAAAATTCATGTATCACTCATAACAAATTTTTCTATCACAACCATGAATAGTTAATAAATACCCAAATAATTGTTGGTATGGAACTTATAATTTAGTTCAATATTCGAATAGTACTGTATTTTACATAATCATGGAAAAGCTAACTTATATTACATTTTATTCTTAAGTTTAAATATACTTAAATATAAAACTAAAATTATGATTTATAAACACTGCATTTAACTTAACCAAGTTTTGAGATAATATTTTGAATTACCTGATTACCGTTTAATACATAGGTACATATTTTAAATTGTATACCTTTTATTGTAGTTATTAAAAAAAACCTGATGAAATACGTTATACAATTGAATAAAATCGATTTAAAAAATTAAAAAATGTTTATCAGTCGAACTTTATTAATAATTATACTCATTACCAATACATATTTAAAAATATATTAATATTAAACATTTAATATAATTAATTATTGTACATTTAATAATAGTATTATACATTTACAGATTGTTATTTGGAAAATAAAGTTAAATGGAAAAATATCGAATCCTGTTTTACAAGAAGTATCTTTACCATACATTGATCTTAGTTCTTGTCAAAAAATGTATAACGGATTTGAAGTATTTTTGTTTGGTGATAAGTTTTGCGCCGGTTCTACATTGGGTAATTTAATATTTTTTTCCATGTATAGATTTATCAAATAAAATACGTCCACGAACTTAGCTCATATACTTAGTAATATCAATTATCAGTCTGAAAATGGCACTAAAATTTTGTGAGTAATTTGCGAGAATTTGCGAGTTTATTTTACCCATTCCAATGGCGAGTGGGCCGACTTCATGTAGCATTGTAGTCCACCCACTTTAACCGATTTCGACTAAATCTCTATCGAAAGTTTCGTTTTGATTTGCGAGTATATCTCATTTATCTCATAACATAGCATAATTAACCATTTTTTAGAAATATATAATCATAATATGACTCGATATTCAATATAGGTCGTTTATTTTATATAATTTTTTATAACAGTATTGTATATTATTTATTATATTAAGGTGCGTCTCCACTGCATCGGCTTTCTTTGATGTTTACCGACAACCATCGGGAACCCGCAACCCGCGGCTTCGGCCGATCGGCTACAAAAGCCGCGCGGCCTAGCCGCACGCCAGTGGGGACGCACCTTTATATTATATTTAGTATTCAATAGTTATTGAAAATATATTACAGTAATGATTAAATTACATAGGTATTTTACTTGGATTTAATCTATTAAGCTCTAACATTAAACATTTATAGTAAAAAATAAAGCAAAACACACACTATTGATTTATTGATTGATTTGTTTTGTCCAGAAACCACAATCTATATCAGTGGTTCTTAACGGGGATGGTACCGCCCCCTTGGGGGAATTTCGGTTTCTCTGGTGGGCGATAGTTTTGAAGAGGGTGTTGAGGGGGCGGTGAGCTTTTTCAAATGAAACAAAAAAATCGGTTGGACATTTACAACAAAGGTGATCTACGTTTAGCTTTGCCCAATATCGAACCAGACATCGCCACATTAGCAGCTACTCATCAGGCTCAGGGCAGTCATTGATAGGTAAATATGTATGCATAATATAGAATCTATATTATTCATATATAATTTATGATTTTGAGTACATTCATAAGAATGTATTTGTTTTTCAATTATATGTTTTTTTTGTCTGTTATCGCTCTTTGGGACAATAAAATAATTTTCAACTTTGGAGATGGTTTCTGTTAGCAAATACCATATGCTTTTACTTTTAAAAATAAATACAAATTAAATAAATTTTAAATACTCAAAGGTCAAAAGACAGTTTAATAATATTTTTATTATAATAAATCAACCACAAACCTATATTACTATATTAACTGAACAATAGATTTAGTATCAGGTTCACGTAACACTTACTATACATCACATTTTGAAAAAATGTGGTAGGTACTAATATTATAATTTATAATTTATATTAATAATGTTAATTCGTATTATATATATTGCCTTACAATAGTTGTATGAGTCTGTATTTCGTAGTATGAAAAAAATAACTTAAGTTTCAGATCGTGGAATTAGCTTTGGGGATAGTGGAGCAGGCTTAACTTTTTTACAATCTAGTTATCATTATTTAACTGGAATAGCGAGTCTGAAGAACCCAGATAGTAATGATTCAGTCTCAGCTTTTACAGATCTTAGATTACACATTCAGTGGATTCGCAAACTGTATGACACTTATTCTTCATAATTTTGATTTATATAAGAGACGATATTTTTTTATAGACATAAATATAAAAGTATTTTAATTCTTTATTAATTGAACAATAATTGTAGTTTTTATTTTATAAATTGTAAATTTATCCCTTCTTCTTATTGTATTTTTTTTTTTTTTTTTTTTTTTTTGTTAGGATTAATATTATCTAAAATTAAACATTATTTTAAATATTATTATTTTATTATTTTATTTTTATTCAGTATGGCAGTACCTATCCTATGTTCTTACATAAATTAATAGTGCATATTATGTGGCACCTGATTAGTGATCATTATATATTGTTTTCCAATAAATATAAAATGTTCTATAATCTTTATTGTATTTGGTTATTACTCGTAGTGCTATTTCATAATTTTTTTCTAACCACTAACCACCTTTTAAAATGATATATAATTAATATAATGACATATAAATAGATAAATTTGATTAATTATCTGAGATGATTTTTATAATTTTTTCGGATTTGTTTTCATCTTTCATTGAGTTTTAGTCTATAACAACATTTTTAAATTTTTTTAAAAAACAGCTTAAATTGAATACATTTGTAATATTATTATAGTATACTATATGTTGAGGATGATTCGACGGTGATCAAGTTTGAAGCGTTTTCGGTTGTCCTCTTCCTGTCGCTGATTAGGTCAGACTCTTTTATATATTTTTTGTATGTATATTTTATTATGTTAAAAAAATCTCAAAACATGTATTAGTATTTAATGTCAATATATTATTATATTACATTAAAGTGGATCGACCAGGTAAGGGTTATTTGTACTATTATTATTATTTTATTATGTTATATAATATATCAAATATATGTGTTTTACAGTTTTATGTGGATTACAGTCCATTATTATTAAAATATTATATCATGGTTGTTTTGTCGTGCCGTACCTGGTCTGCACGCGTATTATCTTCCATTAGACAACGTATAAAACCGCCGTACATACGTGCGGATATACGAGTCTACAGACTTCTATAGAATTAGTTTAGTTCTAAGCACTAATATAGATAAGATATCTTATCTATCTCAGTGGTTCTAAGAATTATTTTTTGAATTTTTGTGAGCCCAATAATCATTACCCCTACCCCAGACCCACTAGATTACAGAAATTCTTCCCCATAAATAATTTTTACTCTGTTCGTTACCATGGTCGTATTAACCTACCTAATAAATTAGGAGGTAATCCCGAGGAAACTGTAAATACCATATTCATATAAAACAATAAAACCATAGTATTTTCATCTTATCTCGATAAATTACAAAATTGGTATCTAATAACTGCCACCTATGTTAAAAATTAAAAACATTTAGATTAATTTGTCTACATTTTGCAGTAGCCAAGTGTCTTCTTTCAGAATGTTTTTGGATGTGGAATTTGTCAATTTATTCTAAATTTCTTATTATAGTCCTTCAAGTTTTGATAATAACAACAAACTAAATCTATACATATTGATATTATATTATAAGTATTATTTTCGCCCCTATATTTTAACTCTAAGACAGTTCTCATGCAATAACTTCAATAACCATCTTGTGCAACCCTATATTCCGTAGCATATGTAGTACATATTGTATGTTATACTCGAAGAGAGCATCCAAAAGAGGTTTGCATTTGACTTATACGAATAATTTTATGAACTGTCAGGAAATTTTATACAAAAAGAAAAACAAACTATTCATACAAATATAGATTTTAATATCAATTAGAGTAAATTATTTTTACCTATATCATTAGGATCTAAGTGAACTTTGATACATTTTCATTTTCATATGAATACATTTTGTGTTATACAGAATATTTCTCACGAAATTGTTTAATCCATTTGATATAGTATTTAATATCTGTGAAAACTCCGATTGATTTACGATTGTTTAAGTCTGCATCCTTGACACTTACTATTCCGGTTAAAAAATAAGAATTTTTGTTTTTAATAGTAAAACCTGCACCACTATCTCCTTTGCTAGCTTCTTGTCCTAAAACAAAAAATATTTTATTTATACAATACAAATTGATAATACTATCATTATTGGGCATGTGTTATACAGATTTACATTACTTATATTACAGATGATGTAAATATCTGTACATATACATTTTATCAAAATGCTGTACCTAATGTGATATAGTAACTAGTAGATGTATTATTTCAACTAAAAGATGAAACATTATGTGTTATTTGATAGAATGTTGTTATTATTTATAATAATATTATCTAGTCCTAGTATAACCGATAGATAAATATTACGTACTTTTGCCAACATTTACAAAATCAAATTAAATATCGATTAGTATGCTATATAAAATATAACCACTACAATTCCTCATACTTTACATAATATATTGTCTTAAGTTATCTTTTAGAACCAATAATGATGCAGAAAATCTCTTTGCCTGAAAGTCATTAATTTGGTACCTAGCAACCACGAAGCCACTAGATGATGCAACACAGTAGTTCTACAGATTATTTGGCAACTAAGTTTAACAGTATTGAAAAATACCCTATTATATATAGTCAATAATAAACTTATATAATAATTCATTTAAATAATAATAGGCTACCAAACAACTTTAGATTTCCAACCTATAGTACAGTATAGTATACCTCTATTTTTTAATAGACCAAGAGTATAGATAAAATAATGTAGTACAAATCATCAATTATGCGGTATAGTATTTTATAGTATTTCTGATTTAATAAATGTTAGAACTTGAATGGTTAAATTCAGACGAAGTCGGAAGTATGTTATTATATTGTTTCTAATACATTTCAAATAACGATTACAAAATATAATAATTAAAATAAAATACGAACAGAATATGTTTATCGTTTTACATTTAAAAACTAAAGTGTATACTGTTTTAATAAATAAAAATAAAAAATAATTAAATGACCCACATTCCTTTTACGAGTATTGAATAATATTATAATTATATGTTTCTAAGAAAGTGTAAATAAATAATATGATATTATAATCAAGCAATTTAAGCTGTTAACTGACTTAAAGTAATGTTATAACTATAGTATCACATGCGTGTAGGTATATACGTTTATTCGATAAATATGTTTAAACACAATTGGACTTTGCTAACCGACACTCGCTACTCCAACAACCTCAGTATTCAATATTTTCTTTCCTTCTTCTTTGTCATACACGAAAATACAAAAGTGTCATTTGTAAATTTGATTTTATTGATACAACGCACACGATATGGTTTGGAAACCCATAATCTCGTAGTCTTGTACCTCGCCAATTCTTAATGAATTAGTCGACTGGTAGGTTAGTTGTCAGTTTATTTGTACGTTCCTTGTGTTTTTTTTCTTGTTTGTTTCCAAAGTCTCGAGCAGTAAAACGAAAGTATACAACATTCACATTAATTTAAAAAAACAGAAATAATCAAAAAACTCGATAGAGATAGTATACATAAATATGAATATAGGTACATGTTACATACGTACGTATATTTTTGCATTCATTTTTATACGTACACATTTTTTTAATCCAACAACCACTTTTCCCATATAAGTCGTACTAATGTAGGTACCTATATATTTTGTATTCTTATATTAATTGTACAATTTGATTTAATACTTTAATGGATTTGAAATATATGTTCATATTTAAAAGAAGTGTTTGTATTAATATTAATTGTTTAATATTTTACATTAGATAAGTTTGATGAAAAATAAATTTATTACTTAATTACATAATATTGATAATTTAATATTGTATTACCCGATGTAGAACCGGCACAAAACTTATCACCAGCCACAAGTTTTTGAAATCCGTTTGAAAACATACTTCGACAAGAACTATGATCGATGAATGATAAATTTGCTTCTAATAAGTCCGGACTTAGTTTATCATTTGCCATTTTTCCCCAACCAACAATCTATTAGGTATAAAATAATTGTATAACATAAAATCATAATACATGCTCAATATTAGTCTAGTTTTGTATAATTGTTGGCAATGAGTAAATTAAGTAATTAAGTATTAATGTATTACTGATTAAATTTTTTTTTTTGAAAATCTGTCTAAAATAAAAATTATATTTATCACTATAAATAATGTTATAATAATGGTAAGTTATATGAAATTATAGGTATGCCAACTTTTATATTTTATTTTTTAGTAAAATATCTAGTGGTATTTTCGTTTGATGGGGAATAATTATATAGCAATGGACTGCAATTAAATTGAAATTTTAATGATTCATATTAGTAGATAATATAGAGTTCTACGTCATGCAGTGTCAGCGATTAACTATGTCAAAGTGACTATATGATCCAACAACGAATTATACATAGCACGGACTAGCTGGATGCTGGGATGCTACACATCCCTTGCCCTAAAATATATTTTTATTTTTTATCATACAACTGAAGAATTTAAAGTAATTTAATATTATACTATTTGAATGTTTGTTGTAACTTAATATATATTTACGTTTTTTTACGTATTTTCAATACTTTATTTAAACAAAATAAAATATTTTAATATTTTATATATAATTTACATATTTTAAATTTGCCCTCTAAATTATGTAGCATCCCGTACCCTTTTTTACCAGTACACGCCTGTATACATCGTATATTGAAAAAACACAAATTATGGAACGAGGGACATAGAAGCTATAACCATCCGTGTTAAACCAATAACAATAGTTTTTCACGAGAGATAGGAAACTACCAATTATTACATTGTGCAATATCATTTTATTCTTTTATTCTTTTTTTTTATGAATATTATGTATAACTGTATAAATGATATTTTAGTAGTGTTCTTAATCACGACAAGAATATAATTTAGTTAATACTTCAAACCAACTTTTCCCTGAGTTCCATTCAGTACATTATAATGATTTTTCAAATCAATACATACAGGAGAAACGCCATTATTAATAGAAATTTTATTTGCCATTACTACGATAGCTATATCTCCAGTATAGAGACCAGGACGTCCATTAAAACTTCCATGCAGGTGAATTCTTAAAACCTATAAAATTGTTTTAGTTAATATTATTATTATTATTATTTAATTAAATTAAGGCTTTAAGGACACAGGTTATTAACCTACATTTAGACAATATTGTCAAGTTAATATTATATTCGTACGTAATGTCATATCTATTATTATTAGATTTTAAGATATCAAGTTTTAAGAATTAACTTACATTCATTATTTGAGTAAAATCATTGTCATTTACTGAGTAACTTCTTTTATATTTTCCAACAGCAATTTTATATTGATCTCCTATTACTGATATTGTTTGAGATATACCTTTTATCCAAAAACAATGTGCCGCTAGACATTAATTTAATTAATTTTTTTTGTTCCCCGAATACATTGTAATAACGTTTTACCAGTTATCACTAAATTTTGAGTTATTATTGATCCTCCACATATCATGTCATAATTTCCTTTGATATTTAACTGATATATTCCAACATTCCAAGGTGCTGTTCCAACAAGTGCTTTATCGCCTTCATTGATCGTAGGTTGGTTTTTTATATATGCTATACCACAATCTAAAGTAAAATTTGAATACAAATACAAATGATTATAATAATAATTTCTTATTAATAAGTAAAGTTAGGATGTTGATGACTTTTGCATTTTTTTCCTTTAATTCTATACAATGCTATCCTAGCTAAAAATTTGATTCATGCTATCTTGATGCAAAATATTCTAATTTTATTTTGCATTTTTTTGTTTTTTAATGTCATTTATCAACATTTTTAAGTCATTTTTTGTGGTTTTTATACAATGTGGGGTATTTTTAGATTTTAGAGCAAGTGTTAAACCCAAGTTTGGAAACAAATTTAATTTATTTAAAATCTAACTTTGGATTTGAACAAGTAGTAAAAATTATAAATGTATACTTTTGTTTATTAATGTATTAATATTGTAATCTATAATTGATATTTTAAATTACTATTACACCCATTATCAGGCCTATATCTCTAATAAAAATAATTATTTATATATACATTTTTTTCTCATACTTAATTAGTTTTTTAGATAATTTTTAAGGTCATTTTTTGAAGTTTTTAGGTAATTTTTGCACTTTTTTAGGACATTTTTGTGTGTTTTTTAGGTCATCAACATCCTAACTCTATTAATAAGTAATAAAATATATAAAATAAAACATAATGTTGGGGGTTTAAAAACATATATAGATATTATATATAATATCGATTATTTTTTCATCTTAAATTTTAACGAACATAATATTTGGATGCATTGATAATTTAGTTAATTTTTAATATATATTTTGATAAGATTCATGTTGAAACGATAAAAAATATATTACTTGGAATGCATTTAAATAATTGATAATTCCAAACTCCATCAGACTGACAAGTTATTTCAGGCGACATTATTGATTCTTCTTCGTTTTCCACAATGTATTTTGCCTTGCATGATGGTCTAGCTATTGTATTAGGTATTGATTGATCTGAGCAATCAGCATACTTGCCATTAAGAGAGCAACTAATATCTAAACTATCTGATCTTAGAGGAGGACACATTTCTAAAAATACAAACAATTTACAATCAAACATAACCAAACATCGGACTTATAAAAAATAAATACAGTCGAGTCACGATAACTCGGAGTTGAAGGGAGATAAAAATTCGCTTCTAAATATGTATTATTACAGATATCTAACTTAATTTATATTTATATTTCTAGGGGAATAAAAAAAAAATTGAGTTGTCAAGTTTGTTGAGGTCCGAGTTATCGCGACTCGACTGTAATTAATTATTGCAACGTAAAAACTATAATATAAAACTTACTGAAACACTTGTTTTTAAAACGATTTTTATGAGAACTGCAGCGAAATTAAAGAATATGGCACTCTAGGTACATAATGACTAATGAGTTATGGCTCTTTTCCGAAAAATCTTACGAACGTCAAACATAGCAAGTTTGCGTCCAGTTGAATTAATTGTATACCATTAGCTTCAATAACAGAATCAAAATTATAAAACTTAAAGGTAATAATATTATCTAAGACATCTTATTGATATTTTAATTCTTATACGACTAATAGTTATGTAAAATATCAATAATTTAAAAAGCTCGTAGGTCACTTTAAAATTAAAATATCAATAAAACCTATGATAGTATAATATTAGTGTATCACCTTTAAGTTTGATAATAGGTAAATTGATTCTAATATAAAAACTAAAAGCATAAAATGTATTTACTAAATACAGTACCGCGTTAAGTTATGTTGCCACCCCGGGGCAAATAAGAAATGGCGCCCTCAAGTAAATTACAATTAAAAAATTTGCCACCCCGGGGCAATTGCCCCCCTTGCCATCTGTTAAACGCGGCTCTGACTACATAGACATAATTAAGCAACTAGGTCACATAATCTCCCAACATACTAAAAATTATCCCACATAAATTGGTCTAACCAGGTCCGTGACGATGATCATCGACCATTCTGTCTTCTATCACAACCCTAATTTTGACAGATAACGATAAAAACAATTTTTGCTATTGCGTCATATTCATTAATCTAACAAATTAAAATGAGGCTTCTGAAGAACATTTTGTTTCAAAGATTTAATTGATAAATTTAAAACATTAGTTTATAGGTAAAAATATAATATCTACTACACAAATCCATAAACCATTAAAAAAATCATGGTAATATCAAACTTAAGATAAATTGTAAAATATTTAAATACATAATTTGTCTAGAATAGGGAAATAAAGAAAAATCAAAGAATATTTTATCACCGAAAAACTAGTTTACTAAAATTTAGTAACATTGGTTATTACTTATTACACTGAACTAAAAATAACTATGTATTTAGTTCAGTGGGTTATTACTTATTATAATCAAAATCAGGTAGGTAGTTTAAATATTTATATATATCACATGCAATTTTTAATTAATCTATATTAGATATCCTTATTATTATCTAGGACCTAGGTAACATTTGAAACTGTGAGGTGAATTTTTAAAATTCAAAAGTAGGTAATTTTTGCTTAGTTTAATACCTGACTTATAAATGAGAAACCTTGTATAACATTTTCGAGATGCTTTAGAAGTCAAAAGAAATTAAAATGTGTATCTACATAAACTAAAAAAATAAAAGATTCAAATAATTAAATTTAAAATATCTATAAATAGCAATAAAAGTTTTCAATTGATATCATTCAGAAATTATTCGTATTTTTTTCAAATAAGTTTTGAATTAAATAGCATTCAACTCACAGAATGATTCAACTAAAATGTTGTGATAATCATATTTGAGTGTTATCACAGTATTATGTTATACATTTATAGTTTATAAAATTAAATATTTGAAGTCATACCCAATCTTTTGTCCACGTCCAATTTGGCTTCAGCCATTAACATTTTACTAGATCCTGCTATAACACAAATATACCATCCAGAATCACGAACTGTAACGTTTTCTAGTATCAACTTAAAGTTATACAATCCCATCTGTACAAAAAAATATTTAAAGATAACGATTTGCAGTTTAAATCAATAAACTAAAACGTATTATGTCTGTATTTTTATTGTGATTAGTTATATTTTATATTATGTGTATATTGTGAAATCAAAAGTAAATTTATTTCTACTAAACGTTAATAAGAATTAAAAAGAATATACTTCTAAAAATATAGTATTAATTTAATCTTACACTGTTCATCATTTTAAATTGTGAAAGATCTACAGTTTGAATATCAATGTCCATTGGATTCGTATTATTCAAATAGTACCATTCTAAAAATTCAAGATAGAAAAATGCAATAGCCTTGCAATAAAACCGAGCCGTGTCTCCAGACTTTAATGACAAATCTCGTGGATAAGCGAAAGAAATAGGCATTTTTTTCCCATCATCTGTAGATTTATTGTATTAACTGGTAATGTAATCAACTTAAAAAAAAAAATAAAATTGTCTTTACCATAAACAACTACATTGAATTTAAATTGAATTGAGCCCATAGTATTTTTCACAACGCACTTATAATTTCCAGCATCCGAAAATCTTACCGACTTTGAATTGTAATCATTATCAAACATATTAATTCCGTCAATTATTGCTTTTCTTTCAACGAGTAATTTGTCATTTTTATACCATAAATACACAGTATCACTTGTACCTGTAGTGTTAGACATAATTTATATATTGTTTTAGTTCAGGTTTCGGAAACCTGCGGCTATTTCGATCTTATGTTGCGGCTCTCTAGTCCACACGCAAAAATAATCATTTTATTAGATATAAAAAAAAATATATGTATTATTTTACATTATATTTTTGTCGCTTTTAGAATATGAAATACCTGCACAAGCCATCGTAATCAACTAAATTTAGAAGTGTGTACCAAACTTTCCAAATGCATACAAAACTAATGCTCCCATTGATAACTACCTATATCTATTACTCAATAACTGTATTGTTGAGATATTTGTTTAGTGCTAAAAATATTTGTATGTTTTTACATGAATACATACCTATTATTTCGTTTATAAATTCGTTTATTTTAAATCGAAAATCAATTATAAGCGAATACTAAAATATTGAAACAAATATGTTTTGCGGCTCCTTAAAAACTGAAAAATTATTTAAATTGCAACTTTTGGCTTTGCTGTCTCAAACGGTTTCCGACCCTTGTTTTAGATAGACGTATTACATATCCAATAATTATCGCATATATTTATTGTTAATTAACGGCAGTTATTCATCAATATAATTATGTCAAGAGTGTATATACGTCGGATAGTTTCAAAGTTCTGTTCCGTTTCGGAAAATAGATAGTAATTGTGTCGTTAACTGACTCGGAGATTACAGTACAAAAAATACGAAACTCGTTCCTTAATCTGTACATGGGGGATTGCGGAACCACACGAATTTTGTCAAAACATGTAATATAATTTTTGAATATGGAAAATTACAATCTGTCCCTAAAATCATACTGATTAAATACTAATATATTTGACAACCAATAATAATAATAATCTACGAGTATAAATATTGTTTGACAAAATTAACTATCAACGGTTATTTTGTTTTTGATCAATGCTGTTTATGAAGACAATTTTAGGCATTAATGAAGTATATTATAAGATTATAATATCGATAATAATAGTTTATAAAAAATAAATTACTTACTTATAAATGGACAATTTAGATGTAAAGTACTATTTATTAATAACGGCACGTTTTCTGCAAAATCAATTTCTTGAAATTCTGGTATTTTTTTAGTGACATCAAATCCAAGACTATAATCCAAAACAAAACTACGTTTTTCAGAAAACGTTCCACTTCCGTTAAAACCATTTATTGTGCAAATATATTGTCCTGCACCTTCAGGTCTCAACCTATGTTGATATAACCATGTAAGAAAATAATTCGTATTTTAAACTTATATACTTAATTGATGGTTATATAAAAATAATGATATAGGTAATAGGTAAGTACCATTGTGATTCTCTTAACATTTCATTTGGTGGGTGCCATTTATTGGATTTAACTTTTTTCCATTGAAAACTAATTATCATAAAAGTTCCAGAATAATCGCATTTTACGTTTAAATTTTTATCATTGCCAGAATCTGTTACAATTATAACAACATTTTCTTCATCTACAATGAAAACAATACAACAGTTTAGAAATATAAGATAAAATTTTAAAACTATTCAAGTGTGACGTTATCTCTATGTCGTTGTAATATTTATTTTTAATATTAATTAGAACATAAAATAACGTTAAATACTTAATCAATCATTATAAAAATTATTAATATAAGATCTTTTAAATTAATATTCCAATTCTTAATTAATTGTATAATAAAATAAATATAAATTATTTTTTATTTCTAGGTATGATAGTACAAAAATAATTATAAAGGCATTAGCTATGACCTACTAGGATTAAATTATTTAGACTTATACGTTTTAATTTAATACTTCATACTTCTAAAAAAAACAATTAATATAAAAATGTATGCTACTAAATATTATTATCAATTTACATGCTTTAATGCTTATATATATATATATATAAATCACTTATTACTTTGTAATATTACGTCTTTCGAATGAACTTGTTGACACAATTGTAATATCAAAATAAAAATTATCAAAACTTCCATCAGTAATATTCTAAACAGATCATGATAATTCATCATTTTTCTGAAATAAAAAAGCTATTATTCCTTATATGATAGGTATACTAAATAACATGATATTATGCGTACTGCATAGTTTTTATTAATTAGTTTAAAAAAATATTACAGAAAACTTAAAAATGTCCACGAAATTATTTTTTAGACAAAACGTACTTTTTTAAATTTTCATTTAATTTTTACTTCAACTTTTCATAATATACATAATACATATATTATACACATTATAAATGTATAAAAATAATATAATTTTATTAATGTTTTACTTTTTGATTTATTTATATTTCATAGGTTCAATTTTAAAATCTAAAATATCTAATTTTATAATTTTTAAATTAAGATAACAATGCTTATTATTTTATTATAAGCATGGACATTTAAAACTTTTACGTAGCTATACTACGAATTTTACTTTATGCAATTACATTTTCAAAATATGAGAATATTGATATTTATATATTACCTATATTTATACCATGAACGTATTCAGATTATTTAACAATTTTACGGAAAGGTGGTATTATCATAATATTATTTAATCAATAAGTATATAACATATCTTACATATCTATATATCCAATACACTATACAGCATAGGCGTAAATTGGGGGGGCTTATGAGGGCTTAGCTCCCCTACATTTTTTAAAGTTTTTCAAGAAATTTTAGGTTATTTATTAGAAAAATTATTAAATGTAAAACGTAATTCCTAATCAGGATATCCGATAGGTATGTGTTATATGTGAACATTTAAGCTTCATGCATGAATTTATTTTGTATTGTAAATTTATAATAAAATTAAATGATTGAGCTATAAGTTATAATATTTATAACGACAACGATAAAAAGTTATGTATTGTATGCCGTTAAGTAAATAATTTTGAAGTTTTTATAAACATGTTATATAATAAATGTTACAATTTTATTGTACTTGTTTGTTACTTGACAACTATATTATACACCAGAGTAGTAACTACTGCTACTTTTATTTTTTAAAGATATATTGGTTATTTTTTGTGCTTTACAAGTTAAAAAGATTAAAACATTTCAACACGCAAGATGAAATAATAATTTTAAATTTTGTTTAATATTATATATTGACGGATTTTGAAAATTTATAAAAATAAAACATTTCAGACTTTAATTCTGTTCAAACATTTAATTTAATTCATTACTTTTATTGCAAAATTAAACTATTATTCTTTTGTATTTGAGTTATTAACTTAATTTACATATACTTACTTTTACTTATTTTATTACTGTTTATCTTATATTAATATGAATGTTTTATGTGTGTTGAAGAATTATTTTTTAAGTAGGTAGTCGTTGATCTGGTTATGAATGCAAACTGATAGTCATTTATATAATATACTAGAGTTTTCATGATTAAACATATCTTCCTCCGTGATATGTGTATTATAAAGTCTAGATAAAGTATAATAATATATTTTATAATAATCATTTTATTTTTGTTTTTTATTAAATATATTTTTCACTAAATTATACCGTGTAATAATTAAAATGTGTGTGCCATGTAAATTACACGTGCAAATTTATTATTTTGTTGATTTGGGCTTATCTAATATTATTGATCAATTATAATGTATATTACAAAATCAATGATAATAATATATGTATACAAATTATTTAATTATTTCACTATTATGCAGGCATAGTAATTAATTTTACGGTCATAATTTCGGTACGCATGGCGTCAGAAACTTAGGTTAGACTTTTATGTCCCAATACAATAAAATAATTTTTGTTGAAATTGTAATTATAATATGTAGTTTGAAAGTATTAAATAATTTTAATCTTATCGAACCATAAGTTATAAAAACATATAGGTACATTGGAAATGGGTGATTGTGAACTCAGCCGAAGGAAAAAAAATGTTCAAAAGGTCTACTGTTAACTCGACCCGTAGTTTTTACTATTTTCTTCTATTTACTAACAGTTCACAATAGATAATTATAATTCCTATTTCCTAAACAATATGAAAAGTGGCAATAGTTAGATTTTGGAAATGAATGTCAACTCTTATGGCCGTATTTTGTGTACAATTGTGAACGATTTTCTTCAACTCTCCCAAGATCACTTAGAAGTGAAAACTGAGAACAGGATTTACTCTAATCCAGCAGGTATTACTTGATAGTTATAAATAATTTCTACTAAGTCTGTAAGAATCCGTTTTATACATTATAATTTAATACGTGGTAGGTACTTCTAAAAGAACATTCAATATAAAATATATGTTATAAATAATAATTACATACTTATTTATCATCTATTTTTATTTTTTAATATTACGTGTTTCGACTGAATTTGTTGACACAATTGTAATATAAAATAAATATTATGATAATGTATGATTGGTTTTCCTAGTGAATCTATGCATTTTTATTTTTGCAATTTTATGAAAGAAATTTTATTGTAAAACGTATATTTTATTTTATTTTAGATATCGGTTGAATCCATTATTCTATAAATTGGGCATATTCCCACTGTCATGGCTTTTAAAATTTAAAATTTGTTACATAATCAAAATATATTCATTTTTTTACATTTATATTATTTATTTGAATATTTGATGCAATTATGTTCCATAAACTTATTTATTTATAAGATAATTGTAAATTTATTGTATGGAAACATATTGAATTATTATAATGTAAAATAATAATATAAAATGTATTATGTGCGCTGAAATGAAATTAATTTTAAATAAAGTAAAATAAATTGTCATGTTTATTAAGACTTTTTTTTTAATTCTGGTGTGTATGCATTAATCATTTGTAAATAATTTTAATATTGTATTAATAGTTTAGTTACAGAAAATTTAACTATTAAAAATTAAGAATTTTTCTAAAAAGCTTCAAGATTTAGGTGTGACTGTCTTTTCACTAAATCTTTTTCAAAACTTCCTAACAAGCGACACAACGTACAACAGCATTATCACGATGGTTAATGTTAAATGAACCATCTTTTAAAGTACGTGTAAATTGAATATTGACTAATTATCAATAATATGTACAGCTAATTGAACCTACGGGATATACTTCAGTGAACGGTTTTCTTTGTAAATAAGTCAATGCTTTTATCCGATTATTTCGATTACTCTAGTCTCGATAAATATCATTTTTCGTCATCGTATTTTTCATCCTCAAAAATCGCTTCTTCTATAATTCATATAACTATGATCCATGATGATACGATACTAAATAATAATATTTTAATAATAATCAAACGAAAATACTATGATTATTTTTATAACGTCATTGTAATCGGCGTTTTATTATTATATTATTATAAACTAATCACCATGGATATATGTTTACTATAACAATAATTATTATTAAAATAAACAGACTTGATTTTGTGCTACCTTCATTCAGAGTTTTTGTAAAGGTTGTATTTTTTATTCTATATTGTATACACAGAATTTATTCTAAAAAAATATGGAATCATCAACAAAACTTCGCGCTTTTACTGGTACGTTAAAATATATTTAAAAAAATACAATCCTGCACCCCATATGCAGATATTTTTGTAAACCGCGTTATAATGAGTATACGTTTTCAGTATTATCAGTGGCGATGGCTATAGGTGTAATAATCCGACAAATGGAGTGGTCGTCTCTGATCCCGATTTCCGGTGGTGGCCTTTGGTGTTCGCTTTCGCCCATCGTGTTCGTAGCTGGTGCCGTGATTGGCGCATTACTCTCGGGGCCCGTCTGGAGGCGTTTTGACAGCCGACTGGGCATGGCATTTTTCGATGCTGTTTTGGTCGGCGGTCTATGTATCGTTACTTTACCAGTAACACTGACAGAGTTGATGGTCGCCGGTAGAATATTGCTCGGAATCGGTTCAGGCGCAATGTCCGCTATCGTACCCGCATACGTTGGCGAGATTTCGCACCCAAAGTTCCGAGGTATTTTTTTTAATAATTAACACACATTCGTTTTTCATTAGTACTTAAAAAATTGTAACCATAAGTCCATAAAATAAAATATATAGTATACATAAACACTAATAAACAATATATGTTAACATATATGCTACCACATAATATTATGACGAGTAGCCTAGCCTGGTGGAAAAAATATTTTAGCATTGCAATAGTTGCAGTTTAATATAACAGTTTTTTTTTATCGTTGTGTTTTCAATTTTCATTTTATTTATCACCAAAGGCCCATGTTTTTTTAAACTTTATATGAATTATGTGTAATTATTGAATTCGAGTTGACAAAAAATTTTTTCCCAATTATTTAGTTTAAATAAGGGAACATTTCAGGAAGGAAATAGTGGCATCATTGTGGCAATAGTGCAAATACCGCAACGAAAAAATTCGTAACTATTTTATATTAATTTGAAGGTGATACAAAAAAAACGATTACTAATTTATTTTCTCTGTTTCCATGGAAAAAATTATTATTTTAATATCGGTCTAATATTATAGAACATTTTATTATTTAGAAATATTAAACAATTCCTACCCTGAATGCCAAACAGTTTAACAGTTACAACGATCTATATGATTATTATTATTTATATTTTGACATCTAAATATTTTATTATTTTTCACCCCGTGCTTAAATCATGAAAAATGTGATACGTGTCACGGTGATAGTGAAATAGCGCCTTTAGAGAGAAAAAAAATCGTGTCTATCTCTGTATATATCTGCACCAGATAAATCGTATCCAATTGGTATCCCTTTTCCTGCGGACGGTTAGTGATACATGAAATCTACAAGTTAGGTCGTGTTCACAGCTACGTCATCTGTCGCGTCGTGTCGTGTTCAAAAGTTGAGCTCGGCCAACTTACGGTAAATAATGGTTAGTGACTGATACCATGATTACAATGGCCAATTTGCGGATTACGAAACAATAAGAAACACGACTCGACAAAATGACATAGCCGTGAACTCTATATTTTCAGTATACCACAGACAAAATAAATATCTAATAGGTAACCTTTTATGGCGGTAAAGTCATGAATCTCAGTATTTCAAAAACAATAATGCCCAGCTAGTCGTGTGTACCTATTACTGCTTATAATGCATTTTTGCTTTTCGTTTGCGGAAAACATCGATCGACTGTCGCTTGATTTCTATCACTTATACAAACAATAATTTTTTTTTTCATAGGCAAAATGGGTATACTGTTCCACGCGATCATGGTAATGGGCGTCGTGATATCCGACGTGGTTGGCCCATTCGAACAGTATGATAATCACCGACCTTTTAGCATACCGTTCAACGTGTATTGCTGCTTGTTCGTTGTATTACACGCGATCGGATTGTGTTTCGTTCCTAAACCGCCGTACTCAACACCAAACAATTTTTTCGAACCAAACCATAGTAACGATGAATGTCTGAGCGCTATAAATTTGTTGGATGAACCCTATAGGATGGACGTATTGAACCCAATGGTAGGTTAGGTATAAATTATAAACAGAAGAGAGATAATTACACGTGATTTCGTGTAAGAGCGATTTATAATTATTTATAATACAAAACACGTATGGTTTTGTGTGTGTGTGTGTGTGTTTTTTAAATAGTTTAATTCCGATTACCGGAACATATATCGACGAAGCTCATGGCAGATATTGGAAGCATTTAGTTACCGTGCGGATCGCAAAGCACTGCTGATCGCCGTTGGATGTATGTTTTTCCACCAAATGTGTGGGATAAATGTAATAATATCGTACATGTTTCCTGTAATGAAAATGGCTGATATCGATGTCGACCCTAAAATTATATCCATCACATTAGGACTCGTTCAAGTTAGTTACAAATTTGTATTTTACGTCAGAATTTGATTCTTACATTTCAGCTCACGCCTGAAACATAGGTATTAGGTTTAGGTATAATATACTTAAACATTAAATCGAATAATATATTTTAGGTCATTATGATGTATGTCGCAATAATCATCATAGACAGCAAAGGTCGTCGTATGTTATTAATTTATTCGGCAGTGATTATGTGTCTATGTTTAGTTGGTTTGGCATTCTGCGTCATTATTAAAATGCAACTAAATGCTACTACGTTCAATGATATATCGATGGTTCTCGTTATGTTTTTCATTATGGCGTATTCTTTAGGATTTGGACCTGTCCCTTGGGTTATATTAGGAGAAATATTTTCGACCAAAGTACGTATATAAATTATCTCAAAATAATACCTATTATATTATTATTTATATACCTAATGAATTATACTTCTACACACGTAAAGCGAATAGTATCTCATTACGTAATATATATTATCTTCTTAAAATAATATATAAATTAATAATTTAAATAATAATATCTAAAAAAACCAATTATATACACAATTATAATTTATAGTAAATATATGAATATTATGGTTATTTTTTAGGTAAAGTCGTACGGAATAAGCTTTACAGCAGCTATAAACTGGCTACTAGTATTAGCAAGTGCTTACTTTCCATACGAAATGAACAAGTTTTTCGACATCGAATATTTGTTCTTGTTTCACTTTGTGTTATGCCTTTCTGGTGCATTATTTGTGTGGTGGTTTGTACCAGAAACAAAAAAATTCAGCTTAATAGATGTCCAGAGGCAATTAGACATCGATTATGAACATATTATATACTACGTACCAGTATAATAATATAATATATCAACTCCGTGTGGCGATGACGATATGTCACAAGAAAAATGACGAAAGTCGTACTAAACCTCCATACAATATTAAAATAGATACCGTTTTAAACTATCAAATTTATACGGTATCTATTTTAATATTGTATATAACTTGTATTTCCTATATTATAATATAGCATATACTAGCTATTATTTTTACCATTGATTATAGAATGGAATCTAATCAATGCTCATCCCAACCTTGAACCTATTGTCTTAGTCTCCAGATTATAACTTGGATTATATTATATTCCTAACCTACTTATTGAATTAGTAAAAAAGTAATAGATCATTTTTCCTATACAAATAATGTATTAATGTAGTAAAATAACATCAATGCTAACTTTTTTTTTTTACTTTAATTACGATACATTGTTTAGTTATATTATTAATTGTAAAAAAATACAAATTTTTTCCAAATGTATGTCGTTAATTCTTTATTTTTTTTGTACAAATACTACTTACCCTGTGCAACATTACAAAAACTTAACACAAAAAATAATAATCAATAATACATAATACATAATTAGATAAAATAGAAATTACCATTGATAATTAATTAATGTTTATAAAACAACACATAGATAATACAATTCAAAGGTATATTAGGTAAACTTTTTAATCAAATAATATATATAACTATTTATATATTATTATAATAATAATACGGGAACAAAATTATAAATAACACATAAGGTACACTTGTTACCTCATTCTAATTTTTCCAACCCCGTAGTTTTCTTCAAAATATGTTATTCAGATTTCAAAATACCCTATGCTTCCTTCACTTTCTCCGAGGCCAAAAATGCTAAACTAGCATTTTACGGGCTTGAAAAACACCATTTATAACATTTTTCTAAAACACAGATTTTCTAGAAGTTTCATATTCTAAAATATAGATTTTCTAAATTTTGTCATTCTAAAACTTGATTTTCGAAAACATTCACCCAAATCAATAATGGTAATAACCATATAGAATATACCTAGATAATATATAAATATTATAACAATTGGTTAATTTTTCAATTTCAATTAAACGATGTATGCTCTAATACTTAGGTATATAGATAACGCTATTTTCCTATTTTGCCTAATACCATGAACTCTTAAGTTTAATATAAGCGTTTTAATTGTTTACTTAATTACTGTTTTATTATAATTGTAATTCTGTTATTTACATATATTATTTTATTTCTCAATTTTCTACAATTATTCTAATAAATTGTACTGTACCTACTTTAATGTTATAGGGGAAACCCGTATATTTTGTAATAAATAAACACCTTTATAGTATTAAAGAAAAAAATCATTAATTTTAAGGATAAACAATATTTTATTTGGAAAATCAAGAAAAATATGTGGGTGGGTAACCATAGTGGCGTGTCCAGCACAAAATAATTAGGTAGGCTCGTTTTGTTCTGTAGTGTGTAGAAACGTATTTACAATTTTGGCGTCCTAGATGCAAAAAATATAAATTGACGTCCTTTTTTCCCTTAAAAAAACTTTAACTTCTAGCGCGGCGCCCCTTTAAGAGGCTTAGGTACAATTTGGTGCCTTGAGCGTTTGCCTCCCTAAATATGTCTCTGAGTGTGTGTATGTTTATAACTATCAGGGAAGATTGGTCATATCACATGGAACATGGGCACATGGCTATAATAATAATATTCAATAATAAATATAAATAATATAATTTTTATTTGTTATGAAAAAAACCAAACAGTCATATATAAAAATTGAGCAGGCCCGGGCCTAGTCGACCACCCTGTAAGACGTAAACACGCCATTGTAGGTAACACCTTCTTGTACAGTAGGTAACCTACTAGGTATCGAGGAGAGGATGACTACGATGAATGTAGGTATTCAATTCAATAATATATCATTGTATATTATGGAAAACGAATTTGAGCGGAGGAGCCTATTCACCAAGTATAGGTATTTCATGTTATATTCAGTGGCGCTGAAGTCAGTTTTTAGAGGTGTTGCAAAGCATACCTGAGAAGCAAGACCCACCCACCTACCCACATTAGTTGAGCTACTGCTCAATTTTTTTCCATCACCCATATATCTATAAATGCGTTATAATAATATATAATATTAGGTACTCTGTTGTTAGCATTTAGGTTTATGGTTTATCCTAATTCATTATGTTAGCTATGATGATAAATAAAATAATTTATAACTTTCATAAATTAAAATAATTTTAGCCAGTATGTTTCGTAGGCTTATTACACTCACCCACTCTTAACAGGTATTGCAACTGCAATACCTGATTATAGGGATCGGCGCCACTGGTTATATTCTTTTATATTGCTAGTAGGTAAATTTATTTATTTTACCGAATAATACAGTACATTGAATAATTTTTACCAAAAACATTGCATTTGAAAATATTATTGCAATGTGTATAATAAATTAATAAAATATAATATTATAGTAAAAATGCCCCCCCCCCCACGAATAATGTTGAATTATAACAAAATTAATATTGTGATTCATAATTTTAATATTCCAGTATGATCTTTTTGAGAAACTTTGAATTAAATTGTATAGCCTTATACTAGGTAGTAGTTACTACCTAGTATAAGGCTATACAATTTCATAAATTGCTCGTTAACTTTTGTCATAGATTGTTTTAGCGTATGATTGATAGTTTTTACTCAAACAGAATAATAAAAAAAAAATTTCTTATGTTTTTTTTCAAATATAATATTGCAACATATATATTAAAACAGTGGCATAGCCACTAGTCAGGATTTTTTCGGGGAGGTATGATAAATTTTTGTAAAGTACAATTTAAGATGTTGATTCTATGGACAATTTTATAGTCTTTAATTTTGGTCATAGGTATTTTGAGCTGGGGGTGCTAAATTAAAGGCCGTCGGTGCTTCAGTACCTCCAAGCACCCCCCTATAGTTTTGCCTATGCATATACCGCCAAACTGTTGTATAGTATATTATGAAATAATCGCGTATTTCTCAACCACTACGCGTTTATGATTCATGAAATTAATTTATCGTAATAACGGTAAATATCATTGTGACGTTTTTATTTTTTCATTTGTTTACTTTTGTATATAAAACGATTGTCCGATATGTTTTAAATATTGTCATTGTACTGTTATTATATTAAATACAAGTCGATAACGTGGTAGCTCGCCTTTCGCATTATTTTACAAGACGTGTTTAATGCTTAATCGTATTTGCCACCATTCTCATTTTTATTTGTATTTTTCGATTGAGGTAATAAATTAGTATGATATATTATCTATGCAATATAATATTATGTAATCATGGTAAGATAGACTAAATGTAAATTATTTTTTCAATATCTTTAATTATATTGTATATTTGTATAAGTATTTTTTTAGTTTTAAAGTAAAGGTTACAATACTACTATCGTTAAAATAGTATCTATATACTAATCACTTAACATTACTACTAAATAATATTAAAATGTGTTAAGTAAATAAAGATATATGAAAACATTATGTAACCATTAAAAATATATTATAATCTATTATATTATGTAGTACAAATTATATTTTACAAACTTTTAAGTTACAGATTAAAAAAATGTGAAATAATTTATTACAATGATTACTTTTGTGATTTGCAATTATGTTTGCTTTTCTAATTATGGATATATTATAATTGAAGTAAATGCATAAAGACGAATTACTAATCTTAACAATATTTCATTACTGTAAATTTTAAGCATATGTTGAATCCGTTAAAAGTTTTTTTGCGAAACATGTCCAAAGTTAATGATTGGAGACAAGAAATTTAACCATTGTATAATTTTGTCGCATTATATGTATCAACTGAACCAAAACGGTAAACAATAGAAATAAGTTGAAATTTAATTTAAAATTCATGGTATGACAAACATTGAACCTTTGAGAAAGGTACCTATAACACAGGATAATATATTTAACACTTATAGGTATAAAAATTTTATTTTATTTCATATTAATTATACAGTAATACATACAAATTATACCACACAAGCCGCCTTTGTGCAATTCGTTGTCCGGACAAAATACACCCATGTTAAATTTGGTAGCTATTATATTGACATTTAGTGTAACGCGTGTTGATAAATAATAATTTTGGTTTTTTCTTTTAAATCTTTGTTGATTTTAGTAATACACGTTTTGTCTACTTTTGATATTATATACTATTAAATTCAAGTAAATTTTCAGAACCCCCCCCCCCCCATAGAAAAATCTTGAGAACGCCCCTGCGTCAATGTTTGGTGCGTTTGCCACACCAAATTTTCGAGAAATAATGCAGCGACGGACCAACGAACAATGTATTATACTATTGTGTATAATAAAAGGCCGTTTGGACTGTGGGGAAAATTTAAAAACAATTATTATTGGTTAGATATACGTCGTCAAAAAATATAGTTTGCAGTACAGCTATGGTTTGGAAGATGCAGTGGCATTATGTCGTTATTATGCAATTACATGGCGGAATGTGTGTGATGCTGAACGTGAATGAGCACAGGAATAATATACAAAATTTATAAACCCCCAATCTCTAAGTTACTCGTATGTGACGATAATCTAATCCAACCACATATCGCTGGAAGACGATTATCAGAATAGTTGTCATTTATTCGTAATAATATTATTATTATTTAAAATTATTATAAATAAATTGTATGTTTTAAAGAAAATTGTATTGACGAAAAGGTAACTAAAATTTATCACCAAAAACTGCATAGGCGCAACTAGGGGGGGGGGGGGGCTTGGGGGGGGCTTAGCCCCCCTAAATTTTCCCATAGCCCCCTCTGATGAATAATCTAAGGATTTTGTGATTTACGGTTCTGTGTGGTATTGGTATTTTTAGCCCCCCCAAAATAAAAGCTCTAGTTGCGCCTATGCCAAAAAGGAAAGAATAAATTTTAATTCGCAATAGTAACAATGATAATAATATCAAGTACCATATAAATAAAAAATGGTTAAGTTATAAGTAACATAATAGTAAAAAAATTATAACAAGCCATATGAAATGGAAACCGTATAAGGATAATTTATTTAAACCATGGAAAAATATATTGTTAATCAGTGATTGATTTGGAAAAAAACTAGCTCAATGGATGGTGGATGAACGAGCGTTCCACACAAAATTAAATATCACATTACTGTGCGGACTTGGGGGGCTTTGCTCACAAAAATAATATAAATATATATATATATAATACAATTATTTATTGGATAAAAAAACAGTATTGTACATCGACAAATGGACTTCGAATCAAACGTTTATTATATACGTGTACATTTAAGAAATAACAATAGAATAAATATTACGTATTATAGGTACATCGATCATCGATCGGCGTCCGTAATCCTATGTGCGAAACTAAAAAGAACGAAGAAAAACGTCCTGGGACGGCGGTCGTACTCCATACTGCGATTGTAACCGCTATGTGAACGCAAAAATCGTATATACGCACGGCTTTCAAAAGACGCAAACTACGCGAATACGAAAAGGACGGGTTGGAAAAAACTCTGGAAAAGTCTTAAAATCTCGTGAAAAGTTTGTACATAATAAATAATTGTTTAATATTTTAACTTTTATTTTTTTGTTTGAGAGGGGAGATTTTTCTGTTCGGTGTGGGGGGGGAATGCACGGATAACTCAGATAAGGTTCTAGATTCTTCTTTTTCTTTTTATTATTATCATTTTTATTAATCTTATTCCTAATCTATTATTATTATAATTATTTTATTTATATTTGATTTATAATTTATAATTCTTATAATAACTTTTATTTAAATTATGCGTTTATCGGCGATTGCACTATTGGGGTTTCTACGGTCTCTTGTTATCTGTCACAGAACACCGGGTATAAAAGGCCCGGCGAAACGACCAGCATTGACAATTGACATATACTGTCTGTCCTCCATCGTAGCAAGACCCACCCCGGGCAGACTTGCGCGATTAGGGAAGGCATCTGATGGTATCTATATTTTTTTATCTTTAGCATATTATGTTGTCTGCACATTACATTGCTTGTACTCATATTATTAAATAGTGATTTTATTCATTTCTATATTCATACCTATTCGCAGCTCTAACATTACCTTAGCTCAAGCTCTGGTATATGTACAAACGAAATTTGACCTTGGCCTTGTTCCGAGGCCTATAATATAAGTCTGACACCGCTCGGGCAATGCATCAGTGGTTGGTTTGTTGGGTTTGCGCGAACACTGATCATAACATCTTTATTAAATATTTGCGTTAATGCATATTATATTTTATTTTTTCTGTTTCCGTGTTATGCGATAAACAGACATTTGTAGGAATACGTTATTCGTAAGTATTTCCCAAACAGAACGTATATTCGTAAAACCCCGTTTCCCTGTATTTATGGGTAATAACATAGCTACGTACTATTGTATTAAGAGGTCATTATACCCACATGTGTTGTCTCTGTCTTATTGATGTAGATCATAGAAATGTACCAGTCAAGGGAGAGTCTGTTGTAATTGAATATTCACGATCACCGGGCTGAGTAGGTAATTTTCGTATATTTTGTAAAAGCAACTAATTACCGTGACTGGCGTGACTCAGTAACTGCTCCAGTAAATGAACAGTGCCAGTGAATGAACATACCAACGGCAGTGAAAACTGAAAAGTGAATGGTTTATTTTAAACCATAAGAAATTCAGAAGTAAACCACCATGAAAAATGGTATCAACATTTAAATAATATTCTGATGTTGGTCACATTGTAATTTCATGATATAAGATTTGAAATCATCTGATTGAAAATATATTTCCTTTCCCTCCAATAATTATCATCTGCATTGTTATCAAATTGTTTTATTTTTCAAATGTTGGGTGAAATATAAGTATATTTTGTCATGGGGTGTACAGAAATGTCAAATGAAACAGTAAAACATCTTCAACGCAAGGTAAGATACTTAAAGTTATATTTATTTGATTCTTCACAAACTTATAATGCCATTGATGTATTAATCAATTGGCTTAAAGCATTTTTTAATCTATTTTAGTAGTGTTCAAGCACTGGTAGAGTCAGTGGCGGCTATCAAACAAAATAAAGGTGTATCAAATTTTGAATTTAGTTACCCACCCACCAACTCTGGTATATAATTTAGTGACTATAATATATAACTATATAATTTTATGACCACCCACCCAATTATAAGGTGTATCGACGGATACACCTTGAGTATAGGATAGCCGCCACTGGGTAGAGTAAAGATGCAAAAAACCAGTGAATGAACTAGTGTTCATCATTGAACTATATAATAACTGGAACGCTCACCGCCCATATGACTAATGTAAATAAAACCGAGCGAGTGTGTTAGAACGAGATAGCGAATACTTTAGGTATTTCTATATCTGTCTTTATTGATAATGCGCCGTACCGTATTCATTTTCTATGTTTACCGGCATAAATATTGTGAATACTGTGATCGACGTTCAATATTGTGAATACTTGTGATCAATTTCAGAGTTTTGTTTTTTCTGCTTCAATTTACGTGTTTCTTTATAATTTATATTCTAGTCTATAGATAGGTACAATTAAACTATGGTGAATTTTTGCAGTGCGTTTAACTGTTCCAGTGCAAGTGATGTTAAAAATGAACTAATATTTCACGAATTAGTATTAATGTTAATTGTGGTTGATTATTTAGTAATTATATTTATTGTACTATTAATTTAAGTTATAGGTCCCTATATAATTATTTAAATTATTTAACTTTGTATATTTATCGTCCAAGGTTTCCACTTTATGGTAGTGAAAGATTAAAAAAATGGATACATGCTGTCAGAAGAACTAATTTCAAACCAAGCTGTAATTCATTTTTATGTAGTCTACATTTTGTTAAGAATGACTACAATGAAGCAGTTGTTAGTGGAAAGTTAGTGTTGAAAAAATGTGCTGTGCCAACTATTTTTGAATTTCCAGACCATCTAATGCCAAAAGTAAAAGAAAGGCGAATTTTGCAGAGATCGGTGGAAATTCAAGTAAAAATTGTTTTTAATTTACTTAATATGATAATAATTTATTATATAATATTAATTTTTTATTGGATAATATAAAACAATACATTAATAATAGTTATTAAATAATATAAACAATATATAAAACAAATTACATTGATATTATAAAATCTCTTTGAACATTTATTATTTTTTCTTCATAAATAATAAATATTATTATATAATGATTCTAATGAGGATGATTTAGACCTTCAAGTAATAAACACAAAATAATAATATTTAAAATTCCAAATTAAAAAAATATGTTAATTTATTATTTACTAAAATTTCTTTTCATAATAATATATAATACTATATTGAAAAATATTTTTATAGGATGAAATAGAACCAGTTCAAAGTAGCGCAAATGCTTCAGATGGTACAAAAAGTATGTTTGTTGATGTTGGGGTCCAAACAAAACTAACTGGAGAAGAGTTAGATAAAACAATTCAGGATTTACGGAGAGAAAAAAAAATTCTCCAACAAAAACTTTTGAGAAGAAATAATCGAGTAAGTAATATGGGAGAAATGATACATTTATTAAGAAATAATAACTTAATTGAAGACATTGTAGAAGATATTTTTAAAAATCAATTTAATTCTTCACTACCTTTCATATTATTTCAAAATGAAATTGTAAATGTTAATAAACAAGCAAACCACAAGTCATACTCTGAGGAAATTCGTGAATTTTGCTTAACGTTACATTTTTATTCTCCTCGAGCTTATGATTTTATACGCCAAAGGAGTACACTACCGGATCCCTCCACAATTCGTAGGTGGTTGGCAACCAGACACTGCAATCCTGGTGTTTTATGTGAAGTCATAGAGTATTTTAAACACAAACTTAAAACTAAAACATCTGCATTTTCACATGTTACAGATGTTGCCTTAATTTATGATGCTATGTCTATTAAAGATGGATTTTGGCCAGATCAAAGTGGTAAAGTTTATGGCTACTATGATCTTGGTGGTATTGCTCATACGGATACTGAAGAGTTAGCTAAAGAATCTTTAGTAGTCTGAGTAAGAAATTCAAGTGTCCTGTAGCATATTTTTTTATTAATAAAAGTAATGCAACTGTACAGAGTCAGTTGATACTTGCCGTTATTTCAGCCCTTTATGAAGCTGGAATTATAGTTAGATCATGAACTAGTGATGGAACAAGCACAAATTTAAAAACTTATGAAAATTTAAGTTGTTGTTTAGATCCTTCAAATTTGAAATCTTCATTTACTCATCCAGAAATCCCTCATATTAACATCCATTGTATTGTAGATCCTTGTCATCTTATGAAAATATGTCGTAACTGTATGGCTGAACTAAGTTTATCGCATTCTGAAGGTAAAAAATTTCCTTTGAATATATAAAAAAGCTTAACGAAATACAGCAAAAAGAAAATTTAAAATTTGCTAATAAACTCAGTTCTTTACATATATTCTATAAGTCTAAGAAAATGAATGTTCAATTAGCTGTCCAGGTTCTTAGTAGCAGTGTAGCAGATGCATTGCAGTTTTTACAGTCGTATGATGAAAATTTTAAAAATGCTACTGCCACTATTCAATTTATTAGGATCTTTGATAGACTCTTTGATCTTATGAATGCAAGAAATATTTTTGGCAAAGGTTTTAAATCTCCTATGACTTTAGGTAATCAATATGTTTAGGAAGAAATATTAAAGGATGCTAACACTTATATATTGCAATTAAAATGTGAGGAGAAAAGTATTTTACAACATCGTCGAGAAACATTTGCGTTGGGTTTCCTTATTAATATTATGAGCTATAAAAATTTAGCTCTCGATTTACTTAAAAAAGAGAATGGTCCATTGAGTTACTTCCTACCTTATAAGACATCACAAGACCATGTGGAAATAACATTCTCGTGCATAAGGTCAGCTGGGGGATGGAACAATAATCCTTCCGTCTTACAATTTAGATGGTGTATTCGTAAAATGTTATACAGAAATTCAGTATCATCAAGTAAAAATGCCAACTGTCAAGAGTTAGAAGAGGATACTGACGATTGTCAAATATCTCATGGGATTTTCACACTTACTCATGAAAAAAGTACTAGTTTTGATGAAAAAGTAATTGATGGCGAAGCAACGGATGAATTAATTTCCTCATTTTCATATCTAGATGATAATATATTCAGTAATTATCAAAAGAATATATTATATTATATAGCAGGGAATGCAGCAAAAAAATTTCTTGATAAATTTCCTTGTATATTTTGTGAAGATTTAATTTTAAATCAAGATATTTTTCAAAAAGACCACAGTTATACCTTATCACCAATAACTGATTGCTTAACTTTTACAAATTTTAAAACACGTGGCAATTTGAAGTTTGTTTCAACATTTATTTTTGATATTATATTATTTAGTGAAACATGTTATCAAACATATTCTGCAAATATGAAAGAACATAATTTAAAAAAAGAAATTATAATAAAAGTTCAACGATATTTTATATCTAAAATAAGAAATTTGAAGCCTGAACATCCAATTACCGATACTTTTTCTTTAGAGTCACATGAAATGAAAATTATTAAATTTATATCATCATATTATTGCACCTTAAGAGTTTATACACAGTGTAAACAGTTGACACAAAAAAACCATGGTCCAAAGTCATCTCTAAGACATAAATTAACGAAACTAATTTTATTTAATCACGTTTAAAGCTTAAATTTGTACAATATATTATGTAAATTACAGTAGGAATTGTTTTATATTTTTAATCAGTATAATATATCAATACTCAATAATCTATATTAATGTATATAATCAATAATTTTAAGTGTTAATTTTTTAACTTGAATTATAATATATATTATGTTAGATATGTTACTATTTGTTATTTAATTATTTTAAATAAAGTTTTATTGTAAATAAATGTAGTATGAAAGGTGGATGAGGAAGATAGAGAGTAAAATATGGATGAGATAATGGCAAGAAAATAGTGGGTGTGAGTAGAGAGATTAAGACAGGGCTATTTGGAAGTGTATTACCCCAAATAATTGAGAGAGTAGGGCGAAAAACAAGAAATAAATTGTTATTTTGTTTCAATCAAATTTAAATTGTTTATTATTATTATGTTACAGGAAAATGTCAGGATGAAGATATAAATCCTTAAAGGCAGTGCTAAACCTAGAAATCAGGAGAAAAGAGGAAGAAGTAATGTACTATTTTGTTTCAGTCAAATTTAAATTGTATTTTATGTTACAGGAAATACATCAAAAGAATATACAAATCCTTCCAGGCAGTGTGGAACATAGAATACAATTATGGAGAGGTTTTGTATTATATATACCAGTGGCGAAACTTGGGGGGAGGTAGTGACTCACTGAAATTTTTATATATGAGCCTAAATTATTATCCAACATGCATTATCTATAAATAAATAATAAACAATTTAATTTGTAATTTTCAGATTTTAATCATAAACCCAATTTAACCATAGTCCCTTTTCACCACCATACACCTGCCGAAAATAAATTTTTTTCAAATTCTCTATCCCCCCCACACTACAGCAAAAAAATTAATCCTGGTTGCTCCACTGATATATATGCTATATATACCTATTCTATATTTATTATCCATTCAAAATTTATAAAAAAATAAATACAGTATTTTTCCATTATGGTTTTAGAAAGCCATACCATACTATATTGTCTCAGTAAATCTAAACTTTGATTGAAAAAAATATTTTCCTTTCTCCAAGATTTTTATATTATATTATTAATTATTACATTTAACAATTTTTTATAAAAACTAATAAATATTGAATGGAAAGGTAAATATATAGTTATTTCATATTTTAGACAATTGTATTTCATTCTGTTTCTGTATATTACATTTTTTAAATGAATAAATAAGTAAATAATTTAAATATTTTAACAACGGAGTTTTATTGCTAAAAAATTATAAATTGGTTGTCAATTTATCAAGCTGACAGTTTAATTTCTGAATGAAGGTAAGATTTAATGCTAATTAACCAAAATATGTATCGTATAATATGTATATTTATATTATAAATAAATATCTCGTAGTTCAATAATTATAATTAACGCGTCATGCTGCATAAATAGCGATATAAAATAAAATTGTGCTTTGGCGCTGTATGTTAAACAAGGATAGATACACCTAATGTATACGCTATCTCTTTTTAACATCCTCGCTCGGGCCACACTACGTAGTGAGCGTTCCAGTTATTATATAGTTCAATGGTGTTTATTCATTGGGATTTAGGTGTTTTACCTTTTACTAGTGAATGAACACTGTGAATTTTATTTTATTATTTTATAATTTAACGTGATCATAGGTAACTTTAATATAATAATCAATACATTTTGGTTAAAATAACTACCTATCATTAAAAAATTGAAATATGTATGTATTCAATAATCAATAATATTATCTTTAGGTGCTCAAAAATATAACAATGGTCAACAATAAAGTCCCAGCTAAGATCGACAAGGTTTTAAAAGAAAAAAAAAACTATGTACGATTTAACTACACCCAAGAGGAACTCATTAATGTAGACATGCAGTTAACACAATAAAAAATAAAGAGAAATCTCTGAATCAGGTAAATAAAGAAACAGGGATTCCTAAGTCAACCCTTAGCAATAAAGTTAATAATAAAGTACCTATCCTACGAAAAATGGGACCTAGTACTATTTTATCTTTTAACGAGGAAGATTAAAATTGTCAAATGGATTTTGGCTAAAGCTAAAGTAGGATTTCCTGTCCACCCTGAAAACATCAAGGATTCTATTATAAAAATATTAAAAAGTTTCCCTAGAAAAAACCCTTTTAATGATGATAGACCTGGAAAAAAATGGTTAGTTTCATTTTTAAATAGTCACCAAGAAATAGGAAAGAAGCACACAGAAATAATTTCCAAAGCAAGGGCAGCAGTCACTGAACATTCTATTAGACTTTGGTTTGATGGAGTTTCAGTATTTCTAAAAGAAGAAGGATGTTCGGATATTCTTTTTGATAGTAGAAGGATTATTAACTGTGATGAAACAGGTATACAACTTTGTCCAAAAACTGGTAAAGTATTGGGTCCCAAAAAAATGAACAATTTTTATGAAATAGCAAAAAACAGCGAAAAATAAAACATAACTGTTTTTTGTACATATACTAAGATTGTATGTTGTTGATATTAACTACAACTTTACTAAGTACCTACCTACATTATGTTATTTTTTAATGATTTTATGTTGTTGATGTTAACTAATATACTAAGTAAATTTTTTTTATGATTTTATTTTATTGATATTAAGTACAAAAAAGTACATATTTTTGTTGTTTTTTAAAAAATATAAGTATTTAAAAATTTATTATTTTATCAGGTGTTCATTTATAGAGTTATAAGTGTTCATTTATCTGACGTTGTTCATTCACAGGGAAATGTGTGTTCATTTACTCAGCATTTTGTTCATTAACTAGAGAAAATTGATTTATTTCAATAAAACATTTTTTAATTGTGTCTATGTATTCTCTTCAATTTTTTTTTAATTATAAAACATAAGATTATATACCATATAATTCGCAATTAAAAATTGAACTTGATGAGACTAAAAGGTATTATGATACAAATATTTATTTGTCTACAAAACCTTAGGTGTTCATTTAAATAAGTCTAGCAACTAGATAATAATAATATATGCTCATAAGCGTTATTTTAAGAAAAAATTAAAACAAAATGTAATACATTAACTTTATAGTAGTATAGTACAATGTGCATAAATGAAATTGTTATAAATATTAAAGAAAGAAGTCATGGAGGGGATCTATCCCCCCCCCCCCGTTTGACCACCACTGAATCAAATACTCGTAGGTTAGGTTATTATTCAATTTAATCTTAGAGAGTAAGACAGTTATACTGTTTTTTAAAAGTAATTTTTTTAACTTTTTTTGTGGATTACCAAGAGTTGTAATAAAGATATATTATAATATTAACAACTTAACGTAATGATGTTACTTTATTAAATACTGCTTGGACATTACAAATTATTAAACGATAGTCTACTAAATCTCGTACTGAACTTGAAGTTATGGTTGATACGTTGATAGAATTATTATCATACACATCTAAATAATTTTAAAATAGAATTTCGTTTAGATTTCTGTTTTTCATCGGAATTGTTGATGGTATTATCATTAAAATGTTCTATGTTAGAGAAATCCTGATCCAAAATGGGTACATCTATTGGCATTTCGTCTAAAAAATTTACAATTTCATTTTTGTGATTAATAAGCAGAAATATATGAAACCTTTTCATAAAAAATACTTGTTTTAAATAATAATATTACTCGATTTAGATATTAAGGTTCCGTTGCTCGAAATATTATCTTTTGATTTTGATCCACGCTTAAAACATTTAAATATTCTTGTTAAAAGTTTTGGTTTGGCATTAGCGCTCTCAATATTTTCATCGCAATTATTCATGATGATACTATTCGGATGCGAGCAAGGTTCATTCGTTAGCATTTCGTCTATGTAATTAAAAATTTTTTTTATTGTATATTCTATTAGTATGAAATGAATATATGCAACTATTTGTAGGTTGTAATTATTACAAAATAAAAACGTATGACTTTTTCAAAAAAATAAATAAATAATAGTTAAAAACAATAATTACTAGTATCAGACTTTATGTTTCGTCGCTTAAGATTTTTAAATAATCTTCTTAGAAGTTTTGGTTTGGATGTAGGTTTGACATTTATATCGTTGATGTTATCATTAAAAATTCCCATGATGGAAACATCTTGATTCGATGGCATTTCGTCTATATCATTTAATAAAATATTTCATTGTATTTCTTATAGTATGAATATATTGTTTGTGTAACTATTTAAGAGATTCCACATGGATTAATAAATATTTACTCATGTCGAGATTATAGATTTCTTCGTTTAAAATTGTACTATTGCTATTCAATCTAAATTCTTGTTTCAGATCTGTAACTTCTTCTTCCATAAGATTGAGATTAAAAATTGGTTTGACATCAGAAAGGTTAACGGTATTATTTTTGAAACGCTCAGTAAGTGAGAAATCTAGATCTAAATCAGGTTCATTCGTTGATATTTCGTCTATAAAATTTACAATATTTTTTATTAGATACTCTATATGTTTGAATGTGTTCAAATATTTGAGGTTTTCCTCAAGGTATAATAAATATTCACTTGTACCGGGATTATAGATATCTCCGTTCACATTTGTAACATTTAAATCTAAACCTAGACCGCGAGTAACGTACCCCTCTGCAAAGGGATTCAAGTTATTTGTTGGTCTGACATTGTGTATGACGATACTGCCATCATTAAAATGTTCAATGTTTGAAACATCCGAATCATTCTTTGGCATTTCGTCTATAAAATTTACAATATTTTTTATTAGATATTCTATATGTTTGAATGTGTTCAACTATTTGAGGTTTTCCTCGAGGTATAATAAATATTCACTTGTACCGGAATTATAGATATCGCCGTTCACATTTGTAACATTTAAATCTAAACCTAGACCGCGAGTAACGTACCCCTCTGCAAAGGGATTCAAGTTATTTGTTGGTCTGACATTGTGTATGACGATACTGCCATCATTAAAATGTTCAATGTTTGAAACATCCGAATCATTCTTTGGCATTTCGTCTATAAAATTTACAATATTTTTTATTAGATACTCTATATGTTTGAATGTGTTCAACTATTTGAGGTTTTCCTCAAGGTATAATAAATATTCACTTGTACCGGAATTATAGATATCGCCGTTCACATTTGTAACATTTAAATCTAAACCTAGACCGCGAGAAACGTACCCCTCTGCAAAGGGATTCAAGTTATTTGTTGGTCTGAAATTGTGTATGACGATACTGCCATCATTAAAATGTTCAATGTTTGAAACATCCGAATCATTCTTTGGCATTTCGTCTATAAAATTTACAATATTTTTTATTAGATACTCTATATATTTGAATGTGTTCAACTATTTGAGGTTTTCCTCAAGGTATAATAAATATTCACTTGTACCGGAATTATAGATATCGCCGTTCACATTTGTAACATTTAAATCTAAACCTAGACCGCGAGTAACGTACCCCTCTGCAAAGGGATTCAAGTTATTTGTTGGTCTGAAATTGTGTATGACGATACTGCCATCATTAAAATGTTCAATGTTTGAAACATCCGAATCATTCTTTGGCATTTCGTCTATAAAGTTTACAATATTTTTTATTAGATACTCTATATATTTGAATGTGTTCATCTATTTGAGGTTTTCCTCAAGGTATAATAAATATTCACTTGTACCGGGATTATAGATATCTCCGTTCACATTTGTAACATTTAAATCTAAACCTAGACCGCGAGGAACGTACTCCTTTGCCAAAGGATTCAATTTAAATGTTGGTCTGAAATTGTGTATGTCGATATTACCATCATTACAATGTTCAATTATGACATCATCCTTATCCAGTACAGGTTCGTCCGTCTGAATTTCGTCTATATCTTCCTGATCCAAATCATCAGTGTGGGGAAATATCTAGATACATTTTTTTATATAAGAACATTTTTTTCATTCAATTTATTTATATAATTTTTAATTCTCTCATTTACATTTTCATCTAGATAAAATTTTTGTTATCTACGAGTACTTATCAGGATAAATTATTTAGACGGACTAAAAATAAGATATGTTCTTAAAATATAATATTTAAATTCTATCCTCATCACCAGTTGATAGATTATTTAGTAAGGCAATCGCCCCCCCTGAGAATTTTTAGACCAGGAAAATCTTATATAACTAATGGGTATAGGGTATTTGAGTATTTCATTAAAAAATAAAAATTCCGAAAAATTGTATCGATGATAACAAATTGGTAAAAATGTACATACATTTTCCTTTAAGGTACATATGTCGTCATGCACACTACGTCATGTAGATCACTGGCCAACTACATCCCCATGGGTCATTTAGTCACCGGTAACCTAGTTGACGGGGTATCAAAGTGGTCAATCACTTGTTATTATCTATGATAACTGACTCTAGCTATTAGCATGATTTTAATAATCCTCAAAAAGAAGTAATACTTCCATTATATGATAATGTTTTCATAATATTTAATAGTATAAATATAGGAAACTTAATTTTTATTTTTGACAATTATATTATACTACAATATAAATTTGAAATTTTATATTAAACTTATAAATTAGTACCTAATAAATAATAATTTTAGAAGAGGGACGACCGCCCCGTCGCCCCTATCTACGAGCCGCCACTGGCTAACATGTATGTAAGTCTTTAAATTTTTTTATATATATTTTAGTTATTAGTAGGACTGGGATTTGTATGTAAATACATATTTTTATTAAAACATGATAAATTAATTATTGTAAATGATAAATTTGTTTCACGTGATTTGCAATGGAATAAGACATATTTTATTTTACATATTTCGTCATAAATACATGTTTTTACATATTTTGTAAAATTTCTGCTTTATATTACATATTACGTAAATTTTGACGATTTCGGTAATTTAATTCGTATAAATTGTAAGTGTATGCATAATATGGGAAATAAGTATTAGTTAAATATTAATAACTTAATTATAGTTTATCTTATTTGTTTCTGTTCGATAACCATACATTAATATTCTTAGATTATACTTTGTATTCAACAATTATTAGTTAAAATATATTTACAAATGTTCAGCAATGTCAGACGTGTAAGTACTTGCGTTCGCATGGTTGTGAAAATATCTTAATATTTTATATTTTTTAAATTAAATTGATTAGAAATTAAAAACAATTAAGTAATTGTATATTATTCAAAAATTATTTAGAATATAATTTTAATTTTACACGTTGACATAATTTAAAATTTTTCTTATTACATATTAGATTCTGAACGAAGTGAAGAATGTATTGATTTTACTATGATGTGTGTTTTTTTTTTTTTTTTTTGTGTCTGACGACAACATTTGGAGCAGTAATAATGCTCCGATTTTTGACTTCAGCTCCTCTTTGAATAGGAAAATTTATCTAGTTGGTACTTTGGGGGGGTCAAAAGTAAAATTTTCAAATAGTTTTCAAAAAAATCGAGAAAAACAAAAAAAAAGTGACAGAAAAACGGCAATTTTACGAAAAACCACTTTTCGACAAAATCGATTTTTTGATTTTGCTGTAACTCAAAAACGAATCATTGTAAATACTTGAAATTTTCACCAAATGTTTATATTATGGTTATCTCTTTACAGTTAAATTTTCAAAATATTTTGACCATCTTTAAGCTACTTATAGACCATTGAAATTATCGACTTTTCTAAGTTTTTTTTCTTCAAATACCGATAAAAATTTTTTGGGTGGCCAGAAAATCTTGAAAATTTAACAGGTTTCTTATAAGTTGTTCTTAAAGTGATAAAAAAAAATCCGAAATCGTTAGTCACAATTTGTTTTTATAAGTGCTTAAAGTTCGAATTTATACGAAGTATGTCAAAATTTAAATTAAATTTCATACTCTCATTATACGTATGTTGCCAAATACTTTTTTTATTAATAAACAGATACTATAAAGTAACTATAGTAACATATAGTAACTATACTATTTGTTTTAAAATAGAATATATGACAATATTTAAATATAATATATCCTAGACTGACAAATCATCTTAGTTCAGAATCGTTTTTCGTATACAATGATACCTATCATTGCATTCAAATTTAACCTACCATAGTCCGAGGTCCACCCCATCCCCTAATATACAGCAGAGCGATACCCACTTACCCGCTTTTTTTATTTTATATTACATATTTTGGCCATTTTAACTACATATATATGTACATATTTTTGGTTTTTTGTTACATATTAATCCCAGCCCTAGTTATTAGTAACTAAGAAGGGGTACCCAAAAAAATTTTTTGATTAAAAGGGGTACCGTGTTTATGAAAATTTGAGAATCCCTGCTTTATATAATAAATAAAAACTATTTTGTTCACTTAATTTTTGGTTATATGGTACCCCCCCCCCCCCGGCCAAAACTTCCTGGAAAAGTTTGCTTTCCCTCTAGATCCAGGCCCTCAATATTATACATATTATTATTAGTATTATAATAAATACAATTAACTATATAGATTATGAACGTACCTGGAACCAGTTACCAATTATTTTAGGGTTTTGTGTATGCTTGCAAAGTATTTCACGAAGTTGTTGTATCTTCATTTGCGAATCGTCTTCTTTTTTTTCTGGTAATTCATATGTACTTCTTTCAGCGACAGTTTCACCTTCATCTGTTTCCATTATTGTTTCCAAAAGACCAAATTTCTTATAGTTACGTAATCCTTCCATGGAGTTAACTTCTCAAAAAAAAAATTGGGAAAAAAAAAAAAAAAAAAAAAATTGGAAAAACAAAGATTATATTGAAACAATAAAAATTTAATAAATAAAAAAAAAAAAAAAACTTCTCAAAAACTTGCGTTGTGACGCGTAATAATTTACTTATAGTAGATAATAAGTAGAATATTAAATAACAGAAAGATATAAAAAATCTAAGTAAATGTAAATGGTTTTTTTAAATATTCTATGAACACGATTTTTTTTGTCAAAAAAACACAATCCAATGAATGCTATAAGACAACTGATTATTAGAATCGAATATTAACGGTTGCTAATGGAGTAATAGGCTCATGTAAATAATATAATCTATGTTTGTTTATTTCAGCCGTATACCATAAGCCATATATAAATAATAATAAAAAAATAAAAATAGAATCATTTATTCGAAAATATAAAATTAATTTTTATTCTCATTCCAGAATAATATAATACGGTACGTACTACGTAGTATTGTACCACTGTAATAGTCGAAACGAAACCGCTAACCTGTAGAGTGCATCTTACTCTGTATATACCCGATACAATAATACTTTAAAAGGTATAACTTTTATAGTTAAATAGTTTTCACAGTGCTTTAATTTGTTTATAATCATAAACGCACATATGTATCAGCTATATATCTATTTACTATTTAGTAATTTAGTATACGTCTTATACATGTTATATAATATTTATATTCTAGAGACGTACAGCCGTACAGGCAACATTTTATTTATTAATCTTCATTTTCTATATTACCTATTGCCTATTGATTATTAACTGTAGTTATGAAGCTTTTTTCAATAGTTTTTTTTTAATGCTTTTATTTAACATAATCATTACGTCAACAACTATAGTTATTCAGCATACTGTTTTATATACACAGAAGAAGGTCTACAGATAATATAAATTTCATTAAATTCAGTAATTCCATGTAAAAATAATAATTATTTAAAAAAATAATAAAATAATTTAAAAACTTTTAAGTATTATGTTAAAATAAATTTAAAAAAGTGGGCAAGTGGGTATCGCTCTGCTGTATAGTAGAGATAGAGAGTAGGTCACTGATCACTATAAGGGATGTGTTAAATTTGAATGCAATGACGGGTATCATTATATGCGAAAAACAATTCTGACCCGAGATGATTTGTCAGTCAATAATAATTGTTGGGTATATTATATTATTATCTATATTTCAATTGATATTTACTTATGTATCGTTATTTAACGCGATTTCGTAAACAATTTAATTTCATACGCTTTTAAATTTTTTTCTATATTAATGCTGGAATTTTTTGTACTTGAAGGAAAACTTATGGATAACCTTTTATTGGATTTTTGAACCTTAAGTATAAATCACAAAAATTTTATGAATATTCAACTTAAAAATACCTTGCAAATTTCCGTGATTTTGATATATTTCGTAAACATTTGAACTTCAAATGCTTATAAATACAAATTGTGAGTAATGATTTTTGATTTTTTTTTACTACGATAAGTACAACTTATAATAAACCTTGTATTAAATTTTAAAGATTTTTTGGGTAGTCAGATTTTTTTTATCGGCATTTTAAGAAAAAAAAACTTTAAAAAAGTCAAATAAATTCAATTGTCTAAAAGTAGCTTAAAAAATATCAAAATATATTGAAAATTAAACCGTAAATAGATAACCATAATATAAATATTTGGTGAAAATTTCAAGTATTTACAATGATTTGTTTTTGAGTTACAGTAAAATCAAAAAATCGATTTTGTCAAAAAGTGGTTATGCGTAAAAATTCCCGTTTTTCCGTAATTTTTTCAGGGTTTTTCCTGACACTTTTGATAACTATTGGAAATTTTTTACTTTTGACTTCCCAAAGTACCAACTAGATGAATTTTCCTTTTCAAAGAGAGGCTGAAGTCAAAAATCGAAGCATTATTACTACTCCAAAAAGTGATGACACAGACACATAAATAAAAAAAAACACACATCATTGTAAAATCAATACATTCATTATCACTCCGTTCAGAATCTAAAATGTTTCTACCTAATAGTTATTAATAATTGTATAACTTAACAATGAATATATCAATTAGTTTAGTTTATTTGGTATGATGTGTTGTTCGAAATTAACCATACAAGTAAACTACTTCAATCAGTGTCATTGAATATTTCAGAAACTATTACACAATTAAACAATATAATAATTAATAATATTTTTGAAAGAATATCGTACAGATGAAGGATTTCAAAAAACGTTAGAAAAAGCTTTAACAGATTTGAACTTCAATTTAAGGATAACTTTCCTGTCCCAACTCAAATTCGACGTAGAAATACTCAATTTGCGTATGACCCAAAACAAAGTTTTAAAATTAACTTTTTCAACCAAATTTTAGACACTGCTATCCAATCAATCAATGAGAGATTTTCACAACTTACTGAACACAGCAATTTATTTTAATTTTTCTATAATATAACTGAGATTTCTGATTTTGATGAACTTATGAAAAATTGTAAAGATTTACGAATAGCAATAACTTCAAGTGATGGGTTTAGTTTGGATATAATTGCTGTTGAAATGTATAGTGAAATTATTATTATTATTATTATTATTATCTTTGCAAAAACGTTTTACTTCCGAAACATGTAAACCGAAATCGTTTCTTGAGTACATTTGTAGAGACAAGTTGATAGAACTATACCCTAATACTTATGTGATATTAAGGATTCTATTGACTATACCTGTAACTGTTGCAACAGCCGAAAGGAGTTTCTCAAAACTTGAAATATTAAAAAATTATTTGCGATCAAATATATCTCAAGACCGATTAGTAGGATTAGCATTCTTTCTATTGAAAAGGAAATTGCTGAAGAATTAGATATGGATGAACTTATAGAAAGCTTTGCTTCACTAAAAACAAGAAAAGTCAATTTTAAATAAATTAAGTTTGTTTTATTTTATTGTATCAATATTATTATAATAATAATTTGTTTAATTTTTTAAGATTATGACAATAAAGGTTTAATGATTTATATGGTTAAAAAATAAAGAAAAATATTTTAAGTATAAGTATTTAATTATTATAAATTATAAATTAAAGTAGTTATATTCGTAAATAAAGTCCTGTACTTACAACTTACCATTTGCCTACTGATATTTATTGTTTACTCAGTTTGATTATTTCTCCACTAATCATCCACTGATTACAAAATAAATATTACACAATTTTTAACTAATTCATTATTAATAATAACAAATTCCATAATAAATGTTAAAAGCCAACTAGGTCAAAAAAAGTCATTAATGAAATCGATTAAAATCCTACACATGAATGGCAATGAAAAAGAAAACATAATAATTAGCGATTAGAATTTTTAGCGGATATTCTCTGAATCACATCAACTGACATTGTAAATTACTACAGTAGTACAGTGTTAAAAAATAAATAAAAATTATTATAGCTTATCGAATACCGTAATCAAGAATGTAATTAAAATAAATAATAATTATATGAACGGAAATCCCGAACAGCATCTGAAATGCTGACGTATCAGAAAATCTAATATCACATATTTCGTTTGAGGTAATTATGAGTCACGTAAGTATACCTGTGACGTGATATTATAATTATAAATACAACGTATCAATTGAACTTTAAAGGTTATTAAAGAGCAATAGTCTTATTTTATGTTTATTATAATTATTATAATAATATGAGGTTTCTATATATTTGTGTTATTTGTACGTTATTGTACGTCTATTATGATATAAGCAAAGACAATATTAGAGTATAAACATAGAAATATATTTATTATTTACAGATACTATCAACAATTTAAAAATATGACTATAAATAGAGTTTAAAACAATTTAATTAATAATTAGTTTTAAACTTTTGGCCAGACAATTTGTTCAATCCATGAAATATATTTTGAAACTCGTGTATAAACAGCAGGTGAATTCGCTTGTCCACAAAATGGCCCTGAAAATGATGTTATCCCTATTTGCGAATACATGCACTTGTAATTCTTATGTTCTATTTGAATAGGACCACCTGAATCGCCCTGAAAAATTGTAAAATAAATGGTATTTAAAGAAATATTTATAGTGTAGAAATGTAATTAATTGAATAGGAACACAAATTGCTTACTTGACAAGTGTCATTTCCGCCTTCTGGATTGCCAGCACATACCATTAAGTCATTAAGGATTCCTTGTGCTATTTTTTTTCCCTATTTGGCAAATACAAAAAATTTTTATTGCACTCTTCGGTTGAAACAGTTTGTATTTGCACTTTTAATAAATGTGAGCTTCCAAATGAAGCTAAATAAATATAAATATTTTCATTAAATTTATAAATTATAAATCTATGTATATAAGTTTCATATTTTATTTAAAATATATACAATAAACTTACCTGTATCAGTGTTACCCCAACCCGTAGCTACTACTGCTGGTGGTGTAAAAGAATTATTTGTATTGAGACAAATAGGTCGTACATATGGTGAGAAATCTACATCTCTATTTAAACGAAACAATGCTATATCGTTATAATGGGAATCTGGATTGTATTTCGGATGTATTATTCGTTCTACTATTCTATAGTCTGTAGGTCTGGCATCATCGGTGTCCGAAAGATAGTCTAGTTCACCCAAGCGAGCCCATATTGCAAATCTCCTGAAAATATAGGTATTTTTTGATTATTCATGTATTTACATGCTTTACAGATAAAGTTATAAGCCACTGTTTTTTAGGTTTTCAACACTAAAAAGTAAAATGTAATAATATTTGCAATGTGTGATTTATACGTTATATTATAATGATAATACGTAATAACAATAATATTAATGTTATTTTTTTGGCATTTGATTATTTATTTAATTATTTCAATAAATCCATTTTTTGAAATTGTCATTGAGTGTACAAATTTTTATAATTTAATTTTTACATTTCTTACAAAAATTCTTAAGTTTATTGTTTAGTCTCTATTAATTATATATAATATATAATATATAGATTAATGTTTATATATCATTATTTTTAACCTTATTTTGAACACCGCCACTACTAACGCTCTTATAAATTTATAAAATAAAGTTAGGCATTTGATGAACCAATACAATCATTTCAATTTATTTCTGTTAGTACAGTATATACGTGACTAATATGTATATATTTTGGTAATCATTAATTATGACCGTTGAAAATATGACCAAAGAAAAATGTGTTATAAAAATATCTGTTTTTATAGTTAAATACTATACTAGTTCAGGGGCGTTCTCAGGATTTTTCTATGGGGGGGGTTCTGAAAATTTACTTGAATTTAATAGTATATAATATCAAAAGTAGAAAAAACGTGTATTACTAAAATGTAGGAAAACAAAGATCCTTGGGGGGGGATCTATCCCCCATATCCCCCCCCCCGTGAGAACGCCCATGTACTAGTTGTCCCTGTACATTTAGTTGTCCGAAAGTATTAAATTTGGTTGTCAAACCTAACATTAAGCTTTGCGGTTGGTACTGTTTTAAGTGAAGTGAATTGATGATATACTATTGTCAAAAACTAAGTTAAAAATAAAGAAAGGTAACTTATTACAGTAAAGTTAATTAGCTGCCTTATTAGTTATTTTTCTATACTTAATATAACGAGTTAAATAAAAGTATTTAATTTAACTATTCATGCTTAAAGATATTTTTCAGTTTGTTCAAATCTAGGGTATAATTAAGTTTATTATCGAATGCCATTTCAGGAATTCCAATAATTTATTGAAATAGAATTTGAATATTTTTATAATAGAAAATAGTTAGTGTGAATTTTGATTAAATTTGATGTACCTATTGACTTTTATAAGAGAATAAGAAGAATTCTGTTTTGTTGAATCAGTGTTATTCAGTATAAGGTGTATTTTGACGAATTTCTAAAGTAGTAATATTTTTATTTATACTACAATATATTTAGCAATCGTCATGCAAAATGATATAATTATTATTTTATAGGTTTTGAAATTTTTAGAAAGATATTTCGTTTATGGTCATTAAGAACATTGTTACGCTTAGAATTAACCTTTCGGAAAGTTGTATTCTGTAAGATAAATGTTTGAGAGATCGTTTTAAACTTTTACTTGAATCGAATTGTTATTCTAAAAACCGTAAATATAATGTGTAAATAAGTATAGGTACATACTGTGTATCTTTAGAGCCTGATTTTTCACAGTGGGCTGCTGTTAGTACAAATCTCTTACTTATCAATGAACCATGAATACATGTCTGGTTTTTCATCATAACCTAGTAAAGCCTGTAATATTATGAAATATCAATAAGTACGATTAAATACAATAGGTATTTTATATTTGATGTGGTCACCATATGAGGAAACTCCTTTGGTTCAGTCCGTGTACCATTAGTAATTAAGATTATGGCATCAACACAATCTGTAGTTTTTATGTATAAATCCTGATCATTTAATAGTGTTGGGTTCTTAATATAACGATAAATTAATTTTGAATATTCTTCACACACTATTTGTTAAAATATGATGTATAAAAATAATAAATAATATTCAAGTACCTACGTATTTTTTAGCAGATTACTTATTGCCTATACATACTTTCAATAGAAGAGTATGATTCAATAATATTTATTTTGTTTGTTGCAGGATCTTGCGGACAACAAACAATTGGAGTTGGATTTAATCCGTTGAATAAACAAAGTTGAGGATAAACTTTTTTCTTAAGTCCTTCTTTCGCAACTTGACAGTCATTAATATCCGAGTTAATATCCATACATATGGAGGCAGAAGATATCCCATCGCCTATGCGGCAAACTTCACCTATACCTAAATTTATAAATAGATTCATATTTTGATCAATTTACTTTAGTTAATCTATTGACATCAGTAAAACTTAAAATATGTAAAACGACAAAATTACATTTAGGTTTTAAGAGTATTTATCTAGGAAGAAGAGCTTTTTTTCTTAGATATATGATTGATATCGATCATAATTATAAAAATTAAAGGCCAAACTCAAAACGTAATCAAAATTTGTTTAGTAAAGAATTTCCTATTGGCTCACATTTAAGAAATAATAATAATATAATAATTTTTCACAATCAAATTAAAAACACATAAGTGATATGTTAGAATTATTCTATAATATACTGAAGCAAGTTTCTTTTTTATATCATTTAAAATTGGTTGAAAATAAACACTGATAATGAAATATATATTCTATAGATTAGTTTTAAATGTGTAGATAATAACTTTTACAAATAACTAATTGTTAATTATACCTAAGTAACATTTAAAGGTTTATTGTTCTATAAACAGTCATCATCTAATTTTACTCGGGATCGTTTTTCAAAAGCAATTGTTTATTGTTGCGTTCAAATTTAAAATAATTTAACAGTATGAAATACTATGCTCTACTATTGTTTATCGTTCATACCATGAGTTAGTTAAATCTAAATTTAATTTTAAGTTTAAATAGTGAACATTAAATTGCGCAATAGATTATTATAATAATATTATCAATCGTGCGTTTTAAAATAGTATACGTAAGTTCCGCAAAAATTTTACAATTTTTAATTATTACTGATAAATATACTTCTACCATTGCCCCAAAAATGTTGGTGCCTTAAAGAAACTGTTCGAAGCTGACCCTTATATAGACACGCCATTGTTTTAGTTAAAGAATTATGATAATATGTTAGTTATTGTGTAGAAAATATTTTTATAATATTTTTTTTTCATAAAGACAACTAATTACACGTTATTTGTATGTATAATAATAACTATGAAAGATATTAATTGTGCTATTACTTAGGTTTTTATTCTATAATATAGTTTAGACTGTTCGGAGTAATTAAAAATTTGATAATCAATTTTGAATATGAATTAATTATATGTGTTTATATAATATGTAGGTATATAATTTATTACTTTTTGGTATCATGTTCATCAAAAAATTTTGGCACAATAGTTGATTGACCAATAAGAACATTACCAAAACTACTGTTGGTAGTATTTTCAACGGAATCCGATGATCAATCATTTTTGAATTTTTCTGAAACAAAAAAAAAAAAGCGGGTAAGTGAGTATCGCTCTGCTGTACATTAGGGGGTGGGATGGACCTTGGACTAGGGAAGGTTAAATTTGAATGCAATGATAGGTATCATTGTATACGAAAAACGATTCTGAACGGAGATGATTTGTCAGTCTAGGATATATTATACATAAATATTGTAATATATTCTACTTTGAAACTAATTCAAACATTTAAGTAAAAGTTTCAAGATCTTACGTTTAGTAATTTTTTAAAAATAACAAAAATCGAAAATTATTTATTAGTAAAAAGTTATTTTACACGTGTATTTTTGATTTCAAATTAAAATTAAAACTTTAAACACACGTGAAATTTTTTCAATTGAACAATCCTCAAACTTTTTTATAATTATTCTAAGCTTAACTTATGGACAGCATAGTATTAAATTTTCAATTCTTAGCTTTTGATAGAAAAATATTTATAAATTTTTAACTACCAAATAGTGAAAAGTATTCATGATTTTGACGAATTTTTGTCAATATTTGAACTTCAAATGCTAATAAAAAAAAATTGTGCCTATGTATTTTTATAATTTTTGAATCAGAGTTAGAACAAGTTATGTGGACCCTTCAATTAAATTTTCAAGTAATTTGTCCCAGCTAAATTTTTTTTATCAACATTTAAAAAAAAAAAATAAAAAAATATTGAAAATTTCAAATGCCTATAAATAGCTCAAAAAAAGTCAAAATGTTTTGAAAATCAAATCACGTAAAGAAAATGGCAATCTAAATAACTGGTAAAATTTTCAAGTATTTACGACTTATACTGTTTGAATAACAACAAATATCAAAAATCGTTTGAGGCTAAACCGTTATTTAATGCGGTTTTGTAAAAATTTAAATTTCAAACACTCATAAAAAATTTTTGTCTGAATCCGGTAGAGTTTTTTTTACAGATAATTGAAGAAAAATGTATGGAGAACCTTGTACCAAATTTTCAAAACTTAGTTATAAAAGAAAAAAATTTTACGATTTTTCAACCACAAAATTACTTGCAAATTTTCGCAATTTTGACATATTTCGTATAAATTCGAACTTTAAGCACTTATAAAAAAAAATTGTGACTAACGATTTCGGATTTTTTTTTATCACTTTAAGAGCAACTTATAAGAAACCTTGTATTAAATTTTCAAGATTTTCTGGTCGGCCAAAAAATTTTTATCGTTATTTAAAAAAAAAATACTAAAAAAAATTAAAAATTTCAATTGCCTATAAATAGCTTAAAAAAAGTCAAAATTCTTTAAAAATTGAACTGTGTATTGAGAACGCTAATATAAACATTTTGTGAAAATTTCAAGTATTTACATCAAGTAGTTTTTGAGTTATAGCAAAATAAAAATTTGATTTTGACGAAAACTGGTTGTGCGTAAAAAATCCCGTTTTTTCCGTCATTTTTTTAAGGTTTTTCCCGACTCATTTAAAAAATATTGAAAATTTTTAACTTTTGACCCCCCCCAAAGTACCAACTAGATCCGATTTCCTTTTCAAAGAGGGGCAGAAGTTGAAAATCGAAGCATTTTTACTGCCCCAAATGTTGTCGACAGACACAAAAAAAAAAAAAAATAAAAAAAAAAAAACACATCATTGTAAAATCAATACATTCATCACTCCGTTCAGAATCTAAAATAACGTAACTTTTATAATATACTAAAAAACATGATATTATTCATGCATAATAATTTGAAGATAGTATAGTATAAAATAAATTTATATGTTTCGATGGGAAAAAAATTCACATTTTATATTCTACCTGGAGAAATAATAAAGTGGATTTAGTTAGAACAAAGTAAATGATAACCAATACTTTTCTAAAAAAATTACAAAAAATAAATTTTCACGAAGTATAAATACGAGTATTTTGTATTAACATCTTATATAGATATAATATATTTATAAATTATAATTTATAATACAAATATATTTGATCTTTTTGAACAATTTAAGAGCATGTTTAAACTTAAATATTACTATTTTAAATTTCTATTCATAATTTTTTTTTTTATTACTATTCATCGAGGTTGAAAAATTGCTATTAAATGTTTTACCAGGACGTACTAAGATTTTACTGGACATCCTTTATCGATTTTATTGAAGGTCTTGAACTTCGTTCTAAAATATGCACATTAATATATAATCAGGTCGTATGTACTTGACATTTCATTTAATTGATTCCTACTCATCAAAATTAGAAAAATAAACACTACAATGATATTTTAATATAACGGTTAAACGATAAATCTTTTTACTCAAACATTATTAATGGAAATTAATCCATTGAATCTAATGTAGGTTAAATAGATAATGTGTTTTATGTGTTTTTATATTAAATTAATAAATAATTTAAATGTAACAAAATTAAAAGTTTTAATACCATATAAGTATACACGGGACTCAATTTAACACTTTCAAAATGTACACGCATTTTAGCAGTCCCTTACCTTACCTTAAATATTTATAGAAAAATAACTTTAAAAATAATTGAAAATTGATGTTAAAAATATGTTTGAATGTTTTTTATAGAGCAAATATATTTAGAAATTTAGAAATTATGTGGGAAATTATAGTACAAAAATTGGTGAATTTTCTATATGTCTACGGTTCTTTGATTTTTAATTACAACAGAATATCAAATAATATTTAAGAATAAAAAATAATTTTACGCATGAATATTTCGATATTGACATTGGTGTAAAGAAAAATCGAACTTCAAACGGTCATACATAATGTGACTTTCAATAAACTTTTTATAAGTTAATAAATTAAGAATCTTGTATTAAATTTTTAAATCCTAAATATAAAGAAGCGGAATTAAAAATGTGTCAAAATAATAACTTTTATGGCTGTAAACCTGCCAATTATTTCATTAAATTTAATTAATCATTTTTATTGTAAAGTAATAATTCAATTTTAAATAATTAAATATTTAACAAATGGATATTAAATAATGTAGGTATACACTTCACTTAGGTACTTATCTTCGTACAATTTAAATATACCCGTGCTTTATTAATATCAATTGTAATATGTAACTAATCATTAACTATACCTATTGTAACTAGTCGAAATAACTATTAGGTAGACGTTGATTTCTTGTAAATATTATAATAATTATTAAAGGTTACTTATTTTAATTTAAGAATGTTTGTGGTTTATTTATCTTTTTTTTCGTATTATGTATGCTTTATAGACCAGATAAAGCATGATAAAAACATTTAATAGTACCTAATCATTTTTTATATTAATTTTTTTGTTACATGCTCTATACAAATTACAAAATTATAATAACAGCATACCTTCTATGAACCATACTAATGTATATTACACGTATAATAATAATATTCAATAAAAAATATAAATAATACAATTTTTATATGTTATGACAAAAACCAAACAGTCATATAGGTATAAAAATTGGGCAGGCCCGGGCCTAGTCGACCTACCCTGTAAGGCTGTAAACACGCCACTTTGGGTAACACCTTCTTGTACAGTAAGTACTAGGTATCGAGGAGAGGATGACTATGATGAATGTAATTATTCAATTCAATAATATATCATTGTATGTTATGGAAAACGAATTTGAGCGGAGGAGCCTATTCACCAAATATATTTCATTGTTATACCTATTCTTTTATATCGCTATAATAGTTAAATTCATTTATTTTACTGAATAATACAGTAGATTGAATAATTTTCACCAAAAACATTGCATTTGAAAATATTATTGAAATATGTATAATAAATTAATAAAATATAATATTATAGTAAAAATGCCTCCCCCCACGAATAATGTTGAATTATAACAAAATTAATATTGTTATTCATAATTTTAATATTTCAGTATGATATTTTATGAGGAACTTTATTATATAACCTTATTAGAGGTAGGTACCTACTACCTAGTATAAGGCTATTCAATTTCATAAATTGCTCGTTAACTTTTGTCATAGGTTATTTTAGCGTATGATTGATAATTTTTGCTCAAACAGAATAATAAAAAAAAATTTCTTATGTTTTTTTTTAAATATAATATTGCAACATATATATTAAAACAGTGGCATAGCCACTAGTCAGGATTTTTTCTGGGAGGTATGATAAATTTTTGTAAAGTACAATTTAAGATGTTGATTCTATGGAAAATTTTATAGTCTTTAATTTTGGTCATAGGTATTGTTATTGTAACTTGAATAGCTGACGAGTTATAAACAAAACTAGGTAGTCGAAGGGGTACGCGACCATTTTAAGGGGGGTGAGGGCTACACACAATGGGTGGGTATCAGGAAATTAGTTCTGAACTTTATGTTAAACTAATTGACTGGACTATTAATTGTGACTATGCCCAATAATAGTATTCATTAATAAAAATATTCTTTTCACTGCAGCATTAGATCCAGATAGTGCAAATGTAAATTCTACAACTTTAACATAGTATAATCTAGTGTCATAGACCACAGTAAGCTGTCAAAATATAATGACGAACCCAAAACTGTAGCTATATTTAATCAAATCCGTTTTCATTTACTCTCAGCCTTGAGCAATTTCCAATTTCAGTTGGGGTATACAACCAAATTGAAATTAGAAGAAGTCATCAATAATAAAATAATGTATTGGTTTGGATGGTTTAAAATACGTAAAATATATAAATAGTTAAAATAAATTAAAACAAATCTTTATCATTGAAGATATAATAAATAATATCATATTTTAATGTAAATACTTATTTTCAACATACATTTTATGTAAATTTAATAATACAAAAGTAGAAAAAACAATAATATATAGGATATATTGAATAGAAAACATTTTAATATTTATTATATTATATATATATATAAAAAATACCTACTTATTAATTAATTAAACACAATTAAATAATTGATATACACATACATAGATTACTGATCAAGTTTTGTCTAAATTGTAATACTCATATTTCGGTCTTACTGAGCTGTAATTAATAAAAAATAAATTAATATACACAGAATTTAAAATTATTTATGTAGCATATACGTATTATAATTTTTTAAACTTGACCAATTCAATTTTCTTATAGTAGTTGTCAATAAATAATTAAGATCATAATGTACATATTATACATACTCAAAAGTTTTTTTTTACAGTAATTCCTAGTTAAAAAATTAAGTGCATAGTATTACTTAGTGAAATTCATCAAAATAAAACTACAGATTGACGTTGTGACTTAAATAAACTATAGCTAATTAATAATGTATATATTACAGCTACAGTCCAAAAATAAATGCTATAAAATAATAGTTATTATGTATTATTAATTTAATACTGTACAAATAATTAATGTTATTTAATATATTAAATTAAGAAAAAAAAAGCAAAAATGGCAGTAGTACAGCTGGATTACCTGTAAATACTAGGTACAAAATTAAAATTAATTACAATCCAAATAAACATAAGACTAAATTGTTTTAAAACTATAGTAACTAACAATAAAGAAATAAACTAAAAATACTAAAGCATGAAATAAAATTTGTCAGTATTTAACTCAAGTTCCAAAAAAAAAAAAAGTATAAATAAATAAAAATAAGAAATAAAATCATGAAGTTAAATTCATTTGAAGGGTGTTAATGAAATTATTTCATTACTAATTTGCTGTATAAATCACTCATTTATCAACTGAGATTAATTTTCAATTAAATATGAGAATATACTTTAATTAGTACAGAAAAAATACATACCACAACATAGGACATACTTAGTAAAAACAACACTGTTAGTAATAAATCAATATCGAATATTTATATAAATTATTACTATTTAAAACTAGACTAGCTAATGAAAAAAAAATGTAAAACTAAATATTTTAATACTTCAATTTTGAAAAAATACCAGTCTAATTATTGCAACATATTATGATGTATATATACATTTGAGTATCAGTTTCATTAACTTAGTTACAAGGATTTTTATTCTAAACACAAGTCTCATCATTTTCATCGCTATCCGATTTGTTAGTTCTGGCAAGTGTATAGCCAGATGCCTTATGAGATTTTCTCGTGTCCTTTTTTCTTTTGTTGGCATCTGTCCATCTCTCTTTTTTTGGTGTTATTGTTTCATATGTATGATTCAATGGATTCGCACTTGAACAATCAGACACTATCACATGTGGACTACTGCAAGTTTCTTTTTCGCTTATGTTCCGTCCACAATCGGTGACACTGTCTGAAATACCTTCACAACTAGCACCACTCATTTGGCTGGTTACAAATTCTTCAGTCGAGTAATCTCTTGGTTGCATATATTTATGTTGATACTGTGGACGGCCATCTACTTCAACATACTCATGATCAGTAATGGCACTGTCTGAGAACACACCATTTTGTTTTAGCTCTAGCCGTAGATTATTGGTTTTACCATTTTGACAGTAGTAAGCACCATTGTCAGTTAGTTCTGGCGAAGTCAGTGGTGGACGTCGAGGTAAATTATTTTGTTTTCTCCTTTGTTTTTTGAAAAACCGTTTCGCTACAGTTATTTGATGTGGATTGTAATAATCAATTTGATGTTCTGCATTTAATTGATGTCTCATCATTACAAGTTGTAATTGAGGTGATCTAAAGGATTGCAGTGATACCACTTCACTATTAGACTTTGGTCTCACAGATTGAAAACTATCAGTCCTAATAGATGGAGCACGGACGGAATCTACTACTTTTTTTCTTCCCCATCGATGTTCTTTGAGTTCTACAAATGCGTTCTGGACATCATTTCGTACAAATATGTAAAACCACATTATCAAAAAGTTTTGAAATATATTAAAACAAGCAAACCATACACCCAACCATAGTTGTATTGTTGGACTGTACATGACTGTTACATTAAAATAAGTCATTGCAACAGTCAACAAATATCCCAATAGAGTTCCGTTGAAAAATCGTAGTTGGACAACAGGAGATTGTTCGGGGTCTTCTACTTTGCTTGATGGAGTAGTAAGACTGCGACAACTATTATGTTCAACCATGCTATTTGTCTGGTCTAATAGTTCCAAGTCAGTGGCTTGTGTACCTTCTGAAAGTTGAACGTTGGAGTCGAGATCATTGGCAACACAGGAAATAATTAAACTGAGGAAGAAGATACCAATAATAACCACTAAAGCTACACTAAGAATAAAACCAAAAGCAGGACCCGGTTTTAAGAAACAATAATCTCCTTCGTGACCTCCATAACCAGGCAAATTGACAGCACTTGACATTCCACACAATAACATCGGAATGCCCCAACCTACCATATATATACCCAATAATGGCTTTTTGACCACAACATCTTCATGTGGAATATTCATACCACCACCATCGTCAGATGGTGTGCCAGCGGGAAGGAATGGCTTATGAACTCGTTTACATAAAACTCTACAAAAAAAAAAAAATTGGAAGGATAATTATTATTTAAAACATACATCTATCTAACCTTTCATAAGGTGTTATAAATCAAATAGTCATTAACACCTTTTTATATTAATATACAATATATTGTAAAATTAAATATAGGTAGATCGGAGAGTTTTTTTTTAATTGAATAACTAATACTATCCTTTATTAAATATAGTAAATTAACAACTTACTTAATAGTCACGGTCATCCAAAATAATGGAGCTAAGCTAAAAAATTGAATCAGCAATCCTATTATTTGGCAAGTTCTTGGATTTTCAGTCCGATGAATACCATTACTAATTTAATTAAAATAAAAAAATATATATTATAGACATTTCAAACATTTACTTTTTATTTGTGTTTTACTAACCAATAGATTAAATAAAACATAGCCATTGCAAACCATGTATTGGGAAGAGAGTGCTTTAATTTTTTAGCCATTTGTATGTTGCTATTGAGTATTATAAAGAGAGTGACAGAAAATAAAAGAAATGTACTTCCCGCAAAAGTGCCGATGTAAATTGATGTATGTGCAAATAACTTTGTTTTTTTTTTAACAGTACTGAAACATTAAATTAGATAAATTAATTATATTTTTAAGATTTAAAATAATGAATACAATTATCATACATATTTGTTGTCGAAGGAAAAATATTATGCACTAGTGTTGGACTCATGGTTAATGCAAAATAACCAAATCTGTTACATGTATACTCCAACATGCCACCAGTAATGCGTGCCAGCTGACAACTGGTGTTTGGATTTATATCCCACAATCCCGATAAAGGATTCCACCATGATGGACTAGGTCTCATCGTTAAATAATGATCATAATTTTCAGGTTGACGTAATGTTAAGATTAGTGGTTCTGGTACAACATCCATTTCAACACCAACTAACTTTGTTACTAAAATGCAAGACTTTATTTCTGTAGGCAGTAAAGTAACATTGTCTTCAGCTGTTATCATTGGCTCGGGAAACATTTTTCCATCTTCATACACAATGAATACTAATTTTATTTCATTACTAACCACATCTGTTTTCGAGTCACTCATAAATAATGAATGTGGTACTTTTATCGACGCTTCAATAATCTAAGAAAATTTAAATAATACAACAATTAATTTATATATTTATATATATCTATACTTGCATTAAATAAAATATACAAGACTAATATATCTTGGATTAATGATTTGTTTAAAAAATGTATAATATTAATTTACTTTGTTTTGATAAATACTATCATTGTTATAAACATGACACATCAATGAATTCATTGTAGTAGGGGAATCTTGGTCTCGACCCCATATACATATTAATCCATTGAAATTTTCTTTTGAAATAATAAATTGTTCCATTGCTATAGCTGATGTCTAAAATCAATATAAACATATATTTTAATTTAAATTAACAATATTACAATAATTGAAAATCATAAATTATTTTTATTTTTACCCATCGAGAATTTAATGGTGAAGCAAATTCTAAAGAAGTTTCTAAAGCATTCACAAGTCTGGAAGTAGATTTATCATTTTTTTGAGCAGCTAATAGTAATTCTCTAGGTAGTTCAGCCATCAAACTTATTAAATCTACTACAATTGGTGCTAGCTGATAAATATAAATTCATGTTAGATTTAATAAAACACATTTGAAAAATATATAAAATTTAAATACCGATTTTTCATTGCGTATTACATCCAAATAGTCATCTACTATGTCTGCAATAAAACTAATATCAAGGTTATCTTTAATTTCATTAAAATGATCTCTTGTATAATTAAATAATTGCCTAGCCGTTTCTGAGCTATCTTTATGAGTAACATTTGTCTAAAAAAAATAAAACAGCAATGAAATTAATAATTTTTAATATTATTAATATTAAAATATTGTCATACTTTTGATTGTGTGTAAAAAATACGAGTGGTTGGACTTGTATAAGGACAGTCTAAAGTATCGGGTACTTCCCATACACCATTTAAATTACAATGTCTACTGACTGTGCCTCTAGCCAAAGGTTCAACTTCATCATTTGCTTGACATTGTTTAACAGTTATTACGTCCGAGACTGTACGGGTCCAATAATATGTTCCTTTATTGTCTTTACTCTCTAAAATTATTAAAACAATTTTTTTCTAAATTATATTAATACATAAAAGTGTAAGATAATTACAAATTAATTAATGGTAAATCACCTTCAACTCCACAAAATTTAGTTTTATTTGAAATAACAGTCAGTGAAATTGATTGAATTCGAGTTCCACTAGATGAGTTCAATTTACATTCATATTTTCCAGTATGATTTGTATTAAGTTTTGCTATTGACAAATTACTGTAAAAGAAGCCAATCAAAATTTTATAGATTACCATTTATACATATTTTTCATAATAATGAGCTTATATGATTTGATTTGTAAAAATCAAATAGTAAAATGTATTATAATTTATGAAAAGTAGCAAATATTAGTACTAAATACTAACCTTTGAATTAAACCAGTGTTTTCAAAATCACCGTCAGTAACAATTATTGAAGCATTAGTATTTAATGCATTTATATTCCAAGCCAAAATAACACCTTCTAGAGCATCTGTACCAACAGCACGACATAATAGCTCTATTGAATCGCCTTCAAAAACAACCTTTATAAAAAGGATAATTTCAAAATGAGTATATGAAATTATATAAACAATGTTTTAAACACCATATTAAATGGTAAATAAATTTGAAATTACAAGGTTTGAGTTAGGTAAAATTTCGATAGCTGGAGGTGAATTTGATTTTGGGCGCACACAGTTCAACATATCAAGACGTAGATTTTTAATAGGCGTGTCTTTCAAGGAAGTTGGTTCATGGCATTCAGATTTCGGTCCTAATTTTACTTTTTTTTTGACCCACTCAAGAAAACCAGAAATTTCACAATCACAAACTAATGGGTTATCTGATATATCTCTATATGTAAACAAAATATGTAAAACAATGTTAAATAATATTCAATAAAAGTAATATATAATTAATACTTACAATCTAGTGAGATGAACCAAAAATGTAAATGTATTGCCTGGTATTTGAGCAATCATATTTTTGTTTATTTTCCTGTAAAATAAACATTACTAGTCAGTTAATTACATATTGGCAAGTTATATGACAGCAACAAAAAAAGTGGTAAATGCTAAATATTGTAATTAATAATAATTTCTTACAATTGTTCTAATAAGTAGAGCCCTTCAAACATGCCTTGAGATATATTTCTGAGTTTGTTGTCAGTCAATGTCCTATGATTTAATACATTTAATACATCATTAGTTATGTCATTATTCATTACAAAAGACCAAGTTAAATAACTCACAGTATTTTAAGATTTGGTGTACCACGAAATGCTCCATCTTGAATAATAGAGATTAGGTTTTTGGTCAGATCTCTGTAACATACATTATATATAGATTATAATATCGTACAATGAAGAATTATATTCAAAAGTAGTCTTACAGCTTTTGTAAAGTTTGAATAGGTATGGCGTTTGTGGGCAGAGCAGCGATCACGTTGCTGGACAGATCCCTAAGAGTAAACACACATAATATTATTATATGTTCAAGTCAAAGAATACTGATCAAGTGCCCACATTGGTTCATTTGACTTACAAGAACGTGACTCCAGTAAAGTTTGACAACTGAACAAGTGGTATCTCACTGAGATACATGACAGGCTTATCAAGTCCGCCGCATTTAACTTTGCTGAACTTGTCGCCGACCCGTCTCTTCGGACAGACGCACCGTTCCGGACACGCCGCGACATCCACAGGCGTCACTGTCACTACATCAGAAGTCTTCTGGGCTGCAACCGCACCGACCAACAGCAGCAACCACAGTGCCCACAGCCATGAACCGGGGTACATGACGACAATTGACGAACAACGATCCTCCTGACACGACCACCGACCTCGGCCCGCCGTCTACACGGAAACGGTTCGCGAGACCACCTCCTCTTCGTCTTCGTCGGACGCCTTCATCGCGACAAAACTATAATATATCGGTACGAAATCGACAACTAGTGAACCGGCCAAGAAAATATGGTGAAGGTTCGCGTTGCTCGTCTTCGCTATTCGTCGCGGAAAACGTTACGGTCAACTTCACGCATTTTCGGTTTGTTTACAGTTTTTTTTTGTTTTCGTTCTTCGTTAACTCAATAACTGTATCAATATTATTATTTATATATTTTTCTTCTTCCCCCTCCAAACAGACGAACACATAACCTCAAAACGTGCCGACCCTTTGTTATCTTTTCTACGGATTCCGACAATCCGTTGACTGAGTGTCGAGGGTTGTCAAGTGTCGTCGTCGTCAACCAGACTACCAGAGACGTCCAGTCGGCAGACGCAATTAAATTATAACAATAATAATTATTCGCGATAGCGATATGAGCATTGTTATCCACGGTTCAAGGTCATAACGCAGAATCTTATTGTGTATTGTTGTTATTCGATAATCGTACTTCTCGTACTATCGTGTTGTAGTCGAATCGTTCTGTAGTAGTAGTAGTAGTAGTAGTGGTTTTTTAAACTTTTTTTTATCATCGCTCCCGATAACGTTATTATTATTTTGTCATTATCATAACAAAACGAAATAATTTTAATATTTATTATTACGATTTACCTATATTTATATTATATTGTGCGCAAAACAACGTCTGTTTTTTTTTTTTTTGATTCTGTCGTTTCTTCTTGATAATTATACATTACATCATACAGCGTTTTCTACACTTAGACACGCCTCTATTCCATAAACGACTCACTGTGCCACGACGAGTGATGTTTTGAAGTCCCGCGAGTCACTATAGTCCGAGATGTCCAATACCAATGTCAACGTCAGCTTTGCTTGCCAGCGGTGTTTCACACCAATCCGGTTGGACAGTTCGTTCAACAACATCAGTGAACACACCATTGCTGAATTGTCATGTAAGTATTTTGATTGATCAAAATCTGATCCCGTTACGAACTTTACAACATAATGAATGCGATGCAATGGTTGTTGTTGTTGTTGTTTGCAGTGCCGATCGTCACGTGTCCAGAAGTCGATCTCGAGTCTCAGGCCAAACACATTGATCATATAATACCTGGTTTCCACTTGAACGATTCTACTAGTGGAAATAATGGCTTCACATTGTTGGGCGAAGGAGAGACACCAACTCTTAGTCATCAAATGAAGGTAAGTCGAGGTATTTGTGGCTCTTAGTAGATATTAATTCGGACCTCGTGTCAGTAAGTTAATATTCTGTCCTCCCACGATCACACATTATTCAAGTTCTCGCTATTCACCTACATGCACAAACAAATGTTATCAAAAGTGAATAACTCTTAATATAAGAATCAGTCCACTTTTTCAGAAGTATCTTGAAAATGGTTTGAGGATTGCCCATAACTGTGATGAAACCAGATATTAATTGATTACTTTCATAAAAAAATCAATTTAAAAATTTCCCTTTAGTTTTTTTGGTTATTTGATATACCTAATATAATCATATCATTAATTTGTGTAGGTGGCAGCCAACCTTTTTGATATTGTTTCTGGAAATTCAAAGATAAACCATCCTCTGTGCGATGAGTGTACTGATGTATTGATGGACATGATGGAAGAGGAACTTCAACAAGCCGAAGCAGATTATACAGACTACAGCAACTACTTGAAAGAGTTAGTACTATCTATTTGTTATTTAAACCAATGGTTTTATAATGGTTTTGATTTAACTATGTTTGTTGCTTAGACTTTCCACTGAAGAACCAGAAGACATGGATGCACTTAACAAAGAGTTGGAAGATGTGAGTATCAAAAATATACTTTTTATTATTTGATTTACAGTAAAAAATCATTTAAATGTGTGGGTGAAAAAATTCAAAAAAAGAGAATAAAATAGGTACTAAACTTGTTACTATGATTTAAGATATTTATTTTTAATTGTACCAATAAATAATAAATTATCATAATAGTGTTGTAATTAATACTCTACTGTATAATTAATTTAAAAATACAAATATGATTATAGTTGCTAAAAGAAGAGAAAAAGTTGATGAGTGAACTAGCAAACTTGCAAGAAACTGAAAATGCATTAGATAGTGATATAAAGGAAGCAGAAAAAGAAAAAGAAAGATTAATTAAAGAAGAAGAGCGGTATTGGAAAGAATACAGTAAACACCGAAGGGATTGTATTCTCATAGAAGATAAACAAAAAAGGTTGATTTTTTGATATTTTTATTATAATATGCATTTTTAATATTAATGGATAAATTGGCACTTTTTTATTATTTGATACTTAAAAGTAATTGTTTTTATGTTTAAAAATGTATATAAATTTACAATATTTGTTATAGTGTGGAATGTCAAATAATTTATACCACCTCACAATTGGCCAAACTAAGAAAAACAAATGTATTTAACGCAACCTTTCACATATGGCATCATGGTCATTTTGGGACCATTAATAAATTACGATTGGGTAGATTGCCATCAGCTCCAGTTGATTGGGCTGAAATAAATGCTGCCTGGGGTCAAGTCACATTGCTATTAGTTTCATTAGCTAGATATATGAATTTAAAATTTGAAAAATATCGTCTTGTACCTTATGGAAATCATTCTTATGTTGAAGTAAGTTATTTTAAATATTTTGCTAATATTAATATAAAAATTTACATTATGTTAAAAATACAACAAATTTCAATTACTTAAGTCATTAAATCAATATTTTTTGTCAATATTCCTGACATGTTTTCAAATTAAAATATAGGACAAGCTACAAAATATATTAATTGTTATTTTATTATCATCGATTTACTTTCATTCAAAATCTCTATAATTTGAAAGACAAACCGCTTATAATTTTAGTTACTGATAGTTGACATTATTAGCATAGATTATATGAAATTAATTATGTCTATTGTGTAGTATTGTTATTTAACATAGTTAAATCAAATTTATAAGAGATAAATATCATATATCAAAATAATTAATACCATTTAAAACAGTAGAATGACATATTATTGAATTGAATATTGGTTGAAAAATTTATATTTGTAGTTACATTATATTAGTATCTAATTTCTCATAAATTAAATAAATAAATAAATTAATAATTCAGGTGAACCACATATTAGACCGGTGCTTATTAAAAATACATTATATTAATTATTAATTAATTTTAATGTTATAGGTTTTAGGTGAGAAAAAGACATTGCCACTATACGGTCAAGGTGGCATACGTTTTGTCTGGAACACAAAATTTGATTTGGCTATGGTGGCATTTTTAGACTGCCTTCAGCAGTTTAAAGAAGAAGTTGAGAAAGGTAATTCTGGATTCCATTTACCATATCGAATGGAAAAAGGAAAAATAGAAGATTCAGCAACTGGCAATACATACAACATCCGGTAACTATATTAACTCACTTTTATTTATAATATAAATTATTATTGAGCACTAATGTTTATAATACATTTTATTTTTACAGTATACAATTGAATTCCGAAGAAGGTTGGACCAAAGCTCTAAAGTTTATGCTTACCAATTTAAAATGGGGTTTAGGGTGGGTATCTGCTAAAATAAACCATGAAATGTAAATAAAAGAAAACTGATAATGAATTTGAAAATGAAAAATAATATAATTTGTATTTTATAGTTTTTATATAAATGTATAACTTATTAAATATTAAATTAACAGTGTAATTTATTTAAATTTAATTATTCAAAACAATTTTGTTAGTCAAAAACCACATTAAGCCAAAAAGAAAACTAGATGATCCGTTTAAAACTTCTGATTGTGTGATTATATCTCTGATTTGTGGTATAGTATATTCTACGACTTCAATGTCTTCTCCTTCGTGCGCAAGACCACCTCCTTCAGAAATTTTCATTTGATCAGTGACTTCCGTGTAAAAAAATGTCATGATGGAACCAGCTGTACTTAAGGCAGCTCTAAAAAATAAAAACCAAAAAAAAAACATAATTTTTTTCAATTCTTATTGTTTTTAGTATTATTATAATATTATAACATAAAATATTAATTGATTACATTTAAAACAAATTTCCTTAATGAAGTGTTTTAAAAAACAATGTAATGAGCGATTAATGATTATTAGTATTTGTTTTAAGTAAAACTATTAAGTCTAAAAAAAGAGTATTTTTTATGAATGTCAAATTTTTTTTTGAAGTTTGTATGAACAACATTAAAATTAAATATGTATAGCTTATTGTGCAATATAATATGTATATTATATATTTTTAAGCTTCATTAAGATCATTTGATATGAATATATTTTAATTAAAATATAGAAATTACATTCACATTCCAATTTATGAAAATAAAGATGTATTTATGTCAACATATTTTTTTACAAATACAGTAAAACCTCGATAAGACGGAACTTCGGTAAAACAGAAAATTTCTTTGGGTTTTTTTCAAATTTCATGTTTTTGAACCTTGTTAATATGGAAAAATTGCACAGTCCCAAGCGATTCCGTCTTATCGAGGTTTTACTGTATTACTTTTATAATACTTGATCTATTTTCAAAAGAAAAATGTATAATATTTGATGTAGTATACAAATTATATATTTATGTACTATTAATATACTATAAAAAATAATTTTTGAAATAGAAAATATTGCAATTACATTACCTACAACTGATGATTTTTTGCATATCTGACACTTTGACTTCATAACCACATTCTTCTCGTACTTCATCAACAGCTATTTCTTCAAGAGTTTTGTTTTTGTCTACTATACCAGCACAAAATTCTACAGTCAAACCCATGCTAGGTGGATATTTTACAGTGTCAATGTATCCATCTTTTGGTCTATCAAATTCTGGTATACTTTTATAATATACACCTACAAGTAATAACATACAATCAACAACATAATACAATATATCAACGAGTGTTCAATATCTACCAGGTCTAAATTGTTTAACGCACACCAATGTATTTCTGGTCCTGTTGTAAATAATCACAAACACTCTACAGATAAAACAAAAAAACCGGCTAGGTAAAAAGGTTTATCATTATAATAATAATTTTAGAGATGTTAATTGTTATACTATTTATTTTACTTTGGGTACTAAAAGAAAATAGCATCACGCTAATGAAAAATGGATCTATAAATTATATTTCTTTTTCATTCATCTAATAAATAATATATAATACATTCATCTAATTCAATTGAAGATTAATTGATCATGATCAATGTCTTTTTAATTTCATTGAAAACAAGTTGTGAAAATTATAAATCATATTATAGTTAATGATACTACTGATTTTGCTACAGTTAAAAGTTATGTCCTAGTCACATACTATCTCTATTTATGCCTCTAATAACTTAATCATCCTAAATAATGACAATGGAGCTCAGAGAATTTATAGTAACATATCAATAATAAAAATTTATAAATTTAATGTTGTTTATTTATTTAAATTATTATACTAGATTAGACAATAAGTGATGGTGATAAAACAAAAGAACTTTAATAATAGTTATAAAATGAAGAACATTAAAATGTGATTGTAAGACATATAAATCACAATTTTACTAAATTTCAAATATTTGAATTTTTTGTTTTCATAATACTTTATATTTATAAATTATAATGCTTAAAAGAGTATTTTAACTAATAGATACTTTTGAACACAAAACAAATGCTAATAAAATAAAGAGCAAAATGATTAGCTAAATGGAATGATGTAAGATATCAGAACTTATTATTTATTATTATAAATAATTGCAATAATTAAAACATATTTTCAAATAGATATTTTTTTTTCTAACTTATTAAAACTATTACATCGAAAATTAATTTTATCTTCTCTAATGTTGAACATAAAAATTAGAAATGTAGTTAAATAAATTAAGGATATTTTACTACCTATATTTGTTAAAAGTTTAAAATAGTCAATTTGTATAATACGTTTTTGCTAAATCTGATTAATATTAATCATTATAGTTCATATGGAAATATGTATTTATGTTTAATACATTTATTATGAATGTTACAAATATGTATAACCTTCTATTTTATAATAATTTACAGTGAAAATAAATAAAAACTAATAATTAATAACTATAAGTTGTAATTAATTAACTTAAGTTTGAAAACAAACAAACATATTGGAACACTCTCTATCCAATGCAGTGCATATCATACTGTACAATAATAAACAAAATATGATTATTATTAGTGCGTAATAAAAATTGTTTAAAACGCTATTGTACGTAAATTTATTAATGCACTGTAAGCAAATTATTTGTTATACCTACCACTATTGCATTTATAGTAATAATGTTAATATAACCATAAATAATGCGTTATTAGTTTTAATAATATAATACATATTTACCCATTGTGGCTATCAATTAAGTCCCATTTAATTTCATTTCCTCCCTAAACAGAAAAATACAGTAAGTATTTTTATTTCGCAACTATACTTGTATGAAATAATTAAATAAAATCAAGATATCAATATAATGTACTTGTTTAAATATCAACGAGAACGGCCTGATGAATGCCGATTCTGTGGTTTTAACAACCCTGACTTCGGTTATGGGCTTCATGGTTATTTCAAACAGGATTCAAAATATCTGTGCATGTGAAAAACAAAAATTACAATATTGTTAAATCGCAGTGAGCAGACACGACGGAATTATATGTAAGGCATAATGTACATCTGAACTCTGAAGTACCCACGTAACGATAAATGATTCAGGTGTGTCGGTCGGACGGACGTCGCGATTTCGCAAAAAGTACTCTGCCCAACTAATCGCGCCAAACGGGTGAAAAAATGAAACGTAACTAACGAAAAACCGTGTAATTCATCGATCGATCCCAAGCGACCCAACTACCCAAGCTGTCGCATATCAATCGTCATCGCAGACCGTATTAAATAACAAAATATGTTATTATAATAAAATAGCCAATAGGTACAGCGTATTGTGTGTCCATGTCAACCGTTATCATAGTGCACACCGACGATGATAAAACATAAGTGCTCGAGTTTTTTAGTAAATGACACGAACTATGATTATAATCATAGTTCGTGGTAAATGATATTATTATCACGGAGTAAAATATTATTATCCGACGTTTTCACCGCAAAGTGCAAATGCCGCAACAAGCAGGACGTCGTGATGGCGGGTTATACAACTCTACTACTACTACGAACTACTGCCACGACATTTTTCTATCGAATATTCATGATAATGATGTAATATAAATAATCGTACATGACGTTTATAGTCCGAAATAGTCGGACAGCACCTCGTCGACGTGTGTGACGATTTGTAACGAGCAATAATAGACAATAGTCATTACGAGAACGTCGAACGGTACAAATAGAATATTATGATAATAATAATAGCTTTGTGTAGAATTTCTGAGTATGAATATAAATCGTGGTAGACGACCACAGTCCACAGCTGAAGAGGTAGTTGTAAATATTTAATATGGCCGTATTATTAATTATTTATCATTAGGGCTCGGATTTGTATGTATTTATGAAAACAAAATATCTATTTACGTTAGCAAAATATATACATACATATATGCTAAAAAAAATCAAAATATGTATTTTACTAATATGATTTATTTATTAATACTTAATTATATAATATATCCATATGACCATATGAGTTTCTAATGAAACAAATTATATTTTAAATAGTAAAATTATTTTTAAAAAAAAGATGTTACAAATAATTATAAAATATAAATAAAAAAAAGCTAAAATATTTTAATTATCTTGATTACAATTTATGATAACAGTCATTTTGAAATTCAAAAAATCTTCGATTTGGTCGTAAGATTGCCTTATACCGACTAAAGATCTTTTGGCTTTTGATATTATTGGATAGTATTGCATTTTGACTATGTCTTTAGGAGTGAATTATATCTACCGTAGATTAAGTTCAATAATTGGTATTATTTTGTTACTATTTTGTACTTTTGGAAATATGGTTAATTGTCTGTATTGGAAAATACAATCGTATATAATTAATAATTATTAAAAAATCGTAAATGAACAAATTGTCAAAATATGTAGGAAAAAATGGAATTATTGAGAAATATGTAAAAACATGTACTTATGGCAAACGCAAAATATATAAAAATATGTAAAATAAATATAGTTTATTTCATTGGAAATCCCTTGAAACGAATTTATCACTCACCTAAGACCTAAATTAATTTATCAAGTCATAGTAAAAATAATATGTATTTACATATAAGTGTGATTACTGATTATTTATCACATATTTCTGAAGGGCACCACCAAGGTTTATAGATTATAATCTATAAACCTTGGGGCACCACGACACATCGATGATAACAGGATGTTACGTCATCGCTTACCGTCAGACCACTCACAACTACTCAGACTTTCGTACGCGTCTTCACTGTTCAGTCGAGTGTCGACACTCGACAGTCATTCACCCGCTAATCATCACTCTCAGCAGTGGTTCGGGTGACAGTCTCTGTTGAATCCTGTTTTGTCCCTCATCCGATCTACTATTTCCTGTGCCCGCCCAATTAAAACAATTAAATAACAACGCACCCAGCCATTGATCATCATATGATCATTTCGAGTGTCAACAATTTGTGGAAGTCGTGTGGCAGAATACGGCGCTTATCAACCGCAGTTCCGATTCGTATGGCAGATTTTAAAGTTGCACGTAAGTCGCCCTCCGTCTGTTGTTAATACCTATCGTATTTTCGTTTGTCTGCCGACGAATCGTTGACAGTTGTTATTAGTACCTACGTAATTTTAAGTTTTCGTTTTATTAATTTTACCGCTGCATGTTGGGTTTTTTTTTTTGTAATCTTCCACTAACTTACTCGCCCACCGTTTCACACAGCTCCGTGCGTGACCCCGACGCACTTAACACCCGTTAGTAGTGTGCACAACGGTCACCATGTTTGCCAAATCAATATCGTCGTTTTTCTTTGCTAGGACATTAAACACAACCGTGCCTAAGATGACGTCCACATGCATTGAGGCACTGTCCGCGGAAGGCCGCCGAGACTTTTACAACTCGTTCGACACCGTGCTCACCGATTGCGATGGTGTACTGTGGCTGCTGAACAACACGATACAGGGCGCCACAGAAGTCATGAATGGCTTCAAGGCGAATGGCAAGAAGGTGTTTTTCGTCACCAACAACAGCACTAAATCGCACACACAGTTCTTGGAGAAGTTTCATGCACTCGGATTCAAAGCTCAAGCCAACGAAGTGGTCAGTACTAGTTTCTTGGCCGCGAAATACTTGAAAGCGAATCTCGATCCATCCAAGCAAGTGTATGTAGTTGGATCTCCAGCTATTGCATGTGAACTAGATGCATTGAATATTAGACACTTTGGTGTTGGTGAGGATTATTTAAAAACTTCAGTACCCACGTTTGTTGAAAACATAAAGCTTGAACCTGATGTTGGTGCTGTGTTGGTTGGATTCGACGAACATCTTAGTTATCCAAAATTATTTAGAGCTGCATCTTACTTGAAGAATCAAAGTGTCCTGTTTGTGGCAACTAACACTGATGAGAGTTTTCCAGTAGCTGGTACAGGTTTAGTTATGCCTGGAACCGGCAGCTTGGTGTGTGCTGTCAAAACTTGTGCTGGACGAGAACCATTTGTTGTTGGAAAACCATCAAGCTACATTTGCAACGTCCTAACAGAAACCAATAAAATTGACCCTTCAAGGACATTAATGATTGGTGACCGTTGCAACACTGATATATTGTTGGGTAAACGCTGTGGGTTTAAAACACTGTTGGTATTAACTGGCGTGAATAGCCTAAAAGATGTGGAAGAATGGAGCAAATCTGATGATCCTAAATTACTAGAGTTAGTACCTGATTATTATGCTCAGAGTATTGATAGTTTGAGAGCGACATTTCCAGTGCCATTGTAATGATTAAATGACAATTATTACTTTTTATTTTAATATATTAAAATATTAAACTAATGCATTGTTGTAACTAGAACAATTTTGTTTTATTATGTATCACAATTTTTAGAACATTTATAGGAATGGATATTTAAATGTTTTTCACATTATGTTCAACTTAGTTGTATTTTAGTTGAAAGTTGTTGTTCAAAATTGATTTATTACTTAAATTATAGCAAAATATTATGGCATGTATATGTGCCCTTCAAAATACAATATATAATATGTTTGGAAAACTCTATTATTTTCAAATAAAATTTGTATTGTATTTTAAATAGTATAATTCTTGTGTGATTTGAGAATATGTTACCTATGCTGTATACTTTTTTTTATGTCAATTAAATTTCAGATTTTTCATGAATGAACCAATGTTGTAATAAACTGTATTTATTCTCTATCTACCAACATTCGTTTAGTAATCAATACTTTCATAATATTATTTCATTCTATTTTATTAGTATCTTTTGACTAACTAACCATTATTTCTAAAGTGTATAATAATTATAAGCCTAGCTGATTTTTGATTTTTTTTTCCAAATAGGTTTTTAAATAAAATTATTAATCACTTAAAACATTGCAACGTTATACAATAAGTATTAAGTTAAAATATGTTATAAACTTATAACTATATTAATTTTTATCTTTTAATACATTAATACTTGTTACCTACACATAATTTTTAATGCATAATTAGTATGTAATATTTAATAATTGAGTATGAAATTTAAAAATAAGTATGATCAAATTGTTTAAAATTTTTTAGCTAAATTATAGAAAAATATTTTTCAATTTTAAAACATAAACCTATAAATTGCATCATATTATTTACTGATACATTACTACACGAGTGTCAATATATTTTTAAGGTAATATTGCTTGTACATTTGTAGAAATTGATCAATCTGTTAAAGGGACATAATATCATTTATCTTAGGTACCTACTTTAATTATTAGGTATTAGTATAATGGTTTTAAATTATTATTGAAATTAATAATATAACACTATAATATTATTGTTAGTTTGATATAATAATTATTGCAAGTTATAATATTATGTTGATTAGATAATTTGTCTTAGTGAAATAACCTTTCTTACTAAGTTCATTTTAAAATTATTAAGATACCACTTTTGAGACTTGATAATAATATTTTAACACCACTACAACATTTGATAACAATGTTTTTAAAGTTCATAGCTATTAGCTAAGACTTGAAAGTTAAAGGAACTTACTATATTATGATGGTATGTAAGTTTAGAAATTAAAAATTGAACACGCATATTTTACATTTTTTTTTCAAATTTATTGATTGTGCAATGTGCATAATCTAAATTTTATAATAACAATATTATCTACCTATAAGTTACCGATTTTACTTATTGTAAATCTATTAAATTTAAAAATATGTTAATGCCAATCAGTCTTCCACCATATTTATTGAGTATTAACTTTTTAATTTGTCTGTGTATATTTTGCCTGTTTTAGATCCAATAGCTTCCGTCCCTTATTTATAATAATCATATAATTATTGTAAAATATTGGTAGTTATTGAATTTTGTTCATTTATTTAGCCTTAGCATCGATGAATAGTGCCATTGATTACTATGTATAAGTATTGCGGATGTAATACCTTATTTAAGTGGGTGATATCGTGGTGGTCAATTTAGTAGTTCGTAGAATATACATGTTTATACTGGATGTACAAGTTATAAATATTAGCCATTAGGACACCCATAAGTACTTACAATATTACAGTTTATCCCCTATTTAATAACAAATTCACTTCACTGTTTACCTATACTTTCTATATCAAATTTTATGTTTATGCAATACCTATCATTTTAAACTGACATCTATAACCATTAACTTTTTTATTACATATTATACTACCTACTTAAATAGTTAAATGTACATTAGTTCATGATAAATTTATCTTGTTTATAGTTGTCAGGGAAGATAATTATCTGTATTCTGTTTTATGTTGTTTGAGTTGAGGACTTCCAGGTAGGGTACTAGAAATCTCTGTTTCAATGGTCTTGTTTGTAAGAGAGAACCTACTTAAACATGTATTTAAACAGTGGCGTCATTTCAGTTTTCGGTAGATGGGGGCAAAAGTTTTGACCGGCCTATAAATGGGTAAAAAAAAAACCGCTCGCTTCGCTCGCAACGAAATATCTATACTTATATTTTGATCAAATTATACAAATGGTAATAAATGGTATAAATGGTAACTGAATACTGGAGTCTAAAACAAATGATTAATAAGAGTGCCGAATGGCTCACGGTTGATGTTTTTAGAATTTGTACTAATTTTTGATTTTATAATATAAAACCATAAAACCATACGGAGATTATGATATTAGTTATTAATTATAATTATTTATTATTGTTGTTTCTTTTCCTTTAAAATGCACACACACATACATATCCAATATCCATGCATGCATGTACCCGCATACGTCTAAATATAAATATGTTCCATCTAAATTATTAATTAAAAATTTATCATTACGACAATAATTTCTTAGTACACAGTATAATATTTTAAGAAAATATTATAAATTTTATATTGTTATATTTTTGTACTAATTAAATATAATAATGGTTCAACGGCAACCACCGGACTCCGGCCCATCGGGCTGCTTTTAAAATTAGACAGGGGCAAATGCCCACCTTGCCCCCCCCCCAAATGACGCCACTGTATTTAAATACAATTTTGCAGGTTTATTAGTTAATTACTTGTATTTTCTATCTTAGCTTTTGCTTCAGAGCAGCATATTTCACAATTTCATAATATAGTATTATACTTATACATAGAATAAGTATACATAACAGGTATGTATATGTTGTTTTAATAGTTCCTTGAAAAGAAATACTAAATATTAATTATTGTTCCTGGGTGGTTTTGATCCTTAGTCAATAATCAGTTTTGATTGTTGTTTGTGTATTGTATAATATAAGTGTTTATGGTTTAACATATAAAACAAGTTATAATATTTTCATTTATTTAAATATAAGTGAATAGCAGGGCCTATTAACGTCAGCAAATGTAATTGATATAGTTAATACTCAATATTATCAGCCATTAGGTGTGTAGTGTGTACTACTCTGTGAAGTCCCTGTGCTGATGTGTTTGATCTTTTTAAGAGGGATATGGAAAAAAATTTGAAGTTTTAAAAATTAGTTTAAAATATATTGTAAAAACTATTTATTTCGCTTTAATAATTACAAAAATCTATTGGTAAATTCTTAAAAAACAAGTAAATTGTAAATTAAATACGTAATTGTATTATTTAAAAAATTAAGAGTCAAAGGTTTAGTTATAAGAATCTATCTTTTAGATTTGGAGTGATAAATGTATTGGTTTTATAATGTGATATTTTTAATTTATTAACTTTGTATGTGTAATATTGTGTATGTACTCCTTTTGACGCAGTAAAAATGTTTCAACTATATGATTAAGATCGTATCTAGGGGGTTCACCCTCTCCCCAAAATTTTTTCACATTAGGCCAACTTAGAAATAATTTTATCATTATTTTATACACTACTTACTAAGATTTGTATAAACCACCTCCTCTAAAATTTTTTCTGGGTTCGGCCTTGACTATTAATATTTAATGGTGATTTTTGGTACTGATAGGTAGGTATTACCCATATAAAATAATAATAATTATATAATTATGTATAAGTACGAGTACCTATAAGATTTATTTTTAGAAAAATAAGTTCCAACTGGGAACTACCAATTATCATAATATTATGAATAGAAAACTTAATTGCTATAATATTAAAATAATAAAATATTCTTAGAAATATTGGCTGACAGACGGTTAGCTAAAGTGTTTTTCGTCTGCACAAACGTCTTATTGAATTCAAATTTAACACACCCATGACCCATTACTACACTAAAATTTATTATTATATAATATATAGGTAGGGCGACTTAGTTTTTTTTTCTATGTATTTCAATAAATATTTTAAAACACTATAATTTTTAACGTAGAAACATAATTCAAAGGTTAAAACTTCCATTCTTCTTTTATTATATCTTTCATAATTTATTACTTTCTTAACCATAATTAATTGATAGTTATTTTAGTTAATTAAACTTATGGAAGTAAGAAACTAGTCAATACATAGGCGGAAATTCTCCATAATTTTAGAGGGGGCTGATATTTAAAAATATTTTATTGCATATCAAAGCAAAATAATATATATATATATATATATATATATATATATATAATATTACACTAAACATCATTCAAAACTTAAGCGTTATTTATTTTAGATAGATATAGTATACAAGTATACTATGCATATAACTTAGATACTCATACATTTACTTGAATTTTAACAATGAAAACTCTTTATGATGAAACTAAAAAATATTTATTTTAAAATAATATATCTATTTTTTTGTGCAAAAAAATCTGTATGGCTTCTTTATCAATTTTTTTTAGAAATATCATTTTCAATACTAATTATAGCTAAGTTATTAAATCTATTTTGTAACATGGATGACCTCAGCCATGTTTTAATCCTTCTCATTGCAGAAAAACTACGTTCACACGTTGACGAACTTATAGGAAGAATAAGTGCAACTTTCATAAGCTTATACTTGTTAGGGTATAAGTTTTGGAAAGTACTGAAGTCAAAGCTTCTAAATTAATACTGCTTTTGCCATTTGCTAACCTATGGACTTTGGCATTTGACAATGAAATCAGAAAATATATCACATCCTATTTTTTTTTCTAAAATTGTTAATGTTTTTATTCGCGTTCCAATAATATTTGAATTTTGAATTGTTAATATGCATAATATATTTATTATTATTTATTGTAGTAACCTGCAGTGACCAATTATTTGAGGAGGCTTAGCCCCCTCAAGCCCCCAATTTCCGCCTATGAGTCAATAACTAATTAATGTAGGTATTATTCTGTTTAAATGTCAATTGTACATTAACTTTTAATTTTTATCGTATCATTAGATTTGAGAATCAATATAAGTACTTAATTATTAAGTATGTAAATAATGATCTTACTTAAGTTTTGACGAAATTACCCTCGGGTTCCGTGCGACACCGAACAATAAATCACTTTAAGGTCGTTCAGGTGTAGAATATTTCTCTTATTACAAACCTAGCATTATTAGGTATTGATATTATCAAAATTGTTATTTATTATTATTATTATTATTATTAATATTGCAGAGTTGAGGGTCTCGTACAGAGACAAAGACGATGTCTTGCTTGAAGACAGTTTGGAATCGAAAAATCCGCACCAGCTGTTTTCCATATGGTTCAAAAAAGCTTCGGAACGCGACGACGTGAGACAGCCCAACGCTGCTTGTCTGGCTACGGCTACCAAGTAATACAGAATGATTTACTAACTGCGTGTAATCCAAATTAGCCGAGGAGAAATGAACTAACATAAAAAACAGATGGACTTATATCAATGTATCTCGATTTTAGTGTAGGTACCTCGGGTTCACGGTAAAACCAGTGTTGGTGTAGGTACCTTTTTTTGTAAATTAATTCGATCGAGATGAGCAATTTGCCCGAGTCAGATTAAATAAAACATTCGATATATTTTTGAAAGTGGTCTAAGCTATACTCTAATAATCTTTCCTAGTATCTCTAAGAACAATTTTAAAATTTGTTAAAATAAGTCTAGTAATTTTTGAATCTATAGACTGAAAATAATAGTAACCAATGGTAATTGCAGTTCTATTTATTGTATAAATAAAAGATTCGATTTTCGTGAGCCTAAATAAAATTTATTTTAAAATTTAACTGTGAGTCACTTTTTAACAATCTATAGGTAGGTGTTAAAAAAAAGAAGCTATAAGCCTATAGCATTCTTCGATTCTCAATGAATATGTGTGTAAAATGTGCTGCTAATTGGTTCAGCATGTTTCTAAGTCTATAATCTTTATCCTTATAGATATAGATAATACATAGCTAATACATTTTTCATTTATTGTATTAAATCAACTAGGTAGCCTTGATTTATACACACCAACAATGACATTTTTATCTGATAGGTAATATAGGAAACTACAATATATTATTTATTAGGCCTATGGGCATTAAAAAAATATATACAATTAGGTACTTGTTTTAATTATACAATACTATTCATTAGTCATTACCCATTACAAATTTGGTACTGTTTACATGACATAGCGTGTATTTTTTATGACTTTCCGTAGGTCTGGTATTCCGTCGGCTAGATTTGTTTTACTTAAATCTTTCGATGAATCGGGTTTCACGTTTTATACAAACTCAGAGAGCCGCAAGGGCCGAGAAATCGTGAGTACTTTATCAACATATTGTACATATTTTTATATTATTATATAATGATTACAACGCGTGAGCCAAGTATGTCAACATTTTCTATTTAAATGAAATTTTATTTTATTTCTGCAGAACCTCAAATTAAGTATTATCTATTAATACTAAAAAAATTTTGCTAATTTTATAACTTAATTATATTTTCAAAGTATAAAAATCCTAACTGTATGACATACCTAATTTAATTATTTAATTATACCGTAATCGATACACCAATGTCATAATTTCATCAGAAATAGATCGCATTATTGATCAGAAATTGGATATAACTATAAGATAGCGACGATAGCATAGTGAATTTTACACTAACTCTGTGTATCGTTATCATTGTAATAGTTTGGATTTTCGATCACTTTTTATGTGAACTATAAATGCATTGAGATTTTTAAATTTCTAGGAAGAAAATCCGATTGCGGCTATGACGATATATTGGGACCCATTGGATCGTTCGGTAAGATTAGATTTAGAACTTATTGGCGTACAATTTTGTTGCCGAAATTAAGCTAGTATTGAATGTTTATGGTTAGCACCATTAAAATATACGTTTATTACTTTATTAGTTATTGCTTGCTTATATATACCTCAAAAATGTGATTATTTATGTGCATTAAAAACATATAAATAAGCGACATTTTTTAAAACGAATACATTTTAACATATAAAAGTGAAAAAGTATACGCAAATAATAGTAAATAACGCATATACAATTATAATTTTGCATTTTTATTAACATATTTTTAATGTACGTATAGGTGCGAATCGAAGGGGCAGTGGAGAAAATTAGTGAATCTGAATCCACAGAGTATTTCGATACAAGACCAAAAAGCAGCCAGATTGGTGCTCACGTGAGTCGGCAGAGCACAGTAATAGCCGGTAGAGCATCGCTGTCCGAATTAAATAAAAAGCTCGAAGTTGAGTACGCCGAAAAACCAGTACCCAGACCATCTTATTGGTGAGAATATGCTTTGTCGTATGTTCGAGTATTATGTAATATGTATATAGAGTTTAACAATATTCATACTTGGGAATATCAAATAGAGACTTAATTTAATTTAAATTTTACTGCAATTAATTTTGGCGTAAATAAGTAAATGTCTTTTATCATTAATTTACCACAGAGTAATGTTTATCATTTTATCGGAAATCACGACATCAGAACTCCCTCAATACTTCTTCTTTTTGATTTACATCAGTACACTTAATTACTTAAATTACTATTAGAGGAGCAAGTTTGGTCAATAATTTTCGTAGTAGAAGGGAGAAGCTATAACCACCCGCTACTAAATCCTTCCTTGCAATAGTTCTATCGGTTCTACCTTAATGATATATGAACCGGCATTAAATAACTATAAAAATTAATACCGTGAAATGAGTCTATTAATTTTCGATTTAGTCAGCTTAACGCCCGGAACTTTTTATTCAACAGGAATGGCTATAAAATAATTCCTAAGACAATGGAGTTTTGGCAAGGGCAGAGCGACAGGCTACACGATCGCATCGTCTTTGAACGGGCCGAGCAGGCAGCCCAAAAGCAAATCGCCAGTCACGTCGGCGAAAACGGTTGGGTGTTTTATCGTCTCTCTCCGTAACATTGTATTACATACACCATCTTATCTATCGAGTATCGATACATATATTCTAAAACAGGAAACTGTATTTTTATTTTGTGTGTTTAAATAATAGATGCTGATGTTTACCTAGTATGATAAATATTAATTAATAATAAAAATTAAATTTAAAAATCAAATTGTAAAATACAAATTAAAAATGTATGTACCTAGTGTTTTTTTAAGCCTTATCAGTCGAGTTTAATTATCGGCTTTATAAATGTGTCGTATTTACGGCTATTTGAACATCGCATTTATTATATAATTCTCAATAAAACACTTTACCCGAGTGCTCACTCCCGTGGTAGTCCTCGCACATTATATTTATAAATCCAACGTTCATAATTCAAAAAAAAATTACGAGTAAGGTAGATTCATTTTTCAACGACTTAAATAAGAGACTTAGTGGCAAAGCGTCGGATAGGCGTAAGTAGTGATCCTGATGGGAGGATGAATACATTTTTTAGCCAGGATCGTCAATAATCGACATAGGAGTTGAACGTGTTACGTGGGTAATCCACACAATTGGCACTACGAATGATGCGGTGTATCAGCTACGTAACCGAAAAGAAACCTCGTGAGAATCCATGGAGTTCGGTCTTGTCATGCTAGTCACATGTGATCTGTGTGCACAATAATGAGAAGTGGCCTCGGTGTTTAGACGCGTTTATTTTATGTACTTTGTAATAATTGATATTAATTCGTTATGTTTGTATTTTTTAAATGTATTTTTATGAAACTCTTGGCAGTTATAGTTTATATGCAGTAATAAGATTAATATTTATTCTCGACTGCAGATTAATTTGAAATATACGTATAAATTACGAAGATTCTAGAATAGTCTATATAAATACTAGGAGGGAAAAGTAGGCAATTCAAGAAATGTTCGAGAAATTATAAAAGCGGAGCAACTAAGCCATGGTAACTATAGTTGTATATTATAGCAGGCATGACATATCGGGCGATAATTTTAGAGTAAGTATCTTTTAGTATTAGTACCCGTGTGGGGCCGTGTGGCAATCGTCTGATTCACACTTCACGCCCTGGAATCCCAGTGAACGAGTAATGTCATCAGTGATCACTGAATTTTTAGCATTTGAATCGTGTATCATTGTCATTATATTTGTTTTAATAGTGACTAAAATATCGCTACTATTCTGCTCGCCATCTGTGATGGAAAAAACGCATAGATTAAGTATGTTTGTAACATTATTCAGCTCCGTAACCGTCCCCAAGAATGTATATCGAGATTATACGGAGTGGCCATAGGTATACCTACTATGAAAATAATCTCATCTGTACACCACAATAAGCCATTAAAATATATATTATATAGTATCATTGATTGTAAGTAGGGTTTATAATCAATGACGTTAGGTAATATTATATATAGTAATTAAAGTTTATTAAGTTTAATTTATGGCATTTAATCTATTCTGTGATTTTATTTCTATGCAATGGATATAGGTAGGTACTTTAAAAAATAAAAACAATTTATTAATATTTGTTAAAATTGGTTTTTAATTGTACAGTTATAGTCTTAAAGAATTATTAAAATAAATTAGATGCGCGCGATACGGTCGTGCGGGTCATTCCAAATATTAAATTATATCAAAGAGATGTTGCCTAATTATGGTCGCGCAGGTACAGGGGGGGATTTAATGTAAGTGGGATTTACTATCTTCGCTATAAGACACGTCTCGCTATTCGGATTTCCTCAATTATCGACATCGCCATCGCGTTGTTACGCCATCATCCCTTTTAAATCGCAATTATTAATAGCCGATATAGGTATACTTACGTGTTTCTTAATATTGTTGTTTTTATATTGTAGTTTGCCCTCATGGCTGATGATTTAATTTATGTCATTTTGAACGATGGAATTATTAATTACTCATACGAAAAAAAATGTATTATCAAATAGGTAAAATAAAAAAATAAAAAAAAGGAAGGATTCCAATTTTATTAGTGTCATTTTATTCAATGTCTATTGTCTCCCTAACTAAAAACTTAAGCTTCGCCACTGCCTACTTGTATTGAAAACTGGAATAACGCCATTGAGTGTAATAGGTAAATAAGTACTATCACACATTTTAAAACTATTCTATAATTATGAACATACAATTTTTAGTTTTTTGTACATAACAAGTGCATGAATGCGTGATAATTGTAAACGAATTGTCGATAAACTTTACGTACATATCGAGGACAGATGGCTGCGATCACGAGTTGGAACTCAATTATTCAAATATTCAAAAAGTGTCATGTTATATCTATACCTATGTCATATTATATAACAGGGGTGGCCAAATTGCGGCTCGTAAGCCACATGCGGCTCTCTTCATCGTTGTATGCGGCTCGCGGTCTTATTTACAAAAACCAAAATTTTAATTTTTTTTTGTATACATTTATAAAAAAAAAAATGTTTTTATTATTATAATTATTATTTTATAATTTCATACTTCGTAATTTTATATGTTTATCGGATGTTAGCTATCTTTATTATTTTTTTGGTATAAAAGTATAGATTATATAATTTGGCTCTTGATATAATTACATTAATATATGTGGCTCGTGTACATAGTCATGTTGGCCACCACTGTTATATAACATCTTACATTAGTTTCGAAAATACCCAATATATTTAACTTAGCCCCGTAATTACATAAGCGGACATTTGGTTGAATTTTTAAGGGGGCTATAATAATCCAATGTAAAGTGATTCCCCCTTTTTATACACAAATATAACATATTACCTTTGATTTTTGGGGTGTCTAATGAAATACTTGGGGGCCGGGGGCTAAGCTCCGCTATGTCCACCTATTCTCGTCAATTCTGTAGAAATTACTATTACATGTTGGTTTAATTACAGAATAGTTACTAGGAATGGAGTCATATTTTAGAAGGCTGATTAACTATAACTGTATTGACTACCGCATACACTTTACACATCTTTCCAGCAATCACCTGTCATCACTAGGTACACCGATGAACGTTTTGCGTAATTTATTTTCAAAATCAGTTCAGTCTTCGATATATCTCTATATAAACCAATTATTATGAATGGCTTCGTCTAAATTTGTGCGCACGGACTGTACACCTTATTACTGCAGTGTATCATTCGGTTCATTCTCATTTCCTTTATTGTTAGTGTTATATCTGTTGTTGTTGTTATTATTCACGTTACCTCGGGATCGTGTAACAGCTCTGACATTCTTATTCATTTTTTTTTTTTACATAGTTACTGGTTATACTTGTGCTGGGGGTCATTTGGAAATGCACAGAAAAACTGATTTTAGTTCGGTCTGCGGCGCATTCTCTCGCTGGACAGAGTGAAGTTCAATCCTACTTCTGAAAACTGATGGGAGAGCGGTCATATTCATTATTCGATTGTCAGAATATCTATTTAAAAAAAACAATAACAATATTTGAATGAAATGCGTCCATATTTTATAATATACTGCGCACACCAAACTTGGCGGACGGAGACAGCAGTTAGACTAAGTTAAAGACTAACCGCTATTATACAATTGTAAAATAATAAAATAGTCTCCGTCGTCGTGATCGGCCCAAATTGTAAACAAAATATAATAATAATAGCCAATAGGATGTTATTGTCGACAAAGTTTGAATTATAGTGATTTAAAATTTTATTTTGATGTCACGATAATGTAATGTAATAATTAAAATTGCTATGCTTGCTTTGATACTCTATAGTAGGCGTCATCAACTGGTGGATCACGAACACTTTTTTTACGACCTTTATCGTGGAGTAGATTTTAAAATTTTTATAGTATAAATAAATAAAAACTATAAGCTGTAATATACAATTAATAATACAACAAAAGTACAAAACATTATTTAAGTAATAGAGTAATAATCTGTATTGAATAAATGCATAAATAAATTAATAAATACAAATACCATTGCGTGCTTGACAAACATTATTTACTATTTTTTTTTGTGTCTAAAAGTATCATTCTTTTGCCAATCGTACAGACTGCATATTCTAGTAATCGGAAACATATTTTAAAAACATTTTTTAATTCGTCATGAAGTTTACTTGAAAACGACTTCCTCCAATGTTTAAATAAATTTTTTTAGTTTAATTAAACTATTATTTTAAAATTCTTAAAATTTAAAATTTAAAGAGTTCAAGTGATCAATTTCCAAAAAGTTGAAAAGTCGTTTTCAAGTAAGCTTCATGATGAATTCAAATATGTTTCCAGAAAATGTTTCTGGTTACTAGAACAGTCTGTAAGATTGGCAAAATATAGGTATATTTTGGTAAAAATCACAGCTGTGTGTGGAATCCCCTTAAGGCCTTAAATTAAATTCTATTTCGATATTTTCGCTAGCAAAACAAAATCAACTAACCACTTTATAAAAGAGTTTGGATTTGGTTTTGAGCCTATTATAGGTACTTTTTGCATTGGAAATCTAAACACCAATTCGACTGCAGATTAAGTGAAATAAGAATATGTCGTTATTTTTAACCTAAAAAGTCACCTATGTTTGGTAAACGGTAAAAGTCCTTGAAACTACATTGATATTATTGCTTAACAGTTGATTGCAATAAAAACGTGATAAACCTATATTTTTATGTAAACACCTATCTCAACTCTATAGAATAATTTTAACACAAATTTCATGTGACTCTTTGAATAAGTATTATCGTGTCAGGTTTGACTCAACTTATAAAAACGCCGATATGATTTTCTCTACTTAAATGCTTAACATAAGAGTAAATTAACCTATTTTCAAACTTATATAAGTTTTATAACTATAAGAATATAATCTTTATTTGTTCGTTGTTAAATTTTATAGTCTTGTAAAAAATAATTGTTAAAAGTATTTGAATATATTATATACAGTTAGGTACTTTTAAATACTTTCAAATTATATGTATAAATTTTTTATACTTATACCTACTTTATAATTAAATCAATTGAGCCGAATTTCTTTTAACTTAATCATGTTTTTCATTAATTTTATAAATCATTTTCCACTGTATCGTTAGGTTTAGCCCAGTTTACGCAATTTTCGGTTAAATGTAACTTTTTTACTAGACTTCATTTTTTAAGCTAATTTCGAATGTGTTAAGCGTTATGAGTAAAAATGTTCAAATCGTTTAAACATTAAAATATTTTAAAAATCCAATGTACAAACAAAAAGATTTTAATGCCCTTATTATTATTACCTTTAAATTAAATGATAAATCAATTAATTCTTTTATTAAAGTAAACAATTACCTATAGGTAATAACTCAATATGTATTCTGCTGAATGCAAATTTGCCATCGTTATGTAGGTATGTTTTCAATGCGGATGTTGTAGGAGTGTGATGGCTATTGGCCACTGCAGGTGGGTAGTGGTACTTATTTAATTGGCAATTTTAGAAAGTATTTTAAGTACGGTCTTGGATGTATTTGTTTTTGAAAATCAAATACTTTTGTTTAAATAATTTATCGACTTTGTTTCAATAAATTATCAATATTAATTAATAATTTTATTATTATCTTTTTTCTAGTCAGAACTCAAAACGTGGGCTGAGAGTAAAAAGGTTCTATGTCAAAATATCTAATTTTTCAGGAGAGCATTTTTAAGGTTTGTTGTCAAATATCTTTTTATCATATAAGGATAATTGTTTATAATTGATATCAAAAAATCAAGCATGTTGTCTATAATAATATATCATGCAAATATAACATCTCACTATTTTAGTTAATTCTCTAAAAATATAAAACAACAAAAATGCAATTTAGAGTAAAAAGGTTCTATACAAAGGACTATTTTACTTGCTAAATATTTTTTATTTAATAGATAGAACCAATTTACCCTTTAGTACATTACATAATTTTGATCAGTCAGGCCAACATAATATAATATAATATGATATAATTTTATCTAAAACGTCTAATATACAGGGTGATTTTTTTATCGTGAACCAGTAAATATCTCGGTAAATATTAGGAATTTTAAAATAATTTTTTTTTTAAACTTTCTAGGTTTTACTATTTTACACTGTGTTACAATTTTTATAATTTTAACTTCCTCCCTTATTTGATAAAAAACTATCAACTTTCGATTTTCAAATGGCAATACCTATTTTCGATTACGAAAATTTATAAACATACTGAAAAAAATAATTTTAACGTTTATAGAATTTAATTTCAGTAATCCGTTAGCGACTTATTACCGTTTAAATATTCGTTAAATTTACTGCTACCGGAAAATTTATCAAACCCAACAGTAAAGACCAGAAGTAAAAACGAAATGATATCTTAATTTAACAATACCCATAACGGTCATAATCGATAATAACTCTTAGGTAACAAGATAGATAAACAATACTGTTAGAAAAAAAAATGTCCTATCAATACTCCCACCAGAACATCGTAGTGTCAGTCATGACAAAATTTGTTAAAAATTGAAGGTGTTATTGGCATCTGAAATCTGAATATTTGTGTTAATTATAAAATGATACTGTGAATAATAATAAAAGTGCTTCCGTTGTATGACCTTAATATCTAGGTATCGAATTATCGATTTATTACAGTAAACAGTAGTCAATACAAAACGTATATCCGTATTATACTATTATCATTTGACATCATGACCAATTACGTATTATTTTTATTTATGATGTCTTAATTGCATTTCTTAATCTGAGAATGGTGAATAGTCCAAACTCCACGATAATAGTGTTTATACTATCAAATTATTTTATCGATGATATAAGATATTATAATCACAGATTTCTTTAAGTCTGTTATTATAATTTATAACCTAAAAATAATAGTGATAAATGATGAGATATCATGTGGTTGTTTGTTGATAATTGATAACGCTTGTCACTTGTCACTTTAATTTTTATATGACAGTTAAGACAATAGTCAAATTAGTCAATAAGTTTAAGTAGTTTAACTATATTTAAATACGTGTCTAATTATTTCATTATTTCAATCAAATTCATATTTTTTTAAGTCATTTTTGTTAGTGCGTTTGAATTTTCGTCAACTGGTTGTTACTGTCAGGAAATATTTGAATTTGTTTTAAACTAACATCAGAAGACATAATTTTGATAATACATTTAAGTATCATTTATCTATTAACACTAAGAAGGTACATACTTTATATTTCTTTTATGGATCATTGAAAAATTAAAAATGATATTTTTGTTCATCACCATCATGAGTTAATTTTTTATACATAATTACAGGTCATTTGTACCTATCTAAGACTTCAAATTTTAAATTAGTTTTTTCATCATGATTCTTTGTTTATTTAATTTGTATTTAGCCCATTGATTTAAATTAAAAATATTATTAATCTATTTTCTTCAATCATTTTAAGACAACATTTTATTGAAATATATGGTAACTAATTAGAATAAAGCAAATGTTTAATTATACTATTAAATATTTGCATGTATGGTTTTTTTGTTGGTTTGTGTTAATACAATTATAGAATTTATAAATTTTGTTAAGGTTATTCATACAAAGGCCACAATTTTGAGCATATTATGAGCCTTATCATTATTTTTTTACTAATTTGTTCAAACTTAGATCGCATTTATAATGTTGTAATAAATGTGGCAAAATAGTAAATACCTAAGTATATTATGATTTATTATTTGATTAAACTAGATAACCTCTGGCATAAACCAAAATTCTGTAAGTTAATTTATCAATCAAGTTTAATATAAATATACTAATAATATAATAATATTATAATATAATAATATTACTTGTAGCTAATAAATTAAAATATTGCGAGTGTTGTAAACAATTAGTACCTTTATTGATATAACTTCTAAAGACTAGCACTTATATTTTATAATGTTATTCACATAGAAGCAACTATTTTTAACTAATTTGTTTATAAAAATACTTAAACATAATTTTTAAGTAATTTGTTATTATTACATTTAATAGTGTAATAAATATAGAATTAATATATAAATATACTAAAATGTAATAAATCTAAATGACAATAATTATGTGTCTTGATATCAAAATTGTACAATGTACATATTTCAAATATCTTCACATTCATTAAAATTAAATTATGAGTTTTAAAATTGATAGTCTTTCAAAAATAATGGATTTAAATTTAATGATTTTAAATTTAGTTTACCATACATACCTTAGTGGCTAGTTTATTTTAATATACTAAAACTAACTAAATGACAACATTAATTCACCACTCAAAATATATTAAAATTTTTTACTGATACAATTTGAAATATTTGAAATACTTACTTATTATGTTTGATGTCATTATTGAGATTTTGATATTGTTATAATTAAATTAAAAATTCATATTATAATATTTATAATTATATGTAAGTATATAACTATGCATAACAATACATTTTGTATGTATATTTTTTATGCAACTATTATGCATATTATACCATTGATTTAAATTAAATCTGTTTTGGATTAAAAATACAAAAGTATATTGAAATGTATGGTAGCTAATTAGATTAAAGCAAATGTTTAACTGCTCTATAAGTCATTGTAGGTAGGTACCTAAGACTGCAAATGTGACATCATTTTTTTCATTAAATTTTTTTGTCCTTATTGATATTGTAACCTTTGATGGTACATTTTTATTTTCATAAAAATGTTAAAATTCAGTGAATTTCAGCTGAAATTTTTAGATTTGTTAATGTATTAAAATTCATAAATTTACTTAATAAATATTATTATATTGTATGGTTTATTGTTGGTCTGTGTTAATAAAATTATAGAATTTATAATTTTTTAAAGTCTTGCAGTTATATTTTATAAGGTTATTCAAACAAAACCTACTATTTTGAGCTTATCATTATATTCTATTAATTTGTTTAAGCATTGTCGCAATAAATATAGCAAAATAGTAAATACCTATATTATGATTTATTATTCGATTGAACTACATGAAACCGCTGGCATGAACCAAAATTCTGTAAGTTTCTGTAAGTCAATCATGTTAAACATAAATATAGTAAATAACTATATTATGATTTATTATTCGATTGTACTACATGAAACCGCTGGCATGAACCAAAATTCTGTAAGTTTCTGTAAGTCAATCATGTTAAACATAAATATAATAAATATAGAAAAATAGTAAATAACTATATTATGATTTATTATTCGATTGTACTACATGAAACCGCTGGCATGAACCAAAATTCTGTAAGTTTCTGTAAGTCAATCATGTTAAACATAAATATAATAAATATAGAAAAATAGTAAATAACTATATTATGATTTATTATTCGATTGTACTACATGAAACCGCTGGCATGAACCAAAATTCTGTAAGTTTCTGTAAGACAATCACAATAAATATAAATATCATAGGTAATATTAATTGTAGCTTAATTTAAATATTGCGAGTGTTGTAAACAATTAGTACCTATATTGATATAATTTTTTAAAGACTAGCACTTATATTTTATAATGTTATTTACACAGAAGCAACTATGAATACTTGAACATAATATTTAAGTAATTGGTTATTATCACATTTAATAGTGTAGGTAATAAATATAGCAAACTAATAATTTTAGTTTTGTAAATTTAGTTTACCATACATAATAGTATGATACATATCTCAATGGGTCGCAGGGTCGCTTATTTTATACTAAAATAGTAAAATGTACCTACCTACTAAATGACAACAATAATTTGTCTTGATAACAAAATTATACACATTTCAAATATCTTCATGTTCATTAAAATTAAATTATGAATTTTAAAATTGATAAGTCTTATAAAAATTATCAATTGGCTTTTAAATTGTTGATGATCACATTAATAGTTAATTGTATGTTTAAATAATTAGGTTAAGTTATTGATACATAATATAAGTAGCCAAGTAGGGCTATGGAGTTTTAATTAACCTAAATTGGCAAATTAAATTTTTTTTTTACACCTGAGTGTCATTTTCATGCAATATATTAAAAGATTTTTGTATCATAAAATATTAATTAAAAATTAACATAATTTCAAAAATAAGTGTAAAAATGAATAATTTTTTAAAACATCCATAGCCCTAAAAATATGTTGTAAATTATATATAGAGTAGATAATGTAAAGTATGTTCAATGTTCATTTAATTTGTATTAATTTATCTAGGGTAGTGGACATGTTAAGTGTTAATATTTTTTATTAGGTATGACCTTACCCAAATCCTGCAAAAATTTGCACTACGGAAATTTGTTCATATTCTAGTAAAATTATTAATAACTAATGTGTTTATTGCCTTTGATAATTTAGTATTGAATTTATGTCCATTATTTGGTCTATTCACATACAACTATACAAGATAGTTTTAATATAAAATGCAAATCAAACATTATACGAAAAATATACCAGAATACCTTATAATTATAAATGGAAAATCGGGTAGGCATAATGTACAACGGGCTCTAGACCTATAACCTTGTATTAGATTAACAACAGGGGACTCACTTTCTCGATGCACAAACCATTGTAATATAAGTCTGATGTAGGTTATTTGTCATGTCACTTTATTTGTGCAATCAAAAAATTTACCTATTCTATTATTTTTGTTTAGTAATTTAGCATACATAGATTGATTTGTAATTATTTTTATTTTTAATGAAAATAAAACCTTTAATGGAAGGGACATTGTAAAAATGTATAATTAAAAAAAAAGAAAAAATGTGTGAATAGACCTTTAACTACTTTAGTCTTAGCTCTATACCCTGAATCCAAGTACATACTATGCCATATACATTATACATTTATATCTGCACATTTATGAATTATTTTTTAGTTGTCAGAAAAGTATGAAAACTAATTGCCATACACATAATACTATTGCTGATTGGTTAGAAGTATATTTTTAATTAAATTCAAATTGTTTAACCAAAATACAACATAATATAATATGCATTGAAATAATTGGTTTAAACCTCAAATTTATATTTTAAATAATATACATAATTTAGTATTTAATTTTAACGTATTCTGTGGTTAAACGTTCAAAGAATAATAATTAATATTTAATATTCGATATTTGATAATGGAAAATTAACATTAACTTAACGATTAACCAATAAACACATGTTTTCAGAAACAGTTAACCGCCATTTATTATCATTAATTTACTAAAATGATACTTGATAAGACCTATACCAAGAATCAGTAACCAGTGATATACTATGTAACCATGATGGTAAATTGTAATATGTTATTTTTATACTTTATAACTGATTAAGCCTCGCTTGCTTCGCTCACTGACACTACGGTGTTCTGGTGGGAGTGTTGATAGGACATTTTTTTTTCTAACAGTATTGTTTATCTATCTTGTTACCTAAGAGTTATTATCGATTATGACCGTTATGGGTATTGTTAAATTAAGATATCATTTCGTTTTTACTTCTGGTCTTTACTGTTGGGTTTGATAAATTTTCCGGTAGCAGTAAATTTAACGAATATTTAAACGGTAATAAGTCGCTAACGGATTACTGAAATTAAATTCTATAAACGTTAAAATTATTTTTTTCAGTATGTTTATAAATTTTCGTAATCGAAAATAGGTATTGCCATTTGAAAATCGAAAGTTGATAGTTTTTTATCAAATAAGGGAGGAAGTTAAAATTATAAAAATTGTAACACAGTGTAAAATAGTAAAACCTAGAAAGTTTAAAAAAAAAATTATTTTAAAATTCCTAATATTTACCGAGATATTTACTGGTTCACGATAAAAAAATCACCCTGTATATATAATTAATATTATTTATTATTAATATTTTATTAAATCACTTTTTATTTAAATATTCTGTGTAAATGTATAATACTGTGAAGTAACACTCAAAACAGTCAAAATTATAAAAACGAATTCATGAGTAGGTATCCACTACCCAGAAAACAATCTATTTATAAATGGTATTCAATAACAGTCACATAAGCTGATAACAATATTATAATATCATATTATTATATCCGATTGGCGGAATGGGAAACATTTGTTTTGACCACGACACAATAATTATCGTATCGACATATTGATATTATTGTGCTATTGGTGGTGATAGTACTCTTTTACTCTAAATAATGTTTTTGTAATTAAATTTAGAACCATTTTATCCTCAAAAAAAGTTATGGAGTAAAAAGGTTCTATCTAATACATTCGAAAATAACGAATATGTTAATTTTAAAGACATAGAACCTTTTTGCTTTGTGTATCTCATTCATTATTACTCGTATCAAACTAATTTCTAGCTCAAAACATGCGCAATTGAACACTTATAAGGAATATTTGAAAAAGTCAATTTCGAAAAAAAAAAACATAGAACCTTTTTACTCTCAGCCCACGAAAAGTCAAATCATTGAAATGTTGTTATTTTATTTTATTTTGGCCTTCTAAAATAAAAGCTAAATATTATTGATTATTTTCGTTGAAGCTTATATTAGTACCTATATTGTGACGTGAATTATTGGAAACTATAAATGAATGTTAACGGGATACGGGTTTATGTACATTACAATATATATATGTATATATAAAAATATACATATATTATTCTAAGGCAAAAATTTAAAAAATAATAAAACATAAAATAAATAAATTAAAAAACATAGCAGCAGATGGCATTCTTCGAATTATTTATTTACAGTTAGATAATATTAATTTTAAATTATGGCATAAAATATGAAATATTATTTTATTGAGTATATAATATGAAATACCAACGATTATGTATAATACCTGTACTCTATAGCTTGTAAGTTGTAGGATATAACTCTACAGTCTACAGCAGGTGCCAGGTACCTACCTAGGCTAGAAATTAGTTGTTTAGTACTAATATAGTACCAGTAGCTACCTGGTGTATATGAGTATATGTTTAATATATTAAGATAAGTATTTGCATTCGTTCTTAAATACTTTTTGAAAAAAGTACTTTAGATACTATTTAAGTACTTTTTAATCTGATGTATTTGTATCTCTATTTAAATACAAATGAAAAGTATCATTTTACAAGATTGTTAATTGTTGGTATTCAATATATGCTATATAAACTATGATAATAATATTATGTAGATTGGAACCCGCACGAACATGTTCAGTGGGGCTAATTATCTTCTTGAAAAATAAATAAAAATGAAAATATTGGTACATAAACATATTATATTATCACTAGATTTCCGTATTATTTCTTCAATACATTCTTATTGTAATTATTAGTTAATTTTTTGGATAGTGTATTGTGTAAATGGTAATGATAATGTATATGAACACACTCACATACACGGTCCACGTACCACGTAATAATGTTGTATTACTGATTTGTATAATAGTTTACCTACATTATATCGAGTATATTGCACTATATGTCTATAAATATTGCACATCTATGGGAATTTCCCTATTTGGTCGATGTAATGAATTGATCAGCCTATAGTAAGTTAAGAGATATATTTCCCAATTTGTATAATAAATTAATAAGTGTAATGAATCGAAAACAAAATCACTCAAGTCCTACTCATGTAATCAATGAGTTGTATACTCATTAATCATTAGTGTGCATTATTTTTGTATTGTTATGTAAACTGTAGGAGATGTGTATTATAGATTATAGGTACTAAGGTACTCAGTAAACTATGTCTATATATTGTAAATTTAACAGTTTACATTGTATGTAAATAAGCGCTTACTACAGCACTAATTAATAAAATCATATTGACAAAGTTAACCTAAATATTATTATTATTATTATTAATAAAATGTTTTTTTTATTGCACACGTTTCGACGAGTGTACAGTTCAAGTAGGTACGTCGAGCACTTAGGTGTAAGATATTGAAGGTTTTTTTGATTACCTATACTTTAGTTTGTTAATCAGTTTTTGTATTATCTCTCTATTAAATGATTATAGTTTATGAATATAAGACGCTTTTGATCTGAATAATGTATATTATATACTATATATACAGTATATATAGTATAAGTTTAGTTATATCGTATATATAATATATACTATATATATTATTATACATATTGTGGTAAATTCATTAATTCGAAGTACGTAATATACTGAATATATAGTAAATTATAAAATATAATAACAACGTTCACTAAATTTAGTTAAATCAAAAATTCATAATAAAGTAAAAATTGTGTACATATTATGTAAAAATTGTCCTCCATATTTTAGGTTATGTTACTACTTTATGTATACCTATTTTTAATTAGATAAAGATGAAATGTAAGTATATACTAATTATACTTTGTAGTATATGCAGTGCCGGATCTAAGACATTTGACGCCCAGGGCTCATACAGATGTAGCGCCCTCACATAGTATTAGCTACGGGGTTCAGGGTTTGCAAGTTATCAATACAAAACAACATTTTTAAGAAGGTATAAATCAAAAGTATATTTTTATATTACAAATATTTTTTATTTAAATTGTTGTCTTAACATACATTATAATATTATATTCATAGGCGGAAATCCATTGAAAAAGTTGGGGGCTATGATTTTTCTCATAAACCAAAGCCGTGAGAAATTTATTAATTGTATGCAATATGTATGTTGTATGTATAATGGATTTTATTTTCATTTTCATTTAGTGGGATTGATATTTAAAACTGGAGAGCGGATTTTGTTGTTTAGGGTCTTGTTAGATTCACATTGGCTAGGAGAAGTGCAGTGAAGATTTTCAGAATTTTATATTTTATAATTAATTCATTACAGAAAAAATAAAAAAATTAAATTAAATTAAAATATATTTTGTTGGGAGTTTTTTTTGTTTTTCAGCTTTATAGCTTTGTAGTGAGTTAACGATTGAAGTTCTTAAAATCTTCACAGCACTTATCCTAGACTAAGTGAATCTAACAAGACCTTAAATAACAAAACCCGTTCTCCAGTTTCGGTAATCAACTACTCTAAATGAAATTCTAGCAAAAAATAACAATTTTTTTAACTGTGAAAAATTATTATACACGGTGATTCTTTTATCATTAAACACTCATTATTTCAAAAAGTATTCATGTTTTTGAAAAGTTTTTTTACATAATTTCAAGTTTTTATAAAAATAACGTTTTTATTAAAAAATTATATTTTTAAATATTTTTTATCCTTATATTTTTTTAAGATTTTTATTTTCTTGAATAACAACATAGAGTTTTATTTTCACATTCCAAAGCAGAATAATTTTCTGAGTATTTTGATACATACAAATCGAGTTTAGGTCGAGTAGTTTATGAGTTACCTAAAAACTGACTGATAATAACTAGGCAACTATAAATAATATTAATAATAAAATATGTTAACACCGGACAAAAAGATAAACGTATTCGAATATCTAATATTATTTATTTTGTTTAAATACCTATATAATATTATAATTTATACATATTTCATATGATATTTTTAGCTTATTTTTTATTTTTCATTATCTAAAAAGCGCCCTGATACCAACAGCGCCCGGGGCAAGAATACCCACTCGCCCCCCCCTAGATCCGGCACTGAGTATATGCATAGCATGTAGACTGTAGTATATATGTAATAATTACTAAGTAAACAAGAGTGTTTAATGAAAATTGTATTAACTTAAAACAAACGTATACCTGTTGCATACCTACAAATTTAAAATAGTAAAATATTAAACGATGGATCGTAACGATATATGAGAAAGAAAGAAATAATATGGTATCGTGAAATCCGCAAACACTCCAAGTAAATAGCAAGTACCATGGGTATTTGAGATTCATCGATTTCGCCAGACCATTTTTAATAATAAAATTAGCAAAAGTTGTTGTAATCGATGTAATTTCGCCAATATCGATTTTATTACGAAAGGCCGCAGTCAATTATCCTATTGATACCGTCAATTTTAATTTTTAATTTTTGATAACTTGGGATTGAGCAACTATTTTTCATGTCTACAAAATGGCCAATTAGCAACTAGGAAATATATGAACTTCCCGAATAAAAATAATAAATCATAAATTTTAAATTTGAAAGTGAATCGTTGTAAAATGATCTAACGTAGCCACGTAGAAACTACCAATTTTAATATTAGAAATGTATTATATAATTCCATAATAATATATTAATATTATTATAAATTACTTACATATAATTATTATTGGATCCACGCCACTTAGATTTTTATTGATAATTTAATTTTGATGTATGTTATGAACAATTAAAATTAAAATATTATAAAAATTTTGATTGGACGCTTTACCAAAATATTGTTTTATTTGATTTATATGTATATAATATATATGTATATATTTCTGGCATTTTGTAATTATGTAGTTTATTAGGTTTATTTTTTTTCGTCTATGCTTATAGATCATATAATAATTAGGACGGACGTATATTAAGGCTCTTAAGTGAACCGGTCTTGCAACTGACCTGTTATTTGGAATGAGTTTTAACTTTTAATTAATTTTATAGGTATGACTACATCGTAAACATATAAAATACTATCGCTTATATGCATTTTCGCTGCATTGACATCACGCGGATTTCTTGTAATAGTTTGGTTTTTACGATATTATTAGTCATTGATTAGATTTCCATTTAATAAATAAAATAAATTTAAGTTTTATTTTACGATTTTATATCAAACATCGAATAATATAACTTTGTTAATATGCTGCAGCTATATATAATCAATTAGCATAAGAATAGGAGGTAGGTATATCCTAGTTAAAATAACATAGGTACGAATGCACTTATATATCAGGATTTTTGTTTTCAAGGACAGGTATCGTCGTTCGTCGTTGACGGTGTCGATGGGCGATGGCCAATCACGGTCATACTTTGAACGTGCTGGTGCCGTCAGCTGAAATCGGTCTTATTGCCAGTCGAACAATGGATCGCGGAACGTGAGTAGTGACGTTGAGTGTGGACCGAATATAGGAAAACATTTTTTGTACAGACCATACCGACGTTACAAAGAACTATAGTATTTACCATCTTCTGACAATTGTGAGATTCAATACATTTTATTATTATATATAATCCGTTCGTAGGTCAGTTGTTAGCACAGATTATTTTTGAAGTCGTTTTGGAAAGAACTGAAAATGACTGGCTCCTGGACTGTAAGTATTTGAAGTCCTATTTAGACAGAAATTCTTATCGTAATAAGGTCATAAATAAATTATAATAAGTAGTTAATATCTATTATAAATTTTAATAAATTAGATGATAAAATATTTATTCTATGAAAAATAAAAAAATAAAATGTGCATAAATAATAACTTAAATAATTCCTTACCGTCAGCGACGATCGATTATATAACTACTATTCTCGAAAACGAAAATCCTTATAATTTATATAAGTGCATTCATATATGTTATTTTATCTAAGATACACCTCTTAATATTGTGTAAACTGGCTGTGGCTGTCTATTAACAATTAAATACTTTTATTTTTTAGTATAATAAGTATGCAAATCTATACTTAAATTATTTTCTAATAAATACTGTAAATAAAATTAAATAGGAATCGTAAGTTCGATCGAACGAAAAGTAAATCACGATTCTGATTCTGTACAGAAAGCCGATATTTATATGATATACCTATACCGATATCCAAGTATTAAAGTGTTGACAGAAGAGTTTAGCAAAAGTGCAATGTAATATTTATGAAAGTAAAACAATAAAAAAAAAGCAAGAGCCGAGAAAAAAAATAGTAACAATAGTGGAAATAGTAAAAATTGAATATAATTGTTGGATCATTTAGTATCACAAATAGTAAATTTTCAAAATGTTTGTTAACTGTTTACATAGATTATGTTTGGATTAATTTTATCACAAAAAAATTCAACAATTTATGAACCGAATTATATGGGTAATCGTTCATACTCACCTCAAGTTCTTATAGTCATAATCAGATCTTCTGATCCTCACTACAGATATTACGTCACATCTAACCTTCAGTTATATTATAATTAGTTCTAAGGCCTTTCCTTGTATATTACCAACTTGTAGGTAAATATTATTATATATTAAAACCTTTTATATTTGTATTCTATAATTTAATTATTATGTAGATGTATCGTAACAACGTTTCCTTAATAAATAAGTAAATAGATTAATTAGACGATATTATATTGTGATAGGTTTTCATGCGTAAAGTTTGCATAATATTATGATAATATTTATTATATTTATAAACAAATTAAACCACAAAGAATTGAATAGAACTGAAATGTATATATATTTTTTATGTAATCTTATAGAAGATAAATAATGTTATTTTTATTTAGCTTAACGTGAAATGTAATAATATTAATTGTTGATATTTTTTTTTCCCGTAGAAAACCGTTTACCAAAAACTCAGTCGGAAAAAAACCTATGTGGAAGAAATCGGAGTTGAAAAAGACAAATTTAAACGAGTCTTAAACGTTGTAGATTTAACCGCATTGGGCACCGGTTCTACGTTAGGATGCGGAGTTTATGTGTTGGCCGGAACAGTTGCAAAGTCGGTTGCTGGCCCGGCTGTTGTATTGTCTTTCATATTGGCTGCAACCGTATCTTCGTTTTCAGGTAGGTACTCGAATATATTCTACAATAAATGACTGTAGAAATTCACTTTTGTTTATGCGTTTTCATTCATAGTTTTGTGAATGATGAGAATTTTTGAACTATATTTCTGCCCTTTTTAGCGTCAAACAAAACCTTTTTTACATCCTAGGTAAAGTTGTACGTTATCTACCTTCTACCCAACCCCAATCCTAGAAAATATATACCACTGACAACTATTTGGATGAAAAAGTTTATAAAAAATTAAGAATTTATTTTATGGACACTTAACTAAGCTACATTACTATGTGTTATCTTTTTGTCAATAATTTAAAAAATATTTTATTGTTTTTAAAATATTGATAAAATGATCAGAAGCATACATTTAACAATCAACGAATTTAAACTATAAGCAAAACAAGACTGAAAATAATATTGAAATAATTCAGTAATTACTATATATAATATAACAATAATAATATGTGTTTCATATTAGTCACTATGTATACTTGAAAAATTTAAACGATAATTTTGATTTTTGAGTGATGGAGAAATGGCAATAGGTAGTTTATATCATAATATCATTATATCTCGTGTACAATAATGTTAATATTATCTAAGCAAGTAGCAACCTTTGGTTGTATACAAAATAGTTTTATGTTAACTGTGATTATCATCAATATTTTACCGGTCACGATAACATAAATTAAATTATATTTTATAAATAACGTTGTGTTATATTGTTTTCATAAAACCGTAATATTATAATAAATTATGTTCATGTTTCTTGATTAATAAATAACAATAAACGATGTTTATAAGTTTGAGAAAGTAATACTGTTGTCCTATAACATCTTCAAAATTCGTCCATTCGGACAGTGTTAGGTACCCCTTCGTCCACATAAATAGGTACATTAATGTTTCAAACCAGAAATGATGCATTCAACTTATTGTATACCACCCACAACATGACGATCCTCGTCAACTCATTGTACAATAACAATGTACATATTTCCTGTTGATACTTTTATGTATGGAAACAACGAATATATATCACACGATTATAGGTACCTATTATAAATGGTACGATTAGAAAATACATTGGATATTAAGTTCTATGTTTAACGAAACTGTGTGTATTCCACTATTATGCTTACGTGTTTAACGTGTGAAGCCACCGTGCAAGGCCAACTAAGTGAATTTTATCAGTTTGATTTAATTTCCTTTTGATTTCTAGGTGTCTGTTATGCTGAATTTGCTAGCCGGGTGCCCAAAGCGGGATCCGCATATATTTACAGTTATGTGGCGGTAGGAGAATTTATTGCGTTCGTCATTGGTTGGAATTTACTACTGGAACACACAATCGGTTGGTTGCAATTTATTTATTTTTAAATAATAAATATGACATTTATTGGTTATTATGAACAATTATTTATTCTAGCTCGTAGTATGACTAATTTTCTGAGCAATGATTTTTGAACTTTTTCTTAGGTACCGCTGCTGTTGCCAAAGCAATGAGTAACTATTTGGATTCTTTACTCGGAGATCCTCAGAAAACGTATATGAAAAAACATTTTTCAATACACATGGATTTTTTGGGAGAATATCCAGACGTTGCATCATTTTTGTTTATTATGTCTATCGCTTGTAAGTTCATATTTTTATCATCCAAATAACGCTATAATCGTATTGTAAAAAAAAAGTATATTTTTAACACTTTGAAGTAAAATACAATAGAAATGAGCATTTCATCGTGCTATGCTATCATCTTTTAAGAATGAGTAGGTTTTAAACATACGAACCAGATACGTGAACATAATATCTATTGTATACCTACTGTAAAAGGTCGATAGAAAACAATATTTAATAATATTATTTTTGAACTAGAAGGTTATGTGTGTTTAAATTTATATAAATGTTTTTCTTATTTTACTTGATAGTTTATAATAAATCACTGATAATTTATTAATTCATTTTAAATTATCCACTTAATTATATTATATATTAGTGTGTGATGTATTATGAAGTGAGTATTACTATAAATATAAAAATAATGTTAAGAATTTAAAATTTTAAAGCTGTTGCTGTACATGGACTATTTTCGTAAGTTGGATGGTTTTAAATATTTTTTTTATACGACTGACAGGATTAACGTGACACGAATGACACGATGGAAGTATATTATATTCATATATATATATATATATATTTAATTAAGCTGAAGTTAAAAATAGTATTACTTATTGTTTAATTACATTGTTTGTTAATTTACAGTGGTCGTAGCATGGGGTGTTCGTAAATCGTCAACGCTGAATAACCTATTTACTACATTAAATTTACTAACTGTATGTACGGTTATCGTTAGTGGATTTTATTTTGGTATGTATTTAATATGTTTAAGTTTTAAGTATTATAATATTAGTATGAAGAAAATATGGTTATTCTGATATGAAATACATTTCAATATTTAAAACGTTTAGGTGTTTTATCTATATTACATTACTTCATTAATCTAATCGGTAAAATGTATGATACAAACAACGTAAAAAAATGTATATGTATATACAAATATATAGATACACGATTAAACAAACTTGAGACAGTATATCTTGTTAATAATATTTAATATTAAACCAAAAAGCAATATCAAACATAAAAAAAATAGGTAATATTTAAAATATTATATTAAATAACAATAATAGTTATATTAATAGGTAACATTAGGAGTCTATTATTTTGACGTGGGTTTATCATAGATTTAATTAAGTAGAATTTTCATTTAAATTTTTTTATAACAATATACGTAAATCAGTCATCTATGGTCATCTTAAATTATGTTTACATTAATCATAATATAACTGTCACAACGTTTAAATACATTTTATTACTAAACCAAAATATATTATCAATAATATTTCTTTTGCGACTCTATTCTGGTAATAATCATAATGTGTGCTGCAATATAGTTATGTAATATATTACATAAGGTATTACTATTTTGAAACATGTCATAATAACCCTGTATATTGAATACATTTTCTCAAGTCGTCGATAAAGTAATATATATATATTAACTTCAAACATTTTTTTTATTTTATACTACACTCGATAAAACTAAATAATATAATATTATCTTGTAAATATTAACTCAAAATCCTTTCACATTTTTCGTATTTGTTTTTATCTGCAATTTATATAAAATACTAGGCCTTATCAGAGATAGACCAATTTTAAATATAGGTAACCACTTGATACTAAAATTATTTTGGAGTATATCTAATTAATGGACTAACATTACACTTTAATTAGAATCGTATTTTGATCATAAGTATTGAATTATATAAAGCATATTGAAAAAATTATCTAAATATTAATGCCATACTAGCTTACTATATTTATCATTTATTAGAAACGAATATTTTTTTCCTGGTTCGTGTGTGTTCCGTGTCTATTACTTATGTACTTAGACTTGATTATAGTGTTCAGATAACAAATAATAATTAATTCCAATTTCATATTATATTTAGTTTATATTTTAGTTAGTTATTGCATAATAAGCTAACAAAACATTAACGTTAGATATATGTATATTATTACATTTCCATACTATACTGAAAAATTAAAAAAAAATATTTTAATAAAGAAAGACTTACGATTACAACCAGAAGAATAATAGTATATTATAGTGAAGTCAATTAAAATAACTATTACTATAATACCTCTTTTCTTTAATACCTATCAACTTTTTATGATTTTTTGTATTCACAAATAATTTAAAAACGTAATAGTGTTCTATTTTACTTTTACAACCTACCTCATTTAATTATTTATCCCACCTCACCTTATACGTGTGAAAGAAACTCTGACCAGTTGATTTTTTTTAGCGAATTTATCAAATTGGTTCATCGATAAAAATGATATCCCGCCCGGAGTAAATGGTGGAAATGGTGGATTCTTGCCGTTTGGCTGGACTGGTATGGTCGCTGGAGCTGCGAGGTGTTTCTATGGGTTTATCGGTTTCGATTCGATCGCTTCAACTGGTAGGTATCATATTTTCTTCACGTAAAAAATGATAATTTCCTCACATTATGTATATTAATATAATAATTTAACAATCATTATTCATTAAAAATAATAATAATACAGTTTCTGTCATGAACAAAATATGTCATTATAGGTGCGCGTTTAATACAATGCCTATTTAATTATGATTACGAGTGTGAAATGCATCACGTGAAATTTGAATCTTGAAATATTTGAACGAAATACCAATGATTGAATGTAATTTTATTTTTATATTTTCACCGTAATACGAAATTAATATTTATAATTATCAGATGATGAGCAATAAGTACATTTTAATAAAATACGTTTATTTTTATTAAAAAAAAAAAAAACATTCATTTAATATATTTTTCATGTGAAAGTATCTAATCTACAATATGTAAAATTATTTGATAAATTAAACATTTTTAATAATATAGAAATGTTACGTATCATGATTGTATAACTGATGAATGGGTTAGTTTATATTTCTTAGTTCTTACATAATTAATACTCATATGAGTGAATAGAGTATGAAATCATAGTGTTCTTAAACGATATTATATAAGTTAATAAGTATAATATTTGTAGAGTTAGAAAAAAATATAATATATCTTTGATAAAAAATTCCGTAAATACTAAATACTTATTGTAATTTTAAATAGATTTTGTATCACATGATTTAGCATTGGTTTGACCAAACATAAGTAAGGATTATGACTAAAATAATTTTGAAATATTAGTATATTTTAATTTTAATTAGATACTCTTTTTGAAACCTATCATAATTATTATAATGTACGCGCGCATTTATAACACGTCTTTATTTTTTAATGAGATCATAATAAATATATCAGTTATCACTGACGATATTATTGTTTAGGCGAAGAAACAAAAAACCCCAAAAAGACCATCCCGTTGGCGATCGTTTTGACGCTGTTCAACGTCACGGTCGCGTACTCGAGTGTTGCGTCGGTGTTGACGCTGATGTGGCCGTATTACGATCAAGTATACTTTCATAATATCTTTATTTATATATTAAGGGTTTGGATCGCTTCGATCTGCGACGACATTAAGTGGTGACCACGTTGTTTTAGGATCCGAACGCACCCTTACCGGTTATATACGAAAACTTGGGAATGCCTGTACTGAAATACTTGGTCACCGGAGGTGCGGTATTCGCACTTTTCACTACGTGAGTGGTTATAATTTTAAATTTAAACGACGGCGAACACGCGTCATATTAAATAATATAATAATATAATAATATAATAATACAATTTTGAGTCGCCACCGTCTTTATTTCATTTGTTTTGAAGCTTGATAGGATGTCTGTTCCCGATACCGCGCATTCTGTACGCCATGTCCAGTGACGGGCTGCTGTTCGGTTTCTTGTCGAAGATCAACGAGAAGACCAAGACGCCGTTCATAGCTGCCATCATCTGTGGTGTCTGTGCAGGTATGATCGATCGCCCGACGCGCGTAGACCGTTTATTTTGCTAATAATGTTATACTTATGCAGTAATAACTTTAAAAGGGTATTACTTTATTTTCAATATGGTAGTCGTTTTTTCGCAGGACTGTTGTCGACCATATTCAATCTTGAGCAGCTCGTCGACATGGCGTCTATCGGAACGCTTCAATCGTACATGATCGTTTGCATCTGTGTTCTGATCCTAAGGTGTTTATTATTACTTATTAACATAATATTACAGCGTTTGCAATATTAGACTTGGGTGTCAGACATTTTGATTTAATATAGGTACAATAGTGCCGTTTTTTCGGGGGGAGGGGGTGGCTTAATTTTTGATGGCCAATTATGACAACAAATTAAGTTTGCACTGTATTTCTGACAATATATAATTTATGTAATTATGCATATTATCAAATCAAGATTGAGTAAGTGTGATAACAGTGGCGTGGCTTTATCTCCACAAACGGTAATTAAATTAATAAAATTAATGTCGTGTCTGACATTTGGGGGGGGGGGGGGTCTTGATTTGATCCCGGAAGCCCCCCTGGCTATGGCATCAATTATTATTAGATCTTTCGGTTTGATTCAAATATTTTAACTGTAATACGAAACAACGAAACGTGTTATTTTCAGGTATAGAAATACTAATTTGTACAGCCGGGATTTAGATGATCCTGAAGTGTATACGATTGCCATGTGGTTAAATGTTTCGAATTCAAATATTACCAACAAGGATACCCAATACGTATCGAGAGTATTGATAACCATTTTCTGTACGTTGCTATTAAATACTTAACCTACTATAATTTAATAATTGTGTTGTTATGTGCACGTATATAGATTTTATTTTTTAATATTATTATAATATTAACAACTTTTTCTATATCTCTAGTTTTATACATGATGACAAACCATGTTTTATACTTTATATCAACTCGTAAAATAATCATAATTGATTGAAATTTGTTACAGCCATAACTGCGTGCATATTTTGTATTTGCGTAGTAAATTGGGATTCTCATAAAGGCGCTGTTCGATTAATACTGAGCTTCATAATTTGTTTGACAGCCATTATATTATTGGTTGTTACGTTAATGTTGAATAGACTTCCACAAGCAATTGAAAGTTTACCGTTTAAGGTGAGAATATTCCTTATTTCCGTATGCCAATCATTTTGATACATGAGAATAAAAATGAAATTTTTAATTATTAGCACTTTCGTAGCGTTCTATACAACAATCGCACCACTGATCAACCCCTTTTCGTCTTCTCTTATTTCTTATATACTTATTAACATAGTTTAACCTATACTTTGCTTTGTTGATATACATAATTGTTATTGGCCTACTAATATTCTCTAAACCGATTGTTAAATTTGATTACTTATTATATAATTGTTTTCTTAATTTAGTTTTACATGTATTTAATATTGTAATGCATAATACAACGGTATAGTTTTTAATATAATAAATATATGGTTCGACCGTATTATTACTGACTTACCTTGAAATATCTAAAATAATGTTATACGATAATAATTATGAAACACAATTGCTTATACTATATTCACTGTATAATTCTGTATACCATATACATATAACTATATACTATTAGGTATTTAAATACAAATTTCGAGATAATTAATTTAATATAATTGTCTTACATTGATAATTAAAATTGTTTTTGATGTATTCAGGTGCCCTTTGTTCCTTTTGTACCATGTTTGAGTATAGTTCTCAACTTGTATCTGATGATGGAACTAAATTTCAAAACGTGGATTAGATTTGGCATATGGCTAGTAATAGGTATGTATAGACTTTTCAGATAAAATAGATATTATGAAATAATTAAATAATAATCAAGTTCTATGTAATCATATTATACAACTATGAAAATAATTTTTTTTTTATTTTATGTTACAGGTCTGTTGATATATGCGTTCTACGGTTTGCAACACAGCATAGAAAGTGTCAAAGACCAGACGACTAAAATCGAAGAAGGCAAAAATGAACAAAAAATCTCTAACTAATTTATTCCCATAATAAAATTTAAAATAATGCATTTACATTTATTGATTTGTATTATTATATTTTGTATAATCATGACCATTCAGTGTTTAAATCAGACGCAATTTAACGTAATAAAATATTACGAGTACCTAATCTACCTAATTTTATTTTTATTGCTATTTGATTTTTTTTTTATTTTTTTTTTATTTTTTATTATTATTATTTTTTTTTTGTAGCACTTAAATTAAACATAAGTTAAGAAAACCCCTGACTCTCATTTAATTTATGATTTATATTATTTTATATGTTATATTATTATGTTATATAACGTAGATATTTCAAGAGTAAATCATAGCTGATTAGACAGCTTACTTACAAGTTACAATATAGAGTTCTGTTGGTCTATCCAACCAAGTCGTCTATAAACTAATTTATTACTATTGTAAAAACTGCTTAGCTTACAGACTACAATATACTAATACAATTAACAGTTAACATTTTTTTTTCATATTTTGGGTGTTGTTAATTGTATATTTGTGTTAATACTGTAAATATGTTGTTAAAACCTACACATTTATAATTAACTAAAAAGAAATCGACTGTGTTAAGTATGCAATTAACGTTGTGTTTTGAATATAATATAATTATTTTCGCTATCAATATATTTTTAATTTTTAAATATATTTAAATAAGTATAATTGTTTATGATTACGAGTAAAAAATATGTACTAGTACACAATTATTTCAATTACCTATAAAAATATGTAATATAATAGAGATTATTAACTCGTCATCTTCCCCGGTGAAAATATAATAAATATTTTAAAAACACGCATTAGTGAAAAACATGGTCTGGTGATACACAGTAGAATCTAACGGGTAAACAATACGAGTAGTAGCACATATTATTTTCACACGAATAATGAAATAAAAACAAATTACCGCAAGTTAATTAAGTTTATTAACGTTCAGAATTTTTTTTACAAATTTAAAATTATTAGAAAATTGAATGAGCTCTAAATGTTTAAATATCTAACAATAATGATTGTGCAACATTCAAATTTCAAACAAAGTATCAATTTTTTTTTTTATATAAATGTATATTACAATTTCTTATTAGGTAGTTATTATCACAAGCAGACTACAATATAGTTTAGGTAATTTATATATTTATATGCCTATTAAAATATTAAATAAATAAAATGTAGGCCAGTTAGTGGGTATCACTGTGCTGTATATTAGGTGTTGACTGAGTCACTGTAATGAATGTGTATTAAATACATTAATTACTTTTGTATTCAATAATATGTTGCGTGTACTCAGTAGTACAGGTCAGTGAGTGGAGTTTGAAATAATTTCAACACATTTTTACGAATATTCTAAGTATTTATTCAATTCAAAATACTCTAAGCCCAAACGACAATAAGAATAACAATAGTGATGCAGTAAGGGGAGGTGTTGCTACAAGATCTGTGATACCGCGGCGTCTGACAATATCTTGTCAATTTGAGGACTAGCTCTCTAAACAGAGAACGTCTATTATTATATTTACATAAACTATCATATATGGTCTGCAGATATCTTCCCACATGTTGTATCGATGGCACGGGTATACCTACATGTGTCGAATGTCCCGTCGTGGTGAGATTGTAGTACAAAAATACAAAATTCCAGTTAGTTTTAAATACCTTTTACAATCATTTTAAAACATAATTTAATATAGTTGTCATATGATGATGTGCCTCATGCGCGGATCTTGCCTACATAAACGGGAGGGATGGATTATAAATATTTATACATATTTACTATTTGCCTATACTGTTAAATACCAGTATATATAATATATACATGTAATAGTACTTAATGCAATGATTTCTTAATAATTATAATGAATACTTTTATTCATTAGCTGAAATGAATGTCTTTATTGAATTATTTACAAATTAAAATTACCCTTTTATTATCAAATACCTTTTTTAACATTTCACAATAAAATATAATATACAAATTTCAATATCAAAACATGTAGTAGTTACAAATCATATTATAACAAAGTCTAATCTTCTGTTTGCATAGGATAAAACAAAATATTAAATTTAAATAACACATTTTGATATAGCCAACGGGGGGGGGGGGGCGCGGCGCCCCTATCGCCCCCCACTGGATCCGCGCCTGATGTGCTTATTTTTAAGTTAACGATATCTATCCAGGCCCACAGTCCATTTCATGTCATTTATAATAGAAATAATAATATTTATAATATATACATATTATATAGAATATAGATAGTCAGATAGAATATTGTATTTTTTTTTCTATTTCGGATAATGATTGACCCGATGAATTTAATTTAAAACTGCCATATGTATAAATCGTTTTTATTGATTAGATCTATTTTAATGTTGTTCCATAAGACATAACCAAATTCTATGATGGAACGAAAACGAACTGAGATAAAAATTAAAATGTGTTGAAACTCCGTGTACATAATTCTACATGTTCGTTTAATAAATTTTAAGTTCCTGTATGCTGTTGTAGTTTAATACACATAGACTTTATATAGTTATCAAAAATATATTTTATTATATTATTAAAAATTATTTTAAGTTAACGTATCTAAGGCTGATAAGTAAAGTCATCAATATAAATATATTTTTTAATATTAATGATCAATATTATTATAATTTAAACAATTTATTTTTATTTTATCTAATTATTGAATTAATCTAAATCTAAATAATATAATAAGTAATTTAATTTATATTAATTTAATGTATATTGTGAAAAATGATTTATTAAAAAAAAATCTAGGATAGACAGAAACGAACAAAAATGGATGCAGTATCTATTATATTAAAAGGTAAAACAAGTACAGGGGTGAGCAAACTTATTGTTTGGTTTGATGATCGATTAACCTATTAATACAATATTATTATCTAATTTGTTTAGTGCATTCATTCATAAAAACGTTTATATTTTCTATCCGTAAGAAACTAAGAACCTAGAACGATTACAACGATTACATAATAATTTCTAAAAATATTTCAAGATCACGGGTATGTCTTGCATCTTGACGAGATAAAGAACTCATTGTTACTTTGGTTTAAACGGTATATTTTATGTTAGCTAGGTACTTCAGAGTTGTATTGAAATTTTTTTTAAATAACGTAATTGTTGTAATATTGAATTAAAGAAAAATTATTGAGAATATTTGTAATGTTTTCGATTTGGAATGTTATATCGAACGAAGTTACAGTAATCGACAAAGAAAATATTATGAGATATTTTTATTTTTTATAATAATTTTTTAGTGAGATTAAATATTAAAATATAATATGATGTACGTTATTTTTTGTAAGTAATTTATTGTTTTTTTTTGATTGTGTTATTTTAGATTGCGAGTGGTACTTTAAAATAAATGTATTGCCGTATTGGTGTTAAAATGATGTACTCTTTATAAAAGAATACACCTTTTTCTAGTAGAAAAATTTTCCGATCATAAACGTTGAGAAAAGTTTCTGGTAACAAATTGGATTTAGTTTGTGGTTTATTAAGAGGTCAAAAATAGAAATTTCCTAGTACCTTACAAAATAATCAAGAAAAAAAAGTATACAGTTACAGACAGTTTTGTGCAAAATCAGTTTTTACAAATGTATTCTTATTTTTTTTTTTTTATAGTAATTGAAATACAAAAACTGTCACAACTTGATCTCTAAAATATATTTTTAAGTATTTAAATTTAAAGATATGATGAAATTTTCAAAATATTTTGATCTTTTTATAAACATATTTTGTGATCCATGACTTTTTTTTTGGTTGTTTTAGACCTATATTTGAAAATATTTTTCAATTTTTGTTTCTTAGTAAAAAAATTAAATATGTATTATGTGATATGTGAATAAATAAATAAATAAATAAAATAAATAAATGATCACAATTTGTTCTCAAATTGCAATTAAACAATGTCTAAAATACGTAGTCTCAATTTTATTCATTTCAAATTTTGTCAAAATAGCGTTAATTCATAAATATATATTTTTTAACAATCTATTACAGTCACCTATTTAAATACACTTGACTTTGTGTTTAGTATACAATAGAATTGTTATCTACGTGTATGTTTTTTTCGTTATTTATTTGTAATCTTATTTATATATAATCGTATTCGGGTACCTTAATACTGTAGTTTTTTTTCTGATTTACTGATATTTATTAACGAATAGTGCACAATATAATAATCTTACATTCCAATACAAATTTATATAATATAATATTTATTATTGCTTTAGCAAATAGGTAATAGTATAATAGTTATGACGATGTTTATATTATTCTATAGAGTCACGAGATTAACAAGTTAAGTACGTTTCAATGCTTAATAAGTGGCTAAGTATGTGAGTTTATAATTTGTTTTTTGTTTTTTTAGGCGTGTTTGTTAAATATTGTTCAACTTTATCTTTATTTATTAAGGAAAAATTATGTGTTTAATCATGTCGCAATTTATTTTTTATAAAATTATACTTAATGAAAAATAGACCCATTTCAGATTCTGAGTAAATGTGCAACAGGTGACCCTGTTATATGGACGACATTTTCGGGGGCAGAAATAATTGTATTAAGACTTAAGTATCCCTAACTTTAGATTGAGAATTGAATAAAGTTGGCGTTTATTGGTGAATTGGGCATAACAGTTAGGTAACTAACATATCTTACTTATAATATATAGTGACTATAGATTTATTGGTGGTGTTTGGTATGGAAATAATCGTATTATAATATTATGTTATTCTTTTTATAAAAAAAGAAATTATAATACATTCGAATATAAATATATTATTGAAAAAATGATTACCTATCTAATAAATAATAGTTTAACAATCCGATCGACTAGTTAATTTACAGAAATGAATAATCGATTTCGTTTTGTTTTTTTTATATTGTTGAGGCCAACAAATAACAAACCACTAAGCAGTTAAAGATTATTCTCTATTAAAGCTCACTAATCGTAATGGTATCAGCACATTAATTCCTATATTTGTCGATCTTGAACGTATATAATTGAACTCTACTGCTGTCAGTTGAACGATGAATTATGTAAATGTGAAGTACTGTTGTGTAAATTACTGATAAGTTGTTTTTTTAAATTGTATCATTGACGTTAGTAATATTTAAGGTAGGTATTTTCAGGGGATAGTTTTGCAATCGACTTCGACCGATTGCCAGATATATGCCTAAATGTCTAATATCACACAATATTCGAAATTAATGTTATAACGAGTTCACTTTGGACGGATTTCATTTTGCGCATAATTCAACATGAGAAACTCGTGGTCTGTAAGTTGTGTATTTGTTTAACATCATATATGTAACCGTGAAAAAATATAGTATTATACACGTTTTTAATAATTTACTAACTAGAAATATACTAATTGCGTTGGGTAAAAAATAATAATAATGTTATAGTAAAATATAAAAAAATTAACTTGTGTAAAGAGTTATTATAGAATTAGGTTAGGTTATGTTACTTACTAATTTTTAAATTTTTCGACTGTTGAGTTATAGATGAACAAAAATACAAATCTAAAATAAGTAAATTTTAATATTTTTACCTTTTATATCATAAAAAATAAGTTATTTATTAATTTATACAAGTATAATAGATAATTTTTGTGTTGGTACTTATTACCTATATTCATAAAAAAGTGAAAAAAAACTATATGTGATACTAGTGTACAAATATAATATGCAAAATTCATAAAATATAAGTTATTAATTAAAGTATGAAAAATAACAGTATTAATCTACGATATGAAAAAATTCAATTTCGTGCACTTTTCCCTAGTGTTCCCAGGTTAGAATAGGTTATTTCTTTCTAATAGGTTGTCCGTGGAAAATTCGTGGTGGATTTGTATCAAAGAGAAGGAGTAAATTGTTGTGCTTGAGCCGATAAACCGAGAGTACTCACGACACAGGCGATATGTATGGATTAAACATTTTTTCTTCAATTTATGTTTAATAAAATTGAAACATATAATTGCTCAGAAAGTGAGGCATTTCTTTAAATATGAGTGTCTCAAAAAGTACGCAAGAAATATCAAATTTATTTATGTAAAAATACCAATAAAACCATAATTCTATTTAGAAGAGGTTGAGATTTAAACACGAAAAATAATATTTATTACCATAAATCCCCCCCCCCCTTCTAGCCCTACACACAATCACTCGGCTCATGAATACTTCATCAACCAATCACATATTGCCCCATTAAATTCGTAGAAAACATGTTCAAACGTCAAACCTACCAACCTCGATCTTGCGATTTAACACGGTGTAATTTTTTTCTAGGAAGATACACTAAGTCAAAAGTTTACCAGAAAAAACCACGCAATTTGTTGGATCTTAAAGATCAATGATCATGTATGATCGAGTGATGAAGAATTTCATGAAGCGGGTGTTAGGGCTAGTAGCGAGCCGTATGCCCAATATTATTTTTCATATTTAAACTTAAACCTCGTCTGAAGAGAATGATGATTTTTGATATTTTTATACAAATAAATTTGATCTATAGCAGTTTTAAATCTACCGTTTTTTTTGAGACACTCTTTAGTTACGAAAAAAATGGCTCTCGGTCCAATTTATGTTCTAGCTAGTTCTATGGTTTAATGCTAATATTGGAAACCATTGCTTTACGTTATCGTTAAAGCCATTAGGATAACGGGAAAAAAGTATGTTTGGTCACTATATACAGATACGATTAATATTTATTCTTCACATTATTACGTCGAAAAAAAAATCGTTTTAAAATAATTGTATGTTGACATTTTTTTAATCGATTAATTTTCCCCATCAAGTGATGTGTTGTTTACTATTTGATACAGAACCACAAGCTGTATCAATCGCTGTGTAGAAAGAAAACGTTCGCTGATGAAGTCGAACCAGGAAAAGAAAAGTTGAAACGAGTGTTGAATATCTTTGACTTGACCGCTCTGGGCATTGGTGCCACGTTGGGATGTGGCGTATATGTGTTGGCCGGGACGGTAGCCAAATCTATCGCTGGACCAGCGGTAGTATTGTCTTTCATTGTAGCGGCGATCGTCTCATCGTTTTCAGGTACCTATCGGCTATCGTATACTCAACTGTTCGAGTCAATATATCTGTACCAATCAATATTATACATTTATACCAATGACAATATTATCTACACCACAATAATATAATATAAAATATGGATGTTAAAAGTGTCAGTTCTCTTTTTTCTGGCTATTGTAGTAATAATTTGGTTTAGAAATGTTTAAAGTCTTGATATTGTTCGCTGTTTAAGTAATCATTCTACAGCTACATGCTATACAATTATACTTAATTGATTTATTTTAACAATTTTAACAAATTATTATTTAAGTAATTAATAAAGTTGGTTAATTTTATTCAAAATAAAATATCACTGTACCACAGATTACAAAGCAAGTTATATTAGTAAAATATATTATTTTTTTTTACATGCTGGTTTTGATAATAATTTACTGAAAATCGATTTATTTTGTTTTTTAGGAGTTTGCTACGCTGAATTCGCTGGTCGTGTACCTAAAGCTGGATCTGCATATATTTATAGTTATGTGACTGTTGGAGAATTTATTGCATTTTTTATTGGTTGGACTTTGTACATCGAACACACTATTGGTGAGTTATAGAATAAACAATAATCAATTCGAATGACATTTAAAATGAATAATTTTACAATGTATAAAATATGTATAGTTTTCTAAGTAAATTACTACATTAATATTTTTTTGTTTTATAGGTACAGCTTCTGTCGCCAAAGCAATGACTAATTATTTAGATGCTTTACTCGGTGATCCTCAAAAAAGATACTTTAAAAAACATCTTCCAATGCATGTGGATTTTTTGAGCGAATATCCAGATTTCGCATCATTTTTTTTCGTCGTGTTTATTGCGTGTAATGATTTTATTGATATTTTCAAGTGATTGTTATTTTCATGAAACTTATTGTTAATATTTGTTATTTCATTCACTTGTGCAATAAGACAATAAGTTAAATACTTAAACAATAATAGGTATTTGAATATTTCTTAAAATCAAATAGATTATAATATTAAAGAATAATAAATTAATAAACAAAATCTAATCTCACGGTAGTTTCATGGTAGGTAAGAAATTATTATGTACTGATTTTAATAATAATATGTATGTATATAATATTTCAGTAATTGTAGCTTGGGGTGTCAAGAAATCTTCGACCCTCAATAAAGTGTTTACCACGTTGAACTTGGTGACTTTGGCTACAGTAGTAGCTAGTGGTTTTTTTTTGGGTAAGTAATATTTCACTTTAACGTGTATCACCTATAGTTTTGACAGTAAAACGAGTGAGTACTTTACTGATTTAAGGTAAACTATCCAATTGGAATATTCCAAAAAGTGAAATTCCACCTGGAGTGGATGGTGGCAATGGAGGATTTTCACCATTCGGTTGGAAGGGAATAATCGCAGGTGCTGCAAGATGTTTTTACGGGTTTATTGGATTCGATTCTATCGCAACTACAGGTATGACTTTATTATTATTTTTTTTTTTAAACGATAATTTCAGAATCATTAACAAGTATGGATCTGTAGCCACCTGTATGATAAATACATATTATAGTATATACAAATTATTCACACGCACACTATTTTTCTTACACACAAACAAAATATGTGTTTATACATGACTGCAATATTAATATATTGACGGGTGTTTATTATAGTTATTTTTTAATAAATATTAACTGTTATAAATTGTATATTTTTAGGCGAAGAGACCAAAGATCCAAAAAGAACCATTCCTTTAGCGATCATATTATCGTTGTTCTTCGTCACGTTGGCATACTCTAGCGTAGCGTCGGTGTTAACTTTGATGTGGCCTTATTATGATCAAGTATAGTAATATTATAATATTGATATTATGGTCTAAGTCAATCGAGGTCGGCGACCCGCAGGCCGCGGTTTGCAAGTCGCATTTTCCGCGTATAGACGAATTCATAAGATTTATATAAAATTAAGCAATACAATCCATAACGAGATCATTATTAGGCTTAGTGTCTCTGGAGATGTGAAATCAGTGTTTTTTGTTAAATCATATTTTCTTTTACTATTATGCACAAATGCAGAACATTTAGCAGTGATGTACAATATAAATTGTACGGTGTAATGGTTGTAAAGTTTTAAGACTGCAGTATATTATGTTAACATGTCCGTTTTACTACAAAATAAATCATAATAATATTAATAAATAATCAGCACTTATATATGCTTAAAAAAAGTTATATTTTTTTGTAACCTCTGATCGAACTTATATGCGTTTTTAGACTTTATGCGAAAAAAGGTTTCCGACCCTCGATTCTCCGCGAGGTCACTAGGATGTAATAATTAGTCATCATTATTGTCTTAGGACCCGGACGCACCTCTGCCGGTCATTTATGCCAACATGGGAATGCCAATCATCAAATACATGGTTACCTGCGGTGCAGTGTTCGCTCTGATGACAACGTAATAATATTAATCATTGTTTTTTTTTTTTTTGTAACATCATGATTATTGTTTTTCGTGTCAATTTTTTTCTAACACTACGTTATTGTTATGATTTTATCGCACTCGAAGCTTGTTGGGGTGTTTGTTTCCTATACCGCGAATCTTATACGCCATGTCCAGCGACGGTCTTTTGTTCAAGTGTCTTTCGAGGGTCAACGAAAAAACCAAAACTCCCGTTTTAGCGACAATGATTTGCGGAGTCGGTACCGGTAAGGGTTAAACGAACAATATTATATTGCGATTTTATAATAATCTTTGAATATTTACCGTCAAAACGGTTTTCCCAGGCTTGTTGTCGTCTATGTTCAATCTCGAACAACTCGTTGAGATGACGTCTATCGGCACGCTCATGTCGTATCTGATGGTCTGCGTCTGCATATTGATACTCAGGTGTGTAGGTACAATATAGTACTATAACGCGTACAATATTTATTGAAGTGTTGAGTAGAATAATTGGATTATTCCTTGATCGATATTCCCGACCGGTATACTGTGAGTATTTATCTAAACGAATACCGACGTAGTCGTAGACGGGCGTTTATTATTGTTTACACCGCGATGTATATCATATGTATACATACAAAAAATATAATACGTTTATAGATTCGTGTATTACAAAATGTGTATAGTTTACAAACGTTTATGATTTTTAGTTTGTTTGATTTTACTCGCTTTGTTTGTCGTCAAGGTACAAAAACAACCATACGAACGGTCAGGACCTGGACAACTCCGAAGTTCATGTACTTTACAAGTGGTGGAATGCATCGAACACAGGAATGATCAACTCGGATTCTCAGTACGTGTCGAGAGTGCTGATACTTGTTTACAGTACGTTATTGCGAGCGACATTTTATCTTTTGAGCATTTTATAATATTCTGTTTTTGTTATGTCCTGTTATCATAGCGTTTGCCGCGTTTGTGTTTTGCATTTGTATGACGAACGTTGATGATTGCGAAGGCCCGTGGCGGTTATTGTTGACTATCGTAATCGGAATTTCGATCGTATTCTTATTGATTTCCTTGTTAATGTTATGTAGACTACCGCAAGCTGTCGAAAGTCTATCATTTAGAGTAAGAAAGTGTATAACATATTTGTATATAACTAGTTTTTATAGGATTGTTGCATTTAATATTTAGAAGATTTATCTTAGTAGGTATACTCCGATAGTTATAAGTATTTAAAATGCAGATGAGCAGAGTAGCGTGAACTGACATTTTGAGGAAGTACCTGTACTCTGTAGTATCACTAAATTTTACTAATTAAAACTTTAAATATTTATACATTTTAATCTACTCGTCCAAAATTCAATTTTTATGTATCTAAGTACTCAAAAAATATTCTAGTTCGAAAAAAATTATATAAATAACATATTAACATATTAATATTTTAATTTATAATGATTTATATTTTTATTATGTTCTGTAAATTTATTTTTTTATTAGGTACCATTCGTTCCTCTAGTGCCATGTTTGAGTATACTTCTTAATTTATACCTAATGATGGAGCTGAATGTCAAGACTTGGATGAGATTTGGTGTTGGTATTATAGTAGGTATGTATAAAATTGGTGTGCTTGAACGGATTATATTTGTATTTATTTGACACAATACTGATAGAATACAACGACTAACAAAATGTAGCTGTATATTTATATATCTCCACCTAGGTGCATACAAATAATTGTGCGTTGTTAGTACTTGTTAATTTCGGAAACTGCACAATCTATCAAAATTAAATTTACGTATTAGATTCAGTTGATGATCTCATTGGCTAAAAAGAACTTATGGTATTTTCATTTTTATATGTGCATACTCGTAAAATAATTTGTTTTATTTAAATGCATGAATCTATAACAATATTATTTAAAAATAAGTATATTGATTTTCTGGGGCCCGGGCTAATAAGTTATAAATGTATTTATTTTAAAATCGCTAGATCACAATAAATGTTTTATAGTTATTTATATTTAAATATTAGACGAGCCCAATTTCATGATAACGTTGTAAGTAAGAATATATTAATTATTACATTAGGTTGTTCTAATTCTTTTTAGTGTAATTGATATACATTAATTATTTATGAAAATGGCACAATAGTTGTATTAACTACATAAAAAAAATAAGAAATGATGAATCATTATTTGATTAATAACTAAAAATATGAGGTATTTGTCAAATAATTATAATATATAGGTACTAAAAAGAGTAAATTGGTTTAAAATTTGATATTATAAAAACATATGAAAAAATTAAAACCATCCAATGTCCTTAGAGACCCAGATGACTACCAGTATTTCTAATAAAAAAAATAATAATAACTAAGAAAAATATAGTTTAATAAAATTATTTATTAAAACTATTTATCATCCATTAAAATATTAAAAAATATGATGACGTTTATTTGAATTTATCTATTTTATAGGATTATTAATATATGCTTTTTATGGAGTTCACAATAGTTTGGAAGGATATAAACAACGAGCGATTAATGATAAAGAACACAAACAAGAAAAAAAACTCTCTAACTGATTTTTCGCATAATAAAATAAATGTAATAATATATTTGCATTTATAATAGCTTATAATTTTATATTGTTATAATTATATAGGGCCATTTGCAGTATTACACCTGAAAATTGCAATTTTGTATTTTATAATAAATTACAACCTAATGTTGTGCTGTGTTGTACTGTTGTAATGATTATTAATATTTTCTGCCATAGCTGGTTTGAAATAATATTTATTCCAATATTTTAAATTGCCTATTGTTATAATTATTTTCCAATAATAGATTCATATTATTATCAAATTTTTTCATGCAGTCCTACACAATGTATTCCATCTAATATTATGAATTATCTATAATAACTTTCTTATCGTTATTTTTTTATAATTTCTGTATATTATTATTCCTTTCTAATCGTTTTATCCAAAACGGATCCTCTCTTTTAATATAATACTGGAATGACATTATATAATATTATGTTTGGACATAAACCATTTTATATGAATATATTTAAACCATCAATTTTTTAGCGTATCTATCTTCGTTAAAATATAAGACATTATTGTACTGGGTCATGTCATATTCATTCAAGAAGCCGACGATAATATAAACACACATTTTACACGTCATACAAATATAACTTTAATTTGTTGTATTTTCCACAGACAAAATGTCTGACGTAATATGAATATTCATTGTCACGAACTTCGCTGCAGAGCCAACCTAGCCAAATTTTCATATTTTATCCCGATTGAAACTCTTTTCAAAGTAAATAATTAAAAAACCGTATACACAACACACTTAATAGATTTTTACATCAACAAGAGGATACGTTGTTAGAAAACATAATCTCGCTCTATACTTTGTATAGTAATTAATTTGTGAGCAATAATAATTTATGTTTCTAGGGCAGACATGGGGACCTATTTGATTCACCTACTTACATGACAAAGTTTGTAATTTAAGGTTTTATAAAATGTTACTTTCCATTTATTTTCATATCTATAAAAACAATTTTGTGAGAATGTGTAATGGTGAAATTTGCTAAAAAATTGATAATTAATAGAGAATTAAATTTTTAAGTTGTATATTACGCGTTGTGCATATTTTTTAGACTATATTTTAATTTTCATATTCTTAACACTTTTTTAATTGCATCTGAAATCTAATTTAAATTTTTTCTGTCTCTTTTTATGATTGGATAATTTTTAATGTTAGATGTGTATTTTATTTGTTTTAATGAAACACAAGCAGGACTTTACTTAATCCGTAAATGTATTCATTAGTTTTGATTTAATTGCATCCACGTCAAAAATAAACTTAAAAAATACAAAATATATCTGAAAATAATTTTCTGGTTTTTAAAATTGTATGACTAATAACTATATTAGTATTATGAATAATAAAAATTATTTTTTACTTATTTATTGTATTAAATTGGCGATTTAACAATAAAATTCAAAAATATATATTTTCCTTGCAGTTTAAATGTGGCTGTCTTAGTATAGATTTTCCATCTCTAGGGAAATAAAATCCTAATTATTCTATTGATAGTATACTAAAAGCATATTTCTCCTGATTTAGTGTTTGTGGAGCGTGAGGGCTGTAAAATACATACAAATCTAAGCATATATTTTAATATAAATTACATTAAGTACAAAGTGATTTTTTTTATTTTTAAATAACCATCTAAGAATTATGTTATCATTGCTTTCTCTCTCGTATTACTTTTGCTTCAGTATACGATTTTTAATTATTGAGTTCACTATAATTATTGATTAAATTATAATTTATAAATTAATTAATATAAGATCTAAAAAAATTATAAATGTAAAAAGATACAATAACCCATTACCGATTCAAATATGCCATTGATTGATCCAGGTATTTATTCAAACAAACAATAATCGCTTGTAGCTAAACTATCAATTTGTGTTATTAAATGTTTATTGTTTTATGGTAGATAAGATTTCTTTTTTTTTTAAAGAAAACCAAGCCCGGATTAAGACATTTTGAGGCCCAGGGGCCAATGTTTTAAATGAGGCCCCTGTACGAAATAAAAAAAGCGGGTAAGTGAGTATCGCTCTGCTATACATTAGGGGGTGGGATGGACCTCGGACTAGGGAAGGTTAAATTTGAATGCAATGATAGGTATCATTGTATACGAAAAACGATTCTGAACGGAGATGATTTGTCAGTCTAGGATATATTATACTTAAATATTGTAATATATTCTACTTTGAAACTAATTCAAACATTTAAGTAAAAGTTTCAAGATCTTACGTTTAGTAATTTTTTAAAAATAACAAAAATCGAAAATTATTTATTAGTAAAAAGTTATTTTATACGTGTATTTTTTTATTTCAAATTAAAATTAAAACTTTAAACACACGTGAAATTTTTTAAATTGAATACTTATCAAACTTTTTTATAATTATTCTAAGCTTAACTTATGGACAGCATAGTATTAAATTTTCAATTCTTAGCTTTTGGTAGAAAAATATTTATAAATTTTTAACTACCAAATAGTGAAAAGTATTCATGAATTTGACGAATTTATGTCAATATTTGAACTTCAAATGCTTATAAAAAAAAATTGTGACTAACGATTTCGGATTTTTTTTATAACTTTAAGAACAACTTATAAGAAACCTTGTATTAAATTTTCAAGATTTTCTGGTCGGCCAAAAAATGTTTATCGTTATTTAAAAAAAATACTTACAAAAATTAAAAATTTTAATTGTCTATAAATAGTTCAAAAAAAGTCAAAATTCTTTGAAAATTTAACTGTTTATGGAGAACGCTAATATAAACATTTGGTGATAATTTCAAGTATTTACATCGATTAGTTTTTGAGTTTTAGCAAAATAAAAATTTGATTTTGACGAAAACTGGTTTTGCGTAAAAAATCCCGTTTTTGCGTCATTTTTTTAAGGTTTTTCCCGACTCACTTAAAAAATTTTAAAAATTTTTTACTTTTGACCCCCCAAAGTACCAACTAGATTCGATTTCCTTTTCAAAGAGGGGCTGAAGTCAAAAATCGAAGCATTTTTACTGCCTCAAATGTTGTCGACAGACACAAAAAAAAAAAAAACACACACATCATTGTAAAATCAATACGTTCATCACTCCGTTCAGAATCTAAAATAATGTTTATATTATTATTATACGTGATGTGTATTGTTGTAGTCGTAGTGACTAGTGGTGTATAAAAATAGCTTTTCCCGTTCGATCAATGGGTGACGGCATGCGATTACTGATAATGACGTGTAGCAATATGCGAGTAGGTATTATACACATAATATAATTTAGACCCTTTGGCCGTTTAGCCTTTATCATACGCGTCACTGTAATACTGTATATTATTATGAATTATTATATGATTTCTAACTTATAAGTGGTTAATTTGACATAATTGACAATATTATTTATGTCGTAATTTTTTTTTTTTAGTTGATTTATGCAATGTTATAGCCTATAACGAAAAAAGTATTAGACAAATCTGAGGCCCCTAAATAAATTCCAATTATCGAGGCCCGGGGGCCATGGCCCCTCCTGGCCCCCCCTTAATCCGGGCTTGAAGAAAACCTCCCTTATATGCGTACTATAATTGAATTATAAAATTTGGGTGATTAGGGTGATCATATTTATTAAATCATCCTGTACATTATAGTTACATAGTTAAATCACGTCACCGTGTATAAGTGGTACTTCATTACTTCATTTTAAACAAAATATTTCATATATACTTATAACAAACAGCTAAACTCGTCCTTGATAAAAAGTGAATAGATCACCCATCTTCCACTGTTAAATTATTATAAAATATTTTATTTAATGTTTTAATAATGGAATCAGTACAATATTATGTATATAATAATAATAGAAAAACTTGCGGATAGTATATTATCTGTCTGAACGAAGAATTACAATACCATGGCTTAACACATTAGTAATGGTTAATCTATAGACTATAATAAATAATATTACCAATTTTTAAGAAATTAATGAACAGAATATATTTTATAAGTCGACTAATTGAATAAAGATATCAAAAGCTCGAATTAGAATTATATTGCATTATGCAACTTTCAGTGTGTAGTATATTAGAACGGTACGTGGTATAATAGATAGATAAGTGATTTTTTTTCAAATTATTTCCAATAATTGTCAGTGGGGTAAAAAGTATAATATTACTTACAAAGCTGAATGAGAGCATAAATAATTCCAACTTATTGTTTTCATATTTCATTCGTATAATAAAATATTTATTTTTTAATAGCAGATAGTAAGTGCTTCAATATTTTCATATTATTTATAATATTAATAAAATGAATTTTTATTCTATTATGTACTGATTACTCAATATTAAATAAAAACAATAAATTGTATGCAGTTGTAATATTATGAGCAAGTGTGTATTCCTTAAAATCTAAATTCTACTCAATAGATTATATAAATACAATTTTTATAGATTTAATGAAAAAATTACATTTACTTAATAGTTTTAGTGATATGAACATTTGAGCAGTGAATAAGTCAGCGAAAAATTATTATAATATTAATTACAATAAGTCAATATACGCGTGTATTAGATATTTTTAGGTTTTCACATTTGAGAACCAAAACATTGTAGGTTTAATTTATTTTATTAACATTTAATTTATTTCTTTGATGGCTTTTTAGAAATTCTATTGAGTCCGCAAATAATTATGATCTATGATTTTTTTTGATATTGTGATCGTGGCAATGGATGGCTAAAAATCTCACATAAGCCAAAGATTATTATTTTTATTGTAAAATATATTTAGTTTTAAATTATTTTAATTTTAAAATCGATATTAAACTCAAAATCTACTCGTTATTTAAAAAATAAAATGCGAATAAAAACAAATAAAAAAAGTATTAAATTCACTGACTTATATCTAACTTATTTACTCTTTTGTGTCTTGATTGTAATTAATAATGAATGTATTTTTATTAATACAATATAATGTATTTGAATATAAAGTATATTATAATGTATAATAATACTTACACGCGATGTATTTATTGGTCGGAAACGGTATTATTGAAATACCAGAAGTTTTCATTTAATTTTAATATATATTTATAATTTTAATTTTGTATTAGCAACTATAATTTATACTAGATTTAACTAAAAACAGAAATAACTTTGACAATATTTCTTTAATACATTTTATCGGAATCGTAGTTAACGTATCTATTGAACAACATGTGTATAGATGTGATGTAATTTATTATTAAATTGATCCATTCATATACACCAATAAATACAAATATTTCGTAAGCATATTGTAATAGAACAATCGTATTTTATAATTAACATATTAACATCTCAAGTGCATTAATAAATACGTTATTAATGTACTAATATATTTTCAATGAATTCTTTGGTTTCGTATTTATTTTACCAACTATACGCATTTATAATTTTTATAAGAAAAACTATTTTTTATTAATTATTTTAACATAATATTACAAATTACAAAGTCGTGTTTTACATTAATTTTATTTACTAAATATTTATTGTATAAATCGTATAAGTTTATATATAAATTGATTATGTATTTTATATCTTCATACTATATAGTTAAAATTATAATATATATATATATATATATATATATATATATATATATATGAAACTTATCAGTAAATTATTTAATTGCTGTGATATATATATATATCACTAAAAACTTTAAGAAAAATATTGTTCGACCCGTTTTTAATATTATTGTTAAAACTTTTTTACAAGAAATAAAATATTCCATATTCATCTTGTCGGCATTAACGATGAATAATGACACATTTTTTATAGGTATTTTAGACATTTTTTGTGAAATCAGCTGGAAAATAATTTTGAATAGCATCGCAAATAGATAGTAATTGTTAAGTATAAGGCGAATAATTTTAATTTTGGACTACAATATAGATGTGGTAAGCTCACTCGAATCATTTTGTAAACAATTTTCTATGGTGTGATATGTTATTTTTTTTTCACACGTTTTTTGATGATTCATATATTTTTTAACTTAAATTATGTAACTATAAATTAATTGACATTATAATTTATTACAAGCTTAATAGTAGTAGGTTTAACCCACAGCTACATATGTTTTGGTTATCATACAGCAGATGTTGTGATATTAAATAAATTTATAAATGCGATACTTATTTTTTTTTTAAACTGGCCGGACTTTATCACAGAAATAAGTCACTTTCGTTTGTTTATTTTAATATTTTCGATGACAATAAATTAAATAATTATTACCTAAGATTATTCCCGTCCAACCCACTTGTCTCATAGATATCAGATCAGCATAATATTATAGGTACTATAAACTCGGTGGGAAATACATTTAAGACACATTTTATATGAGTTATTGAAAGCCGAACAGAGGATTACACAAATCTGAATTGCCGTTGTCCAAGTTGACGATTATCGATTTATTTTACAACCGCCGCTAAAAAAATGATATCATACAATACATCATTGTAACCGTTTATTAACGACACACGTAGTTTTTATGTCAACGAGGATCGTGAACGTGTAGAATTTCTGGACTTATAGATCCAGAGTCACAACAGTATATTATATAAATATTTTATACAAACATGATTCACTCGTGGTCGGTAAGTATTCGTTTTGCGTCAATATAATACATAAATAATAATATATTTATAATACCGTATTTAATATTTAAAAAAACGTGATCCTGAGAATGTTTCAGTTGGGCGATGAAATCTTTTATTTTACCGTTTACTAAATATTATAATATTATATTTAATAATAAATAGAGTGTTAGTTAAAGATAAATAGAGGCATAGTAATAATAATTATATAACGATATTATAATCCTAAAGGAGAAATTCCAGGTTTTAGTTGGCAACTCTTGTCGTTTGGATGAGAACTTTGCCTAAATATTTGGTTAAGCGAGGAAAGGATTGATTAAACGTGAATTTTTACGGGTATTTTGGATTGTAAAATTTAAGTTTAGAAGTTTAATTAGTAAGGGAAAGCCAACATAACTGGATCGGATGGAATTTTCGAAGAAAGAATATACCACGAGGAGAGTAACAACGGTGAACAAAGGAGGAGAGATTTTAAAAATGAACATTATTAATTATTATTACCTACCTATGTACGTATAATAATTATTAACTATTGTTGTTAATTTAAATATTCAATAATCATTTCTTCGTATTCGCTTTAACATTTTTCTATTTTTCAGGGTGAATAATGCATTAAATCTTTAAACACACTTGTTATTCGACTCATTATCGTTATTGGAATACGATAGGTGAACTACAATTATTAATTCACCGTGTTTTTTTCTTATTGTTATAGGGAAAAACGCTTTTTGAAACGTTGAGTAGGAAAAAAACATTTGCGGAAGAAACCAAACTGGAAAAAGACAAGCTGAAACGGGTGTTGACCATTTTCGATTTGACCGCTTTGGGCATTGGCGCTACGTTAGGAAGTGGCGTCTACGTGTTGGCCGGGACAGTGGCCAAATCTATTGCTGGACCAGCGGTGGTATTGTCTTTCATCGTAGCGGCAATCGTATCATCGTTTGCCGGTATCGTATATATGTCAATTATCTAATGTCGTGTCGTTATCAGTTTTAAACATGATAATTTTACATTTAAAACAAGTGATAGGATGTTATCGCAATCGTAATACAATAATTTGCCCGTCTCCGACTGTACACGAACAACGGGTGTATATATTTTATATATCGTGAAATTTAAAAAGTTTGTCTGCGTAATATTTGTTTTCTCTTTAAGACTCATACACGAGATAGATAAAACGTATTAACGTAATGTCGTTATTTGAAAATTTTGAGTAGTCTACAACCAGTCCAATCTGTAGTCACAAAAGTCATTTGTCGTGCGTTTCGCAACCACATTGTCTTTTTGTTGCTATGAAATTGTATCGTTAATTATTGATCTCTATTGAATAAAATCATCTAATATAAAAAAAAATAAAGAATTCTATTTTCAAGAGCTTTGACATATCGACTGTATTGTTTATTAGTTTATTACTATTTAACTTATAAAGTTATACTATATTTTTATTTTATTTTGTAAATTTAAAAAATGGATATTAAATTATTTTGTGACAATATTTAGACTAATTGATAAAATAATATGTCGTTACTCATTATATTAACATATTATTCTCTTTAATTTTTATAATACCTGGTTTCACTCTAATATAACTCAAACACATGAAAATAAATTTATTTTGCGTGAATGCGTCTATATTGACATATTCTATAATATGCCACGTGAGCCAAAGAGCGAAAACAAACAGTGCGCTGTCATCTTAATAATTAATTCATTCGTCACGCCATAATAATACATAATAATTAATATGTAATAAAAGGTGTTATGTCAACTTAACGATTTTAAGCGCTTAGTGTTTTTCAGTTTTTGTGGCTGATGCATATAATATTATGTTTTATCGCATAATTTCGCTTTATCGTAAGTAAATAGTAAACGATTGATTTTGTATTATTACTTTTAGGAGTTTGTTACGCCGAATTCGCCGGTCGTGTACCCAAAGCTGGATCTGCGTATATTTACAGTTATGTGGCTGTCGGAGAATTTATCGCTTTTATTATTGGTTGGAACATGTTCATTGAGCACACTATAGGTATATCGAAATAACAGTTTTAATGACATAATATTTTAGCCGCGTTAAAATAAAAAATTATTTAATCTCATTCAATAACCTATACAATATACTTATATCTATGACTTCTATTTGACAATAATAATTTGCTTTGAATATCATTTTTAGGTACAGCATCCGCTGCCAAGGCCATGACAAATTACTTAGATTCTCTGCTCGGTGATCCTCAAAAGAGGTACATGATAACACATTTTCCAATGCATATGCAGTATATGGGCGAATATCCAGACGTCGCGTCATTTTTATTTCTCATGTTTATTGCATGTAACTATCAATTGATTACCTTATAGTATAATATATTATATTGATCATTTACGGCTGTAATAAATTAAATGATAATCACACCATTTGTGGCCAACTGATTTCATAAGAACTTCATTTTATGGTGTAATATTTAGTATATTAAAGTAATCTAGATATAAAATAATCTACCTGACCTATGTTGAATTTTTTTCTTTAAGATTAATTTAAACCTTAAGATTAGTCATTTGAAGTTATTTATTAATGGATAAATCAGATGACGCAAAACAATAACGTATATTTTACCTACAGTATGTTATGACGAAATGCTATGAAAATATTAATAATGATTACAATGATGACAAAACAAAGTTAATGCATAATAAAATAAAATAATAATGCGGTTTGATATCGATTTTCAGTGGTTATGGCTTGGGGAGTTCGGAAGTCTTCAACTCTTAATACAGTGTTTACTACATTTAACTTATTGACCGTCGGCACAGTCATCGTGAGTGGACTTTTTTTTGGTACGTATACGTCCGTGTAACACATAAAATATAATATATATAATATTACTGATAAGTATGAAAGTAATAATTAATTATTAATCTATTTCAGTAAAATTTTCGAATTGGAACATTTCAAAAAGCGAAATTCCACCAGGAGTAGACGGTGGAAATGGTGGATTTGCACCATTTGGTTGGGGTGGAATAATTGCAGGAGCGGCAAGATGCTTTTATGGATTCATCGGATTCGAATCTATTTCTACAACCGGTACGTAATAATAATTCATTTGTTTTAAATATATATATATATATATATATTATTTTTAAACCCGTTAAAATGTATCAATAATAATAATATTGCTGGATACATTACTTAGGCGAAGAAACAAAAAATCCGAAAAAAACGATTCCGCTGGCAATCGTTTTGACACTGGTCTTTGTCACGTCAGCATACTCTGTAGTGGCGTCAGTGTTGACCCTGATGTGGCCGTATTACGATCAGGTACAATTAAAATCCACAAATTGAGTATATATTATGCATTGTATTTGTTTATAATATGTTTAATATTAAAGTATGTCGTCAAATCCGTTTTAGGACCCTAACGCGCCGTTTCCAGTGATCTACGAGAACTTGGGTTTACCCGTGATCAAGTATATGGTTACTTGTGGCGCAGTATTTGCACTTTTCACCTCGTAATGTCATTGAATCGTCTAGTTTTTTATTCGATAATACGTAATTTTATAATAATCGTTTCCTTGTGTATAGTTTATTAGGATGTTTGTTTCCAATACCGCGAATCCTGTACGCCATGTCCTGCGACGGTCTGTTGTTTGAATTCTTGTCGACGGTTAACGAAAGGACCAAGACGCCAGTCATAGCCACAATGATATGTGGAATCAGTGCCGGTAAAATATTTCAATGCGTATAAAAACTTTCACAAATTTAGCTGATAAACTATTTATATTTTTTTCTAGGCATTTTGTCATCCATATTCAATCTCGAACAGCTCGTCGACATGACGTCGATTGGCACCCTCATATCGTATTTGATCGTTTGTATCTGTTTACTGGTGCTTAGGTGTGTACAAAGATAATAATAATATATGTCTTATACGACTTATTTATTATTATACATATATGTTACCGGCAAAGTGTTTAATAAAGGCAATCTATACATTTCCTAGGATTTCTATAGAACACCAATTCTATGTTAGGTAATATATTAAATCAAAATATTTTTATTTATTTATTGAAACATATAATTGATGCATGAAATTTCGAATTACATAAAATATTATTTTTTAGATTGACATTTCGTCTTACACGTAAATTTTATAAAACCTTGTCCAGTTCTTGTAGACTGTTGAATTGCAATTGTCCGTAAAGAAAATGTATTTTCTCTTGGAACTTCTTCAATCGTTATCTATTATATTTTGTAATTAATGATTTTTGTTTTTTTTTTAACTACAATAAAAACAGCTTATAAGAAACCTTTTATTAAATTCTCAAGTTTTTACCTACCCAAAATTTTTTATTAACATTTCCAAAAAAAACATTTAGAAAAATTGAAAATTTAATTTGTCTATAAATAACTATAATAGATAGCTCAAAAAAGTCAGAATATTTTGAAAATGTAACCGTGTATAAATAACACTAATATATACTTTTCCTGCTTGAGGTTAGGTAATATAAAGAATACCTAGTTATTGTATTATATTTTACACTTTTTCTGCTCATTTTTGGTATTCTAAAGAATACCTAGGATTTCTATATAATACCGGATTCAACATATTGCCGATAACACATACATAATAATATTTTTCACAGTACCTAGATGTGTCACTAATGAGTGAGCATTAGAAAGTGATGTTGGAGCTAAAATGCTTCTTATGAAAAATAAAGGAAACAAAAATATTTGAAATATACATCCACAATAATTAACATAGTTATAATTTTAACTATTATATTATATACATTTATTTTATTTAATAAATTTTTAGTTGAATATAAACATCACCATACGCATTATACAATATAAACTGGCTTTAGCTATGATTATAGTACATACTTACGCATATTTAAATTTTAAATTATGATACATTTTGGCGCAGTTTTCAGAAGAAAAAAAATACACTGAAATTATTATTTTGGTTTTATGCGTTTTAGATTTAAAATTATCATCTGATACCTAGTATACAATAAATTTTCATAACATGAACTTATCTTAATTTTATTTCACGTATAATAACTATTGATCAAACTCGTATTATTTAAAACATCGTGGTATAAAAATATGTATATTTTATTTAACAAACATACCAAAAACAGTGCAATTATTAATTTCTAATATTTCTATATTATTTTAGTGTGAAGTCGTTCTTAGATTAATAATATTTCAAATTAAAAATATATTGCTTGTAATTGTATATGATTTCATACGTCTTAGAAATAATATTATGTGACGAATAATATGATATTTAAACTTTTTACTTGAGCTAAATGTTTTTTTGTAATACAGGTATAGGGACACTAACATGGCAATTCAAGACATAGACAGTAGTTCTGGTGACTATAAAATGTACAAATGGTACAGTTTATTCAACTCAAAAGTAACGAACACGGATACTCAATACATATCGAGAGTATTGATACTTGTTTACAGTATGTTATGAATACATCTCAATAGTAATTTATCTGTATTTATATGTATAGTGCTTATTACAATTTAATATACTTACTTGTATATATATATATTTATTGTAATTATTTAATTCGAGAAAACTGTATTTTATTATTATAATAATATTGTTTTAATAATAAAATATTATAGCTATAATGATTTAGATTAAAACTTACTATTTTAATATGTTATAGCTTTCAGTGCGTGTGTATTTTGCGTTTGCATGGTGAATATTGACTGTTACGAAGGAGCGTTTCAGTTGCCGTTAATAATTCTAATCGGGGTTTCGATCACTGTGTCATTACTTGCTATGCTAATGTTGCACAGACTTCCACAGGCAATAGAAAACTTAGCGTTTAGGGTAAGAAAACGTATTATTAATTTCTAACAGTTGTATTTGGTCGAGTGTTTATCTTAACTGTCATAATGTCAATAATGTTATTGACGTCTATGCGAAACAACGCTTCTACAGTCTACGGTTTTACGCATATTATTTTATTTAGTTATATTTATATTTAGTTATATTTTATTTTAACGATGAATTGTTATTGAAATGTATTAAAATCCCATTTATACTTAGGTGCCACTTGTTCCTTTCATACCGTGTGTGAGTATAACTCTCAACTTATACCTTATGATGGAACTCAGTATCAAGACGTGGATAAGATTTTGTGTGGGGCTTTTATTAGGTTTGTATTATGTACTAATAACTTACGATTTTATTGATCGTAATATATTTAAGGATTTAACGATAAACCATAAACACATACTTATTGTACTGATCGAAAACGATTATTAAATTTTCGTATATTAGGTCAATAATCGATTTGTCAGTCATGAAATAGTATTTAAAATTATTTTTTTTTAAATTCTGTAGTACACAACATACAATATATAAATGTCGATAAACAATTTAAATACAGATTTTATAAAGGTGATTTTAAAGGTTTCAAACTGTATTATTACTAAACACACCTACCTATCAAAATATAATTCTAGTCAACAAATATCGTATTATGTACAGTTTTTTTTCATTTATGTTAAAATTAAGTATGTATGTTATTTACATAATATGCACAATTATTATCGTAATTGATCGTAAAACAAACACAATAAATCACTAAAGTTTAGTTTTAAACTATATTATGTGTATATTTAGAACATTTCTATTTTTTTTTTTTTTTAGGAGTAATCATATATGTGTTCTATGGCATTCATCACAGTTTAGAAGGCAGCAAACAACGAGCAAGAAAAAATGAAGAAAACAAAAACACGTCGAGAATCTCCTCCTAATAATTTATTTATATATTATGATCAAGTTTTATATACTTTTTTTTACATTTGTATATTTTAATGAGTAATGACTAATGATTATTGTGCATTAATAGTAACTGTAGCTAAAACTTTAATGTTGTGCTAAGTTTATGTATTTAACTAAGTAATTATCGTTATAAGGTTTATATTTTAAAAAGTGTATTTAAATTTTTTATCGAAAATATTTATTATTTATAAATATAAAGTTAAATAACTGTATTTCTTTCATAAAGAAACAAATAGATTATACACAGTAGTTAATGATAATAATATAGTATTATAAGTTTGAACACTTAAATAAAACGTTCTAAATGTTTATAAAAATGAGGAATGCAATACTTATTTTAAAAATATGCTAATTATATATAAATAGTTAAACAGTAATGGGAAAATATGATTAAGTGTCCTCTACCACGTAATTGATTGATAAATTGTCTTCTAGGACTAAATAAGCTGTACACAATTCAATACTACGGGTACTATTTATTGTTTAAGTTGCATATCGCGGACACTTTGTACGGTGATAATAAATTGATAAAATTCAATCGCGGATGTTTTTTACGGTATAAAATATAAACCTTTTTATGTAATAGTAACCGGTGGAATCGATATATACTCATAAAATTATACGCTGATGATATAGCGCAGACAGTCGCAAGTAAAACATAAAGATACCACCTATTTTAATTCAGTAAATTATTTAAAAGACATTAATAACTGGTTCCTTAAACAGTAACTTAAAATAAACTTCGGTTAAACTAACGTTGTTACATTCACTCGCGAAATACGAACACACCAAAGATCAATAACTTGAAAATCCAAAAGAATATAAATGCATAAATAACAATTGTACTTGTACCACAATAATCCATAAAACTGACACAAAGTCAAACTCGAATAAACAAAGTTCAAGTTGCTCAAAATTATATAATGAAGATAGTAGTATAGTACTAAACAAGCCTAAAACTTTTCCATCGGAAGCAATATTTAAACAATTTATTTTACTGAATATCATATAGCTATACAATAAAAGTGCAATATACTATTTTTATTTTATTTTTATTTCAGATCCGATCGGCATCAGTGTGTCCAAGTGCATAAATATAAATGCATAATATAAACATAATATCATGTTTATTTCGTATTTCAATAGATAGCATGTCGGAAAAAAGTTAGAAACACGTTCGTCTGTATCTATGGTTACTCGACGGCACTTGCAAACACTGAAATAACACAATAATTATTAGGTTAAATGTTAACATTCAAAGTTTAATTGAACGGTATTTATAGATAATATATATAATATTGTATATTATGTGATTTAGGTGCATACATAACTCGTATAATATAATACCACGTGTTAATTAGTTCTTATTATTGCGCCACAGCCCGCGAGCAATGTTGTTCTAAAATTAGCTAACTCTATTACAAAGTAAGTAAGTATTCATTGTCCTCATAACATCATAAAAAAAAAAACATTGGGTAGAACCATTATTGCTAGCGTATTTCGTCAACATAGTATAATGCATTTTTTAGTATACCATTGGCGTTAACAGTTTAAGTTATTTAATAGCATTTTTAATCGTCAAATAAATTTATAATTTTTTACTTTTTTTATATTATGTTATAATATTATTAATATTATTAAAATATATCATTATACTATTATGTTATATAAAAATAAAACCGGTTCAATGCCATAACAACTGATTTACGACAATTATTTAGATATTAATATGTATTATACGATATTAATATATTGTTATTATAACGTTATGTATTATGCATGAGCATGCGTCACCTAATACTTTCCTTGTAACAGATACATTTTAAACAAATAAAATGGATTATAATAAGAAAAAAATATAACTCGATCGTGATTCAGGGAATTTTTTTTAAACCGATTTAAGAAGCAAAAGTTTATTTCATAATATAATTTTATGGTTTTAATCAAAATATTATAATAAAATAATTTATCTATTAATTTATTTTATTTTATTTGTTTGTTTTGCAGAATTTTAGCTCAGTTTATTCAAATTTAAATTATTATTGGTTTTATTGAATTTAATTTTTTCTCAAAAAATTATAAACGCTGGTATATTATTATTGCTATTAAATTGTGAGTTGTGATGTCCAACGTCATTGTATCACCATTATTGTTATCATTATTTTCGTTATTATTCGATATTTTCGCAGTAATTAGGTATGTCATTAACAAAATCAGCGAAAATTTCAGTCACCAAAAAACGGTCACACCGCAAACATTCTAATGTTTTTGCCATATTTGACGAGGGACAGATTCAAGATTTTCAGAGAGCTTTCAACTTGATGGATCAAAACAACGACGGCTTTATCGATACAAATGATTTGTACGACTTGCTGATCTCTCTTGGTGCGCGTATAATTTTTGTATTATTATCATATCGAACACAGATGTCAGACACACTATGTACTCATAAAACTGGTTAATGAATGTTCTCTTTAGGTGAAAACCCCAATGACGATCAATTGGTGGGTATGATAAATGACGCTTCCGGCCCGATTAATTTTCCTATTTTTCTGACGTTGTTTAGCGAAAGACTCCGAGGTAGTACGGATCCGGGAGATGTCATCAAAAATGCTTTTAGTTGTTTTGATGAAAACGGCGAAGGCAGTGTTGATATTGACCGGCTACGTGAGCTATTGGTTACGATGGGAGACAGATTTACAGACGAAGACGTATGTAATAATATGTGTTACAAAGTATTATTTCCCCTTTGATACTATTGTAAAAAATCGAACCAGTTGTTTAATTTTTAATTATCATGTTATGATAAACGTAACGGTTTAAGTTACACAGTGATTAGTACCTGAAATCTACAAATATCTAAAAATGTCCAACACTATATTATGAATTATGATGTTTTTTTAGATTCTGAACGGAGTGATGAATGTATTGATTTTACAATGATGTGTGTTTTTTTTTTGTTTTTGTGTCTGTGTACAGCATTACTAGTCGAAATAATGCTTCAATTTCAAACTTTGGGGGTGGTTTCCGATGGAAAGTGGATATTTTTGCTGCATTATAGAGGTTAAAAGTAAACATTTTCCAACAGTTTTCAAAAAAATCGAGAAAAACGGGAATTTTTACGCAAAACCAGTTTTTGACAAAATCGAATTTTTTATTTTGCTATAACTCAAAAACTAATAAATGTGAACACTTGAAATTTTCACAAAATGTTTATATTAGGGTTCTCCATACACAGTTAAATTTTCAAAGAATTTTGACTTTTTTTGAGCTATTTATAGACAATTGAAATTTTTAATTTTTTTTTAAAATAACGATAAAATTTTTTTGGCTGGCCAGAAAATCTTGAAAATTTAATACAAGGTTTCTTATAAATTGTTTTTAAAGTGATAAAAAAAAATCCGAAATCGTTAGTCACAATTTTTTTTTATAAGTGCTTAAAGTTCGAATTTATACGAAATATGTCAAAATTGCGAAAATTTGCAAGTAATTTTGTGGTTGAAAAATCGTAAAATTTTTTCTTTTAAAACTAAGTTTTGAAAACTTGGTACAAGGTTCTCCATACATTTTTCTTCAAATATCTGTAAAAAAAACTCTACCGGATTCAGACAAAAAATTTTTATGATTGTTTGAAATTTAAATTTTTACAAAACCGCGTTAAATAACGGTTTAGCATCAAATGGTTTTTGATATTTGTTGTTATTCAAACAGTATAAGTCGTAAATACTTGAAAATTTTACCAGTTATTGAGATTGCCATTTTCTTTTAGTTATTTGATTATCAAAATATTTTTACTTTTTTTGAGCTATTTATAGACATTTTAAATAATCAATTTTTTTTTTTATAAATGATGATAAAAAAAATTTAGCTGGGACAAATTACTTGAAAATTTAATTGAAGGGTCTACATAACTTGTTCTAACTCTCATTCAAAAATTATAAAAATACATAGGCACAAATTTTTTTTATTAGCATTTGAGGTTCAAATATTGACAAAAATTCGTCAAAATCGTGAATATTTTTAACTATTTGGTAGTTAAAAATTTATAAATATTTTACTATCAAAAGCTAAGAATTTAAAATTTAATACTACGCTGTCCATAAGTTAAGCTTAGAATAATTATAAAAAAGTTTGAGGATTATTCAATTGAAAAAATTTTACGAGTGTTTAAAGTTTTAATTTTAATTTGAAATCAAAAATACACGTGCAAAATAACGTTTTACTAATAAATAATTTTCGATTTTTGTTATTTTTAAAAAACTATCAAACGTATGATCTTGAAACTTTTACTTAAATGTTTGAATTTGTTTCAAAATAGAATATATGATAATATTTAAATATAATATATCCTAGACTGACAAATCATCTCCGTTCAGAATCGTTTTTCGTATACAATGATACCTATATCATTGCATTCAAATTTAACCTGCCCTAGTCCGAGGTCCACCCCACCCCCTAATGTACAGCAGAGCGATACTCACTTACCCGCTTTTTTTTATGTTATAAACATATTATACATCGACGATATTTTATTATTTTTATTCTATTATTTGACAAAAAAAAAGGAAATTTAAATATAATTTTTCAGGTAGACGAGATATTTCATGAAGCTCCTATTTCAAAAGGGAAGTTAAATTATATTGAATTCATACGTATTTTGAAGCATGGGACAAAAGATATCGATGATATTCTATAAATTATTTTACTTTGCTTACTGAATACATTGATTACAATTTGGCACACAAATACAACGTCTCAGTTATTTTTAATAATTTATCATTATAACGTATATTTTTAAGGGAAGTGAAGATAAGAGTGATTCAAGTATTTGACTAGCCGTTTCAACCAATAAATATAAATGTCTCAAACGGCGTAATGAATAGGCAATAGAGGTACAAAGTTGTGCTATAGAGATAATTTAAAATAATACAATAGGTATTGACATAATACCTATTATAGTATTAATTGTATAATATTTTGCATTTAAATACATTTATTTTTCGTTCAATACAAAATTATTTTTAATACATCGCAGGAAAAGTAAATTTTCAGCTTGGTTATAAAATCATTCGCATTTAATTTATATTTTTTAATTTCAATTAAGTCAAAAAATAAAGTAAAATATCAACGTGATTACACTATTTAAAATACATAATATATATTGTAATGTACTAATAGTGATTTATTATGTGTATTTATTTAACACATACCATTACAAGTTACATATTTATTTTCTTTAATACCAATGCATTAATATAGAAAGTAGAAACGCAATCCAAACGAATGAAGTAATAATGTGTTATTGAAATAAAGCGACAGGACACTTATTCTCAACTACTCTACGTCAAATACAATTATTTAGAATTCATCACGATTTAAGCGCGATTGTCTATAATATACTAAATGAATAGCAGAATTTATTATGGGTGTTCAGCTCAGAGTTTGTTACTCAGCTGTCAAGGTCGACTACAAAAAAAAAAAAATCTGTGCGTATAGTTTTTTCGTTTAAAGTTATCAGTTTTTATCGCATGATTAATGGTAGGTAGATAGGTACCTACTGCTGTAGATATTATATCGAAGTATAATAATATTATCGTCGACCGTGCATTACAATATAACAATTATATTGTTGTTATGTGTATTAAACGGGTCAGACAATATATATTATAATATATTTCACATTTTTGCGTGTACGGGACTAGCCGATAGAAATTCCGCTTGATGTGTGTTCTCGGCTGTTTAACTGCACCTCGGCACTTTGTACGCATTATTTGTGTACATAATTTATTCTCGTATTGCCGCCTAGGGCATCTATCAACCTCGCCAATATAATGCGATGCCTTACGCCGAGACTGACAGCTATTATACTTATTCACATCAAACGAAAATCAAATGACGTTTAAAGGTGCACAGTCATTCGCAGAGTACCTATATGAACAGGCGTGTTTAATAGCAATGGTAATGATAACCTAAATATTATTGCGTGATGATTTTTATTATTTATTTACTGACCATTGCTGCCTCGGCCACATCGGTCATTGGCACGGATTTATCGTCGAAGTGTTTGCAAATGTATATAATAATATAATATGGTTTTCTATCGGTTATCGGGAGGACGCTATATATACGCCCGTAATACTCGTATTATTGTTGTCTCAGTCTTACAAACGCATTGCATATTATTATCATAGCGAATTGACGATCGGTAAAACTCATTTGTAGTTTTTTTTTTTTTGGTTGCAATATTGTTGTGAATTATTGATCTGTCATCAAATTTAAAGGTTATAAAAAATAATAAAATAATATTATAATATGATGTGTAGTTTCGTCATTATAGCTGTGGTTTTTGTGTTTTAATTTTGAAGCAACTTATGAGTGTGCAAAATATTCCCAGTTAAAATGTATGTTCTTTACTAACTAAAAATTAAAATATCAAAATCTTTAACGACGAGAGACTTTTTATGGTGGGTGGCTTTGTATTCGTATTACGAGTAGAAACTATCAAACCATAATATTATGTGGATGGTTTTACGAATGTATGTTTCCTATGTCGTGTGTTCGTAAGACAGATACAAAAAATATAGTTGATGAAGCGTCCGATTGACATTTTAAATTTTTTTTTTTTTTTTTTAATATGCATCACTACAGACAGAGTTTTATGAACTTGAGAATAAAAAATAAAAATTAAATGATTAATTAATCCAACTGACTTTAGGCAAATACACCTAGTAGAAATTGATTTTTGTTGTGTCTATATTATATTTCGAACGAAGAATTTATGTTTATATATTATATTACATGAATTTTGAAGGTCAACCGATAAACAATGAATATTGTCAAGCAAAACGTTACGTTGAACACAACGGAAATTGTACACAACAAAATAATACAAATATTTAAATTAATTTACTAGGTCGTATTAATTATTTTCGATGATGTGGTTGTAAAACTTAACAATTTAAATGTGTTAGATTCACATTTTATATGAAAACCTTGAATCCCGTGATATTCGTAAAATATTGATAAAATATTAAAATATCGTGTTTTATTATTAATTGAAGATTTTAAATGACATGAGATTGGAATGTAAGACGCATCAATGCATATTATTTTTTCTAGAAATTTTGTGTTTTCTAATTTTTTTTTCATCAGTGATTTATTATATTAATTTAATACTTATATATTTTTTATTTTAATGTAAAATGAATTTATTTTATATTTAAGTGGATAGAATTAATTGAGAACAATAATCACAACCATAACAACATCAAAACATATTTAGATAATACATAATATTATATTCGTAGAACTTGAAAACATTTTAAATATTAAAGTAAATTTTAACACGGTTTAACCTTCAAAGATTCACACGAATGATATATTTTCGGTTCAGACACTATAACAATGATTGTGATGTAAGTACGCAGTAATACACGTCACTTCAACAGTATATTGGAACTTATCACATCGTAAATACTTTATTCCGCGATTATAACTTATTATATACTCAGAATTATTATAAAAACGTCTAACGATACCAATTTCGATAATTTATTATATTACCGAAAACGGCCAAAACTATGGAAATAGTCATCTAGAAATAATGTTATTATTTTCGTTCGTTTAGACATGTTTTATCATATATGCACAACAATCATATGATTATTCTTACACGCCAAATCGAGTAGCGCGTGTGAATAAGTGATTAGTCTACTTATGATTCACCAAAATCAGAGAAACTGACTAATAGTGCTTAATATCTTTTATTTACTGCAAACACATAATTTTTATTTTCATGTATAATATTCTTGAAAGTGAGCAATAAAGAAAAATATGAATAATTTAAAAAATAATTAACTAAATATATATATTATAGATACCATGTTAAATAATATATTATATTTATATATAATATATATATATATATATATATACAATGATAACTAAAATTTATAATTATTGTAGGAAGAAAGTTCTATGACTTTTTTTCGGATTATGTATAAAATTACCTTAACGTTTTAATTTCCCATAATGACATAATGATATCATATGATTAGTCTTAAGTTAACTGAAAAATATTTATGAATAATTACTATGTATCCAATAGTTCACAAATAAATCGGTTGATTGAAAGTTATGTATCTTATATTGTAATCATAGATAATTAATTTGGGAAAATTAATAAAAACAATGGTTCGAAAAACTATGTATATTAAAAATAATATTATAATCCAACTCCTTATATCTATTATAGTCCGTGGAATTATACCATTTTTTTTTCATCAAATTTTTACGGTTATTGAGTACCAAGATAAACTGCACGGTTATAACCACGTATAATATTGCAACATGAGGGTATATTTGACAAAATATTCACTGCTTCATAATATTTTTAATTTTTGAGTAGAGCTATAAATTTATCAATGTTATACAATAACGTGTTAGTTTTTTTTTTTATGTGTCTGTACCCGGACTCACTTTATCCGGAAAAAATATACTTACATAATTATATAGTTTCTGATTTTTAGTAAAAAATTAGATTTAATTGATACTTTGGGGGGGAGAGGTCAAACGTAAAAAATGTCTAATATTTTTCAAAATAAACGGGAAAACAAAAAAAATAATTGAATAAAAACTGGAATTTTATATGTAGGTACGCAAAATTATATTTTCAATCCATTTAGATTGAATTCATGCTGTTACTTATTTTTTATTTCATGGTTAAAAGTAATGTTTTTGGGAAAAATTAATTGAACATAATATTATCATATAACTAGTAGTTAAATAAATTACTATAGGAAATACATAAAAATATGAATATATATCATAAAATTTACTGGGTGATAAGAGTGATATGGTCTATCTTTGCTCAAGATTGTCTTTGTGTACAACGGTTTATCGTCAAATTCAAATTTAATATACATAATTCAGCATAGTTACCAAATGTTATACTTTTTTTTCTTTCTCTCCCTATATATTTCTTAGATTTTATTTTTAAAATAATCAATTTATAATATTAAACGGCAAGTATCGTTTGCAATACATTATTTTGGTTATTTTCTACTTAGCGTATAGTTAATATTACATCTATTCTGGTTTGAGTTGTGATACATTTTGCCAACTGATTAAATAAATTATATAATATAATATACTAATAAATTATATCAACACGTTTATTATGTAATAACACTAATAACAATATGTGCTACGGAAACGCTACACTAATTAACTGTACGAGGAATGCATAGTAGAATAACCTACGGATCTGAAGAGAACAATTTTTAACGCTTATAATTGGCGCACTGTTCTAAATATGAATGCATACATTTTAAACTTTTATTGTGTTATTCGTACACTAATATTTATCTTTACAATAATTAAAGTTTCAACTTATTTCTGACAATTATTGACAAAAATTATAAATGGATGTATTAAGTTTGGTTGTTAACGTATTTTTGTAATAATATATATTATAATACAAAGCAAATATATATAGCAATATACCTACATCACATATTATAGAATGCCGACGTAGAGCTGTTTAAGATTGTTTTTAAATTGTACGGCCTAATAATACAATTTATGAAAAAAATTAATCATTAATATTATTATTGCATAATAAAGTTATACATACGAATTATATATTTTTTAATCAGTTATTATGTTATTGTCTCAGTAATACTAAAATATTTAATTGCAAAACACGTATATAGTCAAAATATTTAAAATAAAAAAAATTCTTAATATTTATACTGATAGTTTCAAATAGATTATTTAAGGAAATCTAGAGTTTATAATACTACACATTTTATTACACGATAATTAATGATAATCCAAAAAGAGAAAAAAATAGTCAGAACAATTTAGTGAAAGCATCTATGGGTATTATAGTTACATAGTTTTATATTACTTTGGTAATATAATATTATATTTTAATATTGTTAAGTTATTAGATACATATTGTATTATATACAGGTTAAAATAAGCTCGTAATATAATTTAATACAATTTAACACTGTCAATCAGTATAGAACTACGGTGGTAAGACGTGTGAAATAATAAATCTATCAAATTTATATCATTTCTGCAGCTACGGTTATATTATATTTACATATGAAATGTAATAGTATGGGTTTTGGAAACTTTAAAATTAATGATTATGGTCTTAAATCATATGTAAATTAGACGAATATTAAATAATGTAAGTTACACTTGTAACAAGGTATTTTACATAATCTCTACATGTACTCATTCAATGCTGCAAATGTGCAGTTTGAAATATTAATTGTATTCGTTTTTTAAACATAATATTTGTTTATATTACAGTCAATTATTATAATATTATGTTTATATAGTCTTTTAAATGTTATTGGTGTTACGGTATCAATCATTGAAAAACTATTATTACTATTATTATAAATAAAACTATTATTACAAATTTCGTGTACCATAAAATTGTCAAATCAAATGATTGCTCTATTGTAGATATTCACTTTCAATATATATATATGTACGTATAAGTACTTATTTTTTCACGAATATTATTATAAGGTTAATCATTTAAAATCATCTACACGTGCAACAAAATTTGTGTAAAAATTAAATTATTAAATTTATAATTTAATTATCGCACCTATCATAAATTCATTCAAACTTACGTGTGTAAACAGGATAACGGATTTTAACGTTACAAAAATAGAGCGTGGCGTATTAATAAATGTAATGTAATTGGATACTCATTATAAAATTATTATACGATTTTTAAAGGTAAAATCGTAAATGGAGTACAATTTTTTTTTTTACTTTGACTTGAATAGCTTGTTAAATTTTAATATTTATAAATTTATAATCCATAAAAGTAGTACGAAAACAATTTATGTTTGGTTAAAAAATATAGTATAATTGTATACATACGAGTATTCGTAGTTCATGGTTTTCTTATAGTAAATAATGTTCAAGGTTGTGTACTAAATGAGCCACGAGGTAAACTACAAATTAGAATACCTATTATATGTACATGCGTAAAATTATATTTAAGGGGATTGGAAGCGTTGATTTTCTGTCTTTGTCTTACACACGTGGAATATAGGAAAAATAGGTATACGCGCCTGACAAAAATTAAGGTACTTCTAGTTGTTCGATTTAAAATATGTAAAGATGATTGAATTGGTATACAAGTTTACTTTGCATCGGTCGAAGTATATTTTTAATATTTTCAATATATATTTAATAAAAAAAATTGACAAATTTATTAAATTTAAAATATTTATTCTCATAAAAATATTTATTTTAAACAATAAAACAATCGAAAAAGTGCTTCGACCGATGCAAAGTAAACTTGTATACCAATTCAATCATCTTTACATATTTTAAATCGAACAACTAGAAGTACCTTAATTTTTGTCTGGCGCGTTAGCTATTTTTCCTATATTCCACGTGTGTAAGACAAAGACAGAAAATCAACGCTTCCAATCCCCTTAAATTTAACAATTTGATTTAATTTACAAATGTTTAAAATAATAATAAAATGTTTTCATTAAATATTTCAAGTAAAAGATATTTTTTTAAATTTGAAAAAATGTATATTAAGTATTAGTATATTATATACATACACCTACCACTATACATTTATTTCATTATATAATTATAATATATTCATTATTTTAAATGTTAAGTAATTGAAATATTAACCATACCTATGGTTATTATCATTTCGTTATAGTATGTAAATGAATAATATCCTATACTTTCACATCTAATAGTATCGACTTCAATTAATCATTTTATTTGCACATTATGATGGCGAGCGTACACGTTGTCAACTTGCAAAAATAAAATCTACTGTTATTGCTGACCGCGCTAAAAAGTGTCGAACTCGATTGTTTTTAAGAAAAAAATTAGATGAAAATAAGGAAACAATTTTCGTCCATACTCAGGTCAATCTAAGATTTCTTATTAAGTGAGAAAATTTTTTAAGCCACTCAGTCAAAATTAGTTTACTGTGTACATATTATACACAGTCAAATAATTAGAACAATGATCGCATTCGGTCTTTCAGTCGAAATAATCGGTAACTGATTATATTATTAGTAGGTACGTAATGTAAACCGTTTCGTCAGTAATGTTTTCTTCGGAATCCTTTGAGCGCACGTCGTCCAGATGCGTAAATATTAAGAGGACTTTATGTTTACATGGCGTATTGCCTAATTTTGTGATGTTAGCTTTAATATTAGAGTAAAATTACCTATTATCAAATTTAAAGGTAAGAATATTACTAAAAAATGGCATTTGCTTTTATATATATCTTCATTTTAAAGTGAGTAATGAATATTTTAAAGTTGTAAATTTTACATAACTATAACGCACTTTAAAATGATAATATCAATAAAAGCATATTATGGCATTTTGTAGTTAATATTCTGACCTTTATATTTGATTATAGGTATATTTATTCTAATATATCAAAGGCAACATCACAAAATATGTGTTCTGCTGAACGCAAATTTGCTACGATCTACATTAGTAAGACAGTTGCATCACATGCGGGTATAACGCCCTATTAAGTTCGCCACGAAAAAAATGGAGACGCCGCGTCTAAACAACAATTAAATGTGCACGAAAAACGCACGCACGGCATGCACTGCAGTATCCATATATCTATATCGTGTTGTGTACACGTTATGTTATTACTGTACTCGACACCGTGCGATAATGATTCACGCAAAAGTCGTTAAGCGCAAAGTAGGTACATTACCAAAAATATCATCGACAGTGATGCGGCGGCGGCGGTAATTTTTACGTGGACCGCGATGGCCGCCGCTCGGTGAGGCGCGCGCACACACATACACGGGTATTACATATTTTGATTAATCGCATCGTCGAGAGCTATAAAACGTCTGAAGAGGTCAAAGCTGTTCGGGCGCGTCGCGGCGGCGTTCTCGAAACCGGTAGCGAGACAAGGGTAGAGACGATCATATTAGCGGGCTGCGGGCAGGTATAATATTATAATAGTAGGTAGGTAACTGCGACGTATAATATGTGTAAAAAAAAAAAAAAACCACTCGCGATCGAGAAGTGAAAAAGAGTCTCGAAAATGACGCGTAGAAATTATCGACAATGATGCAAACATATTATCGTTAATATATCGTTACAACAACAATGCGAGACAAGTCGAGGTGTATACATCATATTATTATATGCCGAAGAAAGAGTGGGCGAGTGAAAGAACGAACGCGATGGATATATCCACCTTCGGCGGCGCACACGTATATATATTGTGTCTGTCGGTCTTTTGACGATCGAGACTACGGGATGTGATGGTGGTGCGGGACGACGGTAGCCCACAATATAACTTACACAGAGTTGTTTTGTGCGCGTCCGTATAATATAATAATATAAATTAGAGCCGTATAGGTCAGCCTCGCGGAAACATCGACAATACTATTAAACCGTATGGCGGCGGTACATATAGCAGACGTCAGTCATATACGTGATAATAAAAATTTATATAAATCGAGATCGTGTCTGGAGATTTTTCGCCCGTGAGTCGTGCAGCGGCGCATTGCGCGTGGATATAAAAACAACGCGTGGCCATATACCTATGTTTGATTATAATTGTCAACGGTGGGTACCGCGGCCGTGGTATGATAATGGGCGAGGGTGGTATTATTATTATTATTATTCTATCGCAGAGATTTGTGCGCTCACATGAAACACACGCGACACTCATCGATATGCGTATGTAGACGATAATATTATTATTATTTTATTGATAGGTCGCTGCACCGGGATTACTTGGGCAGAGTGAATGCTAATACTTAACAATAGCAGCAGTGTGTATACTACCGAACGTGCTCATACCAATTATTTTATAGGTTTGTTTGTTTATTTGCTTTATACTCACCCGCGGGGTAAAAAATAAAAGAACAGTAAATCACGCGATTTATTACATCGAATGTACACACAAATAACTGACATTTTCAAGTTAAAGATATATCTTACGAAATTCCTGCAACTTGTAGTGTATTCTACCCGTTTAATATGTTGTTGTTTTTTTTAAATTAAATTGTTTTATTACCCGATCAATTAAATAATTATTTACAATAGGTGTAAATGTTCCTAAAAGGATTTTGGGTAGATTGTGGGTAGTTGAAGAGGTTTTCCAATTAAGCTAATTTATATAAAAAAAAAAAAATGTACCTACGTCACGAAATCGAGAAAACGCACGTGATACACTACGCGAACTACACGTGGTGAATTGAACGCTCGAAACTATGGATTATATTAGAGTATAATTATTTTCAGCTCGGTAACGCCATTATATAATTTAGTAGCACGGACAATTTTTTTTCGAAAATAAGATTTCACGTTAGTCGAAGTAAAACAAAGTAATAATTGTTATATATTTACGCTTAATATTAAATTTATAATACATATTTTTATTATCATATAAACGTAGAAAACCAGCATTGATCGCCAAATAAACCGTTCAAATAGTATTATAGTGATATTACTGTATTTAATAAATCGTTATATGGCGTTTTTCTTATAGAAAATACTAGTGGGTAAAAAATAAATTTAGAGTGTATCAGAATGATTTGAGTGATCTGATAAATTAAAATGTAAATTGCCATGTCTCCATATAGGTACAATTTTATATGGTGATGTTGATGTTAAACCTTTAGCATTTTTATATTCGAAAAATTATCAAGTTAACATTGTTGTAGACAAAATGAATAAAAAACTTTAATAATTGTAACAACTATACATAGAGCTAGAATATCGTTATATCTAAAACTTGTTTTATACTACTACAATTATATAGGTACGTGTATAATTAAAAAGGATTTTTTTGAATTTGTTTTTTTTTTAGCATTGTGTATAATAATATAATGTATTATATCGTAACCACATTACTCATGCAAATTACAGATGATTGCGAAGTATTTTATAAGTTATAACAAAATTGTTATACTCATTATATTATGATCAATTGGAAATTATAAAATAGTTAAGTAGTTTATAACTACTAGCTTCTTGTTATTTATATATTTTTTTTTACAGATGTTCCTCGTTCTAATCACAGTTCACAAGTAATGTACTATATTATAACCTTCAAATTAAGTGTTATAAAAAATAGTATTTTTATGTATGTTTAACGTAGATCTCTATTTAGTAATTTTAACTTATAAGTAAAACGAATGATAATTTATGTAAAGATATTGCATTTATAAAGGACAAAAATGTCCATGAGAGATAATATCATTGTTAACCCGCGATAACTCGCACTGTTAGAAAAAATCTAACATTCAACCTATTTTTAGAATAACAATAATTAATTAAATGATAAATAGTCGTCCTTCCATAAATGCTTTATCTATATAATTATAGAACTAATAACATCATAATAGAAGACAAGATAAAATTATTTGTCAATTATTTTAAAACATCTAAAGTGGTAAAATTAAAGTGGCACAAGTATCTCATATATATTTGTCTTTTGTAAATAATGCAATAAATATAAATTGTATAAAAAGGAATTTGTGTTTTGATGAAATTAAATAAACTATAATAGATTGTTAGAAAAAATCTAACACGCGAGCAATTGCGTAAAAGATAACGCGCGAGTGATCCTGGGTTAAATAGTAATTTTTTTAATTCTCACATTAAAGTTTTAAATATATGATGGCATTATTTTTACGAATTCAGAATTGTCTATATGTCTTCAGAAAATTGTAAAAAAACAAAGGAAAATAGTACAAGGTATTACTTTTCAAAAATAAATAAATTTAAATGATAGTAGTTATAGTAATAGATAATTATTTTTATCTATAAAGTCCACAGGAACGTCAACACTTGACTATTCACTAACTATCGATTAAATATAATAACTGATGAGTATATTATTAAGTCTACTTTGCGGTTATGGTTTCGTAAATTTTGAACAGTACTTAGAATAGTAGTGAGAAAAATAAACGCAATTTAGAAAATTTTGTAAGACTCTCTAAAATTCAATATAGAAAAGATGCCAAAACAACCGAGAGTTATAATTGAGAGAGTTTCAGTGTACAGAACTATAGGCTATAGCCCTGCACAGCACAATAAAGACGTGTTTACTGCGAGCCAACTATGTATACAAACCCAATGCCATTCACTTTAAGAAATCCAATAGCTCGAAATCCGACCTATTTATAGAAAATTGTTAATGACTATCAAAGTCAAAAGATACCTCATATGCTGTTTATTAAAGTGAGTACGTATATCATTAGGTCATTGTACTTAGGAGGCACAAGTACACAACATACCATTTAAGAATTTCAAACGTTGAGTTCATTTAACCACACACATACAAATGGATCATTATTATAATATTATATCGGCTTTATCTTAATCATGCGACAATTCATTTTTTACACATATCTACTAAGTGATTATAAATTGAAATAAATAAAAGCGCGCCAAATTACAATTTCTTTTATAGATTCACCATATGGAACAAAATGTATACAATAAGTATTAACAATTATAATGATCTTATTAGGCACTCTTAAAATAATGTTTACGTGAAATAAATAAAAAGTTAATACCTTTTTGCAAAAATGATATAGACATTTTTGTGTAGGGTACGTATAAATAAAAATCGAAAATAAAATATCTGATTTGACGCAATATTATTGAATAGGTATTATAATAAACAATATGAATAATTTTTGTTCGACATCTCATTGTTGTTGGTCATTGCTATTGTAAATACTAACAAAAACAACCAATCAGAACGTAGTAATTACGCAAGAACATAACTCTATTCGATTACGTACACGCTAACAGAACCGCCTTCTTTTAAGCCTGATTTTATATATTAGGATTTGGTACATTCAGGATTTAATCGGGAGAAATGCATTTTTACGATGGTAAATGAATAATTGAACAAGCCCAAGCGATTTAAAGGTTTTGTCGAAGAACAACGGTAAGAGTTTTAATACTAAATGTATCCATAATATTATTTAAAACGATACGGTTAGGTATCAATTTATTCGTATCTTATAATCAAAAATTAAATAGATTTTTATCTATATAATTTTAAATAACTAAATAAAATAAAATTACTTATATTTTTATAAGTTAGGTTATTTATTTAGTTATTGTTACATAAACAATCATCAAACATTTAATATGAAGCAATTATGCTAACTGCTAATGGATCGTTAAAAATGATTTAGCAGCTCATGATAAAACAATTAAATTTTAATGAATCAAAAATAATCAATCGTTATATATAAAATGCTTATACTTCTGTCTTAAGTCAACTTAACAACTAAAAACCGATTACAAAATAAATGAAGAGTCCTGTAAGTGCTTAAAATACAACAAACAATCATTTCGCACATAAGTTAAAATTATATATTATTATAATTTTTCTAATACGCTAATTTAAAAAAATAATAGTTGTAGGTTCATTATATTATGACTTATTCTACACTAGTCTATTGCATTTTGCTTTAATAAATGAGATAGCTAGTTAGATTTTATATATATAGAGAAACATCGTATGGATGAATTTAATTATAACAACATAAATCAATAAAAAATTGTTTTAATTTATTATTTCACCATGATCCGTAATATTTATATTAGCATGGAATTGATATTAAAATACCATTAATTTTGTTTGTCTAAATAGAATGACTTTCGAAAATAAAATATTTTATTTACGTGTCAAGTATAAGGTATAATATATCATAATTATAGTTAAGAAGGAAAAACACGAACTCTAAACGCAGATTGTAATATATTTGGTAAGATTAAAATATTATGTCTAAATATTTCAATTGTGATACCTAGTATCGTGTCATACGTAAAAATATCATGATGCAAATATCGTGAAAATTAGATCGCAAATTAATCTTATTGCGCTTTAACAATATCACGCATTATTTGACAAAATCACGAAAAAATGAATATATAACATAACTATCGTTTTAATTATTAAAATTCAAACGATGTTTTACATTCAACTATAGATTAGAAAAACTGCAGCAAGGCAGCTACCAAATTAAGTGGATTAAAGAATACAATTCAATGAAAACAATAAAATAAAAATATTATGTGTTTTACCTGATTCAAAAATCTCTTATTGTTTTTAAAATAACACAAAAGCACACACCAGCACTACAAGTAGTGAGATACTCGTATTTTTACGATATGACAACATTAATAATAACTCTAATATTGATCAGTTTTTAACTTTTAAAAATAAAGGTAATTTAGATTTAATGGTAAAATGTGAAAATTTGTTAGAAATGGAAAATGTTCATGTTCACTTAATATTTTTTAATAATCTTGCTGTATCCAATACGCGGAGTGAGTTTTTCAAGTGTAGGACCAACTGCACATATTCTGCTTACAAATAACAAAATAAAGTACTAATAAGCGTATATTTCGTAATCATTTACTACATTTATTATATGAATTTACTAAAAACGCTGTAAGATGTTACTTGCAATATTATTACTAATATAATTTTATCAGTTATGATTTGACATGAATCCTCAGTCACATGCGTATTATTAACAATATAATAATTATTCTATGTGCAAATAAAAACTAAAAATCTCGGTTACCGTTTTATAGTTTTTCATGGTCGGTTTTCAACAAACACGTAAAATATTAATTCTTATTTCCGACATAAAATATTTCTGTGAAAAGACGTTTCCGTCATATATTGTTTGAGAATTATGTAAATATATGTATAAATATAACAAGCACAAGTATAAATACAAATAAGAAAATGTCCTAATTTAATTACAAAAATGTAATATACAATTATACATCATAATCAACAAATGTACTATTAAAATTGTTAAATTATAATGTTTAAGGTGATATACTTTGTGTCTGCACCATATAATTACATTGAATTTTTACGAGTGTTACAAACTAATAAAACGTTTAAAATAATATACAGAAAAAAAAAACAAATTAGTTTGACAATAAATGAATAACCACTTACAATATAATATTATAATAAAAACTCATAATATAACAACACGTACGGTCGAGCGGTCTTTTTTTGACGTCTAATTCTTCCTGTTATTATTATTTGTATTACCCACGTAAACTATTGTCACCAACGAAGGTGTTAAAATTATCAAATCATATTAAAGTGCAATAAACATCTACAACATCGTTTATACTATTCGTGTAAAGTATATGGAAAAAAAACCGTAAATAGACTGATCGGTTTTATTACAAACACGAAAAATTACGTATTCGACGGTGTATAAGTACACATGACACACAGAAGTGTCATTTGGCATATTGTATAGTGTATAGTGTATATTAAGCATCTTATTTATAAACTGTTGTAGCGTATTCTGCAGAGATTTTGGATACGTTAAATCCGTATCAACATCAAATATGTAATCGCAATATCTAAAGTTAACGTAGGGTTGCCGTTTTCTGTTCCAGAAATCTTTTTCGGTTTCGTATTCTTCTCAATAGTCGTAATGTTATTGAACCGAATCGCCTTGCTGTTAAAGTATTATTTTTATAATTCTTAGTTGATATAAAGTCTACGACTGATTCTTTACTCACTCTTCTAATTGCAGTCGTTTTTAACTGTCAATTGATAAAAATGATTAATGACTTAAATACCTTCAAACAATTCTTTTTTATAGTATGGAACACTAATAGTTGTATTACCTAACTCTCATTCGCAACCATTTCACACAATTCTCAAAAGACACTAAAAAGATAGTGGTGGTGTTGTGGCCTGCTTAGATAAATTGAAAAAAAAAGTAAAAGTGTTTAAATAAAGTATAACTACTAATTTCTATCTTTTGACGAAGTATATATCCACTGAAAGTTTTCTTCAATATGTTATTCCTGTTTGTATATTATTGTATCAAATTATTATTTAATTTTATTTTTTAAATTGTAACAAATTGTTTAATAAAGATTTATTTTTAAAATTATATTTTTATAGAATATGTAGTACGACTAGTACGGTGACAATTCGATCGGAAGATTAACAAACAGAATAATAATATTTTATTATATTATATTAAAAAAAAAATATTATATGGTAAATAATTAAAATTTATATTATGATTCATTCTAACTTAAATAATAACATTTTTTAAAATAATAATAAAGATGTTTAAAATATCCTATACGCATAGAATTATTAATTATCGTACATTTTTCATAAAAATGTTAAATTGTTATACCTACTCCATATTTCTATATAATATTATAAAATATGTATTAGAACTTTACTTGCGATTCAATTGAGTCCGAACCATATTTAAATATAAAAAATAAATTAATACGATTTAAATAAATCGCTGATTAATTGATTTGACAGATTTCTAATATCTATAATAATATGAACTTATATTATTTTTTATAATAATATGTTTCATACAAATAATGAAATTCTATAAATATAAATATACCTACTAGGTAGTAGATACCTTACAGGATTCAATAATAATAATAATAATTATTATTATTATTATAAATTATAATAGTATAACAATAACGTAGTGTTATTAAAATCGTAATTTTTCAATTTCAAAGTATGAATTTAACATTATTTTTTTGTAAAATTATTTTCTTCGTTATTATATATTTTTTTTTTCTAATCTATCAAATCAGACACGCCATATCCACGAACACTCGTATAAACTGTACACACATGTGTATCGCATTATCGAATATAAGTTTTTAGGTGTGTAAAAACATAAAAAACGGAAGTTTCCGAGGCCATAGGCGACGGCGGTAATTGAAATGAACAATACGAAAATTACCGAACGTTCTTCGCCGAATCGCACGGCCGCCGCCGATACCTTCTTCCATAACTTACTGTTACCTACACCACGGTTATTATTGTATTATTATTTTCCCTCTTTTGCCGGTGTACCTACCGCTTAAAGAGTACTGTCCAGTCGAAGAGCGAACGCAGACACTGCTCGAATTTCGCCGGCAACACACCGCGGTACGCGCGCTGCATCAAATATATTTTTTTTATTCGTACCACAACAGTCCGCGTATAATAACGATTATAATACTGAAACATCGTACAGTCCGCATGTGATATCGTCGTAGTATTATTAATATTATTTTTAAGCGTTGCTGCTGCTGCTGTCGACGTTTTTAAATATATTTGTGTGCTTTCGTATTAATACAACGTAGGCACCTACGCGATCGACACGTTTAATTGCCGATACTGTGTGTAAAGTTTTTCGTTTTTTCCCACTTATTTCAATACATAGATGCCATCAAATATACGTACTCGATAATACTTCAATCAGCTTTACCTGATTTTTTTTGTGTATTGGCCGTCACCAGATACGACGATCACCATACACATATTGCACTGATATTATAATTACGATGGACGATCCGTGGTACAAATCGGTAAGTCATACGTTTTTCGTGACGAAATTCATCCGAAAATAATCGATTTAAATTGTTGACAACCGACACTAATATAATGACCAGAGTTTTAAATTTCAAGACAAATAATCTTGAAAGCTAAAAACATAATACATTACATACTCTGTAGGTAAAAAAAAAATTTTCACAAACAATACGCGTATTTGCTGAATTTGTTATTTAAATTACTTTAAAATTCTTAAATAATTCATACAACCGAAACTTCAAGTTCATGGAATATTTTTGTCAATGAAAGAATAAAGAAAACTGCTCAAATTTTTGAATAATTTACTTTTACAAACTCAATAAAAATTACATTTTTATCATGATAAGATTCTTATTATAACAAAAATTATAAATAAATAAACATCTTTAATAATTATAATATGGTCATTATGGATTAGATATAAGTCACTATTTTAACAAACATAATTAAAATATTTTGTAAATTAGTTGTTATTAATTTTTTTTGGTGAAAAATACAATTTTTGTGATCAAAATGCAAAAGTCAACCATAATAGTTTGCTAATGAAAATAAAATTTTATTTCAATTTTTGTTGTTTAAATTATTTTAAATTATATGTAGTTATGTGTATTATACATATTAAAAATTCTTCAAATAGGATCTTTTTTATTTTATGAAGTCTTTATATATTTATTTAGCTATATTCACTTATTGTTAAAATTTTTAAACAATTTGTGCAATAAAAAACTTCAGATTAAAAAAAAAAAAAATTAATATATATATTAAGGTATTCAGTTATTATTACGGTTAAAAGTGTTAATGCATAATAAAAATTGATTAATTTAATCGTCCAATAAATTATGTTTAAGGGATAATTAGCTCACTTTTGATCCATTAAATGTTTAGCAATTAATTAAGCAGCTCGGTACATAAACATATTAATATGTTATACATTGTATATTTTATATTTTTACTATGTATAAAACATTTTTTAAACTTACTCAACAAATCAATAAAAAAATATTGATATTTAATAAAATTTTAAATATTATTAAGAAAGCAATAAATTACATATAATACACAAAAAGGTTTATACTTGTAAGTACTAAAAATGTTACTAGGTCCTTTACAAGTTTAAACATTATTACTTTATTAAACTTATTAAACCACTAGTACCTATTAAGTTCATTAACATTTTGTGTAAATAATATATATTTTATTATTGACATCCAACACGTGCATATAATATATTTTATACAATTTTAAATTTATAATTGGTTATAAATGTTATAATTAAAAAAAAAAAGGAATACCTATACATTTTTTTAAACACGTTCACGGCCGCGTGTCACATATGTGTAACACGGTCAATATAATGTTTAGGCGGGATTCATTTACTCCGGTTTATTTTAACAAATTGTGTTTTGTTGTGGTTTATTTATACGTTTGATTTATATAGCTGGTTTAAATTTTGGCCGATAGATAGAGTTATTATTCTTATTTTTGTGTTGTTATGATATTTTTAATATTTTGCTTTTATTTTATCTAAAGATTTACCAAATTTACCCCTCGGCCGTAAACGTTAAACGATTTTATTAATATGATAATACATGTACTTTATACTTATATAATATATTATATTAAATAATGAAGTATATAATAAATATATTTTAAATATTATATTATTTGGTAACAAAACAAAAATATTTTATTGGATGATAATTTTTAAAAATTCTCGAAGTTTAATTTATTTTTAATTGTTATGTTATACATTAATAATTTGTTTGGCTGTGTGGAATGATTAAACTAGTCACATTACCCTACTGATATTATGTTCGGGGTTATACAGTGATCACACATTGTAAAAAATCTATTTTAAATATTAACTTAATTATGTAATTGGTCATAAACAAGCATGCTAAAAATTTAAAAACTATATCTATTGAACTTAAATGTTGCACAATACATAATTAAAATATCTTTTTCTCGCTGTACTAATACATTTTTACTTGTTTGTACAATATCATATCACGTTAAGGGTTTCGTAGGTAATGTAAAATTGACAATTTATTTATCAAATTATGTTTTTACTCTTTCTGTTTTTTAATCGATGAGAATATTATAAAATCTCAAATATCCAAACGATAAGCTAATAAAAAAAATGTAAACATTACAAAATAAACCGTTGGAAAACGTTTGGATAACAATTATACCAGTATATAGTCAATACTCGATCAATAATATTTGTTTTTAAGATTGAAGTTTTAAAAACTCACGTTGAAATTTTAGAAAAAGTAAAAGTCGACGGGACCACATAAAAAATAAATTACAATTCAATAATGTCTACAGCAGTAGTGCTGTCGTTTCTTTTACAAAATAATAATGAATAGGACTGTATTGTGGGTACTACCCGGGACACGGCACGAGAACAATACCTGTAGCGCACGCGACAAAATCAAATTTATATTATATTATATTATCATATTACTTTGTTTGAGCCTATAGGAAATTGATAATGACGTGTAATTACACAACATAATTTAGGCCGCGCAACGATTACGTTATAACAATCTGTAAATCGTTTAAATGATAATTATAATAATAATAATAATAATATAATCGCCAACGTCGATCTCAGTTCGCTTTCAAAGAGTACAACAAATCATTAAGCACGATAATATTGTGTTGTATTATTGTTTCGTCGCATTTCTTATATGTAGGTAATACGAAAACTGTGCAACACTGCTTACGCTCATAACCGATGATCGGACACGATTCACTCGTAATGTTATGATAATAATAATAATATTATTTAAGTATATAGTATTAAGAAAAAAGGACTCGCCACGTAATATACGCAAATGCACATTATATTATTATTAAACAAACGCGCATGTCACTTTTCATAAATCACAAGTAATAAACTTTAAAATTACAAACTGATGATTCTTATATAATTATAGTAATTATACAATAAATATAGTATTATTTATAATATTATATTATATTATAACGCTGCGGGATATGATTTTTATTCGAGAGCTTTTCTGTTGTTGTGCCCAGTGGCGTGAATTGGCCTTAATTCGCGGTGATGCGGAGGAACGATTTTTACATAACTTTCTTTCTGTTTTTTTATACAATCATCAAATAGCAGATCCTCAAAGAACAATACACGCTTTTGTTAAATTTTGAAATTATACACAACCATACAGAGAGGGCATTTTTAAATTTGTCATCCTTATTTATATATATTTATACTTCGTCTGTATTATGGTAAAAATATAATTCTCATACTGATTTAATTTATAAAAGTAATACAATAATATAATTTCTAATCATAAATAATATCAGTGGATGAGTAAAAAAAAGTGGATTTTAAACTGATGTCTGATGAAATGATAACAATATCATTGTTATTTTAAATTATTGTTGATACACTTTTGAGTTGAACGCAGTTGTTATTGACGAATGGTATATTAAATATTAATTCAAAATTTTAGCTCGACCTCAAAAATAATATTATGCTAACAATAAAATTGTCATTATTTAATAAAAGTATAATAAGTAAATTATACCATGTTCGTGTTATAAACACAACTAATAAAAGTATTTTTGTAATATTTTTATATGTTTTGGCGGTACTGAACGATCATACATTTTAGTATTTTACACAACCAGATACATTATAGGTAATAAGCAAAAAGCATACTGTGCTACTTGTTTAACTCAGCCAAATTTACGCTACTGAACCTGAGCTGTGTTTTTTTTCTTGTAGTTAATGGCTTTTAAAATAATATTTTCAGATCGGAGTATCGAGCGATTCGATTAATTTTATCGCTGACAACAAATCCATAATAGTATAGACTCATATTAATATTTATTTATTACTATAATTGCAGTTGATATTATTATTATTTTTAGTGTGATAATGACATTGCAGTGCTTTTATATCACACGTGAAACATAAATATATGGTTATTATTGCGTGTTATGCATTTGGTCGTTTTTATAACCCTGATAATATTACAAAAATACTGTTTATGTTTTTTATAGATTTTAACAAATTTTATTATGACGGTGATAATTGATAATGAAATTTGAATAATTAAACCATAAACCTGAAAATATTGTACACTTTAAGATAATTTATTGTATACATAGTATGATTAAATATTATATAACTCTTATAAGTATACTTCAATAAGCTTATCGTTAGTCAAACTTGTTTTTTTATCGATTTTTATAGCATTATTAGTCTAATAATATAAACTTTTCCAATAATATTTTAGTTTGAAATAATTGTTATTGTTTTACTACAATGTGAAATTGTTTTGAGTAAAAAAGTTTTGTATCATAATTGTTTTTTAAATGATTTGATACTATAAATAAAAGGTGATTAAAATTTTTAGATTCTAAGTTAATCGATGAATGTACTGATTTTACAATTATATGTGTCTGTAAATTTGATTTATTTGTTATTTTGGGGGATTTAAAATGGGAAATTTTCAATATTTTTTAAAATAACTGGAAAAATCTAAAAATACGGTATCAAAATTTATTAAAATTTTACTATTATAATAAAATAATTGTTTATAATCTTTGTTATTAAAAAGTTAAACTATATTGTTTAGAATCGATCTATTTTTACCGTAAACAATGATTTATATAATTAAATTAAAATTTAACTCATACTTTCTTTTAATATTTATTGGAAGACTCCTTACTTGGTATACTCCACAAAAACCCTTTATATTACCCTTACCTAACCTATCATACTATGACATTACTTAAATTATCTTCAACTTCGCTAAATACTATAACTACAATGCGTTCACCTAAATTCTCCAATAACATTTCATTCAATATCCAAAATATATTCTTGTATTAACGAAAAAAATATTATATTTCTCATTTTACTTTACTTTTTTTTTTTTTTTAATTACGTACAAGCTATACAATTTAATTTTTTTATTTTATAATATATAATTTTTAATTTTTAAATAATTACTTTTAACTCAATATTTTAATATTATCAAACATAGATTAAATAAAAAAAAACACAGTCAATACAGTCCCTATTCAATGATTATATTATTACAAAGTGAATAAATAATTGAAGTTATTTTTTATAGATGCAATTTAAATTTTAAAAAAATAGTAGAATTTAAGAAAACAAATCAAATGAATAATATTCATCTGTAGTTTATGATGTATAATATATTTTATATTGTAGGAAATCTGTAGTTTATGGTCCACCTAATTTTTGATTTTAAAATTTAAAATTGTATATAAACATATTTACATATCTATATCTTTTAGAAATTTCTAATTAGTTATAAAATTACTTAATTCATCATTCTAAATTTTAATACACTAAACTTAAATGCATATTATTTAAAAATTATTAATAATTATCATTCAAAATTATATGTGTCAGATCATAAAATAAATTTAATGAAATACTTCTATCACGTGTTACAATTGCTAAATATCGTAAATTATCACACACTATAATAATAATAAAACTAATACTAAATAACTATAAATGTATTACTCTTTGATGTTAGATAAGCTTTAAGAATAAATAAATATTAGACTTCTAACAGTAAAGCACTAAAAATCATTTAAAAAGCCATGCTACTATAATAATTAATATACAATTTGTGATTATCCAAAAATAATAAAATATAATTATAATTTTTTCTTTGTATATTATCCTTTTCTGCATAACTAATTCATGTATCAATATTCATTTATCATTTATTTCATGTATATATATATATATATATATATATATATATATATAGGAGTAACGTACGTTGCTATACGTTGGAGTAAAAACCAAGATGAAATATAAAAAAATAAAATAATACTACATCAATATGTTTTAAGAAATTTAAGAAAATAACCATACTTTTTCCCATTTAAGTATCAATAATTTTTATATTTAACACATTTATTATTATAATATTTGCATACTAAGTATTATACTAACACCAGCTATCTCAAAAATTGTAAATATTATTATTTTTTTTTTTAAATGTACATGATTACTAGTATTTAATGTCATATGTCAGTGAATATAAATAATACATAATATAATGATTTATGTTTCACGCTAAACATTTTAAAAATTTCATAACTTTTAAATATCATATGCCTAATGTACCTATAGATGAAATAATTGCTTGTTATACAAATTAAAGTCATTGACGTTTAGTGGCTTTCAGTTATTTTTGATAACAATAATATTCGTTTTTATACTGTATACAGGTTTATGGACATAATGATGTTATGTTTTCTTTAGAATTTCGTTACTTTTACGGCTATCAATGATTCGTATATAATCGCATTTATATCAGTTATAAGTTATTACTTACTAGGTACCATGTATATATGTATAGATCACCCGCTACTGATATAAACACCTTTATTAAAACTCTAAGCGAAGTCATACGGGAAAATAAAAAAAAAGATTGAGAAAATGGTTTTGCGTCTTTTATTAACTCCTATACTAGATTACCCAACCTACAAAATCACTCATGCCTTGATCACATATTTGTCCACAATAATGAAAATATAATTACGCTAATTAATACAGGTATTTTACAGACTGATATTACTGATCATTATGCAATTTGTGTCTCTCTACCAATTAATAATCACTTAACAAATAAAAGTAATTATGTTTCTCGCTTTGATTATGATAATATTAAAGAATTACTAGAGGGAGAGAATTGGACTGTGGTGTATAACCAACACAACGCGAATGAATGTTACTCAGAGTTTCAGACGGTTATCTCTGACATTATTCTTAAATCGACTACATATAAAAAAATAACATCCAAAAATTTGCGATTAAAAGAATGGATGACAGCTGGTCTTTTAAACTCTACTCGCCACAAACAATCTCTAGCATTAAAATGTAAAAAATATCCAAACAATAATAAATTAACCATACACTATAAAAAATACAAAAATAACTATACACAGATTCTAAGAATGGCTAAAAAGAAATTTTATGAGAATAAATTCAAAACAATCTCTAACAACCCGAAATTAACCTGGCAACTTATTAACGAAATCACCTACTCCAAAAACATTAATAAGGATACTATTAAAACTATTATTAACAACGGCCAACAATTTGATACTAGCAACGATCTTAGAAACGGTGGTTTCAAACATTTTTAACAATTTTTTTATTAACATAGGAAAGAAATTAGCAGAGAAGGCTGATTATGTTCTGAAAAATGAAACTATTAATGCTAGTAATAACTTTTCTTTTGATAATTCCTTTTCTGAAAGGATAGTTAACTCTGATATTATCAACATTGTAAATAACTTTAAAGATGACACAGCCGCTGGTCATGATAGGATTACTTACAAGTTATTAAAATATATTATCGAACTTGTTGCAGATCCGCTTGTGTACATTTTCAACAAGAGTATACAGCAAGGTATATTTCCGGATAATCTTAAACTAGCAGTGATCAAACCTATTTACAAAGCTGGAGATAAAAAAAATGTTAATAACTATAGGCCTATATCTTTGCTTACTAATTTTGCGAAAATATTTGAAAAAATGATTAAACAAAAATTAATTTCGTTTCTAGAAGCCAACAAACTCTAATCAAAAAACCAATTTGGTTTTAGACCAGATATAGGTACATAGGTAGATGCTTTATATCAAACAATTCAATTTATTTATAGAGAATTAGATAACAGTAATAAAGTAATTGCCGTATTCCTGGACTTAACTAAGGCATTTGATACTGTTAATCATAAGTCATAACATTTTATTTCAATTTTTTTCGAACTTCGGTATTAATAATCATAGCTTTAATTGGTTTAAAAGCTACCTAACGAACAGAAAACAAATGGTTAGGATCAATGACATTACTGGTCAGGTAGGTTTAATTAAATATGGAGTCCCTCAAGGTAGCGTTCTAGATCCAATTTTATTTTTATTATATATCAACGCAGTAAGTGATCTAATTATTAATGGTTTTTATGGTCTCTTACGCTGACGATACCTGCTTGATTTTTACCGATAAAACTTGGACCGGCGTCGATCATAAAGCAACTGTTGGATTAAATAATATATACCGAATCCTATGTGACAGAAATCTGACGCTTAACGAAAATAAATCAATGTTTATGACCTTTTCAATTTACAAAAGTTTCCAAACACTTAATCATATTAAAATACATAGATGTAACGATGGTAAGAGTTGTAGTGACTTAAATATTTGCTTAACTATTAAAGAAGTTTTAAGTACGCGATATTTAGGTAGGTATCATTTTTGATAATAATTTATGTTGGAATCTTCACATTCATAATTTGGTAGGAAAGTTACGTCTATACATTCTATAAATTAAAAGATCTGGTACCAAAACACACAATGCGTGTAGTTTATTTTGCGTTGTACCAATCCATACTTCAATATGGTTTATTAATTTGGGGAGGATCGGCTGATTGTTTTTTAAATCAAATACAAATTAATCAGAATAATATAGTTAGAATTTGTTTAAATAAACATTCCTTATCAGGTTCTACCTCACATAATTATAGAGAGTTTGGTGTCTTACCTGTTAAATTTTTATATAAAAAATTTGCTATTCTGTTCACCTTTAAAAATTTCAATAAAGGCCTTGACGGTTTAGATATTGTGGACAAAAGAGATAATAGACGGTATAATATACCTGTTGATTACCCATAACAAATTTTTTGGTCAATCTTTTGTCAACTATTTAGGACCTGTGTTTTTTAACTCTATGCCATGTCAGTATAAAAAAAATATTCAGCTGTCTGAAAATAATGCTAAAAAGTTAGTGTATAATTGGTTATTCTCTCAAATAATTTAAAATATTTTAAAATCTACTGCTGTATTTAATTTGATTACTATTTATATATACTTGTTTCTTTTTGTTTGTTTTTAATTTGTTATATACTTATATATGTTTATAATTATTATTTAAGACTGTATTACTCTCTATCTCTAACACAAGCTTTTAGCTTAATAGAGATAGATAATCATGAATAATTTTTACAATAAAATTTTTGTAAGTTATGATGATTTCAAAAAAAAAAAAAAATGTATTTATATTTAACTTCTCAATTCCATCATTACTACCATTCCGGGATTCAATTATTATTATGTCTTCTATGCGTCTACCATTTTGTGTTTTTTTTCACTGTTATTATTATTATTATGGATAATTCAAATTGAGCAAAAAATTAATTATTCTTTGCTGTACAATTATACGTTGTTATAACTATAGTATATTAATTAATATAATATGAATTACTTTTTAAAATAATATCTAATTGTATACAATAGTCATGACGTATTAATTATAATGTACTATCGTGATGTATACTCATATATATATATGGTGGGTACAACGCGAATAAGTATAATCCATAGCTTGTTATAATTTGTAATAAGTTCTAGGCATGATTAATTAAAAGTACAAAATACCATTCTAATATTTAAGTATAAATAATTATAAAAATATTTTCTATAATAATCTTAAGCTAAAAACTAACAAAAAATAAATAAATAAAATAAGAATCAGAATGGTTTGTCTTTAAAAAATTACTAATTTTATTTAAAGTAGATTTGAATATATTATTACAATAATAAATACGAAAACCAATGCTAAACTTTAAAACATGTCACCCATTGTCATCCCCATTTAAAATCCCTCATTTTGTAGTCCATTATATTTTAATTGTTATTGTGATGATGTTGAAGATGTATTGTCCCGTTTTAATCTTATTTTTTTTCAAAATCAAATCACCTGATAACATATTGTATTTATGTAATATATAAAAGATATCATTATATCAGATCTGATACCGTTTTGGTATTATGTGTTAACAGACAGATTCGTTGACATGGGCGTTAACGAGGAAAAAGACCGATTCGGATGAACCGGGCAAAGAAAAACTCAACCGGGTGTTGACTTTCTTCGACTTAACCGCATTGGGCACCGGCTCCACATTAGGATGTGGTGTGTACGTGTTAGCTGGTGCAGTGGCTAAATCGATCGCCGGTCCAGCCGTAGTCCTGTCTTTTGCCATAGCCGCTGTGGTATCTGCGTTTTCCGGTAAGGACATATTCAATTTCTATAAAATTAATTTTCAAACCTGTGATACAAAGTCAAATATTACCATAGGGCGTCGGTTAATTTAGATCTTATAATATTATTCTGTATAATCTGTATAATTTTAGAGAGGAGAATGTGATTCTTCCAGGATGATAACTTACCGTCCTTTGCTCATCGTCATATTTTTCTTTAATAATGAATTTGTTAAAATTATGATTATGATTAAAAATTTTCCGCTGGTTAAAATAAAAATAAACGCTATTCCATTAAAATTATATTGTCCAAAATTGTTAATATATTTTATCAGCCACGTGAAATCATTTCGTTACTAAGTTATGCGCTACTATAATATTATATAAGATGATTTTCTTATGACTATGGTTTACCTATATTTAACGTTAGGTATATTTTATTATTATCTTGAAAACATTTTTATTTTAATAAGTTACATTTATAATTTGAAGAAGTTATTACAAAACAATTTTTCAGAAAAAATAAACTAAGTATATATAAATTTGTTTAAAGGTGAGTTAAAAAAATGTAAAAAAAAAATAATAAATTGATAAGGACAAAAATATAGTTTTTATTTTCATTTTAAATTTATCTCTGTGTACTTTATAACCGTGCATTAATTGTTTTATGATAAGAAAAATAAAATGAATAGCTAATATAGTATTATATCTACATGAAAATTTTCAGGATTATGTTACGCCGAGTTTGCCGGTAGAGTACCCAAAGCTGGATCTGCATATATCTACAGTTACGTGGCGGTCGGCGAGTTCACTGCGTTTGTTATCGGTTGGAATCTACTTATTGAGCATCTTATTGGTAAATATTTATTGTCAATAAAGTATAGTTAGTGTCATAGAATTTCTCCGATATCTTATACCCCAACACAGAAAATAAAATAATAATGCTTATAAGAACGCCACATCTGCAGGTTCGGTTAGGTTTTGCGATGTTTCTATTTTATAAGCATACAACATACGCACATTTTACGTGTATATAATAATCCATTTTACTCTTTTATTTTTAAACTAAGAGTAAATTGATCTTTTTAAAATGTAAAACATTATCATTCTGCGGAAAATTTCTGAGACTTATATTAATATATTAACGGTTAAAATGTATGTGAGTAATTATTACAAAGTAAATTATAAGCATTCTATAACTAAAATATTAATAAAAAATACCTCTGAGTACCTTAGACAATAACAACTATACCTTTAAGTTTTATAATAGACCAATTTGCTTTAATTTCAAAATCAATAGAGTAAAATAGATTATTGTGAATGTAACATATTTTACTATGTTGTACGTTAATAATAAGACAAGAAAAACAATACGAGAGTGTTATGGCCATATTATACACTTTTAAGAAGATACCATTGCACTGTTTGTTCTTTTTTCTATAGCACAAATAGTTACGTACAGTAAGTTTAGAGAAAATTCACTTATGTAAAATCATTTTTTGTTTTTGTTTTTTAGCAGACAATCTTATATCACTTAATCTTCCTAATCACCCATTACAATAATAACTATAGAGAATAATATTTTTAATGAAATGACATATTATATTTGTGAAAATATTGCTTCAAAATAATTTAATACTCATTTAAATTTTAAAAAAATATTTTTAAAATTAAACGATAATAAATTACATTTATTTAGCGATGTGTCAAACCCTCAAAAATATTGTGTTATAGATTTATAATATTGGTAATTTTATTCTAAAAATACAAAAATCATAAAAAACGAGTTTACACAAGTGCGTTTTATCTATGTTGCACGTGGGTTCAAGAGAAAAAATCAAACATTTCGTAGACTTTACATTTAATAACTATAATAATATTGTCAGTATTATTGTCACACGCTTGGCACGGGGCTACAATTATGCAACTTATACGACATCCGAGCGTGCAGTGGCTTGTCACTTAGTAAAAAATATTATCGACTGTTGTACTGCTGATTCGAATCATGTGGTAGTCGGTAGACAATAATTTATTTTCAACAATATTACGTTCCTCGTTTAAAATAATATTATTATTACTCTTGGGAAACGTTTGAAATGTTGTGATTTTCAGTCGTTTTATAACTAGTACAATACTATAATATCGGTTTTCTATCATGCCACCCTTATTATTAATTAAATTTTTTTGGTAATTCGCAGGTACCGCGTCTGTAGCCAAGGCCATGAGCAATTACTGCGATTCTCTGTTGGGTAGTCCACAGAGAAGGTACATGACCGAACATTTTCCCATACACATCAGTTTTTTGGCCGATTATCCCGACATTGCGTCATTTGTCGTGATCGTCGTCATCGCATGTAAGTGTTAATATTTGCATAATAATAATAATATTAACGTATTAGTAAATGTTTATATAATTACAACGATATTGTATATAATATGTATACGCACTAAGCAGTGTGGGAAAGTGTTTAAAATTAATATTAAAAAAAAAAAAAATAATAAAAAAAAATAATTATGCCAAAAATGTATTTTTTAAGTGTGAAAAAAAACAGGTAATAATATTGAGTTAGCAAAAAATCGGTATAATTATGTTACAAAATCTATTTCGGTGACGAAAGAGATGGTATAATAATGACGTGTTGCTAATCTACCCTCCGTACACGATAAATATATATTTGCAGTCGATATCGTGCGGTCACAGTTATTAGAAAGGACATTATATTATTATGAAGTCTACGGAAAGAAAATGTAATTATTGACGTGACAGTTTTGATTATAGTTTAATAATTATTAATTGTACGGTGTTTGGATCGGTAATCGGCCGTAAAATCGTGGGAGGATTACGTCGTCTTTATATTACAGTGATAGTTTGTATCAGCCAATCCACTGTATCTCTATAGAACATATTATACACATTACTGTTAAGTAGAACCACGCGCGATAACGAATGATATAATATTGATGACTCGTCGTTATGTCTATCGGAGGGGTAGTCGTACAACGAATAAAATCATTTAAAGAGCATCGATTTTCTGCGACAATGAGACGTTGCACAGATGCATTTTAATTTAGCGGTTACATTCGAACAGGGACGCAGCAATATTATTAATTTGTTCGTCTACTTAAGTGCGCCTAGATGATTATTGTGCATATAATAATTAATAAAGCAATTACACGGTCTTTAATTGAATGTTATGAATGCAATATAACGAGTTAAATGCCCGAATGTAATCTGTTCACATTCAATGACAGTTAATAATATAATAATTGTCTAATATATCGACGTTTAATTGGAATATACTACTCTGATGATATTTACACAGTTAAAAATGTAAAATTATTTTGTAAGTACTGCGTTTTTATCGTAATGATAGATTACTCGAAATAGTTTGAACAATCTATTAGAATTATGTCTTAGTGGGTACAAATAGTGTAACGATAAATAAGACATAACGAAAATAAATTATTTGATTATCGATAAACGAGAAGCAGCTAAAAATTAATTTAATTCTAGAGCTTATCAAATATCAATAATATATCATTAAAAATCCAAGATAACGAATAATTGTTCTTATAAAGCTTTTTAAAAATATTTAAACGAAAACCATGGCTTTTTAGTTACTAAATTTAAATAATCCAATTTTTCTCAAAATTTAAAATATAACATGTTATACATAATAACATATTATATTAAATACTTACAATATATATTATAAAAACATTCAAAGTACTTACTATTTATTTATGATTACCTATAAATAATAAATTATTATTTTGTAAGTACTGATAATAAATTATGTTGAACATAAATAATCTATGCATAATTTAGTTTTCTATTAATAGTAGATACTTAAATAAAAAGTATAAGTCATTATACTAATTATTATTGTACAATAACTTTTATTTATTTTTACAATATTATTGGTGCAACGTTATTTGAATAGATATAAAATTGTGTTGAATACATTTTTATTTTAATAACCGATTGTCGTATTGGCATTAATTTTAACATTATAGATCAAATGATTTCAAAATGTATACAATCTTTTTTGTAATGAAAATCGATACATTTTTTTAATAACTATAATGACGTATATTAATGTAATTGTTTGTTATAAATTTGTATATTTTTAAGAAAATCTTATTTATTTGATTGTTTTACATTGTTTACATAGTACTGGTAGCTTGGGGCGTTCGTGAATCGTCATTTACCAACAACATATTTACCGCATTGAATTTGTTAACCGTTTGCACCGTGATTGTCACCGGATTTTATAAAGGTGAGTGTTCATAACTTTCACAAACAAAGTTTTCAAAGTTCTAATCCAAACTTAGAACGCTTATGTTTTATAATAACAATAATAACAACGACAAAACGCATAATTTCAGCCAACTATTCAAACTGGTCTATTCCAAAAAGCGAAATTCCACCGGAAGCAAACGGCGGTGAAGGCGGTTTCTTACCATTCGGATGGGTTGGCGTAGCAGCCGGAGCTGCGAAATGTTTCTACGGATTCATCGGTTTCGATTCGATTGCCACGACTGGTGAGTGTCATATTTTATTCCATCACAACTAAATAATATCTAATATATTTTATTTTATTTTCACCGAAAGGCGAAGAAACGAAAAATCCCAAAAGAGATATACCGTTGGCAATCGTCGCGTCTCTGTTTCTCAGCACGATCGCTTATTGTGGAGTGGCCACTGTTTTAACACTCATGTGGCCTTACTATTCGCAGGTATGCTTATACTTTTTAGAGTAATTTTTAATTTTGAAAAATATCGTCCACAAACTGTACACACGTACATTTAGCTAGCCCCTCCACCCATAGAATTTTTGTAATTATTTTCGTTTTAAATATTAAGTATGTAATTAATTTTTATTTGGTTGTCTTAACTCAAAATTTGTTTGACATCCGTTGAAATTTGACCGGAAAATGTACTTTATAATTTCAAAAACTACTGAGTAAAAGTGAAGAAATTTAAACTAATTACGTACTAAATATTCGTAAAAAAAAAAAAATAAAAAAGATGATGTGAGAAACGTACACACAGTATATACACGTTGTTACGTCGTTTTGATACGAATGTACCATTTCAGGATCCAGATGCACCACTTCCAGCACTCTATGAAAATTTGAGAATGCCGGTGATAAAGATTATAGTCTCGGGGGGTGCAATATTTGCCTTGTGCACGAGGTACGTGTCTACACGATGCATAATATATATTATATAACGTTGTTGTTATCAGCTTATAACTTTTTTTTATTTAATTTGTATTTTATTTATTTTGTATTTATATGTTATAATTGTACAGTCTTTTGGGTGCAATATTTCCACTGCCTCGTATCTTGTACGCGATGGCCAGCGACGGTTTACTTTTCAAGTTCTTGTCGAACATAAACTCTAGGACCAAAACTCCTCTGATATCGACGGTCATTTGCGGAGTTTTCGCCGGTAATATTTCCAAGTCGCTAACACTCGTCGTCGTTGATTGACCTGCCAATAATTGTATCTTCATATTATGATACTTAAATATTATTTTGTTTTCAACAGGAACTTTGGCCACTGTGTTCAATCTCGAGCAGCTCATCGATATGGCGTCCATCGGCACACTCCAGGCCTATACGATCGTTTGCATATGCGTGTTAATACTACGGTTAGTTGGAATACTGCGAGTAGTGCTTTAAGAGCGAAACGAAACGCATTATTGAATTATTTTTTTACAGGTACACCGACAACAGTCCGTCCATCCAAGACAACATGTCCAAGTCGAAAGGCATCACAGTTTACACATGGTTGAATTTGTCGAACGCTAAAGTGCCCAACTCCGATACTCAATACGTTTCAAGGGCGTTGATATTAATATTTAGTATGTATAATATTATATCCGTATAATAATATTGTTATATCTTATTAGAATAAGTGAACCTATCTTTTACCGTATCTACCAGTTTATCTATGTGCATTATCATCGGTATACAATACTATATGAATTGCATACTAACCGATTATTTGTAAATATTTGTAAATAATAAATAATGGATAGGCCGTCGACCCAGTTACTCTCCGTTTCTGAATGATTACAGCATAATTGTTTTTTTCTCTCCACAATATAATGTTTGTAGCAATTAATGTGATTTGTCCATTATTTTTATCTACCAGCGCATTTACGGGGGAAGAGAATATCTTTGGCATTTTAAAATAAAATAATTGTTTGATTTCCAAAAAAAAAAAATTATTTGTCTATAGACTGTATATGAAAATTAATGCGTCTTTAGTATAGTTGGTTTTTAAACGTTTTGACAAAAAAATGTTAAATATTACAATAATAACTAATGGTTGAATATCCAATTTTTATATTCTGAGAAAATGAGCATGAAACGTTCTTAACTTATGCACTATATAATATTATCATGTAAAAGTAAAATTATTAGAAGTACATTTTTATAATACCTATAGCCTAAATTAATGGCATGATCACGCAAGAGTAAAAATAAAATATGCGAGTTAACTATATTGGAATGTCAATACAGCGTATAAAAATTATGTCATTGATGCGTAAACCCTAAAAAAGCGAGTAAGTGGGTATCGCTCTGCTGTATATTAGGGGGTGGGGTGAACCTCAGACTATGGTAGGTTAAATTTGAATGCAATGATAGGTATCATTGTATACGAAAAACGATTCTGAACGAAGATGATTTGTCAGTTTAGGATATATTATTCTTAAATATTGTCATATATTCTATTTTGAAACAAATAGTATAGTTACTATATTTTACTATAGTTACTTTATAGTATCTGTTTATTAATAAAAAAAAGTATTTGGCAACATACGCATAATGAGAGTATGAAATTTAATTTAAATTTTGACATATTTCGTATAAATTCGAAGCACTTATAAAAAAAAATCGTGACTAACGATTTCGGATTTTTTTTTATCACTTTAAGAATAACTTATAAGAAACCTTGTATTAAATTTTCAAGACTTTCTGGCCGGCCAAAAAAATTTTATCGTTATTTAAAAAAAAAAATACTAAAAAAAATTAATAATTTCAATTGTCTATAAATAGCTCAAAAAAAGTATAAATTCTTTGAAAATTTAACTGTAAACAGATAACCATAATATAAACATTTGGTGAAAATTTCAAGTATTTACAATGATTCGTTTTTGAGTTACAGCAAAATCAAAAAAATCGATTTTTTTGAAAACTATTTGAAAATGTTTACTTTTGACCCCCCAAAGTACCAACTAGATCAATTTTCCTATTCAAAGAGGGGCTGAAGTCAAAAATCGGAGCATTATTACTGCTCCAAATGTTGTTGTCAGACACAAAAAAAAAAACACACATCATTGTAAAAGCAATACATTCTTCACTCCGTTCAGAATCTAAAATAGGAAGTCAGATTTTGTGATATATACAGGGGATAGACAACATTGTTATTTATGTATAATTTCAGGGTGACCTTTAAAAGTTTAATGTAATAGAATAATAATTTAGTAAATAATTTTTACAAAGATTATACTACCCAATATTAACACATTGTACAATGTACTAAAAAAATAATAAATATTAATTGTTTTGTTAAAATTTTTAACAAATTACATTTTAATTTTTAAATAATAACACTTTGAATTTAAACACCAATAAATATTTAGTAAAATTGATGAAAATAGAGATAATTGAAACAATATATTTGTCAGTCAGTCCGCATTTTTTATGTAACAACCGTTGTGTTTTAGATCTAAAAAAGATAAAAATAGCATCAGCTATGATATTATATATTATGAATATCAAGTGACGATTATTGATAATTATTAGGTACTTGTATTACTTATTATTTTTATTTTTATTTACCCGTTAACTTTCAGAATGAATATTTTCTAAATTAGATTCTTCTGCTGCTTACATGTATATAATTATAATATAAAATAATTATATTTTTAAATTACCTGTATAATAATACGTTTAATTTTCTGTGCACCATGTTACGGGCAACTATTTTCATGTATATATTATTTCGCAAACATGTTAATAATACAATTAAAATAAATTTCAAATTCATACAAAAATAATTTTTAAAATATTATCATACTAAATAGTATGTAGAAATAAATGAATTATGTGATTGCCAAAAAGATTATTTTGTATGAATTATAATTATGTACAATATATAATAACATAATATAAGTAGACAAGTAGGTAGTATATAACTATATGCTATCAATAATAATAATAATATATTGTACATTATAACAATCTGTGTAGTAAATTATACTCATATATCAATATATACGAAGTATTATAATCTTGAAAAATATAATGTTAGGTCAAGTTACACATATTAAATTTATTATCATTTAATTCTAATCGAGTTTCATACATTTTAATAATTTGTCTGTAACCAATTATTTATTTTTTTCGATTCAAAATCTAAACGATAATGGTTTTACAATTATGTGTGTTTTATTTGTATTTATTATTATTATTGTTTAATGTTGTCTAATTTAAAAGCAGTAAAAACTAAAAATACTTCAATATATTATGACTATGTAGATCAGTGGTTCCTAAACTTTTACGACCACGGGCCACGGCACCCTTTAGAAATAATTTGTGGGAACACCCTTTTTTTTAAATAATTTAATATAATAATTTTTAATAATATAAATAATCCAAATATAATATAAAATAATTTTCTCAATAATTATATACATCTGGGGAACCCTTAGGTTCCGCGGAACACACTTTGGTAGACGCTGATGCAGATGGTTTTAGGTAGCAAATTAGATCTATATAATAAACATTTAAATATAATAAATATTATATAAAGAATTTACTATCTTGTTGAAAAATGACATTATTAGTATTATTTTATTTATTATTAATAACTTTTACAACACTCTTTCAATAACTTAAATACAATTTGAGAAGTCCTTAAAGTGTTAAAATATATTTGTTACATTTCCAATGTGGCCATAACTATAGAGATTCTTCCTCCACGTATACAAGCTACTGTATATAGTATATTATTTCCTTATGCTTATACTATATACTATTTATATACTCGTATGTACAGATTTCATGATTATCTTACTAAAAATAAAAAATATTTTCAACTTCACAAATATTTGAACTATATTATATCATGATTCCACAAATTAATGATAATTATCAACCATCAAGTTAAATAATAGTTTTAGAAAGAAATTAGATTAAAAAATGTAAATATTTACAATATGTTATAAAACAAAATAATTAAATAATTAATTTAGTGTAAATGAACAGGATATTTTTTTTGGTAACAATAATTATGACAAAATAAAAATAGTCCTTACCGATTTTGTATAAGTCTCGTAAAATGTGAGCATAATATTAAAGTATACGGCGTTACGTAGTTGGGTATGCACCACAGCTGTGCCCCTTAGTGCTGCTTGTCTGACGATACCGACCGTTGCAATTGCATCATCTCATTCATACACCATCGATCGACCAAAAGGGGATGATGCAATTTTGCCACTAATGTATACATTTTTTCTAACAAAATTGCTTTAATTTTCAGTTTTAAATTTTAAAAATAAAATATATTATAATATAGTAATCAAATCGTCAATGATCATATTATTATTTTTAATTTACCTATATTTTATCATCACAATATTATGGTACTATAGTCCATGATAAATTATTAATTATATTGCTGTTATTATTAATCAACCACGGTTAATATTGATACTAAAAGGATCATAAAAGGATGCTAACAATATTATGAAAATCCTGTAGGTACTTTGAGAAGAAATAAAATTACTCTAGTGATATGATAATTATTTAAAAGATTATGTTAGATTATGGTCAAAGCCATAATAAAAATAAAAATATTATAATATAGTTGTAATGTTAACATTCAAGATAATTATCTATATTCCACAAGAAATCATAAATTATAAAACAGTATGTATAGTATGTAAACATTCATACTATTTAGTCTCACGAGCAAATAAATAAATAAAATCATATTATAACGGAATGCTTTAACAGCAATAATAGCATTAAATAAATTTGGTTATAATTTGGTGGGCTCACAATAATATTTCGTTAAATAAAAAAATGTCATTAAATGGAAGTCTTATTGTAAATTATATTGGGACAATGTAGATAACAAACTTGTACTACAATAATATATGTATAAGCATTAATATAATGCGTATGTTAAGTGGTCTAAAGGACATTATGGTACTGCCGATTGCCGTTCTACTATATAATTGCCCAGTTGAGCTCCGAAAATGTAAATTATAATGGCTTTTTGTTTTACAATCGATGTTTTATATTTATTTATAATTCTTAGTGTAAGTCAAATAATATGTATTAAAAATATTTTTCTTTTGAATTAAGTTGTATCGTTTTTAATTTTAATGTTGCCCTTCCATTTTAATTTAATTTAAGCACTGCACGTCTACGTGACATCGTACTAACAATTAATAACTCGCATAATATAGTACGAAAGAATGTATGATTGTAATAATTTAATTGCACAATATCATAAATTAAAAATAACATATAATAGCTACAATATCATAAAAATTAAACTGATTTACCGATCATTATGTATATGAGTATTAAAATTATTTCGATAAGTCGTTAACCTATATAGGTACTAAAAAATGAAATTTTTTGATGAAATAGTCTTGAATTGGTGGTAATATAAGTATATACGTGTATTTTAAATATATGTAGAAAAAAGTTAACGATATTTTTATATTATTAATGATAGATAGAATAATAACTTTGTAAAAATACTTAAGCCAGTATGCACTAAATTGGTAAGAAATATTGTACTGTTTTAAAGTAGGTAGTTTATTCTTACGATAATACGGTACTCGCTATAAATATAATCTTAAGTAACGGCGCCACGTGGTATTCAATCAACAATTACAAACTATAGTAATTATATAAGTATTTTAAACATAATATACATTAATAGTTATTTTTTTAAAAAACAATATTAAAATGTTACTTTGATATGAAATAATAATAATATTATATAAAAGTAATATTAGCTAGTTAGCATATTAATTACTTAATAAGTATAACAATTATAGTATAATATTAGGTACCTATTAGTAATTTTTAAATATTTTTAAAACAATTTATTCTCTTCAAAAGAAAATATGGTTACTCTAAATTTATATTTAAAAACTGTATTATAGGTGTATGTACGTTTGTGTTTGGAATAAGCTTATCGAATATGGAATCACATCATGGAAACACGAGAAACGTACTCATGATTATAAATGTAATATCACTTATGGTTTTGTTGGTTACGTTGTTTATGCTGGGCAGACTTCCGACAGCTCAAGAAGATTTATCCTTTAAGGTATGAGTATGTTTGCTTAAGAAAATACAAAAATTGTAGGTAGATTTTTAAATTTAGTTTTGAAGAACATTATTTAATGGCAGTGGTTTTTTTTTCTAGAAAATCGTGCTTTTACTACGTATTATAATCGATTGAAAATGTTTGAAATGAGAAGAAATAAAAATAATTTTATTTATTTTTTTTAGGTGCCTTTGGTTCCTATCATACCGTGTTTGAGCATTCTTTTAAATGTTTATCTGATGATGGAATTAGAGTACAAGACTTGGATAAGGTTCATCGTATGGCTTATATGTGGTTAGTTTATATACTTATTATTTATACATTACTACATTTTTAAATAAATATGGTGTAAACACACATTTTTTTTTAATTATCAAAAAATGATGAACTTGTGGCTAGTTTTAGAACCTGATCTTTTTGTATTTGGTATCTTCTTAAGTCCATAATCAAATTAGTTGCTGTTGACGTCACTGAAAATTGATTTAAAAAAATGACTGCCATAATTACAATTGTCTAATAATTTCATATAATTCTATATGTATATTCTATACATTATACTTAGTAATGTAGTATAATAGACCATCTCCCATTCAGAATAGATTTTCGTATGCAATTAACTCATATTCAACAAATCCATTACAGTAATTTATTTAATGACAAAAGCAGAGCAACTTCACTTTTTTTTTTTTAATTTTCAATTAACAATGCTATACACAATACACGACTATCTCATATATACATTGACTTATTATTATTTTCAAAAACGCACATCGTTATTGTTTAGTAACTAAACATTTGCTATAATGTTATAATATAAATTATTATAAATACGAATACTATAGCATTAAATAATAAATACACGTATTTATAACATGCGAACACTTGATTGATGTCACATATTAAATCTCAAGTAAAAAAATATAAAAACATATATTATATAGCATTTATTACAGTAAATTATATAATTGGCAAAAACGGATAACCTTAGTAGGTATTTATTTTGTAATTTCAGATACTTATTATTATCAATATAATGATTATAATTGATATATAATTTTTCAAAAGTACTTATTAAATTCTTTTTTATTTTAAATATTTACTTAACATTTTACATTCTTTTACTGTTTACAGGATTATTGATATATCTGTTCTACGGAATTGGACACAGTTTGGAAGGCAATAAGCAAAAAATTCAGCTAAACACAATTCAAATTAAACCGAAGTTATCTAGTTAATTATATGGATGTTTATTAAATTACCGATGCGCTGGAATCATATTCAAATATATCGTGTGATTCCTCGTATATTTCGAAAAATATATTTAGGTATACTTTTATTAGTTGATTATATTACTTGGTACTTATCTTAGTTTTAGGATATTTAGTACTTTTTGCTTTATTTTAAGTATTTTATGTAATGTTATATATAGAGCTATAGTCTATAACATTCGAACTATATACATAAGTACCACTATTATAATATTATTATTATTTATACTGTTTTGTGTTAATATTCAGTTTTGAGCATAAATCTTAAATTAATATATTTTTAGATATATTATGATATTTGAATTATTTGTTTGTTTAAAATTCTTAAATGTCAAAATGGAGCGAAAATAAACTGAATACAATTATAAAGTATTCACGGAAGTACTTCATATTTTTCGATAATACTTAACATAATAATATTATATTAATAATATATTATTATGAACGTGATGTTTAAACTGTGATCGTTAATGTAAAAGGTAATATTATTTATTTTCAACTTAACTTAAAATTAAATATTTAAAAATAAAAATTTTAATAAATATTAATTATAAAAAAATCATATTCCCATATCTTTATAGGATATTATAATATAATATTAATTACCGATTCATAATCCTAAGTTAAGTAAATAGAAAAAAAGGAACATACATATAAAATAAATATACATACACATGTATAATTAACATTCAAAACCTTTTTAATGTGTAATGTGTATGCTTATTATTACTACCTATAAATGTTATAATATGCTTTATTTACAATTGTATAATATTGAATCCGAAGGTATTATTATATTAAAATGATTTCGTGATAGGTAATTGACTATCAAACTATGTTTACGAAGATCGAATTTATCTTATATTAATAGTATAACGAACAACTAATGTAATATTATTATAAAATGATTAACTTATATTGTTTTACGTATTATTTTTTGTACATTTTACTATTATACATTTTACCTGTTAAAAATATATAATATAATATACAAATTATACATCTTGTTTGTTGTATGTGATTTTATTAAATATATTGTTGGATTTTATAGTGCAGTGATACATATATTGGATTTCTAATGATAGCGTGTGCCTTCCTTACAATATTTTTTGGTAGACAGTAAAAACTTTTGAAATGTTTTGCGTACCAGTATCTATACTCGTATATATTATCATTGATTTTATATTATCAATTGATATTATAGTTAGGTATGCTATATGTACGAAACATTGTATTATTGTATTCAATATATAAGGCATTTTATTTTTTTTTAAATTATTATGAAATCAGCCTGTTAACATGATTTGTATTATAATAATAATGTAATACACAATTATATTGTTTTTTTTTTTTTTTTGTAATTAAAGGTATAATGATAACGTTTTATTCTTAGTAAGATTAAAATTCGTACAACAATAAATAATAATTGTTTTATAGCATGATCCAACCTATTGAAAAATAACATAACAATTTTGTGTTTTTTACTCTAAACATTAAAATATTATGGTTAATAGTAATTATTCAAAATATGAGAATTCAATATTCAGTAGATTCGTTTCTTATATTTTATTATTTTAATAATAATAAAAAAAAATTTCGTCAGTGCGGCGCCACTACTATTTTAACATAATATATATGTTTTTAAGATGAGTGTAGATATTTTGATTTTCTGACCCTAACCGATTTGGGTAATGCTAAATTTCACTACTTTTTACTATGTTATTTTACCCATTATTACTTCACGTTTACTGTAATAATAGGTACTTCATAATAAACAACGGTACATTATATTTTTGGTTTAACTTAAGATTTAAGGTATCCAATATAACCTATAGGAGCCTGAATTGCAAAATAATGGCAAAACTTTAAAACATAATGTAATAGATTTTCCTCGAAGTGGAAAATATTGAGTCTCTTTTTAGTGATAATGTCGGCATAGTTTGACATGAAACGGTCACGCAATTTGGCAGCAAAAATGTCGGCGAATAACCCCCCCACGATCACTAGGAGCGCTAGACTGACGACCGAGAGGGATAATAAAATCACGAGCGCCGCGTGCATGTGGCTCAATATTGTTCGTAAACCGACGCACGCGCGGTCCTCCGGCGTAATCCACGACGACGACGGTGGCGGCGGCGATAAACGGTCAACGGGACGTTATCAGAAAAGAAAACTCCTTAAAAAAAACAGTGGTAGTAAAATAATAGTAGTAATAGTTCATTTATTTATTTATATATTTTATATGAGATACAGACTTGCGCGTCCAACACTGAATTAATACAGTGATTTTGTATTGAGTAAACGCGTAATATAAGAAAATAAAAATAATAATAATTTAAACCACGTGGTGTTCACGCCGGGTGAATTGAAATAACTGCAACACCCTACAGTAAAACGCTGCAAGACCTTTGCGACGGCCGATCTCCCGACCTAGTCAAGAGTTCGTATTATCGTAAAAACAGTACGTTCAATTGTGATCTTCGCGCCGGATCGACAGCGACATCATGATAAAGTTGGTATGTATCTATATTATTAGTGTGAAAAACCGTGAGATACTTTAGTGATTCGGTAGTATCGCAAAATCGTATATTTTATATTAACATAATATTTTGAAAATAATAATACCCCGTTGTTTATACAAATAAATTATTGTAGATTTAAGAGTCAGCTGCATTTATTCAAACAGCTGTCGTTGAATCCAAACGGGACAATAATAGGTGTAATGTATTATAGTATAATGGATAACACGTTCTTTCGACTTATACACATAATACTAGCAGACCATTATAATATACATTTTTAAAAACAACCGAGCAAGTCACTCTATAATAGTACGTTATTTGAGCGTACCTCGTCATTTGAATTCAATGATAAATTATTGCTAGCAAAAGACGGTTATGATTTTATGAGTTACGAGACTGCGTGAACAAGCTCTAATTATAACGAAATTTTATAATTTGTATTTAATATTAATATTTAATTATTATTTATTTAATATAATAAAATAACCTGTTACACTAATTATTGCCAAAAATAATGCACATATTATACAATAATATTAATTATAGGTAAACAATATAAATAACTTAAATTTACTAAAATTATTTTAAAATCTTCATCGTGTATTTTGAAATTCAAATAAATTCTTTTTTTTTTGCTTATCAATATTAGTTTTTTTCCAGATTTATTAATAAGTTATAAACATGATTTAATTTTAGATTTTAAATTTAAATTTTACATGTCAATGATTGTAGTTCTGATTTCTAATTTCTATATTATATATGCGTTAAATATAGGATCATTGTTTACACTTTCGTTATGCGTTTTTGTAAAACGGCGCGAGAAAAAAATAATAATTTTAAGTAGTTATTACCTACCGGTAAACAATATTATGGATCTGTAGGCTATTATTCAATTTTAAGTTTATATATAGGTACCTATATATATTCTTTTTTTAATTTTCATATGAAAATTTAATATAAAAATTGTTATTATTTTTTTTTTATAAATTATATAGGTTTAAATATTTTTTTTTTGATTATAACATAATTTTGAATAATATCATTAAAAAAAGTGTATCAAATTTGATATTAATTTTGGATATTTTTAACATTTTATTTCGATGCATTAAATTAATTAAGAAATTGATTTCATTCTCTATTTTTATTAATACTTGCTGAAATATTTCAAGTGGGTGCTATTATTGTTTTTAAATTATAAAAAAATACCAAAAAATCGTTTAGGTAATGAAAATAATATTTTATTTTTAATATTAAATATTGTCAATAATTGAACTCCAAACGTTTAAAATAAGTAAATAATTTCAAATTTCTATAAATATTAAATAGTTCAAATTTTCAAAATATTAACTAAAAATTAGTCTTATATTTTCTATTAATCATTTTATAGTAATTAAAAGAATTAAAAAGTCTTGTACCTATATATACCAAAGTTATATTATAAATATATTGTAGCTTGTAAAATTAGAAATAAACAAAATAATTACATGACATATTATAATAAAATTGGGTTTTTGAATGCGTGATTTTAAAGAGGTCAAGAAAAGAATTGAATAAATTAAAAGAACTATTTCAAGTATTACTTTCGTATGATAAATTATTATTTAAATGAATTCGTAATGATAAGCTTAATTAAAAATTATGTTTTTCGAAATAAATTATTTTAAATATAATTACAACAATTTAAAAAAAAAATTGATAAAAATGTATATTTACAAAATATTGAAACAACTGAAACGAGTATTGGCGTGTTTTGTATATAATAGTTTCTTTTTTCAAGCAGTAGAAAACGAAGTTATCAAAATTGAAATAATCTTAAGTGAATTGCTCGTTCAAATGTCAATATCTGTATCTAGATTTAAATTTGCTACGATTTTTTTCCTGTAAACAATTTTATGTGATTGCGAATAACAATAATAATATCGAGATGGATGATTTTTTTTTGTCCAGCGAGAAACTCTATACCAGGTGTTGTCCAGGCGGAAAAAGGAAGATGACACACTTGTCAACCAACCAAACAAAAAGAAATTGGCCAGGGTCCTCAATCTAATGGACCTGACGGCACTTGGCGTTGGGTCTACGTTGGGCGTGGGTGTTTACGTGCTAGCCGGAAATGTCGCCAGAATAGAAGCCGGGCCAGCCGTTGTGCTGTCATTCGTTTTGGCTGCCTTTGCGTCCGCTTTCGCAGGTGAGACAATAAAAAAAATAAAAACAATTCATGTAAACAACATATATTTTCAAGTATATTTTTGTTGAAACGAATTAAAAATTTCAATGAACCATATAATAAAAAAAAACTGTAGTATAATCTAATATTATAATTTACCTACGTATTTTTTAGTTGATTTTCTAATAAATTATCAATAAACACGACGGAAAGCACTTAAAAAATATTTTCCGTGGAACCAGTTGCACCTGTAAAATAAAAATAAAAATATTTCATCTTTCGTTATCAAAGGTCAACATTTATGTTTGAGCTATCCTATGGGAGATGAACTTTTAGATAAAAATAGCTTATTCATCTAGATTTAATGAAAACTTTATAAATAATAATAATAATTATAATTACTCTAGGACTTAACATTCGAAAGTACCTGTTATTAGATTTGTAATCGTCCCTTTGGGAAACATTATTGACTACTTTTATCACTTCAGAAATTCCATACTAGAAATAACATACCAATATTAACGACTCAACAGCCTAATAACGTACATTATATATAAATATTATATTATCTACAGGCCTATGTTACGCCGAATTCGCAGGGCGAGTGCCAAGAGCCGGGTCGGCCTACGTTTACAGTTACGTCGGAGTTGGCGAATTCGTCGCGTTCGTGATCGGGTGGAATCTGATACTCGAATACGTCATCGGTGAGTGATACTAAGGTTTAGGCACTCTATCGAGCCTTATACAGTATAATTATTTCATCGTAAACAAAGTAATATATAATATATTGATGTGTGAGATTGCGGTAAAATACGATATCTTAGGCTTATTACCGGAATGCACTGTGGGTGTACTCCGATGCACTTACGCGGCAGCGAGTCAGGTTAATTACAACATTATCATACAGTAAACAAGAATGGTTTTCAACCTTATTGGTTTCGAGACCTATTTTCGTTATTGTTTATGTTTTGTGAACCGTAAGTATTCTTTTTATTTTCATAAAAAGCTGATCATTAATATTAATTTATGCCCGTATAGTATCTGTACAAATAAACCAATTTTTAATTAATTTAGTAGTATAATAATTAATATATTTATTTAATTTGCTTAATTCAAGATTCAACTGAATGAAATATATTTTATTACATTTTTTCTTTTAAATAATTTAAAATATATGACGACCCTTTTCTGAAGTTCACGGGACTCAAAATTGGTCAATGCCATACCGAATGAAGAACACCACGGCAAACTGCAGTAAACAATATTAGTTTTAAAAGTTCATATAAAAAGTATTTTATTATATTTGTATCTTAAATCATATTATGACGTATAGAATTTAAAAAAAATGAAGATTATATTATGAAAGTTTTAGATTTAGTTCGAAAATTTCTGTGCTCGCTAAAAATATGAATTAAAGTTTCAGTATTAATTTGATATGACTGTACGTTACAGGTACTGCAAGCGTCGCCAAAGCTTTCAGCAATTACATCGATGCGCTGCTGGACTATCCCGTGAAAACCACGATGACCTATCTCTTCCCCATGAACGTCAGCTTTTTGGCCGACTACCCAGACGTTTTGTCGTTCAGTCTCGTGATACTATTATCGAGTGAGTAGATATTGTTTCAAACGCAAAACACGACAGCAACTTTATGTATTTGCATTGAATTATTTTTTAATTCATATTTAATTTACAGTTATACTGTCATGGGGAGTTCGAGAATCTACAATGATCAACAACGTGTTTACAATCGTTAATTTATTGACTGTGGTCACGGTTGTTGTAACCGGATTGTTTAAAGGTAACATCATATTATTGTATTTTTATGTTAAACGCACGTGATGATGATTGATAATATTATAATGTACATTAATATAATGCTTTTTTTATCATTATGGTAGTTAATTTGCACAACTGGAGTATACCGAAACAAGACATCCCGAAGAGCGCGAAAGGCGGCGAAGGTGGTTTTATGCCTTTCGGGTGGGCCGGAGTGACTGCGGGGGCGGCCAAATGTTTTTACGGGTTCATCGGTTTCGACAGTGTAGCTACTACAGGTAAACGTCAAATATTATAATAAATAATAATAATGATAATGATGTTTTTTTTTGAGCAATAAAAAATTATATACAATTAACAAAAAAGCGGGTAAGTGGGTATCGCTCTGCTGTATATTAGGGGGTGGGGTGGACCTCAGACTATGGAAGGTTAAATTTGAATGCAATGATAGGTATCATTGTATACCAAAAACGATTCTGAACGAAGATGATTTGTCAGTTTAGGATATATTATATTTAAATATTGTCAAATATTCTATTTTGAAACAAATAGTATAGCTTTTATATTATGTTACTATGGTTACTATGGCCAACATTCGCATTATGAGCGTATGAAATTTAATTTAAATTTTGACATATTTCGTATAAATTCGAACTTTAAACACTTATAAAAAAAAATTGTGACTAACGATTTCAGATTTTTTTTTATCACTTTAAGAACAACTTATAAGAAACCTTGTATTAAATTTTCAACATTTTCTGGCCACCCAAAAATTTTTTATCGGCATTTGAAGAAAAAAAAACTTAGAAAAGTCGAAAATTTCAATTGTCTATTAGTGGCTTAAAAATGGTCAAAATATTTTGAAAATTTAACTGTAAAGAGATAACCATAATATAAACATTTGGTGAAAATTTCAAGTATTTACAATAATTCGTTTTTGAGTTACAGCAAAATCAAAAAATCGATTTTGTCGAAAAGTGGTTTTTCCGTAAAATTTCCATTTTTCTGTCATTTTTTTTTTGTTTTTCTCGATTTTTTTGAAAACTATTAGAAAATTTTTATTTTGACTTGACCCCCCTAAAGTACCAACTAGATTCAATTCCCTATTCAAAGAGGGGCTGAAGTCAAAAATCGAAGCATTTTTACTGCCCCAAATGTTGTCGACAGACACAAAAAAAAAAAAAAAAAAAAAAAACACACATCATAGTAAAAACTAAAAGCAATACATTCATCACTTCGTTCAGAATCTAAAAAAGATTAGTATGTATTAATGTTGTATTGTATCGTCTACCATTACGAATAAAATCCTTGTTTTGATAAATGAGAGTCTTAATAATAACAATAATATTATATTATTTAATAATAATAATAATTTGATTATCTAATTATAAATAATATAAAGTAATAAATTAAAATATTATTGGCGAATCTTTATCGAATAGGATTTTCTGTGACAAATTATTATAACTTTTGTGTTGTTTTTTTTTTGTGGTTATTTTGGAAAAATATTGATTATTATTCCGATAAAAGAATGTGTTTCTTTTGTACACAAAATATTATTTTTATTATTCAATTGGCTCTAAATGGTTTCTTTAATAGTTTTTCATATCTTTTTCTAGTATTTTTTATTTTTATCACCATTAAAATGTTGCTATATTTAAGATACTATTCAAATAATTACTATATTTTAAAGTAAATCTTAATTAAATCTAATCATTATACTTAAATTTTAAGTATCAATGATATGATATATTTTATTCTTTAAGCAACAAAATCTATTTATAACTTTAAATAATTATTTTCTGTTCACAGGAGAAGAAGCAAAAAACCCAAAACGTGACATCCCATTGGCCATCATATTGTCGTTGACCATCATAACTTTTGCATATTGCTGTATTAGTTCAGTTTTAACTCTAATGTGGCCGTATTATGATCAGGTAATGATCAATTTTAAAACCAAACTCACCTGTTGTTTATAGTATACTTTTGCGGTTTAACTTTTTTTTTATACACCTAAATATCAATATAAAAATGTACTTATTCATTGGAAATAGTAATATTGTAAATATTAAAGTTCTTTAGCTATTTTTTATGTCAATATTATTGCATTTCCTACGGTAAATTAGGTAGTTACAAGCAGAGACGGACAGTATTTCAATTAAATATACTTGAAATGTATGTAAGTGTATTTTGTATTTTTTAATTGTACTGTACAAGCTAGTTAGTAGAAGTCAATAATGAATATTAGTTTTCCTAATATTTTAAAAATTTTTAGGTATTTAAATAGAATATAATAATCCTATATCCCATATTATTATAATATTATACAATTAATTTCTTAATTTTTATTGATTTTAAACCTGATAAATATTTTATCTGTTAAAATAACACTTTAGTCTATATTGACTTCAATTTTTACTCCATGACCTGTGCTTTTATTATGATTGTTTCATAATCAAATACGAATATAATAAAAAAATTATCAAATTTAATTTAAAAACAACGTTGTTAGACCGCATACTTAAGGACAGCGCTTCATATTATTCTTATCGCTTTAATATTGTTCTGATTTGTAACAAAACTACTAACGGATCTCTAATATTTTACTTCGAACTATAAATATTTTCACTTATCACACGTTATAGGACATTGATGCGCCGTTCCCGTACGTCTACGATCATCTTGGTTGGACGACGTTGAAATTGATTGTTTCATCCGGCGCTATATTTGCTATGTTTGCCAGGTAAGAACACGTTTGTCAAGAATCTCAGTGATGATTTAATCGCGAATACTACGAAATTTACAGTCTCTTAGCAAGCATGTTCTCGATGCCGAGGATTCTGATGACCATGGCAGAAGACGGTCTCATGTTCAGCATGTTCGCGAACGTTCACCCGAAGTTTAAAACACCTCTATTGGCCACTCTGTTGTCGGGTTTACTCGCGGGTAAGTATTATGTTATTATATTATATTAACACGGTCGGCACGTACAATATTGACCCTGTTGTGCATCTATAAACGACCCCCTTCAGGTATTGTGACGGCGCTCTTAAACCTCGATCAGCTGATGAACATGATGTCGATCGGCACGTTGTTGGCGTACACGATAGTGTGCATCTGTGTGCTGGTGTTACGGTACAAAAACGATTCGGACGTCGACGAGTCTGCGGACAAGCAAGGAAACGACAAACCGGAGTCCAGCGGATTTTTAAAGGCGGTTGGAAAGTACTTTAATCTATCCAACGTCAAAAACGCCAACAAAGACACTCAGATCGTGGCCACGACCATTATCATATTGTACAGTACGTTTTGAAATGGCATAGTCCGTCGAAAACCGATAAATAATATTTTTTTATAAAACAATTATTAACACGTCGTTTGTACTCTGACAGTTTGCACGTCGGCGCTGTTTAGCTTCATAACTGTACAACAACAGTGTGTCACGACCGTCCATCAGTGGTGCAACGAAAGCGACAGCAACAGTACGATTTTTCAACCGGATTGCATAAAAAACACCAGCAACGACAAACTTTTTGAACACAAGTGTGTTGAACACAGCATCGCTAAGTACACTAGTATCGTTTTAGCAATTGGGTTGTTGCTTTTGCTCCTGTTACTGACTAGACAGCCCCAATCGAATAAAAAACTTTCTTTCAAGGTACAAAGTGTTATTGAATTCCTTTATAAATTGTATGTAGTTAAATACTGACACGGTTAAAAAATTTTATAAAAATAAACAAGGTCACATATCATTAATAAAAAAAAATAAAATAAACGGAAAAAAGTCGAAAAAATGTCTGTATACTGTATAGACTTACAATAGCAAAAATAATAGCATACAAATAAATGGTTAAGGTTTTAAGTATTTATGGTCATTAATTTTAAATTACAACCAAATCATATATTGTTTTATCAAAAACTAGTGTTTCGTAAATATTTTGTATTTTTGTACTTGTGGTTATTTTGAAAAGTAATGCATTTTCAAAGAATTTTTTTTTTTTTGCAAAAAGTAAAGTTATAACAGACAGAAACAATATTACTATTAAACCAAAACATTTATTACTCCACTCTGAAAATAACAAAGAAAATATACACATTTTCGTAAATATAATATAGTTAATACAATAAATGTAAATATAAATAGACAATTAGACATAATATACATACAAATAATATATATATATATATAATAATTACAATTTACAATATAATATGTAAATTTATTTATATAATATATCGTAAGGATTTATTTTATAAAAAAGCAAAATTTTTTTAATATGTTCCGTTTTCGCAGGTCCCGCTGGTTCCGCTCATACCATGCATTAGCATCTTGATGAACGTTTATTTGATGATGAAACTCGACGTGATCACCTGGATTCGTTTTAGTATTTGGTTACTGATCGGACTATGCGTGTATGGACTATACGGCATGAAAAACAGTGCTGAAGGCTTGAGACGGAGAGCGGAGACGAAAAGTCAGTTGAGTTCTGCCGAGCCGGTAAATAATCAGATTTCTGCAATGAATTTATAAACACGCGTTACGACACACGCATTGTGGTGATAAGGTATAGACTAATATCTATTTCAAACCCAGATTAAAACCATCCGTTATGCGAAAAAACGTCTCTTTTTCTTACACACTGCACGGGATAATACTGTCGTTCATAAAATATTTACTTATACCTACCAGTATTACGTTTTGTACCTACGTCTTACAAATAAATATTTTATATACGTGTCTGTTGAACGGCTATATATTATTATAATCCGATATTCTTGCTCTCGTGTTTATAACTACCTATCGTCCCATTGCAATCCCTCAATCATATTCTATAGTAGAAGAGTAACGCGGCTTCGAGTCTGGAACCACTACCTACAGTATATTTCTCCTCTCTGACATTTTTAAATCGTTCTGACCTGTATTCCTAAGTGAATTTAGTGTTCACGGATTTTTCCAATGTGACTGAGTGGATCGTGTTTAACTGGTAAAAAAAATATCGATCTCTTAAAAATATATCACCATTATGTATTGGCTACATTTTTTCCTTATTTATCGTCACCATTATACTTCTATTTGGGGTGCTCTCTCGCACAGTTTTTTGTCCTATCCCTGTGTTTCTTAAAGAAAAATTTCATCATATCCACTAATTACGTTTTTTTTTATAAATTCTACCTTTTCTATTCTTCTGCATTTTTACGTGTATTAGTTTTACATATTATGATGGTATTTTTCTACAATTCAACATTATATGATACCAATGTAGTATTCTAACAAACACTTGTTCAACTTATGTTTTATTGTATTACAAATAAACGCAAACATTAATAATTAATAATAATAATAATAATAATACAAATATGAAATACATTTAGAAATATAGGCAAAACTGTATCCCTGCTGAAAATCGTTGTTTGTATTTTAATTTTTTTAAAAATTCATTGAATTTTAATTCAACGTGCCAGTTACAATAATTTACTCAATAACGATACCAACAATGCGAATTTCTATGTTTTTATTTTATCAAAATATTTTATATTATATATTTAACAAATAAAATATTAACGTAATTTTTTGTATATTTTATACGTGATAAAGGTTGCAAAAAATAATGAAATTGCGCAACTCAACAGTTCTCGAATAACTTTTTAAAAATCATAAACGGAAAAAATGTTTCACTAGTGAAATAATTTGTTTCCACAGTTTTATTTAAAGTTATATAATTATTTAGAATTTTTTGTAATTACTTATTGATATGAACGTATTATATCAAAATATTTATTTTTGTATCTAGAATACGCATTTGTTACCAGCATAATATAACGTAATTTATTATTAAGTATAGTATTTTCATATTTTATGTAAAAATATATTATTATTACTTTCCTTTATAGCCAAAGATATAACAAAAATAGTGAAGTCAAATGATTTGACCAAAACTATTTTATTCTTTATAAATATTTATTATATTACTATTATAATATTATTTATTAGGTATATAATATTTGCTTATACAAGGTGATCCATGTTATCCCAAGGTGACAACACTTAAATACATCACATTATAATATTATATTTATTATTAATAATATTTTATTGAAGTTGTTAACTAAAAAGTTGAAATTATCTATTTTATGACATTATAATAATATGTAAATATCATTGTAAAATATTTGTAAATACATATAGGTACAAATAAAATAAAATTACATTTTGTGTCTTCATATTTAAAAGAAAAGTTTTTGAAAATACTATCATTTACCGTAAAAACATTAAATGACTTTCTGGATTAAAAAAAAACTTTGTATAATTTTATACAAAGATTTTGTTAAGCAACGTTCACCGGAATAGTGCCAAAAGCTGGTTTTGCTGGAGTTATTGTCCAATTCTGTGAGTAAGTTTATCGCGTTCATATTCGTTGAAAATATCTACTTATCTAATATCTCATCTGCCGTTTATTTAATCGTCAATATAGAGTAATATTGATATCTTATAATTACGTATATCGACAGAAAATAAAATATTAATTATAATATTAATAGTAATGGTAATTAGACCAAAAATAACTAAAATTATCATTGATTATCATTGCGCGTTTGTCACGGGGATATAGGTATGTAACTCATACGACATCCATGAGTGTAGGGTTCATAAGAAATTTAACCTCGTTAGTTCAAATCCGATTGATAGATAGATAACAACACTGTTATTGTCTTATTGACTAATTGTAAAACCTTAGTTTAACAGAGTAAAATATTAGTCAATACAATTTATATGATACATAATTAATTTAATTGTGTGTAACTTTGATCTATATCTATTGAAAAAAAAAAAATCAAAAAACTGGACAGCCCAAAGAAGTAACATGGAACGTCCGAATGTTTTCTAGTATACTCATTGACTCTCTGCTCGATTATTTTGACTTTGCATCATTGTCGTCTCGATCGGCGTAATCAAAAATAAGTGTTTTCGCAGGTACAGCACACGGGTACGTATCGGTATAAAAAAAATTACAACGGTAGTTTGTATGTGCATCGTGTGCAAAATAAAAACGAATTGCACAACAAAGAATGAAATTAAAAAAAAAACCTGATATTGCAATAAGTATTGAAAATGATAATTACGGGTTACCGAGACAGGTAATAATATTTGTGTGACGAAATCCACGTCGATGATGTTCTCCTGATATTTTATAACTCACTAGGCTATTATAGTATTATGTAACTGCAGTATACATACATAAAGGCGATTGTAAATTGCAGATTTTAGTGGATTTAGCGGGGGCGTCGTATAACAGGTATAGTTTGAATAGGCACCGAAACCGCGCGTATGATCTGCAGTTACACTCTAACTATAGTAAAGTTTTGTATGTCTACGATTATGAACTGCTGTGTTATGTTTAGTAATAAGCCGGCTGGTTGAACGATTGGTGGGGGACGCAATATACATAATATATATTTATCAATTTCTTCGTCTACTGAAGTGCGTCTGCATGATAATCTTGTGTGCAATAATTACTATAAAAGCAATAATTAAACTGTATTTAATTGAATGGCATGTATGTCATATGACGAGTTAAATTTCCAAATGTAAACTTATCGCACTGTTCGCATTCGATGGCGGCTAATAATGATTGTCCAATATCGACATGCGGTCGGAAGATAACGCTGTCAATATTATTTAAACAATTATTAAGAGGACGCCATACCCGCATGTGTTGTCTCTGTCTTACTAACGTACATCATAACAAATTTTCGTTCAGTAGAATACATTTTGTGACGTTAGCTTTAATATTAGAGTAAATTTACTTATTATCAAATTTAAAGGTAAGAATATTATCTAGACAATGACATATGATTTTATTGATATTATCATTTTAAAGTGAGTTATGAACATTTTAATGTTGTTATATTTTACATAGCTGTAACTCACTTTAAAATAATAATATCAATGAAAGCATATGTCATTGTCTAGATAATATTCTTACCTTTAAATTTGATACTAAGTAAATTTACTCTAATATTAAAGCTAACGTCACAAAATTTATTCTACTAAACGAAAATTTGTTATGATGTACATTAGTAAGACAGAGACAACACATGCGGGTATGGCATCCTCTTAAGCGTGAAAAGATTCTGTGGGTTCTACATTGACGAAATAATCAATTTTAAAGTTTATCTAAAATGACTGTAAAACTGTACGATAATAATAATAATATGTATGCAGAATGCTGGACGACGGACGTGTAACAGTAAATAAGCTATAACGTCATAATGAAAAAGAAGTTTTCTACTACCGAGAAAAAAATTGGTTTAACGTCAGCATTTTTATCGATATCATATAACGATTTAAATACAATAAAATATACTTTTATGATTACATCCGGATATTATTTTAAACATAAACTTTTGATGTGTGGTAATATTTTTATTCAAAACAAAATGCATGTCAAGGGTATAAAGTTATAAAACTCCTGTCCTGTTCTACGACCAAACACAGCCCCCGTAAAGATAAAGTTATATTTGTGACACATAGCAATTTATGTAATACCTACATAATATGTTTTTGACACTTTTTCATATTTTATAACAGTTCATAATAATGAAAAGTTCTTTTTTATTTACGTAGCTAATTTTTTTTATTATTTTAATTTTTTTATTTAAAAAATACATTTTACTCAAAGTATATAGTGTACAAATAAAAATAAAACAATATATAAATCAGTATATCCAATACATTCGATATCAATAAAAATATTCAAAGTATTATTTATCTATTAATATCTAAATGATATATCTTTATTCCAAGTGTACAAAATAGTTGTATATAACACATACATATTATAATCTGTAGCTAATTTAGTTTGCTATAAATAATAACCACTTAATGAAAACTATAGTTATTTTTACTGATAAGATAAACTTAACTAATTGTTTTCAATATATAATGTAACAATAGGTACATATGTTATAATAGCCGTTAATAATATATCAATTACCGTAAACTAATTTTTACCTATTTATTATTGCAATATTTCTTAAAGTTATTTTATTATATATAAAACCTTAGTGAATAAGTTGTCACTTTAGCAATAAATTTAAATTACATTATAGATCAAATGGTTATTAAAAACATTGCAAAGGAAAGTATTTCCTTATATTTATTTTAATGATGTATTATTTTAGATTCTGAATGGAGTGATGAATGTATTGATTTTACAACGATATGTGTTTTTTTTTTGTGTCTGTGTATAGCATAACTAGTCGAAATAATGCTTCAATTTCAAACTTTGGGGGTGGTTTTCGATGAAAAAGTGGATATCCTTGGTGCATTATAGAGGTTAAAAGTAAACATTTTCCAACAGTTTTAAAAAAAATCGAGAAAAACAAAAAAAAAAAAAAATGACAGATAAACGGGAAATTTTACGCAAAACCAGTTTTCAACCAAATCGATTTTTTTATATGGTTGTAATTCAAAAAACTAATCACTGTAAATACCTGAAATTTTCACCAAATGTTTATGTTAGTGTTCTCTATACATCGTTACAATTTCAAAGTATTTTGACTTTTTTTGAGCTATTTATAGACAATTGAAATTTTTAATTTTTTTAAGTATTTTTTTTAAAATGACAATACAATTTTTTTGGCCGGCCAGAAATTCTTTAAAATTTAATACTAGGTTTCCTATAAGTTTTTCTTAAAGTGATAAAAAAAATCCGAAATCGTTAGTCACAATTTTTTTTTATAAGTGCTAAAAGTTCGAATTTATACGAAATATGTTAAAATTGCGAAAATTTGTAAGTCATTTTGTGGTTGAAAAATCGTAAAATTTTTTTCTTTTATAACTAATAGTTTTGAAAATTTAGTACAAGGTTCTCCATAAATTTTTCTTCAAATATCTGTAAAAAAAACTCTACCGGACTAAGACAAAAAATTGTTATGAGTGTTTGAAATTTAAATTTTTACAAAACCGCGTTAAATAACGGTGGTCCCTGGAAAATTTATTTTTTTAATTTTTCAACATCGACTACATGGTTAGCAATTTTTTAAGAGTGTACTTACTTAAATTAGTTAAATATATTATATGTTGATATTTATATTAAATTTATATTAAATTACATTTTACTATTCATTTATTTTAACTTTAAAAATTGTAATCATTGCAAAAATGACAAGCAATATTCAAAACTTAGTAGGAACACCAATCATAGGTCATCGATCTAAGACAGCATATAAAAATCGAAAGTGATCAGGATATTTTGCACATTATTGAATTATTGGTTGAATACAAAATAAGTGGCAAACATCTACACTGGATATGTTTCAAGGGCGTTCATAATTAAATTTTAATGTTTAGAATGAATATTATATTATATCTTATCATATTATGTATATACTTCTACATTTTCTTATAGTTGCCTGTTAAATGTAATAATATTATATTATAACAGTATTTCGATATTTTAAATATAATATTAAGCGCCGATATACAAGTAATTTATGTAGATTGAAGTCGATAAAATTATAAGAATATTAATTTATTAAGATCATTTATTATTATTATATTAATGTATTATTCGAAAAAAGGTTTAAAGTGTTGAAAACAAACTAAAAAATAATATACTTTCACTTTTATTAATTCATTGTTAATAATTTTACGCATAGTATAGTTATTCAAGTAAATTGCATGACATCTGTTTTCGCTTTTTACGGTGGTCAGATTTTGTTTTTGACCCTTAGGAAAATTTTAAATGTGGTTAGATGGAATATATTTATATTATATTTAAGTAATATATTTTAATATAATAACATATTTTTATGTGCATTTGTGTTTAAAATAATTTTAGCAAATATGGAACTCATCATAATATCACTTTTATAATGTAGCTTATGCCAGATAGACTTCCGAAAGCTTGACAAGTTCTAAGTTTGATAAAAAAAATTTAATTATTGCACGTTGGTTTTGTAATTTAGCCTAAAGAATTCAAATTTATTTAAAATTGAAAATTTAATCAATAAAAGTTTACATTTTATTTATTTTAATATACATATATTTCGTTACTTTTAGTGTATGAACATTATACTAAATTTTAATTTAACGATGAACCTCAAGTACAAGACTCGGATAAGGTTCATTGAATGGCTAATATGTGGTTAGTATCTTTAACTTTACATAATTTTAAACCAAATACGTCGTAAACACTTGTGCGTGAACTCGTGGACATAATATAATACCTACCGAATAGGTTTTTCAAAGAGTAAATTGTACTTCAACTATCAGCTTATGACGAGTGTGGCTAGTATTTTTTTATTTCATGTACGCAATTAAGTAGTATGTTTTTTCGCAGTGATTACACATTATAATTCGTATAGAGTTATTATTATTTTCAAAAATGTGTTCTGTTTTTTTTTTTATTGCAATAAATCTACTCGGCATGTTTAATTAATAATTTACGTTATTATAGTGATCAATACACGTGTTCATGACATGTAAACACTTGTCGATGTGCATGTCTTATGTGCTATATTAAGTAGAACATTATAAAACTAGGTATAACTGCAACTCGTTAAATAATGGGAATTCATGCATTTATGTGATTGGCAGAAACGAATAACCAAAGTGTTCAATTCTTAATTTCAGATATTGGAGTTAATATTAAATTGCAATAGAATTTTTTTTAATTTTAAAACTTCCTAGGTATTAAATTTATATATCTATATATTTATCATAATTATAAAAGTTGGATTAAAATTTACATTCTCTTAACTTTTTGATTTCTTTTTAGTCGTTTTATTAATTTATGGTTTTTAATATGTATACGGTTATAAATAGAAATATTTTTTTACATGGCATCGGCCACAATAAGGAAAGAAATTAGTAAAAAAATCAGAAAGTTACAATTCAAATTAAATAAAAACCTTTTCACTACCTATCCTGTTGTTTGAATATTAAACATGTAAAATTATACATAAGTCGAAATCATATTCAAACATATCGTTGGTTTCCTTGTCTATTTAAAGTTATATGTATACTTTCATTAGTTAATTAGTTATAACTCGGGTAAAAGTGTTATTTATTTGACTGTAGTTACTTATTGTATTTTACATTTTCAACTGCGTTGGTCTATGTAAAATGGTAAAATTATTAGTCTTCATCATAATTTTTGTAAATTAAAATAAATTATAATTTAGTATATTTGGAATATTTCAGTATATTATTCATTAAAATTAAAAGATGTCTTAATATTATCATAATATTATGATTATATAATTTCTCGGATTTCTCTTTTTATTCAAATTTATTATTATATTAATTCCTATTAAAAATATTAAATCTTAAAATAATACAACAGTAAGTTATAATTTATTTCGTCTGTGATTTTATCAAATGTATAATATAATAGATTTCAAAGAACAATGAGATAATATAGTTTTACAAAGATGACTTGATTTCCTCGTAAACACTTTAGTTGGGGTAGGTAAAAATTAAAAACAAAAAAACTCCAAACTAGAAATAGGTAACGTCCAAAAAATTTTAAGCTTATAAATATTATTTAAGAGTTATGGCATAATATACCACTACAGTATTAACCGTACCTATACAATTTACATAAATTCAAATATTTTTATTAAACACTGAGTCTATGTGTGTATAAGATAAATATCTGCTTAATAATTATTTTATTTTTAATTTATATTTTTTAAATTTTCCAGAACATTTAGATCGGTGATATTGAATTGAGTCCGTACAGATAAAATGTCATAACTACCTACATAGTAAAATTCACTCAAAATTAAATCCTTTTTTTCATTCGGGACAGCCAAATATTTTTATTCTTGTTAACACTTTTATAAATATATAAAGCAAAGTAAAAATACTATGTAAAGAAACATTAGAAAAACAAAAATGTTTACGGGAGTAGAAAAACAAATATATAAATAAGCAAATTTGGAAATTTAACATTTTAAAATCTGTATCATTTAAATTTTTACTAATCAATATTTAATATTTATTGACATTATTATACTACACATAATAATAATAATTTTTATTATTTTAAAAATATTATTATATCACACAATTCACACATAATTATTATTATTTTAAAAACATTATTATATTATACAATTTACACATAATAATTATTATTATTATTATTAAAAACAATGTAAGAATCAATATACCTGTATCAATAATCAGTGGCGTAGCCAGGATTTTTTTAGGGGGGTTTTTTTTTAGTAATAAAATAAAATAAATCCACAACCGTATTGAAATAATAAAATAAATGAATGATTATGATTATTATCACCAGTGCAGTCGATAACGTGAATACAGCATAACAGAATACATTTCATCACGATTAAATGATTGTATTTCTATATTATAAAAATTATATTTTTGATAAAAATACGGCCGAAGGGGGATTTCAACCCCCCAAACCCCCCCTGGCTACGCCACTGTCAATAATAGGCTGAAGAGACTCAATTCAAACAACCTAACAATATTGGTCGGACTCAACTTCGATAACTCAAAAGTATTTTCGGGACTCAATTCAATGTCAGCCATTTAGATAAACAATTTTTTCAAGTAATATTTGTTTATTCTTAATTTTTAAAATTATTTAAATACAGTAATCCAGTCATTGCTAATTAAATAATAATGTAGACAATTCGGGTTGGCGTAAATGTAATATGTCATGTGGTAATACACAATCATATGTTTTTGTTTTTTTGTAATTAAAATCAAAAATATATCAATAATGAATTCACAGTAAAAGTCGAATCCATGTACAATAAACATGGTTTGTATACGACGTGACCCAGTTCTCAATAATTTAACATCACATTAAAGTCGGGGTTTGCGCAAAAAATTTAAAAAAACATTTATACTACAAAATATAATAATAATAATAACGCGTGGTTCGATAATTTGATATGTAAACGGTCATTTTCTTATTTAATTTATAATATAAACAAATAATAATAGAAAAAATTTAAAAAAACGTTTCTCTGCAGCGCCAGCACTAAAAAAATAATAATAATAATATCTGCATTCATAGTAGAACGGACATGAACGCAATGCACGTGCGGCGCAACAATTTCGGTGAATCCTTTGCTCACCTGGAGCGCTCTAATAGACAGATGGCTAGGCGGGATAATAAAAACGACGAGTTCGCGTGCACGCGGCTCATAATTTATTATTCGTTTACGGACGCGCGCGTGGTCTACCCGCGGTTAACGACGACGACGACAACAACGATCACGGACGTCATCATAGAAAAAAAAAATCCCAAAACCCCTAAACGAATAATCATAATCAAATAATAATTATTATTTAAACCGCGGGCTGTCTATCATTCGAATCTAAAACTACAACAAACACGACGATATAACGATATATCGTGCGCCGACATCTACTGTGATCGATCGTCGATTGTAAACACCGCAAATAATTTAAACAATATAAATTCGTTTTGGAATCAAAAAAATAGCCGTCCATCGAGTGCCGCAAGACCCCGCTGATACATAAGCGCCACTCGTTCTCGCGAATCGACCGGCAGGAAGTCGTCTCGCCGTCTTCAGTCCGTCGTCATAACATCTGACCGTGAAAACGGTAAATCCGAACAACTGTGATCTACGCGCCAGATCGACGACGACGACGACGACGACGTCATGGACGGCTCTTGGTGGAACTCGGTATGTATATACAATTAGACATTAATATAATATGATAAACGTAAATTTTATTACAATCGAATATCAAGAAACACGATTTTGGAATCGCGTGTACTTGCAGTAAAACGTCTAAGTACCGACCACTCTCGATTGCTGATATTTTGTCCAATATTTTAAGGCATTCGTTATTCAGACGGTTAAGTTAGTAAAAAAAAAGTCCATGATTCGGAAAAATCCGTCTGAAGAGATTTCACTGTAGAAGCGTAGATATACGTATAACTTATGTGTTGCATTGCACTACATTAGTCATCAGAAGCTCAACGATATATTGTGTACTGAAAAATAACCTATTGCCAATCCTAAAAAATTATCAAACCTTATTCACTACCTCAATGGTTTTAAATCTTTTTTTTTACGGTGGACTAAATCTGAATATGTTTTGGAATCGTGAGCCAAAATTTTTTTTAAATTTTTTAATAATAAATAAATAAATTTAAACCAATGAAAACTAGTATATTATTTTCAAAACATTAATTAGCTTGGCCGTAGGTTAGAGACACTATAAAGTATCAATTACAAAAATTCTACTTTGGTCAATAGAGAAACTCCTTAAAAAAAGTCACCGATAAGAAATTAAGCAGGGAACTAAGGAAGTATCGTAAATCGTATGACTTCTCTGCACGGTAGAGATTTTGTTTAAACAAATTGAATACAAAATAGATAAGTCGCTCATTTTTAATCGCAAACTAATAGGACTTAGATCCCCTCTTATTTTAATTTGTGTATATAATATATTTATTTAAAGAATAAATAATATATAAATTTTAAAATCCATGAATTTAAATATAAATAATATTGTTATCAAATAGTATCTCTAATATTTTGTGAATTATAATCTACGTATATTATGCACTAAAATTAAATTTTTTCTAAAAAAAAGTTTAGCCGGGAGGAACCATTTCAGATTTTTGGATCCATGCCTGATCACTTTGATATTATATTCTTAACTTATACACTATACATTACAATATAGTCATACAAAAAGCCTTTTTTATTTTTTAATATTTTATAATAGTATATTGAACGAATTATTAAACTGTTGACATATTATTTACTCGTGAGTGAGTCGTGTGTAAATATGTCATGCATTTCTCTCTATGTATATATTATATATATATGTATGTATGTGTGAGTGTATTGCATATAATGCATCAAGTATTAAAGATTAACTGTATTTATTTTCGACTATATACACGCATTACCGATAAGAGTCAAGTACGAATTTTCTATAAAATTACAAGTATCATCAACGTTAATCTTAAGTAAACTATATTTTAAATATTTTAGAACGTTGTTTGAAATATTATAGTATAGTTAAGCATAAAAATCGTTAAATCCGATTACTCTGTTGGTCATTTAGTTTTTGTAATTAATTTTTTTTTTTATATATTTATATATATCTCAGTCTTCATTTTTTTGTAACGTCTTAATTATTTTTTCTTTTGATTGTGTTTGTTTTATTTTATACTTTGTGTAATATAGTAAAAATAACGACAGTTTAAATCAATAATTTTTTTTATGCAAACAAACTTATGTATGTTCGTACTAGAATGTATACCAAAGTATTATTTTATAAAGTTTATATAATAATTGACAGATCAATTATTTTTGTAAAGTATTTCATACCTTGTTTTTACGTATAATAGGACTATTTTTGAAAAATAAAAAATAAAATTATCTTATTATTTTAGTCGTTTTGAATTAGGAGTAGAATGATAACATAGACGTATTATAAGATTAAGTTTGTAATCAAGGAGACGTTTTGAGTTTTCAAGTTTAGAATTTTTTTTTTCAAACTATTCGTGATTGGTATTAAACAAAACATTTTCGTACGACTTGATCGAGTTGTTATTTCTTACGTCACATAGTATAATATTATAGGCGTCGATTCGTGTATTACAAAAAAAAAAAAAATTGCTACATTTCTTATATTTTATATCATACACAAGTCAAGATGTAGGATTATATTGTATAGATTAGATATAGATACATTAGTGAGCATAAGTTGCTTATTATATTGTGCCTAATATTATTGTTAGTGGTCAGAAACACATACGAAACAAGATAAACAAATTATACACCATCGTATTATAATTTATAGTAATACTCAGTTTAATGAACCATTGATTCTGACATACAGAAGTGTTGTTCGCAATATTTAATCTTCAATTGTTAAATAAATATGAATTACTTAGCATTAAAATCATAATAATATAATATGGTGAATGCGTAACAAAATTATTAACAATGTAAAATATAATATTATAATATTTTATAATATTTAGATAATGTTTCGACAAATAAAAAACACTTATATTTTATTTTCCGATAAAACTGTTATGTAAAAAACACCAGTAGTATTTTAAATATTTAATAAATGATTATTTGACAGAAATTATGGATAATATTATTTTCCAATTCATTCAAAATATTTAACATATGAATTTACTTTTTAATCGCAATATATATGTCTGTATATTGTATATACCAGAATAGTATAGATAATAATTATTTCAATACCCCTTAAGCTTTAAGTTGTGTTCTTTAGTGGTCCAGACTATATTTATGCATAGTACATAATAACCATATACGTGATGGAGTTTTTTTTTTAAATAATTGCGATTCGTGAATATTGCACGTAAAATTAAAAACGTTTTTAACGAGAAAATTCTCTATAATATACATTTTCTTACGAAATATTTGTAGACATATTTTGTTACACAATATTTTGCACATATCGTATCAGATAGAAATAATATGTTTGATTAAATATAAAGATCTACTGAAATATTATGTTTTAACGATACATTCTCGACAGATTAACGGATTCAGGTATGTTCAGTTTTAGCGAAAACATAGTTGTTTGTTCGTAAACAAAAAATATGTTTCTAATTTATCGAAAAACAACATTTATCTGTTCAAAGTAAATTGTGAAACAATTTATCATTCACTTTTATTTCACTCACGCACAATTTCAAAATTATTTTGTTGCCAAAAACGAGTATCTATATTATTAAAACGTCATATTCGCGAATATTTCATTTTGATTGTCTATGTAATACGTACAAGAGATCAAAGCCGTTAATTTTTTACGTCAAATATTTACAACATAAAGTGAAACTTGTTCACTATAATTTGTTTTAATTAGCATATTTTTTCAAGCGAATAAACGTCTCCTAGCACACATAGTATAAGGACAAATTATTCTATGAATCGTTAGAATTTACGTTGTCGTCATGTATATGGGTTTTACCCAAAACAAAATTATACAGTTTAATAGTATTTTTTATACCCATGAAAGTATGTATAATATTATATTTTAAGCTGGATAATTTTTGCACAATAAATCTTGTAGGTGTATATGATTAGCGTTTTCATGGAATACTTATTTACACTCCGAAGCTATATAATACGTCGCGTTGGCTATTAAACACGTATAACCTACTTATACCTACCCCAACCCACGTCCATATATCGTTACATGTAATGTTTGCGTCTGAAATTATAATCTACAGTAGAGCAAGTAGGTTGTATCCAAATAGAACTAATTCAGAATTAAACAAAGATAATTTTCGATGGCTATCGATATAAATATATTCGATAAACAAAATAATATAATATTAATCATGATAATTTGTATTTTCAATATACTACAATAATCATTGTACAATTTTGTGTAAATTTTGTGTAGATAGACAACAGCTTTGTATAATTGTCAGATATTGCTAATTAACTTTTTTTTTTATATGAAAGAAAAATAATAATTATATCTTACTCGTATACTATGATTATTTATTTTATTGCAAATAATATTGTACGGTAATTTGTATAAGCAGCTTAAATTTGTCTTTTTAGAATACATATGGTTTTGTTCTAAAGTAACATATTAAAAAACTGAGATCAATGAGGGTTATAAAATATTTCTCTCTATTTTAAAGTAAAATGCGAATCTGTTGATTCCAAGGCACATGATCCGTGAGTGTATTTTTTATTTTAAAATGACAATAACACCAAGCGTTTTAACTAAAACTTAAATATTTATATATTTAATAAATTATTATAATGAATTTTCAATGAATAATAATATTAACCGTGATTGAACGTGGTTTTTCATTACAACATGATTTACGACGTTTGATACACAATCGATGTCGATAATTTATTGATATTATATTATGGTAGCCGGGTGCATGCCGCTGTCTACAGTTACTGGATAAATTAGATGCTTGCTTAATTTATGTCTTCTCGGAGACAAATCTGTGCAGAGAAACCAAAAATCAAACAAAGCTTGGCCGTCATCTTCTTTTAATATAGCGATCGAATAAGTAGATATGATATTAAGATATTATTATATGTTTATATTCGTTTACTTTTACCTATACTATTCTTTAAGGTACAACTATTTGAATGACCGTGAATAAAAACGGAATTTTATTCGTTTTCTTGGCATTAAACGTTACTATTTATAACGCGTAAAGTCTGCAAGGACGGGCCGAAATCACCTTGAGCAATATTCTGCTACACCAAGACTAGTAATTACTTAGATACTTATATTATAGGTTAATTGATCAGCAAACAAACGGAGTTTGTTGAATTAATAAACGGACGGACGATCGAAATCAGACGATACTACAAATTCAGAAACCTGTCCGATGCTATACTATTCACCTTTAAGAGGACGCCACACCCTCATGTGTTGTCTTCGTCTTACGAACGTATAACATGACCAATTTTCGTTCAATAGGACCAAATTTGTGTGTTTAGCTTAAATATTAGAGTAAAATTACCTATTATCAAACTTTAAGGTGAAAATATAATCTATGTTCCCTCGTTGGTTTATTACGATTTTTTATTTTTTAAGCAAGTTGTGAGTATGCAAAATATTTTTATTTAAAAACGCTCATCATTGAATACTACAGCGATGTACTTTAGAATTATGCTTTTGGCGGGTATAGGGTAAGCTGATAATTGTTTGCAATATGTTTAATATAATATTGGAGAGGATTAACTAGAGAATCCTTTATAAGATCTTGTAAATATCCCTTAAATCTTTTGGGAGGGAAGAGGCTGCAGCCCTCATATAACTGTGTTCATATAATATTTACACATGTCACACATTTAGCTCTTACAAAAATATTAAAAACAATACTTTGATGTAACCATTTGATAATACGTGTAAAATATATGAAAATAACAATTAATTTTTATATTTTAATCAAAACTGCTAACAAACATTTAATTTTCAGAACATATAGTATTTAGAAGCTGAAATAATATAAAATATATTGTCACTAATCGCTAAATTTTTTTTTTTAAGCAGTATAGCCACTGTTAGCCATTACAGTATTATACGTACTATAATTCACCATAACAAACAATAACACACGACTATAATAAATAAACACAAAATATAAAAACACAGCATCTGCGAATCACAATACGTGTATATCTATTAAGGGCAATGATTATCTGTCGACGCGACGTTATTCGTATAGGGAAAAAAAAATCGAATCTCTAATGCGTAATAAAATAATATTATAATATGTGGGATTTCAGCAAAACACTCCAGTCGACTATTTACTATATCAGACGTCAGGTGTTTGTTTTATATATATATATATATTTTTTTTAGTGCTTTTTTTTTTGTATGTCATTATTAATGAAATTACGACCTGCGACGGCAGCTATTGTATGTACATTTTAATGACTGAGTGGTACCTATTATAATACTATTTAGTATAATACAAGCGTTATTCGCGTCACTTTTCACAAAAAAAAAAAAACTGTGATTTGCCGATAATGGAAAAAAACTAAAGCGATTACATTGACCATAATATAAAATCACGATGTGCACAACACAATATTATAATATTCTGTCATTTGAAAAACCTCGCCCTAGGCCGACGATTAAACCTCAATAAATTATAATATTTTTATTATTTTTACTATATGTTGTACGGGTAACCCAAGTGGTCAAGTATGACTCTGGACGTTGGAAACCGGTATTACGACAAACGATTGCAATATTTTTTTTTTGACGGCATGGTGATAAAATATATGAGCTATATTATATTATATTAAAATATATATGTTATAATTTCACGTTCTGTTATAACAATGATAAAAACAATTAGTTGATATTCGTTGAAGACCGTGACAATGGTAGGTAACAAAATCCTGTAGAAAATTAAACGCGCGCGTGTTACATACGTTTCACAGTTTCACATAGTGGCGTTATTTGGGAAGGTCGAAATTAGATTTAGAGCGCTTCTTAAATTGGTCAGCCGGAAAATTTGATAAATTTTAAAGCGAATCCGCGGTCTACATATTTTTATGGAGATTATTGAAAAAAACAAACGAAATGACTCAAGTGATAGATACCTACGATAGCAGTCACGGGATAAGGATCCACAGTAAACCTTTTTCTCGTAAATCGATTTATTATAAAAATATTAATTTAATAAATATAATTTATTCGTATTTTCTCGTTTTCATGTAATTTATTTTCGTTCTGATATTCAGTTTCCTTGGAACATTGACTGTATGCGTTTTTAAAGAAAATTAAAACGTACACAACGTTGACACACGTGGGGTATATCCAATTATCACATTAGTCATAACTGGATATATTATTGTACTTGAATATACTTTTCCAAATATACTCGCGTAAACTTGAGTGTAATTTAATCGCATATGTTTCAAATGTAAACTTTTTGTTGGAATTTTAAATTTGCTGAACGTTGAATTTTTAAACATAATAATATTATTTGTGGGCGCAATGTACATTATTCGAAAAATAAAAACATACAAAAATATCGAGTAACTCGTTTATTAAGTTGAGTTATCGAAATTATTTTTAGACACAATTTCGTTTCTTCCGTCTCAATAATTATTGATGCACTTTGAACGATTACGCATGATGCAACAGCCAAAATTGACACTAATTACTCTTAAACTTTAGCGTATTGCCTTGAAATTATATGTACATTCAATTTTCACCATAGTTAATCTTATACCTATCTCGTCAAAATGTTCTACTATAATATTGCATAATAATATCATATTGATCATCGCCGTCAATCTTATATAATATACTGATTATTCAAAACAATATGTTCACTGTTCAGATTTTATGTCACCAGTTAGTATAAATATGTTTTAAATTTAATAATAATAATAATATGTTAGTATTCTAAGTGATACAAATAAAATAGATTGCCAAGATATTTTTCATAAATTACGATTTTTTTTAGACTAAACATTATTTTCATTCACTTTTTAAAATATATTATTATGTGGGAGAAAAAATAACCAGCATAATCATATCTGCCAATGGTTTACTGATTGTATTATGCGTACGTATTTAGAGAATAAGCGGGGTCACTGAGCTAATGAAAACATCGTAAGTTATTTCTTCTTTGTAAAATGCCATTGTCGTTATTTATATTAATATAGTCATTATTATAGCGTTACAGATTTTCTCCCTGTCGTCAAAGTATATAGTAATAATATTATAATAATAACAGATAAAATAAATTGTTTCCCTAATTGTTCTACATTTCGAAATCGAAACATTCCAGTTCCTCCATTCTCCTATTTTCACCAATGCATAAACCATACAATGATGATGATGACATATGATAAATAAAATAATAATGATCATGACGATAGTATACGTAATTATAATACAACCTCATCGCTGTCATTCGAGATTTAAATATAACCACTAAAGACGTACTGCCGTCAGTGACTTTACTTTGCAAAATATTATATAATATTTATATGCACGAATGATCTTGAAATAACGTATATATTGCCACGGCCGTTCTTGCATAAATATAATATGTATATACCAGCTGCGGCGCTTGTGTGATTGCCAAAAACAGTTTGTTGTTGTCGTATAAGGATTGTCGAACGCGTGATCTGATTATTTCCTGTTCATCATACTAAATAGTGAATGGTTTATCTTGAGATATCAGATATGATACAAAACACCAAGGAGTCAAAACGAGTTTGAGCTCGCGTTGTAAAACCGAGTAACCCGTAAACCGTAAAAAAATTTAAACCAAAATTTGAAGAAACTAGAAATAAAGATATTTGTTACACGACCAAGTATAATATGTGAGATAAAAGGACTAACGAGAAATTAACTGATGACTAATAAGAAATTTTTATCAAAAATGTGTCTATATAAATAAATTATAACTAAATTTATTATCTTTAGCCTTTAGCCGTTACGCTCCCTGTGAAAAACGCTACAAAGTGCTCGTATATTATATCGTTGAAGTTATAGTTAACATGTAATAATATGGTACATTATTTTATATGATAATTTTGACTGTTATAATTATTGCTGTTTACGCACCAAAATACGTAGGTCATCCACCAGAGTTTTATAGAACGACAACGAATGATTGATGCGCTTACATCGCTGCAGTTTGACCGTTAGTTTTCTCTCGGTTACCTATTTGGTAGAATGATAGTAATAGATTGCATATAATCTTAAAATGTTGACCACAATTCATTAATTTCCATTTCATAACAAAATAGATTAGTATATCAGCATTTTTCGATAAGTACCGTATAGATCGTATAGTGGTATGCCTCTTTTCATTGGTAGAATTTAATATGATAATATATTAATATTACATACACATTATGCATACCTAGTAAAAGCCGTTAGTACGTGATTGGTTAATATGAACAAACTCTTAAGTCTTAGCTAAATTTCCAAATGTATTTATTTGTAAATTTAACTATTTAATATGACATTTTGTAGTATAATAAAATTAATTAATACGTATTTATTAATAAGAGTTGTTGTGAAAATTAATAAGAATATTTTTAACTTTGCTGATATGATCATTATTCTATTCTGTGGTATGATTAAAAACATGTTATATCAAATTAAAAATAAAATAGAAAATTAATATATTTTATGTATAAAAAAATAAAAAAACCGTAGAATTATTAATTTTTTAACGAAATAAATTCATGTATTATTTTCCATTTAATTTATAATGAATATTTTTAAATAATTTAACTATTTTACACAAACATACATGCGTATTATATATATATTTTTACAATCTATCGGTCAATGCGATTTCTACTGTATAATATAAATAATATTATATTATATTTAACAGATTTAATGCACGGCCAATTCGATGAGGTTAATTACTATAATAGGTACTAAGAATACTGAAATACACCAATCAGACCAAATTTCGTATTGTTGATAATATACTAAGGTATTTATTTTATCATGATCATATAGTCGCAATATTATCGCTTAAAATATATAAGCATAACATAATGTTGTTACATAAAATAAAGCCATAACACAAAATTATGGTTTATTCAACTTTTCAAACGATTATGTAGGTGAAAAATCTAGTTCCATTCTAGTTATTTGTAACAACTACCTGCATAATAATTATAATATGAATAATTATTGTTTAAAAATATACTTGTACGGTTTTCTTTTATTCGGTGCAATTATTAAATACTTAACAGTTAATAGTTATAGCCATTATAAATTATAATACATAATATACTGTCGACACTCTTAAAAAAACAGGTATTTTAAATCTAATAATAAAATGTAATACATTAAAAAAAGAAAAATTATGATACGATGTTAGTTACAAATTTATTATAAGATATATTTAAAAATATAAACCAAATTATTATATAATTACAGTTTATAAAAAGCAAAAGTTTGTTTTTTTTTTTTTAATATTATTAATTACAGAATAATTAATAAACGAATGTAATTATTATTTAGCTAAACATTTTTGTATGACTTAATAGACAATAGTTAGTAATATGTAATAATAAATTATTATAAGGTAATTTATTATTAACGTATGTATTATGAGTCAATCGTTAATACTTTTGACAACGGTATTGTATTTTATTTTGACCTAGATAATATTCATAATTCATTGTTATTATATAATATGTATGATTGTTAATAGAAATAAATGTTTTATTAAAAAAAAAACCAAGTAAATTTCTATATTCGGATGTAAAAACGTTGTGTAGATTATCATAATTCAATCGCATCCTTAAAGAATAATATAACCTTGTAAAATTTACAATATTTGATGAAAAATACCGGATGATAGTCAATTCTAATCGAGTTAATATAAATTTTAAATTTTAAAATAATATTCAATAGTTGTACATAATAATGTATTCGTATTTTTATCGCTTCATCTGTTATTTTTATTTCAATCAGCGTAAATAAATAAACATTACCACAGCAAGTCCGCTATACGGCAGGTCATCGTCTGACCTTAAAAAATGATAAGCTTTCCGATTTTATTTTATGTAGAGGCACAAGAGAAAAAAAGGCAGTGCTTAAATAGGTACCAGTTAACATCATGTACAGAAAATCACCATTACACTTAGTGCTAAAACTATAACAAAAAAAAAACAACCCTAAAGCACAATCGGTTAAATAGCGGTAGGTAAATAATACGAAACGCGTTTTTCTTTCAGTTTCCGTCGTCGACGGTTAAAATCGCGGTTGTCTTCGCCTACTCATACCTCGCCCGCTAATACCAATGTTGGTGATTAATCTCGAATATTGATGTTTTTATCTGTACATAATAATACACGTTTGTTTTACGAGATAACACGTTTGTGAGTACATGTGTAGTATATTATTATTATTATTATTGTTATCACCGATAATTAAATACGCCCGTTATCGTTCGCGTCGCAATTGCGCAGGTACCTATTTGTTATGAAATTAAATAATTGCCCCTTCACCACCTATCTATTCACGCCACCCGCTTAATCTAATAATGTTATAAATTATTGTAGGCACAACTATGAGAGTATGTCGTATTGTATAATCGACTAATTAGGTTTAATACTTTTTTAAATGAACAACAAGCAACTCCACATAATTACGTATATCACAAAACAAGACCGATTTAATCTATTAAAGTATTTCATCGGCTTTTATGAATAATGTAAACATTTTAGCTCGTGTTATTGTTTAATAGCTGTACGTAATATACCACAGCTTACAATAATATTACCGTCACATTACTCGTTTTCCCTAGCTGAGAATTGTCGGATGTGAGTAGGGGCTGCAGGTAGACCACTGACTTTTTCCTCCGCGACATAACAGCAACAGGTGATCGGGCGGTAGTTTTTTTAGATTCTATAACGATGACGTATAACACACAATATAAAATGTGTTTAGAACATTCAGTGTAAACGTGATAATCGAATAGGTAGTGTTAGTATCATAATAATATCGAGTCTATATCGCTATATCCGCTCAGGACCAGAAAAGTTTCGGGCCAGGGTCAATCACTCGGGCGCCAAATGATAATAATATATAATAACATGAACTTTTTGGAATGCGATAGCGCATGCTTGCCAAACGTGTAACTCTAGTCATCATGTCTTAGATAAAAATAATGTTTTGAGATTCAATTTGTCGGCTAACTATATTGTATTTATTGCGCGCCGTGGTAATAATACATAATATAGTAATAATTATTATTGTTATAATATAATAATACATAGCCTACGATTATATGGTTTATGTTATTAAATATTATACGCGAAATTATATGATTGTTATTAAGAATACACGTAACGTTGTTATATCTACATGAATAACATACGGCCATACAGGTATTATGATAAACGAATGTATAACAATACATAATAAAGTGTAAAGATCACCAGACTATATTTGCTGATATATTTAATTGAAATGAAATCATTAATCGGAAAATATTAAAAATCGTACCGTTAAAGTTCAATATATAATTCCAGTGTCCGATTGTTTTTTGTAAGATAATTTAAGCCAACTTTTTCAGATTTAATAAAATCCATAAAACAACAATATTGATTACAAAATCTCATTTATTAACCAGCACAAGTAGGTAAAATAAACCAAAAGTAAATAATGTATAAATAATTCAATTTCTAAATTAAGTTTTTGGTATAGTCTGAGGAGTAAAATTTAATGATAAGATATGTTTATTCTATGACGTGTGAAAAGTTAGTCGTCTCTTCTCGACTATATGTCCAAATACATCGGGTAATATAGTAGAACTCAATTTGTAAGTTGATTTTAGATTCTGAACGAAGTGATGAATGTATTGCATTTACTATGATGTGTGTTTTTTTTTTTTTTTTTTTTTTTGTGTCTGACTCCAACATTTGGAGCAGTAATAATGCTCCGATTTTTGACTTCAGCCCCTCTTTGAATAGGGAATTGAATCTAGTTGGTACTTTAGGGGGGTCGAAATTAAAATTTTCTAATAGTTTTCAAAAAAATCGAGAAAAACAAAAAAAAAATGACAGAAAAATGGAAATTTTACGGAAAAACCACTTTTCGACAAAATCGATTTTTTGATTTTGCTGTAACTCAAAAACGAATTATTGTAAATACTTGAAATTTTCACCAAATGTTTATATTATGGTTATCTCTTTACAGTTAAATTTTCAAAATATTTTGACCATTTTTAAGCTACTAATAGACAATTGAAATTTTCGACTTTTCTAAGTTTTTTTTTCTTCAAATGCTGATAAAAATTTTTTAGGTGGCCAGAAAATCTTGAAAATTTAATACAAGGTTTCTTATAAATTGTTCTTAAAGTGATAAAAAAAAATCCGAAATCGTTAGTCACAATTTTTTTTTATAAGTGTTTAAAGTTCGAATTTATACGAAATATGTCAAAATTTAAATTAAATTTCATACGCTCATAATGCGAATGTTGGCCATAGTAACCATAGTAACATATAAAAACTATACTATTTGTTTCAAAATAGAATATTTGACAATATTTAAATATAATATATCCTAAACTGACAAATCATCTTCGTTCAGAATCGTTTTTCGTATACAATGATACCTATCATTGCATTCAAATTTAACCTACCATAGTCTGAGGTCCACCCCACCCCCTAATATACAGCAGAGCGATACCTACTTACCCGCTTTTTTGAATTTGTAAATTCATCGATTCGAAGATATGGCCAAAGTAAATTATGTGAAACTACTTCACGTTTGAACATCCACTATGATCCAAATGTATCAGACAATAAACTTAAAATTATTTACAACTTACAATGTATGATTGTGTGAGTACTGAGTATTCTGTGATTGCGTTGATTGCAATAAATCTTAAATAATTGTAGTTATATATTTTGTTCATGTTATTATTGGTCAGAAATACTGAAAGCTATAATTTTGTCATTGTCATAGCGATTCGTGGAGTCAGTTCAGTGATACTATAAACACAATATTATTCAAATATTATGTATCATTTTACATTGAGTATCAAACTAAATTTTGTATTATACCTGTGCGTTATTGATCATCTAAGAAATATCAATGATCTCTTTAAAAATATATTTCTGTGAATATTGCACATTCGGTTTAATAAACACGACATCGTAATTGATTATCGCAGAAATATAAATGATATGATGTATAATAATATTATATAATATTATAATATATAGAACTTTGCAATACGAATTTTATAATGTTAGGATTTTTTATTTAATCGTTTTTAATTTACACAATCAATGTGTTTGTAATGTTTATATAACACGATATATAACGACATTCAGTTATAATAATATTATACTGTCTAAAATTATAATGTACACATTATACAATAGTCAATAATAATGAATCGAATGCGCTGTTCGCATTATGTAGCCGCTACATAAAACATTGTAGCGTATTGAATTTAGAGCACTTGATATATTTTTGAAAATAGTTCAATGACTAGTTAATTAAACTTTTCTGATATCTCTCGAAAACCTCTACGATTTTAGCCGTTTAGCAGTTTTTAAGTCCATTAGCAGTAACAAACATACAGTACAGACATTGAATTTTTTTGTAGATATACATATTTTGAATAACAAAAAATACATCAAATATTATTTTCCTTCATTTAAAAAAATCCCACAACAAAACGTTCTATTTTTGCAATCAATGGCAATGTTAATATTATAAAAGCAAAAAATTAAATTTTTGTGTGCTAAAACAAAATTCATATATTAGTCACCCTATGGCAAGAGAGTTGAATAACGAAGCTATACACACTTTAATTTGGTAACATTTAGCTTAATAGTTAACGTACAATATTTTATATTTATAATACACGAGTATAATGATCAAAATATCAATAGGATCATCTGCAATTTATCGTATAATATACAGTTATTGTCACCAAAGATAAATTTCGTACATGTACATTGTACAACACAATGCGTACTGATACATCAACTGAACACTGTAAAAAACATTGTTAGATATCCCTATCCCAATATCGGCATTGGCGAATGTAGTTGTCAGTCAGTAGAATGTCAGTCAACAACGGTAGAGAGATATTATATTGTTTTAGACAACGGTTCATTGTACTAGTTGTAATCATATTATACGTAACACATCATATTTTTTTTCTGTAAATTCGTTCGTCTTTATAGTTTGTAATATTTTTTCATCTTATCGCCTATGCAGTGCATCATTAAATACCATTTTTTCCAATTTTTTTTTTTTATAAATTTCATATCCTGCAGGTACTCAGCTGTTTTTAATGCATTGCATTATTTTTGTACGTATATTTTTCGCCCGAACACTGCAGGACCGGCAAATTGTTCGATTTGTTCAACGATGATAATCTTCGCCCGGTCCATATTATATCATATTATTATAATAATATAGTATTCTGTTTGCGCATGGTCGGTGTTGTTTATATTTTTGACAAATTATACATTATATTGACGAGACGTGATGAATTGTTTGTCGCAATACCATTATAGGTACGGCTTGTAATAGTAGGAGCTCAAGGTCTCGAAAAATGACAACACACGCATATTATTGTATCGTTCAGGTTATCGACACATTAAATTTGAGTATTTTTTTTTTTGTTTCTCGTTTTATGCACAATATTGCAGTACGTTACCATTATTTAGGATGTCTCCGTGTATCCAATGATGACCATCGATTCTCGCGTCAACAACATTCCCAATTATTTATTTTTTTGTTTGTTATATTTTAATGTATAAATCGATGTTATTCACTATAATATTATTATTACGAGATCATAACATTTTGCCTGAAAGTAAAAGCTGATGTTGAAAAATAAACAATTATAATTTCAATAAGAACCACAAAGTATGAGATCAGGTGAGCTAAAACGTTGGAATTCGGAACTCGACGAACTTTTACGATTGAGATTATTATTATAACGCATTCCATCAGTGGTAAAATAGATAAATAGCAATTAAATAATAATTTTTTGTTTTTAATTTATATGCAATTTTTTGAACGATCGATATCACATAATATTATAATAAGCTTTATTTTAATTGAATTTCAAAAAACGATATGGTCTAGTTATTCAAGTTTCGATGTGAAATAATAATTTTATATCGCTTCAACTTTTAACAACGTCGTTCAGTATTTGCATGGCTGTCGATAAAGTAATATACAATATAATGTAGTGTGCACTTATAAATATGTTTACCTACACCAAACTCGTGTATATTAAGATCGTATAGTACTTGTATTAGTCGATCGTATGAAATAAATAGGTTGAATTCGTCAAGACTCAAGGACATCTCTATATTCAGTACATATTCTAATGGCCTTCAACCAGAGTCAACAAAACTGGGATACGAGTATAATATACCTACATACAGCGAGCAACGTATGTATATAAACTTAGGAATTTTCAAAGGGAGCTAAGGAATTTTATTTCACAACAACACGTTAAGACGAAAAATTCATTGCGATCATTAATCTATTATAAATGTGTAGATTATCTCAACGCGGTTTAACGTGGGCAGATCAATGTCCGTAACGAGTGTGGAGGTGAAGTAAGTCGTACATACGCAAATATTGTTTAATAACCTAAATGCATATAATAGATATGCACGTGTGTCTGATATAATTGTTCTGAATTGCAATTATATGATGTGATACTATATACATTTCGCTGAAAATTGCATCGATATCCATATGTACCGTCGACAATATTTACTAAGTAAATACGAATATAATATAGCCACTTTATATTATTGGTAAAATATCGACCTAACTCATTTAACGTGACAAATATTACGTTTTGAAATACAAAAAATTAAAAAATAGGATTCACATCGATCGCGAAAATAACAAAACTGAAGTATCTTACAATATCAACAAATTAATGACGTGTAGCGTGTAATCTCGTTTTATTATTACGTGTATTACGACTATTATAATAATATATTCATACAACTAATAAAATTACAGTGTCAAAATATCGTTACAATATCAGTTTTAGGTACTTATAATACCTATCCTGTATAAACGCGATAAACGTAATTATTATAATTATTACACTATACGTGTATATGGTACAACGTTATGTTAAGCCATCACGACGCGTATTGCGTTGATTGATCTTAACAACCTATTAACATTAAATTGTGAAAATCAAATCACACTGGTCACCATGGTGATGATTATCGTGTTGGGGTCGACAGAAAGCTGTCTTCGTTTCGAGTACAAAATATCGTCTTACCAGCTATTATACCAAGTGCTTACCAACTCTACAACCTCTACAACTGCGCAGTAAAAAATGTTCCAAAAAAGAAAAATAATAATAATAATAAATTGATATGTGTGACTTAAAGCATAAAATAATTATACGTTTATGGTTAGAGAATTTTTTTCACTATGTATGAATTTCTTGGTATTCGCTAATCAGCCTGCTGCTGCGCACCACAAAACCGGTCATGTGTGTATCTATCTGTGTAATTTTATTTGCTCATCTATAACTACTCGACGTATCGTACACTGTTTCAATCCGACCAGACTTTGTACATATTTTACGGATCATGATGCGCAGTAGAGTATATAGATAATTAGGTACATATCATACGCGTCTGTGTTGTTTTTTGAGCAATCGCGTGTAGGATAAAACCGTAGAAAACGTAATATTTTGCTCGTCGAGTTTAACAATACGTCGGCTCGGGATGAAAAAGTTTCATCACATCATTTTTAACTTTTATTTTTTCAAGATTCAAAAACCTACGCATTTATATATATATATATATATATATATATTAGCTAAATAACGTCGGATACAATTCATTATACAATTCACTAATTAAAACCATAATTGAAACTAAGTAACACAATTTAAAAAGATAACTTGAAAATTAACTTTTTAAAATGTTTACAGATAGAGATATTATAAATTTTTAATTTTTTTTTTTAAGAATTAGAACAATCTCGTTATTTACTGAGGATCTGATACTTCCTGACTCCAATCCAAGATCAATAGACGCGCAGTTCAATCATTTACGGTTATATTTTAATTTATTTTTAATAATTTAAAATTCGGAACCTTTTTTTCTTCCAAAATCAACGAATTTATATTGTTATTTACACTAATCATTTAAACAAATAACATTACGTGCTTATTTCACTCCAAAGAATCTTTGACGATAATTCGTTACGCAATTGTTAGAATCGTATTTTGTCGGTAAATAATAATATAATGTTATCGATTTTCGATTGACGATTTTACGTGTATGTGACAACACAAGCGCTAATCAAACTGTCATTCTTGTTGTTCGAGTTGTTTTGATATCCTAATCGTTTGAATATTAATTATTATGCATTTAAAATAGGTTATCGATGACAACATAATAATTAGGTGTAGATAGCTTAGACGTGTACTTATCTATATAGCTGATATCGTGATAATGATAATCGTTACCTGTTATTCATGAAATAACAGTTCTCGCTTCGAGACAATACTTCACGTACTTTTCGTATATTTCCACGATTTCACACAATGATAATATTATTTACAAACTATTCATACGGTTTTATTATTCTGTAATATGTGCGTTTTATTAAAATAAAAAAAAAGACAAAAAGCTTATCATTGTGCGTCAAAATAATTGCGTTGTCGTAAATAGTAGGTATAGGTAATTATTTATTAATTTATTTATTTAGTCAGTGGTCGAAGTGGGGAGGGATACGGGGGGATTGCGTCCCACCACTTATTATTATCTACATTTTTCATCCCTCTACTTATTTTGTCCAAAATATTACATCCCCCTTATTAGTATATAGAAAAATTTAAATGATATATGTTATAGTTAAATCATTTTTTTTTATGTTTTTTTTTAGTATAGTAATGTACATAAATATTTGAGTTTTTGTATTTGTTTTTATACCTACTATATATAACGATGTAATGCATTCCGTTAGAATTTATTAATAACCTGTATATACATAAATTATATATTTATATGAATATGTTTTACGTTTTAAATAAAAAATATAATTATATGTACATAAAAAATTAAATATATCAAACAAATAAAACATCAAACTGAAAACAAAAATAAATATATAGTATATATAAAATTGTACTATAAAAATAAGGTATAGGTAAACATAGGCATAATGTAACAAAAGTATAAAAGTGTAGGCATCCTTCCACTTATTTTGAGCCACTTCGACCACTGTATTTAGTATAAGTATTTAGGTATTTATGTGTAGTGAAAATAAAATTAGACGGTGCCGTAGATACACTTATTATAAATATTGCTACTAAAATATCGTTAGGTAATCGCTTAAAAAATTGCTGTCCTTTATAGGTATGCCTACACTTGCGCATATGCATAACATCATATTATAAGATTGAAAAAGTAAATCTATAAAATGTACCACTTGTTATACTCGTAATATAGGTTTCTTTTACGCGGTGCCGCCACTGGGCGACTTCCCCCACCTGTTAATCAATTATCATCACATTTACTTATTGTATAACTTGTAAATACAGATTGTAAATATTATGTTTTGTTCAATAAAAAATAAAAAATTGTCAAAAACTGCAAAAAAAATAAAAAAAAGGTTTCTAAAATTTATCATTTTAAACATACTGAGATAACTATAACGATACCTATTTGTACTAGTGGTATAGGCTCTTCGATAATCTCACACCACGTGGTATACCGTAGAGATGTAATTATATATCTTGAAATTTAGGTAAATACCTGATATTATGTTATTATTATTATCATCGATGATGTCGATAAATCTTTACTATAGTTGCCTGTGGTTATTATATATTGGTACTACACGGCTAGCAGAGTAATCCATGTATTCTTACAAAATAGTTTATCATATACCTATAGTGTTTAGAGTAAACCACATACCATAAGACAACGCGCAAAAAAAACCATTTTTTGACCTACTTTGCATTCCTCAGTTTTGCTGATAAGAACGATGGTAATGTCTTTATGTAATAATATTGTTGTGTTGGTGAACACTACATCGGCTGATCGATCGATCGATCGATCGATATAATACAACAACAAAAAACCGGAACATCGCGGTCGTATTACGATACACCCATACACAGAAAACACGTGTATGATATTAGCTGCGTGCACGGTTTTAATACTCAACAAAAAAATAAAGTAAATAGATATACTAAACACCAACAAGCATAATAATAATAATAATAGTTTACATCATGTCCAGCGCGTTTAGCGTATATACAATATTATTATTAATCATCGGCCGAGTTCATTCGTTCAATACAATTAAAGCATCAGAAATCGTTTAGGCGCCACCCCGCCGACCTTTAATTCATTTATAATATACTCACGTCATGTAATTATTTTTTTTAAATGACTTGGCGTAACGCGACAATTAATAATCAATTCGTCTGACTCCAGACGGCGGCGGCGGACGTTTCTGTCGGATCCATCGTGAGATCGAAATGTAAAACGTGACCGAAATATAATACACACAAATACACAATACGCAATATTATTGTATATTATTATACGTAAACGCTAACGTGTGCACACGATAGGGAACGCAAAGTTCAAGGATTCATAATATTATTATTTTAAAGCAGCGTAGTTGAAACTATCATAATATATAATATATTATACTAAATCACAAATCATAGCATTTTTAAGGAAGTACCCTAAGGGTTAATTCCTACATCTCAGATACGAGCAAAGATAGTATCTAAGATCATGAAAATATATTTATACTTAAATTCTAAGTATAATCATCTGAATCGTTATTACACGATTGTTGATCGGCACGTGATCGCCGCTTCCGTTTTCATTATTTATTTTTGTTCGTATACCTACATCATATCATATTAATTATAATAATTCATCGTTGCTCAACCGTATAAAAGCAAAGCCGGCTCGTACCGAGATCGACACAGTTCGGACGTTTTTTGGCTGACGTTCTCGCGTGTCATTATCATTGCATCAGCCGTCGCCGCCGGTCGTCTGAGTGCACTTCGTCTGCGGCGGTGCGGCCATAAATAAAAATAGACGAAGACCAGACGAATGCTTAACTCGATACCTATGATGACGGTATCTGTACTATTGTAGCGAGTCATTTTTGGAGATTCGTCAATATCACGTAGCCTATAGCCATTCGTTATACTAATAATATCATCAATAGCACATCCATATTGTGTCGTAACGATATTATAATAATATATTAGGACTATTCATACACGGGCAACGATTCAGGAAAAATTTTAAAACATTTTATATAATGATATAAGTGTTGTGGTTTTCTTAGTATTTTGATACATAGTGTAACACATATTTCTGAAAAATACTAAAATACCAAAAAATAGCAATCATATAGTATAGGTACTTGATTTTTTAAAGATAAAATTAAGTTGTGATACGTCACGAAACTCATATAAGGAAATATTTGCGTCATGTATTTATTTTTATTTTATTTTATTTATGGACATAATATGTTTTATAATAATATATTGTAGTCGTTTAAATGACATGTGCTTGGTTAAATTGTTTTCCTGTAAATTTTCCGAAATCATTACGCAAATAGTAATATTGATGACAAATATTTTTTATGTATATTTTTCAGAATTGCTCAGGAGAATAATAAAAATCCTATATACAATAGTATACATTTACAAACTGAAATTTGCTATGTAGGTACCTACAATAATATAAATCATTGAAACATTAGTAACGTATAAACATAGGTTTTTATTCAACAAAACGACTGTTTGTTAATTGTAATTCTAAAATACTTTACGCAATTTAGGTTATATAATTATAATTTATAATATCATATTAGGTATATTTAGATAAACTGATTATCTCATAAAGATATACTTTTAAACGCTGATCATTTATTAAGTACTAGTATAGATAAACATATACATTTTGCATTGATTTAATACACAAACCATATTTCATAAATGCGTGGCGTTTTTATGCAAATACTTTCAAAATGTGTACTATATTTACGTAACTATAACAAGACCACCATTGTTGTGGTTGAACTCAACAGTGATATTTCATACTTACATGGAATACAATATTAGACAAAAAATAGTGAAATTATTACATGTACAATATTATTATTATTGCAACGTTTTTGTATTAGGAATCTTTATTTATTGGCACACAAACGATATTGTATGATATGATGTACTTTGTACAGCATAAATATTCAATAAGGAAAAATCTATGTTTACAGTATATAGATCGGAGTCTAATTAATTTATCATGTGTAGTAATTATGTAATCCAGCTTTTGACTTTTTTATCACTTTTAAAATATATAAACAAATCAACATGTTTTAAATGTACAAAATAAGTAAAAGTAGCTTAAAAATACATATATTACAATATATATATGAGGTCTATATACGTTTAATATGATTAGTTATATTAGTAAATACAAGTTTTTTAAACACTTTAATCGTAAAGGATGTTATTCTATTTTTAATGGATTTTAATTTTTTTTTTAGGTAGTAAATAATCATGACATTTTGTTTTTAAAATGGTCGAATAACAGAAAATTATCATATAATTCATATAACTGATAACCAGGGTTGGGAAAGTTACTTTATTTATTGTAACTTATCACAAGTTACATTTAAAGTCAAAAGTTACATTGATAAATAATATATATTTGTATTTATTCAATTATTATAATACAATTTTTAAAAGTTTAATGTTTTAACCATAGGGCAACCTACATATTATATAATATATTATAATAAAAAACATGTTGATATAACAGTCTTTAAAACATTTGTCGATTGTCTAACGTAACAGTCATACAATTAGTAGTAAGTCTTCTTATAAAATAAGTTAATGCAACTTAGTTATATAGCAATAGTAATATAAAATAGTAATATTTATAGTATTTAGATTATTAACTAAGTTGATGGTGTTTGTATATTATAACAGGTAATATCATTTAAAAACATGAAATAAAATTTAAAATTAAATAATATAATTAAATTGTGATCAGATTTTTTTAACTATTTTATTTAAATATATTCCATCTGTTTACAAAATCAAATCAAAGGATAACACAGAGAAAAGTTAATGTTAAAACATGGACCACATGAAGAGAAAACCGTTCACTAACAGGACCTAAGACCTAAGACCTATTAATCACAATATTTTGTCAATTTTAACATAATATAATACAATCGTACCTACACATTTTTACTAATATAATAATAATTTAAATAAATTTAACTTAAAAAAAAGGTTATTGGCTATGGATAAAAGTAAACATTTTACATACTATTATATTTAATAATGTTGTATATGGCATAGACTATTAAATCAAAACACATCATACTGGAAAGTAAAATATACTAGAAACCTTAGAAATTATATTTGTTAAACATACAAGCTAATATGTAATCGTATTTTAAACTTGAAGCCACATTTTGTAGTACCTATGCATTTTTACAACGCAACTGCACAAATATACATAATATACATATACTTAGTGATATATTATGGCCGCCTGTTCCCAAAGTTTTACAAAAGAGTCGTCGCCACAGTAAAAAGTTTAAATTACAGAATGTAGGTACTGACTTCAATTCAGATTATTATTGAACACTAAACAAGTACCGCTATTTTTATCATTAACGACAATAATAGTCTATGAATAATTCACAGTTTGATAAAATTTATTATAATATTATCCGTATAATAAATTTAGCTAGTTTTTAAGTTTAATTTGATGGATATAATATTACTATCTATTACTGAATAATTAAATAGAGAAAATGTATTATTAATAATAATTAATGTAACAGCTTGTGCTAAACACGTGAACTCTTCTCTTGCATAATCGTGTACTTATATGAGTGATTAAAGCTTCGATAGAACAAACCCTTGTTAAACCATTACTAATTAGTAGTACATTATACGGTATTAAACATATTGTTTTATGCACGTAGATGTGTACACATTAAGTGGCAAATATTAGCAGTTATAATACGAAACGGTGTAGAACCATTAAGTTTTGAAACTCGGGTATATTTTAACCTAAATAATGAAATACCTATGTCTTATTTTAAATTGAAACCAAACACATTATATTATATTATATTGATTAGGTTGAACATTTTGTGAACTTCGTATAGCTACTAAATAGGTTTTTAGATACACAATGCGATATTCAGACAACATAATATAATTATTTGAATATGTTTTTTTAATTAGTAAGTCGTTCTTATAGTTGCGTTTTAACAGGTACAATTTGTTTTTAACTAAACAGTCTCATACATCGTGTTATCTTGTATGGAAATAATTACTATAATAAAATCGTGATTATAAAATATAACGGCTATAATAATAAAGTGTGTAATTAAAATTTTAAATTTATTATTGCAACGTTTGCATTTTTATGTTAAACGTAATTAATCCGTATTGCGATCATTATAAGTATTTACAGAATTACGTGCTATATAATCTATATATATATATATATGTATCTATATATTATAAAGTTGCAAATTATTTAAATCGTTTTAGCTAAATTCCTATTAAAATATTAGGCCGTTTAACCGTATTATTATAGTAGAACATTGTAGTATTATTTATGTATTCCTATTCGCAATCAAAATTCATCGATAATGAATAATTGTGATATTTACTACAATATACATAACATTGTACCTAATTATTTGTATAATAATAATATGTAATTGTATAACCTATAAATAATGGTTGTTTATGTTTTACAATAGGTATATATTATATTATTTTAATGATAATACCGATGCTAGCGCACATTTTATAATAAAACGACTTATTATTTATTATTTAAAACGATTAACAAACGTTTGTATAGAATTTTTGTAATAAATTTTACTATAATATATTTTGAAATTTTTTTTTGTTCAAATATAATAAAATATATCAGATTTAAAATTGTTTATTTAGTTATTTATGAACGTTAAATTATTACGTATATTATGTATATTATGTAATATAATAATACTATACGTATAATTAATATTTTAATTTAATTTGTTTCGTATTTCAATAATGATAATAATTTATAAATTATTATAATATGGTGAATGCCAATGAGTTTAATATTTTCATTAGTTTTATCGTAATTTTTTCTGGGAAATAATAAATACTTAATATACAGCAATCCAAAATATTCCAAAAAGAAGGATAAAATGAAATGACTTAAATTTTCTATTGTATTAATTCTGTGAATATATCGAGAAATTCACAGTAAAATGTCACAAAAAAATGCTTATTTAAAAAATAGTTGATTTAAAATTAAATTTTCAGCGATTTAATAGGTACCTATTATGTGTTTCAATTTTAACGACTACCCTATTCGTAACAATTTTAGTAATTTATAAAAACTGTGATAACTTTTTATACAAGTATAATGTCTGGTATTTTTATAACAGTTTTGTTGGATGACTTGTGACAAAATGATTACATTATATGCTATTAAACAAAAATTAAAATTAGGAATTTCAATAATTCAATACATGATCTTAAATACATTTTAAATTGAATTTTAAAAATTGAAAAAAGTAATACATATTTTAATGTCATTTTTTTCGAATTAATTAATTTTAAATAATTATTATCTATATCATTATACTTAGGTATCTAATTAAAAATATTTAATTATAGGTACATATAACACACATATGAACTCAATTCACTTTTTTTTTGCTATAGAATTAAAAAAAAATAGCAATATTTAAAATTTTGCCGTTTTTTTTATTAGGAAGACTCATAAATAATGGACATTATTGCTACAAGTGTTTTAATGAAAATAATCATAATATATTATTTATTATTATTTATTTAAAAAATTTTTTACTTTCGATGTAATATATATAATATACGTGTTTGTTTCTTGTTTTAATCAGATAATGAAAACTTTTGAATTTTTAAATTTATTACACTTGTATATTATTACCTATTGAATATCGGTATAAACTGAGTTCGACGAAAACTCGACGAGTTATTTTGAAGTGTTGTGGATATTAATCTGTTAATGATATTGTGAAATGACAAACAAAAATAATAATTCTATTGTACAATAGGTGATTGATTTTTTTTTTTTTTTTTGCAGCGAGAAAAACTGATACAGGTGATGTCTAGACGTAAAAGTGACGACGATGTACTGATTGACCAACCGGGAAAAGAGAAATTAGCCAGGGTCCTCAACCTAGTAGACCTGACGGCACTTGGCGTAGGGTCAACATTAGGTGTGGGTGTCTACGTGCTAGCCGGAGCCGTAGCTAAAACGGACGCCGGTCCTGCGGTCGTGCTATCGTTCATTTTGGCCGCATTTGCATCAGCTTTTGCAGGTGAGAAAATAAAAAATAATAAATGCTGAAAAAAATAAAAATTTATCAAATAATCGAGGACTTTACGTTCGAATAAGGAAAACTGGTTGGATTCTAAAATACTTATCCATTCAGTAAAAACGAATTGAATCGTATATACATAATATTCGTGATAATATAATTATTATAGTAAAATATAGGTACTCAAATTCACCAACGTAATACCTTATAAAAAAATTAAATAAACTGAAATTACGATACACGTAAAATTGTATGGGCAAACAAATTGGATTTTTGAAAAAAAAATTCGAAATGAAAAATTGAAAATCAATAAACGATTTATTCTCCAGTCATAAATAATTTTTCAATAGGTACTTGAAATCGTATATAATAATAATATAATACCGTCGTATCGAAAACAACTATACCTAGTATATTATATCGTGGGACGTCTGAGCACCCTAGCTAATCTAAACCGGAAATAATGCCAATATTATTATTAACGACTCAACAGCTTAATACTATATTATTATGTAATCATCTTATTATATCCGCAGGTCTGTGTTACGCTGAATTCGCAGCGCGAGTGCCAAAAGCCGGGTCGGCTTACGTTTACAGTTACGTCGGCGTTGGCGAATTCGTCGCGTTCGTGATCGGATGGAATCTGATACTCGAATACGTCATCGGTAAGTGAAGTTTTGGCCCATCGAGTATATATACAGGGTAGACAGTTAATCGGAAACTAATAACAATATTTTATAAATTCCTAGCCATATTACTAAAAATAATTTTAACCTTTAACGTTCCCAGTACAGTTATTAAGTAGTGGTGAAAAACATCGTCATAGACCAATTTCTTCTTTGACGTTTAGCATAATAATAATTTGAAACACGAATGATAAATGTATATTATATGAAATATCGCCAGTACAACTAATAAAATAATCACCCTGTACAGTGTACATCGTTATACGCAATTGCAAATTATTACGTACTACTTACCTACTATATTATGTTGTTGGACGCTAACTGAAACGAGAGTATAAAGCCTTAGAAATTGTATCCGCGTCACACGCTAATCTAACATAATATGTAATAAAGTTAATAATAATATCAACAAAGATTTTTACGTTGAAACTCTGCCAATTGAAAATTTGAAAAATACAAAAATTAACATTATGATTTGTATTAAATAATAATTTATATTAATTAAAAAAAAACTTATATGTTTATGTTATACATATATATATATATATATATATATATAAATATTTTGAATTATATTAATAGTGACAATAACTACTGTAATAAATATAACAATATATTCGTATACATTTTTTTTTATCGGATTTTATGATTTGATTTATACAATTGTTGAAAATCGTCTACCAGAAATATTGAGCAAAACGCATAACAATAAAAAAGTATGTGTAAATAATTAAGGTGAAAAACTTAAATCAATGATTGTAACAAACTAGTATAATACATATTATAATACATACAATATACGTTTAAAAAGCTTATAAATATTTTATAATATGTAATTTCTAAATTAGAATGTCTTAGAATTTATAAATCTAACAAAACCGCATTATGGTGCGCACAATGAGAACGTTAAGGTTAGAATATCAAAGAAATCTATTGAAATGTATTAAAAATTAAAATTTATTAATTTATTAATCAATTTGTTTTGTTCTAGGTACTGCAAGTGTTGCCAAAGGTCTGAGTAACTACATTGACGCTCTGTTAGATTATCCCATGAAAAGAACGATGACCGAACTCTTCCCCATGAATGTCAGTTTTTTGTCCGAGTTTCCAGATTTTTTGTCGTTTAGCGTTGTGTTACTGTTATCGAGTGAGTTGAAGAATGTTTCAAATTATAACATTTATTATTATTAGGTTCATTAAAACATAATTTAACCGATATTTAACATTACAGTCTTACTGTCATGGGGAGTTCGCGAATCTACAATGATCAACAACGTATTTACAGTCGTTAATTTATTGACAGTGGCCACCGTCGTTATCACCGGATTATTCAAAGGTATTATATTATTATAATTCAATGTAAACGTTGCAACCCCCTAGTGCCATCAGATAATATTTTAGATACACCTACGCATCAATGCAGTGTAATACGTGTTGATATAATATTTTGTTATCGTCCGCTATAGTTAATTTGTACAACTGGAATATACCCAAACAAGACATCCCGAAGAACGTGAAAGGCGGCGAAGGCGGTTTCATGCCTTTCGGATGGGCCGGAGTGACTGCGGGTGCTGCTAAATGTTTTTACGGATTCATCGGTTTCGACACAGTAGCTACAACGGGTGAGCGTCTCAAACGGGAATGATCAATAATAATCTATTTATTCTCTAAGCTATAATAACGATTAAATATTGTCCGTGTACAGGAGAAGAGGCGAAAAAACCGAAACGTGACATCCCATTGGCCATCATACTGTCGTTGTCCATTATAACGTTTGCGTATTGTTGTATCAGTTCGGTGTTGACTCTAATGTGGCCGTATTATAAACAGGTATGTCTATACATTTTTGTAAAACAACATTTTCCCTTCGTTTGTGGTAAGCGGTTTAACCAAAATGATTTTTTCTTAGTCTTAAAGAACACTATTACCACATAAGTATATGCGAGATTTCGTGAAAGAAATATATAAGTTTTTGTGTTTTTGCGTTATAAACCGTAAATTATATACCTATATCATTACAATAAGTTGTCGTTATTTATAATAGTTTTACCATTATTTTTTAAATAATTGGATATTATTGGTAGTGGATATTCATTGGGCACCTTAAATACCCATTTTTTTATTTTCAAGCTTGACTACATATATATATATTATTTAACAATTTTATCCTCTTATGACGTTAAAACATAAAATTAAAAAATAATGTTATACAGCTTACCCAGGTTAAAGTAACAGCCTATAATATGTTTATCAATGTTTTAGTTTTTAACGATTTAACGAACAAATAGTTCGCATATTATAATTTCAAACTATCTATAACTTGACACTCGACACATTATAGGACGCTGACGCACCGTTCCCTTACGTCTACGATCATCTCGGGTGGACGACAATAAAATGGGTTGTTTCTTCCGGTGCTATTTTCGCTCTGTTCACCAGGTAGGCGTGCGTTTGTTAAAGATATTTTATTTTTCAATAACGATGCAGAAATTAAATAAACGGATTTTCACAGTCTCATAGGTACCATGTTCCCGTTGCCGAGGATCCTATACGCTATGTCCTGCGACGGTCTACTGTTCAGCATGTTCTCCGACATTCACCCAAAATATCAGACACCTCTATTGGCCACTCTGCTGTCGGGTTTGCTCGCGGGTAATTATAAAATTATTGCAATTTCGAAATATAATATAACCGGCGTGTTCGATACTGACCAGATGCAATACATTTATCGCTTTCCACAGGAATTATGTCGGCGATTTTCAATCTGGAACAGCTGATCGATATGATGTCGATCGGCACGTTATTGGCGTATTCGATTGTGTGCATTTGCGTGTTAGTGTTGAGGTACAGGAACGACTCGGACGTGGAGTTCGTAATCAAAGGTAACGACGAATCGGAGACCAGCAGTTTCACGGAAACGATCGTCAAGACTGTGGTAAAGTACTTTAACCTGTCTAACATCAAATACGCCAATGAAGAAACCGAGAGTGTGGCCACGGTCATCACAATGTTGTTCAGTACGTGTACAGACGGAATAGCCCGCCAAAGGGTCTGTCGCTTTATACAATTTTATTAATACGTCGTTTTTTACTTTACAGTTTGTACGTCAGCGCTGTTTTGCTTCATCACCGTTCAACAAGAGGGTATTGCAAGCGACAGCGACGTCGCGGCCTACTCGAGCGCTATTTTAGCCATTGTGCTTTTGCTATTATTGCTATTACTTGCCAGACAACCACAATCGACCAAAGAACTTTCGTTTAAGGTGAGAATTATTATCGGTCTCTATTCACATAATAATAATAATAACGTGATTTAGCCATTGAAAGTAATTTATGTTTTGTACTTTTTATCTGTCTTATTATTTAACTAGTTTCTGCATAGACGATGTAAACCATTTAAATTTGATGGTAAATTCAGGAGTATACCTTTACTTCTATTTTAAATATTTAGTTGTAAATTAGTCAATTCGAAATCTAAAAGTTCAAATGCACGTAATATTTAGCAACAACTCATAATGTGTACATACAATTTGCTACTTTGAGAGTTTAAACTATATCATTTTAAATGTTTAATAATGCTTCTGATAGGTATTCGATTAAAAAAAACTATGTATTCAGTATTCAATATTCATGCATGGGAGATGGACATAGATATATAAGTACTTAATCTAAAAAAATTAAAATATAAAATGTAGGAATATGAAAGAAAAATAATTTAAAAGAAGCCATATAATATTTTAAATAAACTCTTGTAGTATTTCTTATCCATTAGTATGCATACCAACGTATAAATGTATTTGCGTGTACTCAAAAATTTGAAAAACTCTGTTGTCCCATTGTCACAGGTCCCGCTGGTTCCGCTGATACCGTGCATGAGCATCCTGTTGAACGTTTACTTGATGATGAAACTCGACATACACACTTGGATCCGTTTCGGCATTTGGCTATTGATCGGACTGTTCATATACGTATTGTACGGTATGAAGCACAGTGTCGAGGGACGGAAGCAGATGGAAGAGCCGAAAAAGAAACCGTCAATCGCGACGGTGGTACATCCTATTTCCACCATCAAGTTATAGAACACGCGTTAAGTGTATAATGACGATGAGATATCGATCAGAACATTAACATTCCGTTTCAAACACAAAAATAAAAACCGACTGTCGTGCGAACGATGTCACTTTTCAAAACTCACCGCGCAGGGCGACTATCGTTCGTAAAAATATTTAAATATACCAGTATTATGATAAAATATACGTCTTATAAACAAACAATATATTATACAATAATATATTGCACGAACGGCTATATAATATGTGTAATGTGTATTATAACTTATTATACAAAACTAGGTCGTTCTATACAAAACTATTATATTATAATATTGTTAACAGGACCTATAATACGTATAATTAATGTCCTTAATTATTTTTTTTTTATGTTGTGATATTTGTTTATAGAATAATATTTATGTTAGTTTTTTCGTATACATATATAATTTATAGTACAACAAAAATAACGAAGGTTTACAATTATTAAACGTTAATTGAGTAAATTAAAAAATCTTCGTGTTTCTATTTATATAATTATATAGCATATAAAAAAAAACATTAAACAATAAATTGAATGTACAAGAACAATTTTTTTTTTTAATTATCATCAGCAATATTATTTTATTATTGCTATTTAATAAGTATATTATGTTAAAATATTTATTTTTAGTATTTAGCGAGCGTTTATTACAAACACAGTATAATACGTTTAATTAGTATAGTATTTATGTTTATTTATGTGTATAATATATATATATATTCGTGTATATTTTATGAATGATTTGTAAAAAATAAAATATTATATTATAATGTAATTTCTATGTTACTCGTAATACCAACTTTATTGGGTTTTCTAGAAAAAAAATAAGTTTACCTTAGGGCCAGTAGTACCGTCTCCGATTAAACTCCGATTAGGCTTAATCACTGATAACAGATATTTTAACCCTGCTAATTCGGCCGATTAAACTGTGATTAACTTTAATCGGTGATGGTACAACTGGCCCTAAGAGATCTTTCCCCATCTATGTTTTGATATCGGAAGAAATTTTTAACGCCGTTATCATTAAATTATAATATAAATAACACCGTTGAGTACCACAGTTAAATATTTTAAAATTCAAATGTATATTCAATTTTTAAATTTCTTGCGCGTGTATTTAGAACATTAAATAATTATAAATAACAATAATAAGACCGTCCATTCAATACTACTTATAACAAATGCGATTTCTTTAAAAAATAAAATATAATACTAAAAACACACTTACGTAGATGCTTAAACCTTAAGTATAACTCATAATTATAAATTAATCTATATGATATGATTTGATGTAATAATATAATTAAATACGTTGTGATACATATAGAAAACAAAATTTCAAACACAAGTAGGTAAGTAAAAACGTTTAAAAAAAGCGGGTAAGTGGGTATTGCTCTGCTGTATATTAGGGGTTGGGGTGGACCTCGGACTAGCGTAGGTTAAATTTGAATGCAATGATGAATATCATTGTACCTATACGAGAAACGATTCTGAACGGAGATGATTTGTCAATCTAGGATATATTCTATTTAAATATTGTAATATATTCTATTTTGAAACAAATAGTATAGTTACTATATGTTACTATGGTTACTTTATAGTATCTGTTTATTAATAAAAAAAAGTATTTGGCCAACATACGCATTATGAGCGTATGAAATTTAATTTAAATTTTGACATATTTCGTATAAATTCGAACTTTAAACACTTACAAAAAAAAATTGTGACTAACGATTTCGGATTTTTTATTATCACTTTAAGAACAACTTATAAGAAACCTTGTATTAAATTTTCAAGATTTTCTGGCCACCCAAAAAATTTTTATCGGCATTTGAAGAAAAAAAAAAGTGACAGAAAAACGGGAATTTTTACGCAAAACCAGTTTTCGACAAAATCGAATTTTTTATTTTGCTATAACTCAAAAACTAATCGATGTGAACACTTAAAATTTTCACCAAATGTTTATATTAGCGTTCTCCATACACAGTTAAATTTTCAAAGAATTTATACTTTTTTTGAGCTATTTATAGACAATTGAAATTATTAATTTTTTTTAGTATTTTTTTTTTAAAATAACGATAAAATTTTTTTGGCCGGCCAGAAAGTCTTGAAAATTTAATACAAGGTTTCTTATAAGTTATTCTTAAAGTGATAAAAAAAAATCCGAAATCGTTAGTCACAATTTTTTTTTATAAGTGCTTAAAATTCGAATTTATACAAAATATGTCAAAATTGCGAAAATTTGCAAGTAATTTTGTGGTTGAAAAATCGTAAAATTTTTTTCTTTTAAAACTAAGTTTTGAAAATTTGTAAAAAAAACTCTACCGGATTCAGACAAACATTTTTATGAGTGTTTGAAATTTAAATTTTTACAAAACCGCGTTAAATAACGGTTTAGCCTCAAACGATTTTTGATATTTGTTGTTATTCAAATAGTATAAGTCGTAAATACTTGAAATTTTACCAGTTATTTAGATTGCCATTTTCTTTACGTGATTTGATTTTCAAAACATTTTGACTTTTTTTGAGCTATTTATAGACAATTGAAATTTTCAATTTTTTTTTATTTTTTTTTTATAAATGTTGATAAAAAAAATTTAGCTGGGACAAATTACTTGAAAAATTAATTGAAGGGTCCGTATAACTTGTTCTAACTCTCATTTGAAAATTATAAAAATACATAGGCACAATTTTTTTTTATTAGCATTTGAAGTTCAAATATTGACAAAAATTCGTCAAAATCATGAATATTTTTCACTATTTGATAGTTAAAAATTTATAAATTTTTTTCTATCAAAGGCTAAGAATTGAAAATTTAATACTATGCTGTCCATAAGTTAAGCTTAGAATAATTATAAAAAAGTTTGAGAATCATTCAATTTAAAAAATTTTACGAGTGTTTAAAGTTTCAATTTTAATTTGAAATCAAAAATACAGGTGTAAAATAACGTTTTACTAATAAATAATTTTCGATTTTTATATAATATATCCTAGACTGACAAATCACCTCCGTTCACAATCGTTTTTCGTATACAATGATACCTATCATTGCATTCAAATTTAACCTACCCTAGTCCCAGGTCCACCCCAACCCCTAATGTACAGCAGAGCGATACTCACTTACCCGCTTTTTTTAATTTACGCGATGTTTAGGATTATCGAGGAAAGTCAATAAAAATATTTTTGATGACATTTTGGAGGGGGGGTTGAACCCTGAACCCCCCCCTGAATACGGCCATGTAAGTACCCAACAATATACATAAATAAGATACAATGTATTTTGCTCAACAAATGAAAATATCAAAATTGTTACCAATAGTTGGGTAATAAAAATCCAATTTACCTATTGAAATACTTTTAGTTTTTTTACGGGGTATATTTATTTTTCAGGATTTTTATCCGTTCAATTTCTGGGTTTTTCTGTGGTCGTTTTTGCGGAGAGTCGATTAATAATATAATCTCTGTATTACTTCATGGTTATACCAAGTATTTACATAAATAAAAGTGAATAAAAATCATTAAAACATTCATTTTAAATGATTAGGTACCTATCTTATATAAACACATAATTATATTGCCTCAAATTATATGCATCATTTTATGCAATAACTAAAATGATTTTTGAAATAAAATCTTTTTATTTTAATTTATTGAAATATTATCAATAAAATAGGTACTAAACATTAAAATACATTTTATATTATTGATATAGTATGATATATATATATATAATGTGTATTGTGTACAAAAACAATGTTCCACACAAATACAAGTATAAGTTTGATAACTAAATATTATTTATATTTTTATTAGTACATAATATTACAATACACCCAACCATATTTGAATAATTCTAACCTTATACTACTTAAAGTAGTATGGTATAGTATAGTATAGCTTTCCTAGGTTTACCTACAATAATAATGTTGTTTCTTTTGCCTTCTGTTACATTTACTGGCAGTCTTTGAAAAACGTAGAAGTGACAATAACATAGCAAGTATACTTACAAAAGTGTCAAACATATGCATGCAAGCACGCTATGCACATGAATAGGGATTAATTATTGTTATAGGTACTAGTTATAAAATTTGTCACCTAAAAGTACCTTATACTCATTTTAATAGGTAATAATAATAATAATTTGTAGGTAACGTTAAAATGTAAGATGCCTTAAATATTATATACGACTTATTAGGTACCATTTTCAATTAGTCATAGGTACTTAATTGTTCGAAAGTAGTATTTAGAATTTGGATTATGTTTCCGGACATATTTTATTTTAATTTTAATATAATATTATATAATATATTTATATTCTATTTTTCACCCAAGAAATTAACCCATATTGGCCATATTATTCTAGTAATATATACTTTGAGATTCCACGGTAACATAAATCATAACAATGTGATAAAATATTATTAATTACATAAAACATTTAAATACAGTTCAGTATTCGCATTTGTGAAATATTCAAATATATAATTATTATATTTTTGAACATAATTAAAATATGCTTATTACGTTAATGTCGAGGTTAATGAACTTTTTAAAACCTTACGTGGTAAACTATCTGGACCGACTAAAACGTCTGCTAAAACGTAAGTATCTTATTTATAATAATTTTTATAAACTGTTAACTGTACCTATATGAACGGGTGTCGATTGATAGTATACACAAGGAAAAAATTACGCAATTAACGCGCGCACGTATTTTGGTAGTTTAACACAACGAACGGCAGCTATGATATTTTTTCCGTCACAGCATTTTATTTTAATAAATAAAATTGCATTATACTAACTGTCCTTTACAGACACAAAGATCGCAGAGCCGGCAGAAGACGCTGCGCCTCCGGCTGAACCAGCACCGTTGGTTTGCGTGGAGGACGAAATACCGGCGGCGACTTCCAGCGTTTCGACTGGAGAGTCGCCGGTACATGTATCCGGACCACACACACCAGCGGTGAAGGTTAAGACGGAGGCTCAGAAAGCTCGGACCCGAAGGAATTTAAAGAAACTGAAGGAGAAGATAAAGGCCAGGAAGATACAAGAAAAAGCTAGAGAAAGTTCAGAACCGGAGACCGGAGACAATAATGTATATTATAATGCTATGCCTCACCAATCTCTCCCCACCGTACAATCAAGGGAATGTTCAGAACCGGAGACCGGAGACAATAATGAATATCACAATGCTATGCCTTACGACCCTCTCCCCACCGTACAATTAAGCGAATGTTCAGAATCGGAGACCGAAGACGATAGTGTATATTATAATTCTTCGCCTCACCACCCTCTCCCCATACCTATGATTTACACGACCCCCAGTGCCCCTCCTCTCCACATTTCCCATTATTATGTCCGTCCCTATAACTTTTGTTCTGGAGTTGACCACCCCTTTTGGCTCCCTGATCAGTGGCGTAACTAGGATTATTTTCTAGGGGGTCACCCCACACAGGCAGTGTCCATCGCAACCGATTCCCATCGTCACCGTCGTACTTGTAAAGTATGTGTATTGTGTGGCAAGCGCGGAAGTGAGCCATTTCAGTCACCCAAGACTGAAATGATCCTCTGCGCGAGCTACACGTCATATTTCTCTTTCCCAACTTATTATCTTTTTCCTATTTTCTACATCTCACCCACGTGACGAAATCAAATCCCATTCTGTTAAAATTGTATATACTTACCTTCAAAATATCATTCTTATATATTTCAAATATTTAAATAATGTGTTATGTGTTTTGTTAACTTGTATAAAAATGCTGTTGAAAAAATAGAAATAAAAAAATCATTATTTATTTATTTTTTGTTTATTTTTTTTTAATTAACCGACAAATTTAATTAAAGAAACCGATTTTTTTATTTTATTTTTTTATTTTAAAGAGCTTCCAGTAGTCACTATTATAGCTCAACAATTAAAATATAAGTATACAAATAATATAACTAGTATTGATACAAGTGAAGGTTGAACGGACATAATATACAAGTAATTAATAATTAGGTATTTCATAACATATTATCATGGCTTAATATAAACCCAATTATACAAGTAAAGAGATTATATTTATAATGTAATAACAATAGATAGATAGTAATGAGAGTGATTTAAAGAAAACAGAAAAATATTAGATAGTGTTTTTGGCAACGAGTGCCTTTAAAACAGATGAAAGGAGAGTCATTAGTGGGCTGATTAAGGCATTTAAATTAGATATGAATTGGGAAAAGATAGCCGATGGATTTTCCGTGTGTGTATCTTGATTATTTATAGCTTCAGCATATGTTTTGGAGTCGGGTTGAGAGTGGTGATCAGTAGTCTTGGTAAGTAGAACTTTTGGTGGAGATTTTTTAAAAATTTGTTTGAAAGTCTGGCATCCTTTGAAGTTGGACGTGTGATCCAAAGAGCAAAGGGCGCATTTTGCCGGGCTGTTCCGATCTTTGGAACATTCATTAGTGTGATGATTTGCACCGCATTTAACGCAGCGCGCGACGTGATAACAATAATTTTACGTGTGGCCGTATAATTGGCACTTAAACCGATTTATTTGGATATTATAATGTGTTTTGGCTATGAAATGTTTAACTAGTAGTTTATTATTATATAATAAAAAGGGGTTATGACTGACGCATATAATAACTATAATATGTTTGTATTTGGACGTTTCCAGCTTGTATTTTTATATAGTAGATAAGAAACATAGCAAATCTGTGCCATCATTTATTCAGGTATATTTATATTATATTGTAAACAATCCGTATAGTAATTAGTAGGTGTTACAATATGGTATTACATAACTTAAAAACTTAATATAAATTATAATTTAAATAACAATATAATATATAAATATTAAATATATTATTTCATTGCTGTGATAAAATAAAATAATTATTAATTTACTCAAAAAAATTGATTTTAAAGTATATTATTAACCTTTTAGTTTTAAAATAATGGCTTTAAAATAGTATAGTAAAATTTTACCTAAATAAAGGAATTTTCAAAATCAAATATTTTTAAATATTAACTTTAATAAAACATTATACGAGTAGTATTTACTTCTGATACTTTTTGGTTTCTTTGATGTTTAGTTTCAAGAAAAACACCTTCATAGTACTCTTATTGTGTGACCATAGCAGTGTTTGAATTGTGGGTGGACGTGGGGGGACGGAGTCCGCTTTCTTTTTTCTTTTTATTTTAGCATACTTCTTCTATTTATTTGAAACACAACGCTGGAAATGCAACATTTGATGTAGTGAACTTGTAAATCATCAGTTTTTTCTGATGCAAAATATACCTATAAGTTATAACCTATAGCCATAATTTGAATATTTGTATCGACTATGAACAAAAAAATTGGTTAATAATAACGGGTAATTAATATAATCAATCGTAAGGCTGTGGAGACCACACCTAGATCTTTTTTCTATGCGACCACTGCGATCCTAGGCATTGTGAACGTAACTATTTTTCACTTTTATTATAATAATATATAAAAGAAGAAGATGTCAAATCTATGAGTGTTTTTTCAACAAATTTTACACTGATTCACTTTTAACATCGATTGATTGGCTGTCGGGCACACAGTTGCGTTAATTGCTCATATTTTATAGGAAATCTATAGAAAAAAAAAATATTCATAACTAGGTGTTTATAAATTATAAACTTAACTAAATGAACGTGGATATATGTATTACTAAAAAAGATCTTGTATAATAGACAATTATGTGTACAATGTAATGTGTACAATGTTTCGAACAGATTCGTATGTCATTTAACGGCGTCGCAGCCACCGAATAATCGGATCAGAATCGATTCGCACGCGTTGTCAAATCATTACAGCGGCACACGAGACGGGCAGCTCAAACGAGAGAAATTTATGGACAGCATAGTATTAAATTTTCAATTCTTAGCTTTTGATAGAAAAATATTTATAAATTTTTAACTATCAAATAGTGAAAAATATTCATGATTTTGACGAATTTTTGTCAATATTTGAACTTCAAATGCTAATAAAAAAAAATTGTGCCTATGTATTTTTATAATTTTCAAATGAGAGTTAGAACAAGTTATACGGACCCTACAATTAATTTTTCAAGTAATTTGTCCCAGCTAAATTTTTTTTATCAACATTTATAAAAAAAAAATAAAAAAAAATTGAAAATTTCAATTGTCTATAAATAGCTCAAAAAAGTCAAAATGTTTTGGAAATCAAATCACGTAAAGAAAATGGCAATATAAATAACTGGTAAAATTTTCAAGTATTTACGACTTATACTGTTTGAATAACAACAAATGTCAAAAATCGTTTGAGGCTAAACCGTTATTTAACGCGGTTTTGTAAAAATTTATATTTCAAACACTCATAAAAATTTTTTGTCTGAATCTGGTAGAATTTTTTTTACAGATGTCTGAAGAAAAATGTATGGAGAACCTTGTATCAAATTTTCAAAACTTAGTTATAAAAGAAAAAAATTTTACAATTTTTCAACCACAAAATTACTTGCAAATTTTCGCAATTTTGACATATTTCGTATAAATTCGAACTTTAAGCACTTATAAAAAAAAATTGTGACTAACGATTTCGGATTTTTTTTTATCACTTTAAGAAAAACTTATAAGAAACCTTGTATTAAATTTTCAAGATTTTCTGGCCGGCCAAAAATTTTTTATCGTTATTTTAAAAAAAAATACTAAAAAAAATTAAAAATTTGTATTGTCTATAAATAGCTCAAAAAAAGTCAAAATTCTTTGAAAATTTAACTGTGTATAGAGAACGCTAATATAAACATTTGGTGAAAATTTCAAGTATTTACATCTATTAGTTTTTGAGTTATAGCAAAATAAAAAATTCGATTTTGTCGAAAACTGGTTTTGCGTAAAAAATCCCGTTTTTCCTTCATTTTTTTAGGGTTTTTCCCGACTCATTTAAAAAATATTCTATATAGCAATAAATTTCCATTGACTATTAAAAATTAAAAATTCATCAAATATCCATTAATAATTTTCAATTTATTACTAATCATACCGATTTTTGACACATTAGTCTGCCTTTAGATATTTAATTTATTTTTCTTCGCTCAAATCGTCTTTTGTTGTACAACTCAAATTTAGCTTTAATCAGCATAATATTATTAATTTAAAAACCTGTATGCAAATATAAATTAAATAGTATAAATTTCGATCATACCTGAAACACGTAAGCAATACTCGACCTTTATAATATTATAATCACTGTACCTATAATATGGTAAATTAAATAATCACTTACAGTAATTTTGAAACAATATATAACCAATTTTTTAATATAATAAAATTATTATTATTTACGTTTATAGATTATTTGCCTCTGTCAACGCTGTATAATATTCAATATACTTTTTTTAAATTTAAAATTATTGGCCCTTAATTATTACTTATACAATGTGTCGTCCTAACGTTAACTTTATAATACATGACAATAGGTAGCTATTAAGTTTGATTTAAAACTGAACTCCTGCATTGTATAAAATATATTCTGACAACAATGTTTTATAACTAATAAACTCCAACTTAACGTTTTTTTTACCTGTAAAAACAGAAATATCACTGCTAGTCTAGTTTACAACTAAATATTATAATACATTATAAATATAAAAATTACTTAAACCAAGTAAAAGAATTCAATATTTTATAAAATATGTACGTTAATGCCTTATTCTGCTGAATAAACATAATTTTGGTAGAACAGTCGCTGTGCCTATTTTAAATGTTAAGAGAGCTACCATACGACACCAGTCAACTACCCTCCCCCTTTTTGGCTCATAAATAATGCTATAATATTATATAATACATAATATCATTGAGTATATTTACTCAATGATAATATGTACACAACACGGCGTGAATGAACTTATAACTAAATCACCTATATTATTAATGATGTTTGTATTTTATTTTTGTGGTTTGAAGAAAAATTAAATTAAATTAAATAGTCAGGCGTTCACAGACAATTACCTATTATATTGTAATATATTTATATTATTTATTAATATCATGCAATGCATTCATGAATAGTGATTATTTACCAATTAAATATATCCACAAACATTTTAATTATAAGGATTTATATTATTTTTGCCATACATCATGTTTTTTATATAATATACCTATAATAGATATTTAATTATTATAAATCAATTGAAACATCATCGATTTTAAATGTACCTCACTCTGGTTAATGAATATACCTAATAATTACGTTTTTATAAAAATGTTATTATAAGTTTGTAAATGTCATAAAATGTCTTTGGACATTGTAAAATATAATAGTATATAATGTATTTATTTATGCATAATATGTAGTTTTAATTTACACATAAATGATATCTTTGAATCGCATTAAAATACCTGAAATCATTATTTTTCGTTTAAATATCTGATTTTGTCAATATTTTAACTCAAAATGTGTAAAAACAAAATTATATGCATTATTTATAAGACATTTTTATTCAAATTTACATAAATTATATAAATTAGCAATTTCTATACACAATGGTAATATCAAAATATTTATTAATTTAATAATAATTATCACATGGATTTGGAACTTAGTAATATTTTGTTGCGTAATGAATATAGTTTATATCAGGGGTCACCAATTATTAATATTTTTGAAGGGCCACATTAGGAATGATCTGAACATTTTTCACGGTCCATCAAATTTCTAAGTACATATTTAGATTATTTAAAAACCAATAAAATTTAACAAAAAAATAATTTGAAATAATAACACATATTATAATGTTGTCGTAATTCTTTGTCTGTGGGCCAGATAAAATGTGTTCGAGGACCGTATGCGGTCCGCGAGCCGCCATTTGGTGACCCATGGTTTATGTATTATTTTGTAACTAGAAGTAATTACCTAGTCCTAGTGAAGATACTTTAAAGTCAACACTAAATATTAGAATTTTAAATACACGAAGACAATTTTTTTTTTATTTAGTCATTTATAAGTTATTTAATAACAATTTTTGAATTTTTAGTTTTTTTTATCTAAATGTTAAAAAATCTGTATTTGTCGAAAAATTTAAAAAAATAATAACGTAAGATTTTTCATAATATGATGTATTTCTGTAGATAGTTAAAGGCTATAAAATATAGATAACCCAAAAGTAAAAACGTCATAGTATAATTATTTACCGTTATTTTTATAGATAAATTTATCGCAACTCACTTTGAGATATAAATGGTGGCTCTACTCAATTTTGAAATAAGTCGTTTATTTAAAGTGTACGATGGTAAATATATTTTATTCTTAACTCTTTTCCATTACTGTAGATACTATATTTTGATTACTTGTTTCTGGTATGATCACTATTATTTTCATAAATTATATAGTGGTAACTCGTAAATATATAACCACCTAAAAGTTAGTTTCTGTGTTAATTAATCAATATGTTATTATTAGTTATTATTAATTATAAGTATATTAATTTTATTTAAATGATGCATGGACATTTTATAATATTTTAATAGCTTATAGAACACTATTAATACAATGTTGCAGTTATAAAATGTAGTAGATAATTGTTTTAATATGAAAACAGTTTATGTATATGATATACCTTTGGTGTGTATTATAATTTCGAATAGTGCTTTTCATACATTGATATTTTGAGGTTTCAGATTTAAGTTGATTTAGATCTAAAATTAAATTGCTTTTATTTATTTACAATAATAAATGCTCTCAAGGGATAATGGTACAATTATTTCCTTAAGATGTAAATACAATTTTATATAGCAAATATGATTAATTACATATATATATATAGAATATTAATTTGGCAATCAAATTGAAATTATTTAAGTTTGTTACTAGTCTAGACTTAGACACATATAGCTTATATCAGACTATTATTTATGTAATTCTTAGGACCAAAGAGAACATGAAAGCAAAATTAATTTATGGAATCAAATGCAATTACTCTGAAACTAATATTTTATAATAAGCTGTATATTTTGTTAAAAATAAATAAATCCAAATATTATTACTTTAGAATCATTACATTTTTTACCGTGAACGGTGTGAACTATTGGCGATTTCGCATTATTATAACCACCTGCGGTCGGCGAGAGTAATCAGCCCGTCTGACTACTCTCGCCGGGTGGGACATTTTTCGGCCAAAATGAACCTTTCCCTTTTCGGCCATTCTGAAATGACCGTTTTCGGCCAGTACACTATTTTGGTCACCAATGAAATATTCTTTTAACGTTTTATTTTTGTTACACTACCAAAAAACTCATTTTTTATGGACTGTATAAAATAATAATATATATTAATTAAGATTTAATTATTTTGCATGTCTAAATACTTTATTTATATATGCGCATATAAACACACTGAAATATAATTGAACAATGAATATCGATCGACCAAATATCGGCGAGAATAAGATATAATACAATATAATATAGATAAAAGTAATAATAATAATAATAATAATGACATCAATAATTACGCGTCTACATTGCCAATTATTAATTTATAATATATTGAATTAAGTTAAAAAGTATAAAAAATAAAAGTTATATTATAACATTAATTTACACAATAAATATAAAATTATATAGATTTTTAATTTTTTTTATAATTATAACACATACGTTTAATAAATTCTATCCGTGTTATTTAGCTATTCCTTTTATCGACCGTTAGCTTATAATATAGATGTTGGATTCCCCATAATATTTTTATTTTAAATAAAAATAAAATATCCCTATAATTTTATATATATTGTGTAAATTGATAATATAATGTAACTTTTATTTTTCATATTTTTTACTTAATCTATTATGTAAAATGGTAGTTTAACTGAAAAAAACATGAAAAGAATATTTCATTGGTGACCAAAATAGTGTACTGGCCTAAAAGTGAACTGGCCGAAAAGGGAAAGGTTTATTTTGACCGAAAATGGTGCCGCCCCTCTCGCCGACCGCGAACGGTTACCTCGTTGCTCATAACGCAAAATCGCCAATAGGGAACAATAATATAATAGTAATTAAATCAATTTTTGTTTTTTACAACAAGAAAACAAAAGTCAAAAATTAAGTCTTGAACATTTTAATCATTAGTAATAGAGTTTGATTGTTACAAACTAGTAATAGTTACTTTAACTGTGTTTACTTTAATAATTAAAAATATAATACATTTATAGAATTACAAATTCCAATGTATATAGATGCATCAATTACAAATATTTTATTGAAATGTATATTTTAAACTTTGGGTATATTATTCTTTTTGCATAATAATATTCAGGTAATATTATTAGTTGAGTAATCCTGCTACTATATAAAATGTCATTACCACATCGGCTCTACTTGTATTTTACAATTTGTGTATACATCTTTTGAATTCTACACAAGATTGCCTCTATATTGCCTACCCAATCCGCCGGCCTAACATATTTTACGTTTTGATGAAATATAATCGAATTGAAAGGCAATAATAATATAACGTTTGACTTACAACATACTGTCCGCAAGCATTATGCAGAATGAATTCTTGCATCTTAAATTTTTTATAATATGGTAGTAAATTTTTATAATACACATTAGTCATTTTAATTTTAATTTCGAATTAGAAAAGTATAATAAATATCACCTTTACTAGGAATTTTTCTCTGTATTACGTTATGAATTTTTAAATATGTATAAAATATGTATTTTTAAATAATTAGTACATACTACATATATATTTGACAACTTTAAATCAAATTTTGACATATTAAACTTGTGAAAAACTATACCATATATTTACCAGCAGGTAATGACTAATGATTTGAACAAAAAAAATCTTGATTTATAAATTATAAATATTAGCATTCCATTTACTCTAACAATCACTTTTCAAAATAAAATAAAAGTATTTAAAAACATAGTTGCTATGACTTGTCAGTCAGCCAAAATCGACCAAAGAACTTTCGCTTAAGGTACGCATTATTATTGATTTCTTTGATACTTATAATAATAATAATAATAATAATAATAACATATTATGCTAGCCGACGATAGTAATTTATTTACGTTTTTTTTTTTAGAAAAATAACTTATGATTTAATTATTTTCTATCTAAACGATGTCCAATAACAATTAACTATTAAAATTTGATTGTAAATTCGAGAGTATACCTCTTTTTTAAATGTTTGATTGTTACATAGATTAATTCGAAATCTAAAACTTCAAATTCACGTAGTAGTTGACAACGACTTATGAGGGGTACTTACAATTTGCTACGTTTAAAGTGAACTATATTATAATTTTAAAATTTTTTATGAGGCTTCAATAATATTCGATTAAAAAAAAATAAAAACGATTTATTTAATGATCATGCATGGACATCGATATCTTATCGATTATTATGCAGGTACGTATAATTGAAAAAAGTATGTTGTCCCATGGTCACAGCCCACAGGTCCTGATGGTACCTCTGATACTGTGCATGAGTATATTGATGATGAAACATGACATATACACTTGGGTCCGATTCGGCATTTGGCTAATAATAATAATAATAATAATAACATATTATGCTAGCCGACGATAGTAATTTATTTACGTTTTTTTTTTAGAAAAATAACTTAAAACAAACTTATTTTTTATAGTTATTTTTCAAAACGCACATACACAACTATTGGTCAAAAAATTATTTACACAACGGTAACGAGTTTTACCATTAAATGTTCTATAATTAAAATGTATAGTCATCATTAAATTTATAATTTCTTGAGTGTTCCTTAGAACGTTGAATATTTATAAATTACCATGATAAGAATGTCCATTTAATATTACTTATAACAAATCATATTTATTTACAAAAATTGATATAATACTAAAAACGCACTTACGCAGGTGCTTAAGCCTTAAAGTATAACTCACAATAATTAATTAATCTTTATGATATTGTACGACGTAATATAAACCAGTACGTTAGATACCTATCGAAAACAAAATGTCAAACACAAGTACGTTTAAACGTGTAAAAAAGATATAATAATTAATATATTCCAGTTAGAATAATTTTATAGTCTTAACAGTATAAACATTAAACTATAATAAATTAAAAAATGTACGTGATTAAGTGAGACGTTATATACTTATTCATGCAAATTTAAGTACTCGAACTTTAAATATGAATGGTACACGTTGTTAAATTTAACCATATATGGATATTCTTTCATTTGTAGCGATGTGGCCAAAGTTGTCGTAAGTAATAAGAGAAACTGCAATAATAAAATTGTATAAATTCTTTAGACATATTTTATGTAAATTGTTAACTTAAAACATAATATAATGTATTATTTGTGCCTGATTTGATCCATTACATATTGTATATATACAGTTATAAATTAATAATAAATTACGTTTACAATAATGTGTCTTGTTTTTGACTAGTTTATCAATCGACGAACATTGTAACAATACAGAAATTCCAAGGAGGATTTACAACACTGCAATATTTTCTGAAATAATGGAGATATCCATAATTCTGGTTTTAATAAGATACATAAAGACTACAAATATTTCATATTTTAATTCATTTAAATGTTTTGGTAAAATAGTTAAAAAATATATTTTTTTATTTCATTATTTTCAAAAATTGAAGATAGCCATTTTGTAGAGTTCATTTTTTCTGAAAATATTGACGTTTCCACAATTTAATTTTATTAATTTATAATAGATCGTCTTCAATTTTAAAAAATAATGAGATAAAAAAATATAATTTTCAACTTTTTTACCAAAACACTAAAATTAATTAAAAAATGAAATATTTGTAGTTCTTGACCCTGTGTATCTTATTATAAACTTAGAATTATGATATCTCCATTATTTCAAGATAAATTAAAATATCTAAATCTTCACGAGACACTCTATATTGCACTATATTCCGATTAGATTTTGTTAACAATTGTATTTTAAAGATATTAAAGTAGTTTGGATTTTCAAATAGTTTCTGAAAGTGTTTTAAAAAAATGAATTTAAAAAACATAATTAACCAGTGATATAACTGATACTTATTTAAATAATATTCTATTTTAAAACCTCTATATTTATTTATTTATTACAAGTTCTAGTTCAAGAAATATATACGTAAACATATAATTATTACAATAAGATTATTACTAAATATTATTTTATATTACGGCAGAACCTCAAATACTAATACATAATTTATAGGCACTTACTGATAATACAATTCGTAAATCCATAGGAAAAATACCATAAGCTGTAATTTGATCCCATTCATAAGTTGATAATTGATTCATAAACATTTTGATCTAGTTGAAATAATTATAAATAAATTATATTTAAAAACAAAAACAAAGAGTTCATATGGGTTATGTTAAAACAATTAGTTTTATTGTAAGTATATTATTTTTATTGTTATAATCTGGACAAAAATTATAATTACTTGCAACTTAGTACCAAATGGTAGTTTTGAAATATGTATTGATCTTAGAAATGAAACTATTTCCATTTTCTGAAAATAAAAAACGATAGGAACATATAATTTTATTTTTATTTTTATTACATTACCTTTTTATTTAACCAAGATATAGCAATTAGTAAAATCAAAACGAAAATGACGTTTTGTGAACAAATCATAGCGATCAGTGAGATGTTTAAAGCGCTAAAGTAAACACTATTTTTGGACGATAAATATCTGGACATGTGTAACAAATAGTATAAACACCGCAAAAGATCTAAAAAATTGAACACAAAGTAAAACAACAACACCACGCCGTAGCCCGAACTAAAGGTACGCAACAATTCACACAGTTCAGCGTGTAACAACCGTATATTTTCTATGAACTGAGTGATTTCGGATTGTGTCCAGGTGTCGGTAGTGGTAAAATGTCCGTCGAGTAACCGCTTACAGAGACTATTCAACATTTCGAATCTAGATCCCAAATTGTGGAGATAGAAGTACGACGTGGAGAAAATCACGAACTCCATGATGCACGGCATCTCGAAAAAATATTTAACGACGATGCTGAAGTCAAATCTTGCTGGCGGCCATAGCCACATTGAAAATATTTGAAGACTGATGTAAAACACGAGCACCACGGCTAAAAATTTATTCCAACTGTATTTCGTTGTCGAATAAGTGAGCTCCCCCAACAACGTCAGTGGAAGTCCATCGACTTTTCTGTCAAATTCGATTATTCCGTTGATCATTCTAAAACAGTTAATACAATTTTAATAACATAACATTAGAAAGAAAAAAAATACTAAAATTTGAAAAGGTTAAAAGTAGGTCACAACCTTGGAAATGGGTCCAAGTCTGGTTATCATTTCCAACATTTTTATTGCTAGAAAATAAAACCACCTACCAGATACTAATATCAAATCTATCTAAATACTTTTCTACTGATGTTAGGAAGGCTTTTGAGTCGTGTATTCGAGAATATGAACAAGTGTACACCGTCTATAGAATTTATAAATAAATTGCAATAATAAAATAGAGTATATTAAACCTAATCATTCGCAACTATAATAAAAAGTTGTACATTAATATAGTTTAGTGAACTTTCTAAACAGGTGAGTCCAAATAAACATAACACTATTTTGAAGAGGCGCAGTTGTCACCCGCAATATCCGGTGTTGAGTGAATTCATTTATGTGACTGGTGCTCGTAAACTGGTGAAATAGATGACATGACCATGGTGACCAGAGAGTGAATGATGGCTTCATCAAATACCTCTGCGTTTCCAAGGAACTAGCTTTATTTTTGGTGACAGAAACCTTAATTCGTTTTCTCTGATGACACGCAGGAAAATTCAAGATTCACGTATTCACGTGACTTTCTACGTGATCTTATAATGTGAATAATCCCTTTTATCAGTGATGAAAGATTTTTTTATTGAAATTAACCATACATCTGGCATATAATATTATGATATTTCAGCCTATCATCAAAATAATATACTTAATTTTGGTGATATAAACAAAGTGTTTTTATGTTATATTACATTTTATTATGTTTCACATTCTGTACGTTTAAAATATTATTCGTTTTGTAAACTATGATGTGATGAGTAAAGTATATTATTATGATTTTTTCTTGTGAAAAGATCCACCATTTAGTTATGAAAACAAAATATGAAATTTGAATCATGATTTTCATAATGGTGATTTAAATTACTTACACGACGTATTGTTAAATCATGATAATTATATTTCCGTTCAAAATAAAGTACTAAGAACGTCATAAAATTCTTTGTATGGGTGATAAGAATTGAAAATTTACACTAAATCCTCCAAAATATTAAAATGTTACCACTCAAATTATTGGAAAATGCTCCGCGTACTTCACTACTTTAATTAAAAGGACTCGCACTAATCCAACATACTTAAAGATCCAATCGTATATAAGATCAAATCTATCAATTGATTTCATATTTATTAAAATATATCGTAATTATTGGTCATTTTTAAATACTTTATTTCATATATTTTTATACATACGGTTTAATACCATTAAATTACTATGATTTTTATTTTATAAAAATGTTAACAGTACAATAAATTTAACTTACCCATAGAATAATAAATATGTATATAGGAATAATTAATAGCTAAATATGTCTTATTTGTAACATATAATAATAATAAATAAATAATGTGTAATAATACTTGATGATCCAAAATTCGTTAATTCTTGCCATGATAACTGTAGACCAAAAATTGAGCAACACCAAGTCTCGGAGTAAAAACCTATTATTTACGTGGTAAATGTATGTAAACCATATCAAAACGATCATTCGCGTTAGTTCTAAGCAATTATAAGCCATAATACTCGATGTTTTGATCAATAATCCGGATTCAAATGTATACGTTATGCTTATGATTCCAAACGTTTTCGATAACACTAAAATTGACTTTAAAGCCATTATAACAGGTGTTGTCATGTTCACTGTACGATGAAGTTTTTCGTTGTAATGTTTGTTATGTGGATTTGTGTTTAGAGTACCATTACTGTTGCCTTGACATTGAAAATAATATCCATCGGTATGGTAAAATAATAACTCAAAGTTATATGACAGAATGATTGTCACTTGTGTGACATATTGTTATTTGATTTGTGACTTCCACAATTCCTTTTATCTACAAATGCATAAAACACGCTAAGCAGAATTCGTTACCAATTCAACTAGAATATACTAGATTATTAAAAATATGCATATTTTATTTTGTTGAATCGTTTGAAATGATAATTTTGATTAGTAAAGTTGTTTATGCATTAACTTTTTAATTATTAATTCTATATAGCGTTACATTTTCGTTGATTATTTAAAATTTAAATTCATCAAAGATCCATTAACATTTTGTCAATTTATTAGTTTAATCAAGCCGATTTTTGATAGATTAGTCTTCCTTCGGATGTTTTTTTTTTAGCATTTATTTGTACATATTATGTTACCGTAAATGCCCGATCACTAGGTAAACCTAGGTTTCACTAGTTAATGCTAGGTTTTACAGTTTGTACTCAGTAAATGCTGAAATTTTTAATTTTATTTGGGCTTTTACTAAATGCGTTGTGTTCATCCTAGGATATACAAATTGACTTACTAAAAGCTGATCAATACACGACACATAACATTTAATAATCGGCACCTATTACGTTTAACTTAAAATTCCAACATTGATAACAATTTATTCCAAAAACATAAGTGTTATGACTGATAAACTCTAACTTAATGGTTTTTTCCTGTAAAAACAGAAATCTCACTAAGTCTTCCGTTTACAACTTAATAGTATAATACATAATAAATATAAAAATACACTTCAACTAATTAAACGAATCAAATATTTGATAAAATATGTAAATTAATGCCTTATTCGTATTTTTTAACCGTTTACACAGACTTAATTTTGTCAGGCTAGTCGCTGTGGCTAATTTAAATGCAAAGGAAGCTACCATACGACACCACCCTATTATCCTCCTCGCCCCCCAAACAATTAACTTTACTGTTCAATACTATTAAGGTATAAAACATGCAGTGAATAATTTATTACTTAATCAGCCGTTTTATTAATGATGTTTATATTTTATTTTAGTAGTTTGAACAAAAATTAAATCAAATTAAATAGTTTTAAAAATAAACAAATTAGCTTTTTACCGTGCACAATTATAGGGAACAATAAAATAATGAAATAGTAAATAAACCAATTTTTTTCATAACGAAAGAAAACAAAGGTCAAAAAGTATGTCATGGAAAGTTTAATTATTAGTAATAGACTTTGATTCTATATAACAAACTAGTAATAGTAACTATATTTGTGTTTACCTTAAAAGCTAACAATAATATTACATTTATAGTGTATTGAAAAATTCAATGAAGTATTATTATAGGTGCATCGACTACACATATTTTATTGAAATTTTTATTTTAAACTTTGGGTATATTATTTAATCATATTAATCTTCGGGTAGTTATTGGTTGAGTAATCCTGCAACTATAATATAAGTAAGTTGTCATAACCACATCGTCTCTACTTATATTTTACAATAAATGTGTGTATACATCTTATGAATTCTACACAAGATTGCCTCTATATTGCCTACCCAATTCGCCGTTCTAACATGTTTACGTTTTGGTGAAATACTATCGAATTAAGAGACAATAATAAAATAACTTTGACTCACAACATACTGTCCTCAAACTTAATGCAGAATAAATTCTGGCATCTTAAATTTGTATGTGGTAGTAAATTTTTATAAATATACATCAGTCATTTTAATTTAAAATTAAATTATAATAATTGATAGCACCAACCGTTATATTAGTATTATCATGACTGTATACCTACCACCCAACTGGTTAAAACATCAATACCATAGGACTATCTAATGTCTTGACATGTAATTTAAAATGTTGATAAATAATGTAATATTTTAATTTATATATTATATTATGTTCATAATTATTGCATATTATTATTCTAATTAAAAATATGGTCGATGGGAGGGGGTAGGTATACACTATACTCTGCAAATGGCAAAACAATGTGGTCGTAAAACTATTGAAGTTTTATGCAATTCAAAATATTATTATCTTATTCTAATAAATGAAGGTACTAATAATAAAACTTATTTATTATTTAATTTTTGTGTTTTTTTTTCTTTTTAATAATATGTTTTTTTTACAAATACATATATTATTAATTTAATTGAAACTCAATTTATCTCATAGTTTTTCATGTATTATCAGTATATTTTATTAAATAAATATATTTATCAATCATTTTAAAACCAAACATATGTTTTTTTCGCAAAAATGTTTATTTACATTTTAATATTACTTAATTAATGTCCACATTTTTTTAATTAGCCAACATTTGTAAATTTATTTAGGTTATGAATGTTAACATGTATTGATGAGTGCCAGATTTCACAGTAGAATTACAACAGTGGCCGTCAAATATTATATTATCATTGAAAGAGATGAAGCTGATTTTTAACGTTCATAAATTAGTATAATATTTAACTATTTAAGAATAATAGATCAAAAATAAATTTAAACAATAAATAGCAATGGTTTTTATTAGTTGATAATATTGTATTTTATGCGACTATGCCAGTTTATCTAATACTTCACTCTGTGTAATATTATTATTGTAACTGTAACCCATTGAGACAACACAGCTTATATATTTTAAAGGTTTATATTAATATTTTATATGATTCATATAATTTAACTATACAAGCAATGAAAAAATTCTAAAAATCTATAATATATGGAATAAATGTTTTTTATTTAACTATATTTTAATACTTACCTATTTTATTTTAGCTTGAAACACATTCTATATTTATTTTATAGAAAATAAAATAGATTGTTCGTTGTATTTTTTTAGATCATATATTATACATTAAAAAAAATATTATTTTCTATACAAAATCTTAATAATATATAATATTATTAATATTATATTACTATTTAGTTACCAACTATACATATCGAAATAAAGGTCATGGGTGATATATCCGGTGAACATATTATTATAATTAATCGTTATGATATTCAAGTTTAATGTTAACTATTTTACATATACGATAGTGTTCTATACTATAGAGTATAGGTATACGTAATATACTGATATGTTAAATTATTATATATAATTTTTTACAGATAAAGGCCGTGCCGTTTTTATTGGAATAACGGTTCAAAGCCAAAGTGTAAAAAAAAAATAATTTACAATAATTAACTATAAACAAAAATAATATTTATTATCACGATATTATTATAACACTATTTAAGATCAAAGAGTGGAGTACTATCTACATTTTGATATGTTTTACGTAGCAACATCCAACAATTGTTCGCTAGAGTGCGCTATGCAATTGCGAGTTGTGGCTATGTAATAATATAGTCGTTGTACAACGCGTATATACATTGCAAGTAGGTAATAATATTATATTTTTTTATAATGGGAATACAGTTATCGCGAAATATAATTAAATTGTTAGTGTGAAGCAAAATCAAATCATAATAACGTTACACAGAGTTATTCGGTCGGCGGAAAAAAAATACATTCCAACACAAACGATTACGCCCTCGCGGCTCGAATTACATAATAATATTATTATTGTTGAGCATTAAACGTGTGAAAATAAAATTAGGTTTGAATGTATTATTATTATTATTATTATTGTCACCATAGATAATATAATTATTATTGCCCGAGGCAGTGCATAACAGTATTACACGCAGGTGTAACTATTAAACGATGCGTGTGTTGAACATTACCTATTTAATTTTGTCATTTTATTATATTAATAATATATATATTACTTTATGTCTGTGTTAATTTGAAATTATTTACCCCAGTGCAACACAGTTTTTCACATAACTGGTTTTAAAACAGACTAAAACTTAGAACGTAATATTATTATGGACTTTTAAAGTATTTTTTATTGTTTTTTGTATTTTAATACGAGTATTTTATATTGTATTTAAATAACCGTCGATTATGATTTTTAATACGGGAAAAACGACTTGGTTAACAACGGCTATTATTGTTAATTTATTAAACTACCAGTTATTTCATAATATTATATATAAATACATGTATATGTGTGTGGTAAAAACTAAAATCTCACAGAAATTGATTTTTAACCATTTGAAACATACCTATCAAACATATGGACTGCTATTGTATATTGATAATTTACCAAGCTACCACTACCATAATATTATAAGATCGTAGAGTGGTGTAGATAAAACACGGCAATATTTTAGATATCTAACTGTTTTACAATTAAGTAGTGTAACTTATTAGTAACTATTAAATAGTTACTAAGTGTTGTGTATCGTCAAAATGCCGTTAAAATAAAAAATCAATTGTACATTTTAAGAGACACAGAAATGTCTTCACTCCGAAAAAATAATATAATTAATTAATTATTGTATCATTGTAATGAAACAATAAAATAATTTCAGTTTCATACCTATATTTGTCTACGTGTAGTATATTATGATTGTTGTATGCTTTTATGTTAAATATATTATTTTACATAATATTTTATTTAATAATCAAATCAATAATAATTTTAAATTTCTTCTTTATTGTTGTTTATACTTTATTACGAGTGAAAAAAAAATCTAAGTTGATGTAAATAGTTTGAGTACATGTAAGTATCGCCGTATATATTTAGTTCTACATTTAGAACGTTATGATAAGACGAAACGGATATGGTACTTTGAACTATGAGAATAACAGATTTACATTTATTATCTCTGTAAATCGTACATATTATAGTAGTGAGTAAGGATAATCAATAAATTATGTACCTACATATAGGTATACGTTTGCTTATTATTACACACATTCACACACACACACACGCAAGTATAATATGTAAACGATGGAATGGATTTCATGTGCGTCGATAGTAATACAATATAAAGTAATGTATTATTACAGCTCAGAAGTCTGTCAAAGTGTCGGATAATTGCTGAAAAAAACGCTTTTTAGTATTTACACAAACACCCGCGTGGGAACCATCTGTTATCGGCGGCAGGGAATTTATTATTATTTTTTATTATTATTACCTATTATTATTGTATTATTGCCTCGAAAACTATCCTACTGCTTTTAATAATGAAATAAACGGTTTTTTCTTCTTCTTCTTCTACAACCGTCTAATTGTCCTTTTTTTCTTAATGAACCGAGTTTTTTTTTACCTTATTCATAATATGAATACGTTAGTGATTTCCTCGAAATTCGACCCGCACAGAATTGTATTGTTGTTAGATTATAAAGATTTCGAAACCGATAATGTTATTTTTTTTTTGAAAACGGGATTTCTGTGTCAGCCATTCGAAAATCGAAATCGTATGCAGCCAAGTTAGTTTTGTGCTACCTGCATGTCGTGCCCTGTAAAATGTTTTTTACTTTTTTAACCAAATTTTGCTGATATTTTACGTCAAACACAACCCAAAAAGACGCAATTATTTATAAACGCGATTGATTATTATTTTATTAATATATATTTTTTGTCATTCAATCACATTTATCTTTAGAGATTTCTACTCCCACCACACTCAGTAGCACCACAGCATAAGGCTGATATTTAATATGTATAGTCGCTATTAGATGTTTAACAAATAGAAAGTTAATCGAAGGTGAACGAAATAATAATATCATGTGTTTCAAATGTACCTATATCAATCTCTATTACCAAAATATAGTTTTTATTATATGATACTTTATTAAAATATTTTCAAAACCAATAACAATATTGTTTGTGTTTTACTCGAAATGTGTAATGTGTGGGCGACGGTTAAATTTTTTTTTTTTAGTTTATAGTATTTTGACAAGCCAATATAAATAATAGGTTATAGGTATGGTATAATATATTTTAAGATGAATGAATTTATCTATCACTGGTGGATAAATCAATACCGCCCCCGCATAGACATCTTGATTCTCTACGGTACAATATTATAAGTATTATAACATTTATAACCAATATACGTGTATAACTGCTTCTACCTACGCGTATCGATAACAGTTTGCAATAGGTATGGATTATAGATATAAATGTATATTATAATTACATTACATCAATTGAAAATAGATTTTGTGTTTTCACAGGATATTATGTATATTGCGCAGATAAATAAAATGTCCCATTGTCGAGGACAGGTGAGGTCAGGTTTGATGGGCTATTGTTTCAACTTATAAGTGGCCAATCGCAGTAGTACACTGTCATCAAAAGCGATGAGATTATTATTTAGTTTGATATAATAAAATAAAATAATAAAAATACGGCTGTAAAACTGTGTTAGAAAATTTACACATCGCCCGAAAAAAAATTTCGATCAATTTAAATATATTTATTTACCAGCCTAGAAAGTTATGTGTATTTTGTGTTGCGTACGACAATAGTCGGTATGATGATTAAAGACTGAAATCTTGTCACAGAATATTCTGTTATATATGTGGTGGATAAGTTGATACTATAGGTTACACAATGCAAGCGCGAGGAGACGAATGATGGCTATTAGAATGGTTTTTGATAACCCAAGTTTATTTAGTATTTGATACAGACGAATTATGTTATATTATGACTATATACAATATATAACATTCAACTATTTTTTTTTTTTTTTTATTGAATGTGTAGACATTCACGTAAATATTTTAGTGACATTTCAAAATTGTAATTGTTTTTAAATTAAAGTGGTAAGATATAACAATTTTAAAAATTAAAGCAAAAGCGTGTAAAAACTTGCAAGAAATTAATATGTCTATATAGGTTTTAAACCGTCTCCTAAAGGACTGATAGCACTATTATATGCTATTTTTAATCTAAATACAATCATTTGTTTAAGACATTTGAATTTTAACGTTGATTTTTACTTTATTTTTTTAATATTTTAATTCTTAAGCAAGGTATGAACATTTTTAATTTGTAATATTATACAATAATATACACACTTGTGTCTTGATAAAAAATAAAGCCGACGCTTGAAATATTGTTTTCTTACCTTTAAATTTGATAAAAAAAATCAATTCACTCCATTATCAAAGCTTACTACACACATTTTTTATCTTGTACCTACGTTCTAAGACAAAGACAAGTAAGACAACGCATGTGATGTGTGGCGTGATAATAAAGTATATGTAGTATGTACACAATATACACACACATGAATATATTATATTATTATATAAAATAATAAACGTACCTGATGCCTAAAACTTAAAAAAAAAAATAATTGTCAATTTGGTTTTGAGCGCTGTTAACCAACAGCCGAGTAGTACAATCCTCATAATACTTATAATAGAACGATATATTTTTAGGTACCGCGTATTACGTGTTTTGACCCGTTGTCGATCACTTTTCCGAGAAACGGTAACGTTCGTATCTTTCACGAGACGTTTATTGCACGTCTCAAAAGTTATTGCTAATTGCACAAGTGAAATTAGTTTTCTCGTTTTTAAACGCTTGACCCGCGACTAATTTTCAATCAGGTGAATTGTATTGGCTATACATTCATAATATTATTTCGTATATGACTCGACCGGCCACTACGTTACGGTCGACTATATAATATTGTTTTTTAATCAATGAAACGTTTTATATTTTATTATTAAGCCATATACTTAGCAGGTTATCATCTTGTTATTATACATATTATTTTGATAATAATACATCGTATATATTCTATTATGTTATTAATATTATACGCATTATCTGCACCGCAAACCGGACGGCTATATTATGTGTTCATGATCTTTCGGTTGCACAACTAAACCGTTTAGGAAAAACGCGGAGTTACATTTTTAGTGAATTCGACAATATAACCTATCCGCTGTAGTAGGTTTTCTACCTATAGATATATATCTATGCATAGTTACGATACATCGTGACCACGGTTGTCTATTCTATTAGATAACCACGGTCGTGACGTAAGGTTTAGAGCCTAATCCTGTTATTAACGTCCGATGAAATACAAAACGTAAAGTGTTCACTCCTGTAATGGCATTATTTCAGTGTCAATATATTACCCCGACGATAATCCGGCGGATAGTGCAAAACAGCGACCGACCTATACCTACATGACTGTATTATTGTAATCGCACGATAAATAATTGTCGACAATAAGAATAAGTGTATGACGTATGGTAAGGCCTATATCTGTGAAGTCGCATTTAACTGCCACTGGTGCGAATAACGTCGTTTCTGTTGGCCGCGCTGCGCAGGTGCACACTTAATATTATACGAATAGGAAATGTAATAGATAAAATTATTATTTCCGAACCCCGCAAACGCTATAAACACGTCATAAATTAAAATTATATAATAATAATGTATGTTAATGTGCGCATTGTGCAGGATATAGGTATACATATACTTCGCACAGTGCTCATACATATATATATATATATAGTCGGGGGCATCGGCAGCTATATAAATATCGTGAGGCGTAATAAACGTCGCCGCTGCTCTGCAAAACCGTCAAACCCTATTGACCGTATACGTGACACGTGTCGAAATATATAGATCATATTATTATATTTTCGGCAGAGATTACTCGCGCGCCGCCGAAACCGTTCGCGCACAACAATGGGTAAACGATTTTAGGGGAAAACCGATAAGTACAATCGACCGAGGTTTTTATTTACGTCACCGGTAAACGATGACGATCCAACAACAATCGGTATTAGTTCGGAGGTTTTTTTAACTGGTCGTCCGTGCAACCCCAGGGGTCTCGCCCAGTGTTTTTGGATTTTTACAAATAGGTAGTATATAACCTATAGTATTTGTTTTTTGAATAATTTAATCTGTCCACACAATGACTAAGTTTACATCGTTGTAATTCAAATTAAACTCCTTAAGTATCTTTTGTTTCTTGTGTTACTTCTTATTTATATTGAGTATCTGATTTAAATTAATACCTACGACGCGCATCGTTATCCCTTCGTCGTGGACTTGCACTAACACAGCAATGTTAATAAAATTATAATTTATCAAAACAAATAGTGTACCAAGATTTAAAATTTTAGTTATTTGTAATCCCATTCAATGAACTTTTATTGACATCCGTAATTTGTATACTGTGTCATGTAATTTTTTGGTTTCAAACCATCACTATATAGTATACACATGTAGGTATACAGTATACCTACATGTATTCGTGAATACGAGTTTATAAGTTTTTTATTTTATCTTTTTTTTTTGTGGCGGGTATAGGGAGATGATGGGATCCGTGACTATATTTAGTATCTTTAAAAAAAGATTACTTAATATTTTGGGAACAAGCCGGTTGCCGCGGGCGCTTAAACTGAACTAGCGACCCCCAAGCACCCCCCTAATTGCGCCAATATATGTAATGAAATATAATATACATGTCGTTTGTATATCTATGTACATTGTACATACACTATATATTTTATGTACCTAGTTTATATTTCCGATGAGAGACGACTATATTATAATGTATACGCTATCGAGTGCCGACGATGAGTGACGAAACCCCCGAATATGCCAAACAAAAAACTTGTTTTACACACACACATACACATACATATATATATATATAAATAAAAAGGTCTCTTCTATAATATATATATATATATAAACATATCTCTATTGTCTAACTACGTGTGCGAGTATTTTTGTATATCTATGTATACTAATATATATATAATATCGTGTGTGTATGTGCATGTATAATGTATATGCAAAATAAAAAATAAAAAACCGCCTTTGGTGGGGAAAAACTATGCATATACCTACGTCGCTTACGCAACAATATTGTTGCCATAAATACATTTGACAACGCGTTTTTAATGCCCCAAGTTCCCATAGCTTTATCTTAAAACCACTGCCGATGTGTGTCTATAATATTATATATATTATATATATATACGTACGTATATACATACGAGCATGCACGTATGTCTATTTTATAATACCGGTCAGCGACGAGGGGATCAGAAAAATGTACCATCGAGCGGAACGCCAACTCTCGCCGCAATATGTTCACTTGGGGTACGCGTAGTACCAAAGTGCTTATAATATATTTATTTGATATATTATAATAAATGTAAATATTTCGAGTACAGGTACAATCTAATTCACCGAGCATCCCCATCCAACCCATTTCATCCTTTGATTATATTATTTTTTATGTTATTCAAATTCTGATTTTTGAAATTTTCAAGCATAGTCGACTTAAATGTAACGTTATCAAACTTTAAAGGCTATATTTTTTTCAATAGTTTTTCAAAATTTTTTTAACTGCTTATACTTTTTTAAACATTCTTGAATGGTATATTTATATACTTTAAACTTATTAATGCATTACATCCATTTTATGATTCATGCAATGTAACTACCATAGCTCCCATATATATTCAAAATGTATTATAATAAAATACAGTTTATATTATGTACACTGTCTAAGTAAAGTTTAATAACTCAGAAATAAGTCATTCAGTCATTCGAGTTTCGAAAGACAATTTACAGTGAGAAAGAGAAGTCTTCATTCGAAAGAAAAATATATTTAATTTCCACTACTTCAATGTCATAAAAAATAAATAAATATTTGAAAATACGGTATTTATAAATATAATGTTATAATAATTACATACAATTTCAAAAACGAAAATTTTAATAAACGCATAAAAATATTGCAAATGGTCGTTATTAACACGTTATCAAAACAGTTAGAAATACCAATTAGTTTCACAAGCATGTTACGAAGTGTCATTTTTTCATTAGTGTTATTAAATTAATGTCTCTTTACGTAAACATTTTTAATTTACATATTTTGTCGAAATCATCAAATCAATTTTATAGCAGTATTAACATTTTTTATACTTATTTTAATTCCAACCCTTTATTTTTGTTGATACATATATCAAAATAAATCTCTAATTAAATTATATTAGTACATTCTTGATATAAAAAATAATAAAATAACGTTATTTTTCAACATTCAATTTAACTTAACAAAATAACTATTACATTCTGGATTAGCAGTTTCAAATATAAAAATTTTAATATAAATAAAATATCAAATATTTAATTATTATTTTGATTTATGGTACTCTTCAAAATATTTTCCTTTTTGATTTTTATATGTTATAGAAATGTCGTAATTTGTAACCTTTGAAAGCTGAGAAATTAAATCTTAAATAAAAATTTCTCAGAAATGCTTGGATATTTCCAGAACTAATTTATTTTTATACATATTTAAAATATATATTAAGTGTCCCATACAGCAATATATAAAAAATGAAGTATAACTTTCTTTTACCATTTACACGTTTTTCCGGATGCACTTTAATAACTAACCATCTATCAACTTCAATAATAATTCTCTCATTACATTTTACGATTTAAATATGTTTTAACTTTTGTTACTCATACTAAGTTGGTTGATGTGACAATTTGTGGAGGATAGCAGTGACGTCAGGTTTATCGTTATATTTTGAAATATAAATTTTGTTTTTTTCTATATTCCGTACGTTATAACACTTTTTCAATTTCTTTTTAGTTAGGTCTTCAGGATTTCCTTTTTTAGCGCTTCTCAGAATTATCATAGAATGTGTTTTAATTTTTAATAATAAATCTAAAATTGTAGAACTTATACAGTTATTATTTATGTATAAACGGTATTTGTATAAATATGGATCTATCGTCTTCTTCTTATCGTGCCCGGAATAAGGATCTATACGTCTAAGAAATAGGCTATCTTAACGTTCGTTCGCGCAACGTTGCTGTAGCGACTTGTACATACGCGTATGGGTGCACTATCACAATTCTTTTACACTATACAATCACACAAACTAATGATTACTTGTACTTATTAGTTACAACACACACATTTACAAGACCTACACGCGAGCACATAGAAAATTGCCTATATTGGACTCATAAAAAAGTGAACATTTGCAATCTCCCCGACAAGACGCATACTCATGCATGTGTTATCTCTGTCTTACAAACGTAAGACATACAATTTTAGTTCAGCAGAACCAATACAATATTGTTTTGTTAGCTTAAATATTATAGTGAATTGACCTATTTTTAAACATAATTGCAATTTATATAAATATTTTTCGATATTATTAGCAAATTTTAACATCGCATAAAAATCCGACACTTGGCACATAAAATGTTTTTGAATTTACCAAAGTATGATAGTAGGTATTTACACTTTAATATTTAACCTAACCATATGCCTATCTATGAACCTAATAACATGCAATTGGTTCTATTGAACTTAAATTTAACACGTTTTGCGTTTAAAAATCTTAATATACATTTTATTGTTTTATTTCCGTTCAAAAGTGTCGTCTATAAACAACCGGATATTTTATACCCGGTAGTTGATGGATGATAACATCGAACGGCAATTTTTTCTCGAATGGCAGCAATAGCATACTGATTAAAGTAGAATTTTCTTTTGAAATACCATATCCTCAATATTTACTTTTGAAATGAGTATGTGCGTATAACGTGGAGTGTGTCTACGTGCGAGCAGTTATTATGATTTTAGTTATATATATACACAAGTAGATATTATTTGAAGTTGGTCTCAATTGTGATGAAAAAATACCACATTAATAAATTTAAAGAATTAGTTTAACTAAACACGGCCGAAATGAGATTTCACTAAAATTTGTTTGAGTAATAAATTATAAGGTAATACTCGTATTATGGTATGTGCAATTTATTTGTGCTTATTTTAACATTCACGGGTTTTCACAAAATCATATTGATAATGTTGACGATAATCTATTACGCTTGGGTACCTATACCCATACCTATGTATATTATTTATTATAATATTATAAATTTATAAAAATCGCTCTAGAAGAATAACCATTATTATATAATATATTATATTTATAAATATATATATAGATATATCCATACATATATGCATATTATGTTTGTATAATGAATATTATAAATATTTCAGTTAATTGTGCAAAAACGTTTACCTGCGGCTGTGCGCCTGTATAGAAAGATATTATGTGAATAAAAATTCGAATAATAATAATTATTAATAGTGTTATTATATCGCCTTAATTTTAATTGAACAGCGAAAAGTCAAAACAAAATAAATAAAATGTAATGATGCACGTCATTGGATTCAGAGTACAGATTATACAAAGTTTTAAGAGTTATTTTTACGCGAGAATAACTCGATTAGAGACCTACGAGTACATAGATTAAAATATTATCATAATAATAATATAAAAAACTAAACCAAGACGAACGAGCCCGTGAACCGTACAATACACTGTCTATTATAAGACCTTTTACATAAATTAATATTCAATTAGAATCTCTACAAAGGTGAATTAGTTGCACAATATACCTAATACTTACGCTTATTAGTGTTATTACCTATATATCTTATTTACATGTTGCATACAATATTTTAAGGCAATATAAGTATAATTAATTTACCGTAAACGCTTCATGGTGGGCTCGTAATTTTTTTCCAATATAATTGTGTATCAGTATATAACTAACAATTAGCGGTAGACACCTGTAAACATTGCATTTCCCAGGTTATTATTATTATTTTTTAATTAATCAATAGAAAACGTTAAAGCATATTGTGCTTTGTGGAATAAAACAATTAAATATTTATTAAATCAATCGAATGTGTACATATTATTTTAATTTAAGCCGATCACAAACAATCAACAAACGTAATACACGAATACTTATATAATATAAATTATTTTAAACATTTCGCTAATAATTAACATAATTTATTGCGAAAAGATTAATATTGTAATTTCGTACGAACTGTTGAATGTTAGGTATGTGTACGTAATTTAGCCAATATTTTAAATGAAAAAAAAATGGAAACGCCGCGAGCTCAGTCGACAGTCGTACCTACACGGTTAGGTTAGTGACCTTAGAATGCAAATCGATATTTTTCAATTAACTGTGTATTTTACCTATAAAGCCTTTCAAACAGAATTAATCACAGTCAAAATTTGGCAATTACTTATAATATAATATTATTGTGAATATGTAATAGACATACATAGTCATCATTTTATTAAATATCTTATGTATGAGAGAACACTATTTTTTATGTCGTACACAGGCCGTATCTATATAATCTGACAGAATAAAAAGATACAACTCTCAGATCTTTGTGATAAATTTTGTAGATTTATGAAGGTAGGATTTTAATATGTTTCACATATAATAGTAATAATTTTAGTTTACATTATAAATTATGCGCTTAATATTTTTGTATCGTTTTAATATTCAAAAATATCTTATTCCTGTAAAGAGATATAATCGGAGGTCAGGAAAGTTTTAAACACTTTTTCAAGTATATATATTTAAACTATCGTCTAGCCCAACCTTTAACTAACACGTTCTAATACCTTTTGGTAAATAAGTTCCAGAGTTAAAGTTGGGGGAAGACAATAAAGGTACAGCCGACCGCACCTCAGACGCTAAAGCCTTCGATTTGAATTAAAATTATTTTTTCAATAAACATAACTATTTATAATCGGAATGTAATTGAATCTTATTAAATTATTTTATTCAACATTTTTCAGTTTGATAAAATGAATATATATATGCAGAGTGCCAGAGTAGGTACTAAGTTCAATTTATTTTATCGTCTCACTATTCCAACAATGTATTCCATGTATTATAATACTAGTATTCGTTTATTATATTTAGGTAATAAAATAATATTATTTTTGTTTTATCCTATTATATATCATGTATAATATTATAATAAATTGTTATTATATTAAATAGAGCATAAGTGTTATGACAATGAATATGTGTAATGTACTTATACGTTTAAAAGAAAATATAATCATTGTTTTTAATATATTTATATTATTTTATTTTAAAAATATATTTTTAATATTATACTATAAAGTATAATTATTGTTTAGTTTAAATTTTGAATAAATAAAAGGTGTAAAAACTATAATTTAAATTTGTTGTAAAAAATTAGAACTTTACTTATAAGTACTTATATTAAAGTAACAATAAGTAGTGCTCATTTAGAAATAGCATTATAGAAGTATTAATGAACACAAGTAGTGGGAAAGGATCCCTTCCCACCATCAGTTGCCGCAACGATATCAAATTACGATTTTTAATAAATAATTAATAAGAATTATTTATATTTACACGCATGGGAAAAAGTATAGATATAACAGTACCATTTGTCATTTTGTGCCATTTTAAGCTTCCGCTATTTCGTGTCACCTGAATATTATATCCGAAAAATGTTAATGGGATTCTTTTTAATGACACTAGTGTTACACATTATAATTATTTATAAATAATAAAATAACAATAATTTTTCAATAATAATCAATAAATATAATAAACTATAGTCTATCGTTATAAATAATGTTTTACATATACTTTTCAATCAAAATATATAGTTGATGTACCTAAAATATTATTTAATTCTTGTAACTCAGTACTAGTCAGGTAATTATTACATTAAACATGTTTTTATCATAATATTATTATTATTAAAAATAATCAGTTTAAAATTTCAACAATACATTATTATCATCAAGTACAACAAAAAATCGTCACGTACGTAGTATAGTCTAATAACTACAGGTATAATATTATCATTATTATATTTATAGTTAAAATATACAGATTGCATCCGAGTACAGAAATCGACCACACGCGCGAGTCGAAACGGCGGTGTTTTATTATTCTATTACTTTGACTGTCGATATTAGGCAATGAACTTACATACTATAGGTCTGGATCGGTCGTGTCGAAATCCGCGAGGAAGATATAATACAGCGTGATAATAGTAAACAAATTATATTAATAATAATAATAATAAATGAGAAATACGACGTACGACGGACATAAATATTATAATAGTGCCCAATATTATAGTAGTAATAATATTCTCATTCCGCGTCACAGTCTTCATAACTAGTTTTGGACGAGATTAGTTTTTCCCCCCTTAGCCATCCGTCCGATACGTTCACACGAATTACAATTAATGTTGTGTAGTATTTATAATAGTAATAATAATAATATATTATGTAGTCGTCATCGTGTTACCGCCGCCGCCGCCACTTGGCGAATTTCGTATACCTGATGTGGACGAAACGAAGACTTTGTTTTGTCTTCGTGTAGCTTACGTTTTCACGTTATTTTCGTATTTGTGCAAAAACACTGTTTTTGTAGCTTGATAAATATAATAGTATAATTGAGTAAAAAAATATGTATAATTCTTATCGTTTTATATCATTGCCAAAAAAAAATCGACGAGTATAATAATCATAGAACATAAAATAAATCATAAAATTTAAATAGGAAATAGGTTTAAACTCAAAAATAATTTTCTTAACAATCGACTACTTACTAAATGTCTGATGTACGATATATACTGTCACAGCTTATAAATAAACCAATACCTATATTATAATATCAAATAACAAAAATCTTTTTTCCAAAAAAAAAAATACAAAAATACAAAAACTGCAGTCTCAAATCGTTAGTGTTAGCTAAAATGAATGGTTCGATATCTGTCTATTATTGTTGTGTATAAAAGATATTTTGCTGCGTAATACATATTATTGTATTTGATACTACACGCAGATAATGCCATAAGCCGTAAGTAGTGCGCCTAACAGACATTTTAAATATGGTGATATTGTAGCGCGTGACGCCCGTGGCGAGCTCTCCTCTAGAAGTGACAAAAATGTTTTGGACCATAATCATGTTATACAACGTAATAATATACTAAGGGCAAGGTCGACGAGAACATTAACCTTATACCAAGACCTCGCTAATCGCTTACAGTAACGGTATTAGGTACGTAGTCTTCCCAAAGGCCATCGTAACTGCTGACGATAGGGACAGTAATATACCAAATTATATTATATTATAAAGGACGCCGATGGATGGTAAACACTACGCCTGTTACATAATAATATTATAATGTTATTATTAACATGTCGAATTAATAACGTTTGACAGCGTAATATATGTGTGTAAACCGTTATTACGTCTTATTTGATTTCCGCGTAGATATAAAATATTAAAATGGCTCGGACATCTTATGGCTGATGGGCACCGGGTCATATTAGGTATATTATATTATTATTATGTAATCACGAAAAATAACACGTCGTTTTACGATTTCATAAAAGTCGGATGAAAAAAAAAAATTAAAACGTTTGAACACATTCATTCCGTTCATAAAACGTACGGCGGTGGTTTACTGCAACGTGTTTATTAAATATTGTTATTACCCATTATTATTGTAAAACCGATTGAGGTGCCTACATTAAAAATGTTCGTATAATAACACCTACCGCTGCAGCTCACGGGGGAATGAATGGACCCGGTGACTTATTCATCGTCGTGCGTCCGGTACATAAGGCCATTCATCTCATAAATGATAATTACGATATTATTACGAGTTAGCAATGACAGAGAACAACGAAACCTGTTAAAACGTTTATAACATGTGATGTATATAATTATTATAATGATTTATGAATAATAAATTAGCGTTTTGATACGACGGGCCGCGATGAGACCTTTTTATACCTGTCCAGCTCATTGCGATGTCATACAACATTATTATATTTCGCTGTATACGATACCGACGATTTCTGCCGAAAAATAGAACATCGTTGACGTGATGCGAATACGAACGAAACGAGCAGATTGGCACGATATAAGAGGTGATTTACCGAGCATATAGAGATAGGCGAGAGCGAGATACTTGAAAATATTATCTTAAAAGACACTTTACGACACTATAATATATATTATGACACCTCTAGATACAAACTGCAATAAGGTATATTAGATTTTAGATATTGTACGGAGTAAAATTGTTTTAAATTATTATAATATCAGTAAGCGCAAAATTGTTATAACACCTTAATTTATTCAACTCAGTATATAGCTAATATAGTTAGTTATGTACCTACATATTATACTTATAAATATTAAAAACATACCTGGTATAACGATATAAGTATAACGATGTAAGTTTTGAAAATACTTTGCACATGTTTGCGTTAATGATAATTTGGTTTTTACTCTCACTGTACAACATATACCTAAAATATTGTCATGACTGATGAATTAATCGGGAAACCAGGACAATTTTCACAATCCCTTTATCCTAATCGAATCATTTGACCCACATTCCACGTCTATCAATAATATACTTTAAGACACAAATAAATACAAATGTATCTAAAAAATAAATATTCAGTATACGACAGTGTGTGTGTCGTGTGAGGTGTTGACCGTCCCTGCGTACTGCATGATTTTAATGTATTCTAATCTGATTCTGTGACTAATGCGAAGCAGACATCGCATACACTATTATACAAGATCGTCGACTAAAATACGATAAACATGTACTTTCCGTAGTTCAATTATTATATTACGAACTAAACATATTTTTATGTGCGTGGTATCTGTGATTTTTGGAAATGGTGTTAAATTGTTAAATGTTTAATACTACGAATATTATAAGTATATTATTTACAAAAAAACGGGCCAAGAACGAATAATATGCTTCATTGCTTCAGGCGTCATAAATCGTACCACTGATGAAATGACAAAGAGCGACACAACTCAAACAATACTATATTCGAGTCAACTTCAAAGTGCAAAGAATTCTGAATTTCAATAATAACGATTATTCCGAATAATTTTCATTTTTTTTTTTATGTATTATATTATTATTATTCATAGTATTCAAAGGGATATAAGACTATAAGAGCCAGGAGCTACCTTTATTATGTTTTCCGAAACGTCTTTCTCTCGCTGCTTGTAACGAAATCGGTTTCTTCACTAGAATAGTGATATTTTAGAGGTGTTAAATTAAAGCATATAAATACGAAATGCTTATGTTTATGTCGAAACACCTCAATGACAGATTGTGATTTCCCAGAACTTTTAAGACACGGGCGGTGGAGCGCTTATGCAGACTTTAAGCGTTTCGCAATCGCGCGTGCACAATATCAACAACAACAATAATAATAATAATAATACTATTGTAATAAAGTGTGCGTCATAACTATGCATGTATGTATATATATATTATATATATATATATATATATATATATAACACGTAGTCGGGGTAGCTTACCCCCGATCTATGGTTCTCCCCCTCCCCCCGGACCGGTGTTTTAGCATACTTCGGTGGAATGGGGGCAACCGTGGTTTTGGGGGTGAGCGAGTGAGAGGACCATTTCATACGTATACCTACGTATTATATATACATATTTGTGTTATAGTGAAGTTTCTGTAGACGGTTGGCTTCGCACAAAGAAAACCCCCGGCCAAAGATTCGTGGCGGTGTGTGGAAAGGAGGGTGTTCACGTGAAAGCAGAGGGATCGAGAGTCGGCGGCGGCGGCGAGGGAGCAAAAAGGAGGAGGAGGGTTCTTCGAAATCTGGGCCGACAATACAACACGATGTTATATGTATATATAAAAACCGTACAATACCGTACCCCATAGGTATATAATATATACAGCGGGGTTCTCGTGCGCGGCGGCGGCGGCCCTCTCACCTGGCCCGCACCACTCTTATTATATTATATATTCGCCAAGACCATCTGCTTTTTCTGTAAATTTTTTTATTTTTTTTTTAACATTTACTTATTCATTTCACTCTGCTGCAGCGGCGACGGTCTTGTGCCCGGTGTCTTGGCAATTTCTCTTTTACGACGACGGTGGCGACGGCAGAGGGTCGCGCGTACTACCCATATACGTAGAGTATAATATACGACAGCTACGTCGCACTACGCGTATTAGGTATTATATAACCTGCGTGCAATATGCATCTGCCTAATATTGTTGTTATATATTATTATTATTGCGTTTGATACGAGGCAAAGATTTAAGACGGGCGCGAGCCACAGAACCGTAAAAACGTCAAATAAATCCGCGACTCGTACGGCCGAGCACGAGCACGCCACTGTTGAAGTCCCTCGTAAAACGTGTCCCCCGTCGCGATTGTCTTGACGACGGAAATCTTGTGTCGCGCCTCCCGACGACGGATCCCGCGACGACAACGACTACTTTACGCATTATATATTATTATAATACACACGTGTATATACATAATAATAATATATAATATACGAGGCGACACCCCTTAAAAGCCTATTAAAAAACGATGTGTGGCGGTGCGGTTTATGTGCTGTATATGTATTATGGATATATAATATTATACTGTTGTTACACATAATATTGTATTTTATAAATAAAAATATATACGCGACTGTGTTTATGTGTATTATTACGTTATTGTGTTTTTTTTTTCGCGTTTATCGTTTAACGACGAAAAGAGTATCTCTGACGCCGCCGACGCCTTTCTAGAAAACCCACCCTCGGCGGCCGTGTCACCCTTGTCGAACAAAAGTCGCTCGTCGCACGTACCACTAAACCGCCGAGAACATAATATTATTATGTTATATGGATTTCACGACGTGAATTTTACTCAATTTAACTGCATGACATACATATTATATATACCTATGTAAACGCAATGAGAAATACTTACTGCAGAAATGTTGATATATAACTGTAAGTAAACAATAACTACAATATTAATATTAACGTAATTTATAGAGTGATAATACGAAATGTCTACATGATAGCTATACACTTAAACGAAAACTATTTTTTTTTTTTACTAAAACTATATGCGGAATGACTAACATACATGATTTTAACAACATTTTCAAGACTTAAGCGAGAAAGCGAAAATTTTGCGTATAAAATGATCATATTAAATATATTTATATAAAATGCACAATTTAATTATTTTTAGTGTTAAAAATTACCACCAAATTAATTATTCAACAAACTTATTTCGAATCTTTAAAATAATTGTTTTTTTTTTCAAAACCGTTGTAACTCGTGTACAACAATCACGACGACTGCAGTTGTTCAATCAAGTGTTTAAATATATTGTATTAACTTAAAAGTTCGATTACAACCTCAGTGCTTACTAACCTCACTACTTATTATTGCAATAAAATAAAAAATACTTCAATATCCCGAAAAAATATAATAGTTACTATCGCATACATTCATTTGATTCGTTTCGAGATAGTATTTGTGACAAATTTACAATAACACAAAATATATCAATATATATTATTATGTTTTATTCCCACAGCTTCGAGTGACTAGAATTTCAATTCTATATTGATTTCTGGAGTGCATGCAAAAATGTAAACACGTGAAATCATCAAATTTTGTTCGAGCCAATATTGTGTGTTTTATTTTCAGTACAACAACAGCTATCAATCGAAGAATTCAAACGGCAATAAAATAATATTAAACAATTAAATTGTGCAGCGAAAACCATAAACACACAATAAAATAAATTATAATTAAGGCTCATTATATTGTACTACGTAATGTTAACAATATTATTTTTTATCAATATTATATATACGTACACATAATACAATACTGACGAACGTTAGGTTACTTTATTATTGAGACTATAAAACTCCATTTCGTTGGCTTGCTTTGTATTGACGATTCCGAAAAATCCTTTGGAAACTTGTCAAAACGCCAACGCTATGTCTAAATAATAAATCGAGATGCTAATGAATGTTGCGCAACACAGGTATGTATGCGTCTATTCTACCTCATTAGATAGATCCTGATATGAACTTTATAAACATAATATCATCATCACCACATATATTATATTGTAGTTTCTGACTATAAACCTATGAGTATTACAAGGTATGTAAATTATAATGTATATGTTTAATGTATACTTAATATACAAGTGGATAGACGAAAACACAGACATGCATATTATATCAAAGTAATAGTTTTGTTTTGCATGCACAAATCTCATAAATTGTTAACGTTTTTATCATTTATTTAAATTAATTTGTGAAGTTTTTATAGTAAATAAGTTGTATTTAATTTAAAAAAAAAAAAAAAACATTAGTATGCACATTATAAATTATTTACTAAGTGGGTACCTATAACGTTCCAGAAATATTGACTATTTAAAATAATTTTAGAATGTAGTTTTTTTATAACAAATCGAGGACGAAATGACTATTAATGAATTCACTTTGTATTTTTTGGGACATACTTTATGTTCTTTTTATGTTAGTGTATGATAATATTATATAATTATTTATTAAATATATTTTCGAATTTTCGTTAACATGGTATTTTTATTTAACTGCTAAATAATAACGTTACACTGATAAATGTATAGTTAAACCATTTCATCGCATAGATCACAATTTATACCGGAATTTCTATTGATTTGAAATCGTCGTCAATCCAGTTTCAAGTACACACTTATAATACTAGTATACCATAGTATACCATTTTATAATACAATGTATTTTACATTGTGTTCATCCGTTTCTCTTTCACAAGCGAAACTTCGGGTATAATTTCGATTTATAATACCTAATATTGTATTATATATTTTTCGGCTTCCGGTATACAAAATAACCCAACCCTTTTAGTCGTCTCGGGAACATAACTGATATTATGTTCCTATAGGGTCTTACAATTTGGTTTTATCACTTCTCTTGTACAGCAATTGGCTTTTGAGGAGATTCATCTCTTGTTTAAATTTTCGTAAATATTATTAAATTTTAATGCCTTTTTGTTTTAAGGAATACATTATTATTATCAGTTAATAGTAGCGGTTCTCAAACTGTGGTACACGGAGGGCCGTTTTTTAATTATAAACCCATTCAATTATTTAATTTATATCTCATTTTAATGCCTTATTATTTAAAAGAAATGTATTTAGCTTTACAATTTGGATTTTGGATCATTTAATTTTTAGTCATTAGTGGTACGCGACTGATTGATAATATACGTAAGTGGTACGCAAAAAAAAATTTGAGAACCGTTGCTTTATAGGTTAGATAATATCTACACATAGGATATAAATATTTAGTTTATTACACATCTGTGTAGATGTTAAGTTATAAATTTTCGAAAACACTAAGTATTGGGAAATCGCTTTTAAGACTTTATACAAATATATATACATGGTTAATAATTTATTAGCAAATCATTGAATGCTGATACAACATAATATTATTGAGGTATTTTCAACAAATTTGAGCGTATTTCAAGGACTCTAATAATTTTTCCTAAGTTGACGGTAGTAACAATATTACGGAGGTTTGCATATCATTCAAACGCTACAATTAATTCACCGCGCAAGTTAAGGGTTTAAGAACTTGATATTATGTTAGCTTAACTTAATTCAAGACATACTCGTACACGTCATGCAAGCAAACAAATTTAAATATTTAGGATTGACTTTGATATATCACCAGAGAACGGTATTATTATAAAGCTATGTTGTGTTGTCCGATATCATCGTGAGTAAATAATAACGTACACTCAAGAACAATGAAAATTACATAGGCATAATATGAACCCGCATAATTTTTGTTAACAATGTTTAAATGTTTATTCGCCATTGTTCTACTCCGCTATCATAAGACCATGTGATTATTATAATATAATAATATTGTTATTACGAATGGAAATCGTAAACATCCACCACAACTTTATGTTATGTATTATATAAAATTATATTACACAATATAGCATATTATGTTACTGTTTGGATTTTAAAAATATAGAAAGTAGATAGATAATATAAAAATCGCATTATCAAATTATTGAGTTCACATGAATTCCTGTAAACTGTTAGATGGTTTGGTAAACGATAATTATATCGAAATAATTGTGTTTTGAAGATACAAAGCAACTGATAGAATTTGACATTCTTTAAGGTTTTTATCAGTACAAAACTACAAAGCAATATTAAAATAAGACATACATTCACACGAAATTAAAAAAAAAGTTTGAAGTATGACATCATATACATAACTTATGACGTATACATATATTTCTATATTACGCGAATATTACGTTAATCAATTGCTATAACACTATTATTATCATTTTAAGGATTTTAAATAATTTGTTAATCAATTTGTAATGAATTTTAGTAATTATTATTGTTTAATATTTATATAATGTAGTATATTGGATGTTTGTACAATTATATTATTACCGATACTTTTTTTCACGGGAAAAACTAACATTTGTAAGTCTGAGAAATTTCCTATCTCTCTTCCGCATTAAATGTTCCGGATCGATGTATCTTTTAATTCGAAAACGTCATAATGCCTAGTTTTCAAGTCTCGTTTTAATCTTTTTTATTTATTAAAATGTCGATAAAATAGTTGTTAATCATTAAGACACATTGTTTATTACGTAAGGCTTAAAATTTATTACAAAATGATGTTTATTAAAGTTCAAAAACAAAGATTATAATTTAATATTATATTATAATATGAAGTACAACGATATTTAAATGGTACATGATTTGTATACATGAAATATACGAATAATCAATGAATTAATTTCTAATACAGCGAAGTGGCGTTGTATTATAATATAATATACCATTGTGAGTACAATTTTGGGTTTATCGCTTACATCTCTCAAACACCTCGTGTCCACACGGGTTTCGAGAATTTGATTTTAAATCATTTTTTTTCACGCAGTGTTTTACACGTTATATATTGTATTGTAATGTTTTTACTTTATTCAATAGTACATGGCAATATATTATAATAATACGTATTTATTTATGTTTTTTAAAGAATACTTTAGGTATTGAATATAGTATAATAGTCGCATACCACAGATATCTCGAATATATCCGTCTAATATTTATACCCTGTATATTTGGTACATAAATCTGTAAAATAAGTACTGTTTTTGAAAACTTTTTCGTTACACGCGCGTTAGTAGTATTGCAGCTGAATAGGGAGATAAATGGATATATGTTCTAAATCAACAGTCTAGAAAAGGGAGACACCAGGTGCAAGTTTCTTTTTGAAAATCAGACGTTCTTTCGTGTAGGGACGAGGGGAGCTTAGGAGCTCCCAAAAATCGATTTGCAAGAGGTGAATAATGTACACCGCGAACTAAAAACCGAGGCACGGTATTTCACAAATCCAGTTCGCGTAAATATCTATTGTGTGAGGTTTAAAATAATAATAATAACAAGATTTTAATGTTAATACGCATAACACATAACATAAAATGTACTCTATGGTTTAATCGTTAACAATGTTTCGTGTTTTGATATATTTATACTAGCATCGCGTTGTAAAAAATAAACACCGTTTTCGTAGGGTTTTATATTTTCCGTGCTATTTTCATATTATTATAGATGATAATAATATACGAATGTAATAATTACATTTAAAGCCAAGCCCAGAATTTTCGGCATACTTACACGATTAAATATCATAAAAACAATATTTGTCTATAATATAATAATTCATAACAAACACTGTGGTAATGACGCAAGTACCTACTGTTTATACAATGTTTGGCTAATAAAATGTTTACACTTTCATAAATGTTAAAATAATATTAAATGTTAAGTATTGAGCATTTACATTATCACGTATAATAGTCATAAAAAATAAGTAATTACATGCAAACAACTAACATTTGGTTTTAAAATACTAAAAATAACTAATAGTTTTTCCAGAAACCTCCAAAACATATCACTTACCTATATACAAGGCTGTTCAAGCGATAAATTTGATTATTTTTCGTTTAAAAGAGCACTTTTTTTCGAATTTTTCTGGTCACATTCGAACAGTCTGTTGAGTACAAATTATGCATACCAATTAAATGACCCAAAATATTTAAAAATAACAAAAGTCAAATTTGTCGAATTAAGGTATACTACAACGTACAAAATCGATCTAGTCTTGTTAAATTCAGCTCTTCATCCGAAGATTTTAAAGCGTAATTTTTAAGCTTTAAAAATTATAACACTACGCCAATCAATACGCCGTGATCAAAAAATATATGACCATTTGTAGCTTTAAGTCTTATGGCTAAATATATTAATTTTTTGATCCCAAAATAAAAATAAATAAAATGTTTTTTATATAAATGCACTTTAATTTACGATCAAAAATATATTTCCAAGTATTCGGAGTGTTATGAATTTATGATTAAGTTAATTTTAAATGTAATTTTAAGTTCCATACACTAATTTAACTTTTACGAGACTAAAAATCATTAAAAAAACTAACCTAACCTAAGGAGTGGTTGTGAAAAACAACAGACAAGCAGCGATGAAGATAAAATATTTAAAAAAAAGAAAAACTGTTATATTATAGCGAAATCAAACAAGATCAAAATCCCGACCTTTTATACGGAGAAACAGAGATATTACCGTAGGTTTGTAAGTCGTACAATATCATTAACATAGTTAATATTAGTTAACCGACTGTGTATTATTTATCGCAATGCCGGTTTCATGGAAATTTGGCTGTTCATCTCTTATAATTCAAAACACACTCGTCCGTAGTAGAAATCATATTTTTTGTCCCTATCCATTTTTTTGGTGTGAAAACTCGCGTTATTAACAATAATAAAATTGTCAGATTAACAGATGACGCACTGCTATAATACTATACAGAACACAATGTTTATGCGACGATAACAGCGGAATAGCTGGTTTAACACGAATTCGATTTTAACGCTTTGACGAGTCTCCCCTTAGTACGCATTATATTATTAAACGTGTAGGCATAGCAAACACTCATTTATTATAAATATCATTAATGCGCTAAGGTATATATTATAATATTATTATGTACCTTATTTCACACCGAAGTGCACAGGAAATGCGATGTGTTTTGTGTATAGCTTTTTATACGGCATTATATATCTTGGTATTTATCTATATATAATATATACACAAATATATACTGTATAAGCATATACGGTCGTTACAAATTATATTATATACGCGGTAGCAGCGACAGTGGTGTCGTACTTGAAAAATTGTATATATATATATGAATAGGTGATATATAATATAATATAATAAGTGGTTCCCGTCGAAACCTTAATTATAAAAACGACGACTATAAATATTTATAAACAAACCAAATAATGAAATAAATTGCTACATAATATGACGACGAGTCCGCGCCGGTTTGTTTATCCATAAATAATGATACGGAACACGTTCAACAATAATATTATATACTCCCCGGTCTGTGTCTATATGCTATATGTATATATGAAGCATAATATGCAGTGCGACTGTCTTTATGCAACTATTATTGTATTTCGAAATACGAAATATAAAAACGTCACCTGCCCCGTCCCCGTTATGTGCGCATTTGTACATTATTAGTGTTCCGAAAAAAATATTACCGAAAATAAAATGGTGAGCACACTGTAACTGTCGAAATTTCACGAGCGAATGAAAGTTTAACGGGACAACGAATATTGTTATGGCCGTGTTATAGTACAACAATGGTATAATACGCGTATTACGATAACATTCCATCTGGGGACATCATTTTCGCAACGTCTCCCGTCGAAAAAAAAAAGCGATGAGGCCAAAAATGATATATTTTGTGACACTATGAAACCTAACACCGCGATCAGAGCATTATGTAAATATATGCGAGCGAACAGACTTTTCGTCAACCGATTGTTCTTACGTTTAATCAACGTCTTGAGAAGATTAAGTCTTCGAGTGGAAATATATAATCATTAATAATTTATTAGTAGAAAAAAACGTGATGTATTCGCGACAACAGCAATTGTCCACTAAAAAAACAGTGTTTTTATATCGTAAAGAAAAATAATTACAATGGTCAAGTAAATTTTTTCGTCTGTTGAAAAAAAAATCGTTTGTAGCCTATTGTAGATACATAATTTTGTAACCATCGTTTTCTAAATGTTCGTCTATTCCAATATATAATCGTGTATTTTTAAAAATATAACATATTTTTATCAAATAAGACGCAGCGCACACAGTTCACCATATAGGTACTTACGTACATTTTTTAATAATATTTACTTAATAATATGAAGAGCACGAGTAATGTGTATACACACACACACACATAAATATATATATATATTATATATGATGACCGGACTTGTTATTTACTGATCTGTAGTACCTAAATGTCCTAAATTGTATGTTCCGTAATTAAATCAGTGGAAAGATTAAAAAAATGTAACACAAGTAAAGTATACAAATCATTATTAAGGCCCATCTGAGGTTATTGTATGTAAATCTGAGGCTGCGCCAAACCGTCTAAAACTTGCATTATTCAAAGTTTTCAATATATTTCTCTCCGTGTCATAGCTCCAGTCCCGTGGTATGAAACAAATAAAGTATCTATTACAAAATGACTTAATAGTTGATAGGTACAGTCAATTTGTAAATATTAATAATTTTTTAACATTTATAAAATGTTAAGTAGTGATTACTAGTATTGGCTGCTAAAAAATACTACACAATATTTTACTCAAAACTTTTACACGGCCCAAATCCTCTCGTTTTCCACTTATCCTCACACACGTTCTTCGACAACCTCTCTAGTCGTTTCAAAAGATGCTGATGCTGTGATTTATTAAGTTGAATTAAATAAAGTCATGTTCTGAAGAGCTCTATCAATGGACACCCTTATCAAATTAATCTCGAAATCATATATACGTTAATGTCTTTAGATTTATTTATTACGTTATGTAATAACATACAAATTGTAAGTTTTCTAATCAATAAAAAAAAAATAGGAGTATTTTATAGTATCATCTAAATCAAGGTGAGCTCCACCATACAATTTTATGTTTGTGGCATTTAACGTTTTATACTAGGTTATGATTATCACTACTTAACATTTTATAAATGTTAAAAAATTATTAATATTTACAAATCGATTTGGTACATTGGTAGTCCATGACAAATTGTATTGTATTTGTGTAAATTATATTGACGAGTGGACAATGGTCATTTCACTGTGATTCTTGGAAGATTTGATTGAGTATATGAGTTGTGTTAACGACCGGCGTGATATATGCATAAAGACTTGATTACCTATAACAATATGAATTTAAATATCGTGACTGCGGTAGCAAAGCAGCAGAGAGGGCTGCCGAGTTCGAGAATTTTATTTTTAATCTGTTACGGGTTGTGATTTGGACCAGCTCATAGATTACTGCGGATGAACAGTAATCGAAGTGTCTTTAGGAATAATCTACTTATCAAAGCGTAAATAATGGGTCGTAATTTATCATTCCGCTTCCGACGAAAAATGATCATATACCTTAATAGCCAATAAAAATATATTTTATCGACATCGTACCATTTGTTACATAACAAATTATATATATTATGCACATAAACAATATAATCTTTGATTGATAAATATTTCGTTCGTCGACGTTTTGTCCGTATGTGGTCTCAACACGTTTGTCGTCGTCTTCGTCAATATAATATTTATCTCGTAAATTCGGTGCGGTCAGTGTCGTAAACACTGACAACGTATTTCTTTTCGAAAAAACCGACAGTATGATTAAATGCGCACGGCTGCGGTTCATATTATTATCATTCAATTATAATGTAATCAAACGGTTCGTGTACTTAAAAGAACATAAAACATAAAAAAATTATTAACATTAAACATTTTCGAATCGAAATCACAGGTTCGTTTCACACAGATAAAGAAATGATATATTATAATAATATATAATTATGTACGTCCATTTAGACGCGAACCGTATAATTTAAAAACCAGATTGGATTTGAACATAAATGCAGTATATTATGGCCAGTGTGCATCGGATGCCATATGCCTGAGTATATTGCATGTATAAAATAGAATCCAAACAGACCATATTATTATTATTATGTTTATTGAGTTGTTTCTTCGGACGTTATAAACAAAAGTTTAATTCTCATTTATGGGGAAAACTCAAAAAATATGATGTTACGTCGCTGATAAATATAAATAAAACCATAAAACCAAACATGGCATATCGAATTCGGTCTGTGCTAAATGTGCAAATTGTTCACCTATAATACTGCAGGTATGAGTATTTACATGTTACGTTTTACGCTTCAATAAAACTCCGTGGGCGTCTATTTAGACAGTTCAACGAGTAGATTTTATCGAACAATTACATAATTAATTCTGACGGGGAAGATAGGTCGAAATTAGGAAAAATCAATTTACCACTTTTTCTTACAAGTAAAACCGAAGAGCGGCTTTTAAAAAAAGTGATTTATAGTTTATAAATAGCTATTAAAGACTCAAGAAAAATTGTATTACAATGAAAGATCTTTTGATAAAAACTATTCCAACACCAACATCGGTAATACTAGTATCTAATTACTAATAAATTATTATAATATATTATTAATCCATGTAATACATGTTTAATATTTTCTTCTAAAAACTTTTTTTTTAATTTTTATATAAACTTAATAATAATATACTTATTGAATTATGTATGTATATTAATAATTATCTATTATTGTTTTTATTAACACATCTAAATAGATACAAGAATAATTTTTCAATCAAAATATTATTTTTAAATCCACTTATTTTGTGTTAACTTAATATTTTAGAAAAAATCTACTATTTAGTTCAAGATTGTGTATTAAATTAAAATTGTGTTTTAACTAAAAACATAAGTGATACTAGTGTAAAAAAATAGTTAAATAGTTTTTTTAGTCGTCTATCCGTTTAAATATATTTCAATCCTAACTTATGAGTTAATAATTATCCATACAAATATACGGAATAAGGAAAATATGCAAAAGGAAAAAAATAAATCTGGGTTTGGTATTTTCATGTAACGGTATATCAAAGAAATGATATAGTAGATAAATGGTATTTACAGCGCTTATTACATTGATTAAGGTGTGTTACTAATAATTGTATTTTATTCTGATTTAAAATATGCTTAAATAAGTACCTACTTCTATTAAAAAATAGATTTTTCGTAATTTATCTAAATTTATTTTATTTATTTATTTATTTAGGAAAATTAAAATATTTATTCCTGACTTTGACGAATATTTTACAACAAAATAACAATTACCTAATTGTTGTATTATTAGATAAAAAATATTTTAACTATAATATTAACGGTTTCCTTGAGACAAGTGCGTTGATTGATTCCTCCACAAGCCATCTGTTGACCTACGACGAACGTGTTTTTAAGCCATCCGCCATAGGAAAATCGAACTTCTCCACACACGATATATACTCGTACGATAATTCCAATCTTGGATGACTTATGGTCCGTAAGACCGGATATGGATGACAGCTAATAGTCGACTACGGTGCCTATGTCACTATTGACTCTAAAAGCAGGAAGTTTTGAAGATGCGAGGGGGTTTTAATCGAATAAAATAATAAACGTGGATGCTGCATTGAAATTGATATTTTTTGTTAACTATAACTGAATTGTGTTTACAATGTTTTTTCGTTCATTGCTGTAATTAATTAAAAGTTTAAGTTGAAATTCCGCGGTTTTATAAGTTGTTATTTGGCATATACAGTGAACACGTATACTTGCCTAACAATACTTAATAACAATAAATTAATAACAACAACGGATTTCCCGTCTGTCGCGCCGGAAAAGTATTAAGTCCACGCCAGAAACATATATCATATTATTATATTTCGAAAAAACGCGGGTGTTCATCGTTGTAAACATTTATTTTCAAGGACAAGCGATGCACACGACGTATAATCGTCATTGTATTAATTGAATTATTTAGTATATAATAATACGTGGCTATAATAATATTGTCAACTAAGTCCGAAATCAAATATTAATGTATCTACCACGCGTTAAGCACGGTATTTGAAAAAAAAAAAAAATCCAAGTTTATCCTGCCGCCAAGGACGCGACGTTTTTGGTCCGTTGGCATAGTACCTACATACTTATGATAAATATACGTCTACGCGTTTTCCGCTAAAAAGTGTAGGTAATAATTTGTTGCATGTTTAATTTTTATGTTATATTTACGCGCGACAGGTTTTGACAAATACGAAAAAAAAAACCATTGTTACAAATATTTTTGTTCTTACAATATTACAATAATATTATACGTGTGCATGTACGTTTGAACACGGACAGTTAATGGCACGCGTCTTCATAAACGAAAATTCGTGGGTTGAATCACTTGAGGTTGCTCACGTCTTGTTTAATATAATATGTAAAGCCTGTAAAGGTATAATGGATATGTCAGGATAATGGAAATGTAATTTTATTTCGTTGTTTCGTGGCACGTTTATCATTCCAAATCGAAGTTAATAACACGAGAATCGAATTGTCAAATAAGTTCGACATCAGTCATCAACGGAATCTATTTTATAATTGACCGTTTATTCAAATATTTAGAAGTATATACCTATTATTTTGGATATTTTATACACTGCAGACAGATCCGAGTCTAAATAATATCCCGAATCTAATTATTTATAATTTATTATTATTATAAATACCTCAAGTTTTACCATGTATATAAAATGCTGATATAAACATTTGGTGAAAACTTCAATTACTGAAGGTTACTTGTTTTTGAGTTATATCAGAAAACCAAATTTTGTCGAAAACGAATACATTTTCCCTAATTTTTGTTTGTTTTTGTTGTTTATTTTGTGAAATACTGGGAATTTTTATAAACTTAATCCAATTTTCTATTTGAAATCACGCTCAAAGTTGAAGTTCGGTGTATTTTCTCGTCTACTTATCGTGTATGTAGACACAAAAATGAAAAATACACATACATCATTGTAAAATCAATAAATTCCTCGCTCCGCTAAAATAAATGGAAATATTTCTTTTTTAATAAATGCAATTTATGATATCGTTAATAAATATTATAATGTTACAAATATAGGTATGGATATTATATTTATGATTTACACTGCATAATATATCATATAAATTTATATTAGATAATAAAAGAAAAAAATATCTATTGTTTATAAACTATTTGGCTGGTCTATGTAGTCTTCTAAGAAAATATTTTGAAGTAGGCGTTTTTTAGTGTAGGTTTTTATGTTTTTTTGCTGATTTTGAAATATAAAAATATCCTACTCGACGGTGACACTTTTTAACTCGTATAATAAAAGTCTAATAAATTTGAATGATAAATTGAGACGTAGTCAGTTGTGCTAAGTTGCAGACACTGATAATGCCATAATTGTATTCGAATTGTGTTAATAATGTATATTATACAAACGTATTTTAAAATCATACTTATATATATTTGAATATTTTTCTAATTAATTCATACGTAACTTTCGTTATTAACTTATTACGGACGAAAATAATAATAAAAACTACACAATAAACGTAACGTACTACGATAAATAAACTGTAAACGAAATATGTGAAAACACAAATAGTTTAGACACGCAACCTTAACCACCACGCGTAAAGTGATTTGAAAATGTGGTGTACCGTTCTACTACATTTTCAAATCACTTTCCATGTTCGTTTAAAAAGGTCCGTGTAAGTCTTTTTGAAAGATAAATCCCCATGGACCCGCGTAATATATGATATATATGTATATACACGAAGTGTAATTCATCGAGTGACGAATCGTCCCAAACATGATTCACCTCTCGTAAATAGATTGTTTGTACGTTTTTAGTGTAATTTATTTTTTGAGTGTTATCCATCGAAATTGCTCTGATCTGTAACAAAATTCAATATCGTCTGACTATTTTGTAATCATAAATAATGTAGTATAGCAGTAAATATTATATAATAATATATTAATATGCGTATATAATTTCGAAACCAATTAATTAAATACGTATTAAGTTTTCATTCCTGTTAAAACTCGAGTAATTATAATATTTTAATTAATTGTTACATAGAATCGATTGTAAATAAATAAACGTTATGTATACAGATTGTAGTAAATTAAAATTAACCATGTAAAAGTAATATAGAAGCCTGTGACGTTAGATTGGAAAATTCGAGTTGTGAACTCTAATATCGTTGTTCTAAAACTTAAAACTTTGTAAACTTTATACTTACACTTTTAAATTTATAAATTAAATCGTAATAAACATGTTTAATATCGACTGGCGGCTACTATATTATAAGTCTTTTAAACACAAATACAAATCTTATTATTTTGATTATGGACTATGGTTATAGATTGTAATTATTAATTTATAACATTATTTCTGAATACAGCGCAAAACCCAAACATTACGTTAACTATCAATTTTTAAATCTTTCACACACAGTCCGTACATGTTTGTAATATCACAATATTTTTTAAAAGAAATTATAATCTTGGCATGTTTAATTTATTACATATTTCGTACGATCGCCGTAACTATTGTCACGCGAGATAAAAAAACTGTACAGCGGGACTGGAAATCGTACAATAATAATATTATCTTGATGATAAACCCATTATAATTCCAGGGTAGTTGCTTGCGCTACACCATGATATTTCTCGTTTTTTAAATTAATTGTTTATGGACATACATTTTTGGTGAGAACGAGAATAAAAATAAAAACCGTTCGAGCCCGAATAACGTATTACAATAATGTTCCGAGTGTACAGCGTCTGAAATCTAAACATTTAACCATCGGTGGTGTCCACAATATTATTATTATTACACTCAACCCTTATAGATAAAGAAAAAAAAATACGATATTAAATTATATAAAAAATAATAATAATAAAAAATGTACAGCTCTTGAATAATATTAAAGAAAGGAACACAACGCATACAACAGCAGATGTTAGATTACGAGTTGAAACGAAAAGAGCACCTGTCTACATATAATACTGTAACACAGCAGTCGCACACACACATAGATTGACCTCGGCCCGTTCGTGTACGGTTACGACTCTCGGAAGCCGCGACAATGATACTTTCGGACATCGCGTGTGTACATACGACTATTATGTACGAGTATAATAGATAATTTATATTTATATAGTACGTACGAAGGGACGTGTACACTCGATTTTATTGGAAAATAAAAACCAATAAATTATAGTGAGTTTTCAATTATTATCGACGAGGACAGACAAAAGCGCACTGCGACCCCGAGATTTGTATTATTATTATTATTATTATTAGTGAGTGATCGAGTTATTATTTTACAGCAGTAGCAGCAGCGTTAACGCTATTGTGTGACGCGTGATAATTATCCACTTCAAAAGACGACGACGACCGTGTGTATATTATGACATTTCGACCCTGTAAATAATGTAATGTATAATAATATAATCATCTGGCGACTATTTTTAGCGTCACGAGGATCCCTCCGAGTGGTCGACAAAATAGAAATAATTACGAAAACGGTGGCCGTCAAAGTCTCGAGGAGCAATCCCCGTTGCGGCAGGACGCGCAGCAGATTCGAAATTAAAAATAAGCATAATATTATTATTATGTATACGCTGCACACAAACGACAGAGGACATAAGGATTACGTGAAGAAAATATACACGATACTTAACTATATTATATTATGCACGTGTTACGGTGTGTTACACATTAATTCTGATTTTAATATTTGAACGGCTAGACGATATGAAATATGTTACTATACGATAGTAAATGATATATAATGACGTGTTGTTATTGATTAAAATATAAACCAAAAATTAAGGAATCTTTTTATTTCCGTTTGAAACTGATATGAACTATAATACCTATGTATGATGTACGGTAAAAATAATATTAAAATTAATGTATAATATTATTAAAAGATAACAAATCGAAAAAAAGGTATAACGTACTTATAATAAATAATAATACATAACAAAATCATACTTTTTTTGACATGAACAATACGGCGGACCAGAGATAATCATTATAGGTACATAAATATAACCTCCATAGCGATAATTTTTACTTATCAAAACATTTTTCTTATGTAGTATTGAATTATTTTACTTTTCAATTTATTGTCAAAATTGATCGACAAAATCTACTTAATGATTATGGTTTTTTATTTTGATTTTTTTGAAGTATTTTTTTTTCTTTATAAAACGATTAAAATTTTTAATTTATTCGGAAAAAATTTGACGTTTATACGAGAAGAGAGCGGCTGTTAAAATATTTATCACGAGGGAGCGAAAATATTGAGTGCTGCATATTATAATTTATATTATTTCCGTAGCGACACCTAAAATATTATAATCATCACACGCTGCATGTATTCAGTACCTATATAACCTAACCTGACCTATGGTATACGGCACGGAGTCTCGGACGATCGACAATAAGCACATATAAATACCAAAGCCATTTATTGTTCCTGCACGGTTATCATTTGAATAAAACAAACGCGTGTAACAATACCGCAGTCTTATAATTTAAAGGGGTTGGGTTCGAAAATATTTTTTGATACACGTCGTTCGGAATATTAATTTACAACGCGTGTCGTACGAGCCGCGTACGTAGTTGTGTATTATTGTAGGTGCATAAAATAAACGTTAATTTAAGAGAGTGTTGTAAGTTATTACATATTTCTGATGTGAGTTCACATAGAGGTAGGTATTATGTAATAATTTATAATTCACGGTTAAAAACTAAAAAGCCGTAATCGTAAACGTAGTCGGTAACCAAATTACGGTTAGTCAAATATCTTCAGTACAGTATATACCACTCGAAAGAATGTACTATTACCATCTCCCTCTTACCGTTATTATATTATATTATGTACAATGAGTTCCTTGTTAATATATCGGACCGATACGATAAAATTAATTCGATTTTTCGATTTCGAAAAAATCGACCCACTGTAGTTAGAAATCGATAAAATCAAATAAATATATTTTAAGTTTTAAGTCGTAATAATATGTAAAAACTAAAAACCACTATAAATTTACGGTAATGATAATTACGTACAGCCCCGAGTTGGGTACCAAACCCGAACTAAAAGCAGTAAAACTCGAATTCGACAATAATTTCGAATGTCCGTGTGAATGAAATTTCTCAAAACGAATGTATTTAGTATAATATATTATAGGTAATGTCTTATATACTTGAGTTTAAAAAAACATAATATCATGTACTACGTGGTTTGTCATAATAAACTTTTGTTATTTTACGTATATATGTGACCGAGGCGATATCATACAGATCCGGTTTTAACGGATCATTAAACATATTATAACATATTGTTTATCTTAATGGTCGGTTTTTAAGTGTACAAATAAAAAAATGCTGATTACGAAATTTTAAAGTTGAAAAAAAATCAGATAAATACATATTGCATTATTTGAATCGTTTAGCATACATTTCTTGTATTAGCAATAGATTTCTATGTATACGTACCAGTTTAACATTATTTTCGGTTTTGGGATCACTAAAAATTAAAATAAATTGCGTTTTTAAGATATAATATATTTTTAATATTATACATATAGGTAATAAATAAAATTACACAGATACAAGGAAAAAAATATAGCTGCATATTTTATAAATTGAATTTTCGGATATCATGACGCGTGACCATATTGTTATATATGGTTTTTTATGATCAGTGTTATATTATGGATCATCTCGGATAATAATTGTTAACGTATAACATACATTATATTAATATAATCTGATGTATCATTAAAAGCCATTCATGAATGGCTAAAATGTAAAATAGATATTTTTCGGTTAATGACTTAATGTCTTGCATGTATTATGGTTTTACAATATCAAAGAAATAAAACACTCCGATCTCGTTACAAACGAGTTTTGAAAGAATAAATTCCAGAGTTGTTCGGTAGTTAATTCCGTGTTAAAACATTTAACGGGAACCCGATACCTGTCAAAAACTCTTAACGTCAACATACGCATATTAGTTCATTTGTATTTAATAAACTTTGGATACGAAATATTTTCAAAAAAATACCTTCATATTAAGACCATTACTGTATTTTATAAATATTATAATTTTAATTTTAAATATTTATAGGTAGGTAAGTATATATAAAAATATAAATTGTTTTTTTAATAAAAAATGATCATCAGTTACCCTAATTGATAAATAAAAGTACCTTCATAATTTAAATCACGATCAACGTTTCAATATGAGATTGATACTTGGACAACCATTAAAGTAGAAAATAAATTTATAATTTTCACGCCAAATCAACTCAACAAGTCAAGTTCCGATATTTCATAAGTATTATGGCGCATATTGTACTTACAGTGGCTCACTATCAAAAGTGTCAGCTCACCGTATTTTTGTTGGTAATATAGTTACAGACCCGATATATACATCAAAATAATACAATTTATTACTTTTTTTAATGCGATTTAGGATAAACCGAAATAATGTTATTTCTCTCAAGCGATTCTTACAGATTTTATTGATTTTAACTATAAATAGAGTTATACAAGGTATTAAACAATACAATATATTATTTAAACCAGAATAAAATCTTAAAAAGTGCATAATAGTTCCTAAAATTAATAATTTAAGAAGTATCAACATCAAAATAAGATAGTCGAAAATAAAAATCTATATTTATAACGATTTTATTAGTTGACAAAAACTTATAAGACGAAAATCAAAAAACTAGTTCATTAAATCTATGTAAAAAGTTTTAGTTGACCAAAATTGTTCTGAAATAAGTTACATTAAGTTAAAAATAATGTATTTTCGCAAAATTTTAAAGTACCTTACAGTGCTAATGAAAAGGAAATTTGTTGACAGAATTAAACACTCATTGGCACACACCCTGTACAATGTGATGATGTGTGCTTATAGAACGTAGACTGTACCTATATTTTAATTAATCGACAATCTTATTGTGGTAAACGCCCGTCAACAATAACTGATGACGGAGACCTATAACGATATATTCTACCAGCTTAACCAAGTTTGTGTTTCAACAACATACACGCGTACAACATAATATTGATTTATTAATTGTTATTCGGATTATACGGTTATTACAACGATAATATAGTGTTTAAAGTTTAAACACGTTGTTGGAAATCGGGCTTAGTTCCTTAGTTTAAGATTTGAAAATAATTTTAATATTTCAGATTTACGAATTTTGTATTTTTGTCGTAGAAAGTAGTGGTAATCAGATAGATTTAAGTATAAAATATAATAAGGCTGAATATTTAAGTTCATTATTTTTTTTTTTTAAATAAAGAATCGTTATTTTTCACAAACAGTTTTTGTTTTAATACTACCCTCAAAAATAAATTAAAATAGGAATTGAAATTCATCATTTAATCGCCATGTTTATCTGCGTGGAAGTTGTAATTAGACTATCCGTCGGAGTGTTTAAACTTCTCGATATTCATACAATTTAAAAACGGTTATATTTAAATATAAATGACTTGGGTATTTAAATTGAATATTTAACATATACTCGATTACAAAATCATTTGAAAATGTTCGCAATTTGGAATACCTATTCGCGAAATATAAAAAAATTAAAAGATTTTGTATTGTTATGTTTTATACTATTAGGCGATGTTAATAATGTTACTTTAAGCACGATGAGAAGATTTTTCTATCGTGGTTAGGTATTTTAAATTGCTGAATGATTTTTTCTTAATCTCCATTAATGCGCGAAATATGTAACTATTATAATATTATATAGTATGCAAATATCACGGGTTTGGGTATTACGAGTGTAAATACCGTACACAATGCACCAACTGCAATGTAAAACTGTTTTATTTCCCGTAATTGGGCCAAAGTCTGTACACATGCATGCCATCGCGGTTGCATTCATACTATTATTATTGTATACATAAAATAATATGTATCTTTTACTTGCGGCGATTTTTCGTTCGCTTCGCTCTCTCCGCGGTGTACCCATTTTGTGGGTTATAATATTATCGCTATGAAATTAACATATTTTTTTCTTCTATGAATATGTATAAATGTACAATACCAATGATATGAGCGTACCTCGCATGACACGTTTGTTAAGTGTATTATATATTTTTTAAATGGTTTTCCGACAGTGGCGACTGTGAATGACGACGAGACACGTGCAGTGCGACGAGCAATAATATTAGAGACAGCAACAGCTGCTGTTTAATAATAATGTATGTATATAGTTTCTGCTGATATTCAGCTTCTATCCATTGCAGTGGCGTGTTCACCACTGAAATATCGGCACAGTGACACCTTTTTACTATATAATTATATGTTATAAACGACTCGCGGCGTACTTAACTGTACACATATTATATTATTATATATAGATACAATGGCGTAGCCAGGAGGGGTTCACGGACATACCACTTCACATCGGACAGCGCTTAATAACTTACCAAGTATATTATTTATATATAATATAATATAAACTAAATAATCATGGTTTTATGATTTTTACTAAGACAAATTACTTCTATGAACAATTTATATTTATAATTTAACAACACTATAAATGCATTATTGTTTTTAGTTTTATATATTCTCATTGACCATTGTTTCAATCACTGTGAATATGCTTAATGTCTTAATATTTGAAACTATACAATATTTTATGGACTTATGGTGCATTATAGCGTTGTAATAATTATAAAATAATAAATTGCAAAGCAATAACCGAATATCATTATAATATACTTATGTATCGGTCAATAGAATTTAAAATGTATTATTTATCTAATTAAAATAAACATTTTATAGATTAAATTAAATTTATAAAAATAATTTTTACTATCGATAAAATTTACGAATCTCTGTAGTACTTCCTTAAGTATAATATGATAATGTGTTTAATATGTTATGGTGATTTGCAGTTGAAAAAAATATCAATTTTAGTATAAAATGTAATGTACCATATGAAATTAAAATTAGTTTTTGATTTTAATGACAAAAAATAGAACAACCAACATTGAACCGATACATAGATGGTCCGAGTACTACATACTTAAAATATATTTATAGTTAGTTTATAAAAAATATAATCACACAGATCACTAAGTTTCTGTTTGTACCTAATGACAAAAACTACCACACACGAACTGTTTTGTGCTAAAAGTCCCAATTTTTAATAATATAGTGATAATAAGATATCACAAATTGTATAGATTCCTATCAAAATAGTAAAATAAAAATTGAGTCTAAAATTGCATTCCTAGTTTTTCACGTTTTAAATCGTATCTCATACAAAATCTGTACATATAGTACGCATAATAAACTATATAAGTACTTATATCGATTATCATAAAGTGGTAAAAAAATTAAAAAATTAAATAACGTCCCTTCATTTCCGACTATAATAGGCACTAGGTAGTATAATAAATGGTAAGTTTAGTCGGAACACTAATATACTAAATACTACTTAAATATTGTTATGACGATAATATTTATTAATATGAAAAATTAGAACTTATATAAAAAAAAATAACTGCATAAAAATCGTTATAGTGAAAATAATGAACCTGTTTCTGATAAGTGGCAGAGAATGAAAAATGAAAAATGTTCGATTTCCGAGACTTACTTTATACGTATTACTTATATAGTTGTTTTTCCATATTTTCAAATCGTGTTTTATTAAAAGAAAATCAATTCGTAAAAACCTCTTGATTTCCTCGAAGTAAATTACCCGGTTTTAAAACAAGTAGGAAAACAATTACCCGGGAATAAATTTGTACGTAGCCGTATTAGCTGTAAAAGAAAAAAATATAGTTAAACGAGGGAAGAGCTCAAATATCCTGCAAATTACATCTTTTCACCCTGTTATCTGCAGAGATGAAAATTAAACAAATATTATCTTTATATATAATATTTTTATCTTTATGGTGTAAATTTTAAACTCCGCCTCCTCAACTCGACAAAATACACTGGTTCCATGCCGATAAACATTGATAACGCGTACGATATCGTATATAATATTGTGATTATACCGACCCGGCCGGACAACGTCATCGTGTACAGTCCCACGTACGAGCGGTCGACCAACGATGACGCGGTCACAAGCCGATTGATCCGAATTACTGGGACTTCTAAAACCGGACATTATATCACATGTGTGTGATAATAATATTATATCGTAGTTACCACGCTGCGGGGCGCGTCCGGGGCGATTCAATTATTATTATATGCCATACCGGCGGCGGCAGAGGGTCTTTGAAATAAACTATATAAATATAATAACCGGGGTCGGACAGCGGAAGTGGGTTTTCTCGTTAAAATTTCTCTTGTGCGCGAATTTCATTACACACACATATAATAAAATATAAGTATATATCATAAAATTTATTATTATTGTGTTATAAACGCGCCTCGTGAATTCGTTTAGACCGCAGCTGATTCTGCCATCACGTCAATTAGCTGCCATGATTCATATCGACTCCCCCGATTCCTCGAAACATCCCGAATTTTCACCAATTATATAAAAATCCTTCGTCGGCTCGTTTATACCACCGCCGCCACCGCCAGGACACACGCGCCGATCGCGATGCTGATCATAAATTTTGTCGATATAGCGTTTCCCGACTATCGCACGCCCATTATTATTATAATATAGGTACATGATAAATATCTCTCTAAACTGCAATAACGACACCGATAGACCTTTTAGTTTTCAGCATTTCATACTATATACTTAACATTACGATTGCGACACAGCCACGCACTGTTAGGTTAGGTCATTTCCCCTTGTTTCGGATGTCACAAATAAATCTTTCTCGTGACTTAGTTGAAAATTAACCTTTCACCGTTTAAATAATTAAATCGTAATTCCGCATTTTAAATAGTACTCATATTCATTATAATATAAAAATACATTAAGTACATTAAAATTGTGCAATTGTATATTGTACACCTATATTTCTAACTACGCAGTTGTATCAGTAATTACTAATTATAAATACGTATGTTATAGTCTTTTTTTACAATAATTTTAACAAGATATCGTTCATAATAACACATTTATAACACATTTATCTAATAATAATTATTATTTATTAGGCTCTTAGCAGTCATTGATGGTTCATAAATCTAGAAAAAAAGGCAATTAAGAAAAACAACAAAAAAATGTACGAGTACTGTATAGGTATGGATATAAAAGCTGCAGTATATAAATGTAGGTATTAGGTTTAGCTAATAAAACTAGATAATTATTATGTAAGTTTATTCTACGTTTTTGAATCTTAGATGAGCTAAGGTACAAATTATATTTAAATAAAATAAAAATATTGTTTCAATTTAAATATTTAAAAAAATAATTGTACTGCTGTTTTTTCCATACGCCTTTCTTTCATTTCCTGTTTTCCTATTACCTAATATGTAATAAAATTATACGTTATCATTAGCGTATTTATATGTGTCTAACTATGCAGTACCAGTAGTACTTACTCGCCTATGTTTTAGTTTCTTTTTACGATAATTTTAAAGACGTCGTTCGTATAATACAATTATTTTATAATAATAATTGGGCGCAAAGCAGTAAGTTGACGGTTCATATAGTGAAGGTATATTTTTAATTTTTATACGCACGCGTCGACGTTTTCTTAATGTTTTTGATGATTCCTTCCGCTTCCTTTTATTTATCTCATAGGTAATTGAATGTTAACGATTCTAAAGTAGACGAAATTCAACTACGTTATTCCTCCATTATTATAGTACATTATAATAAATGTCTGTAACATGATTGGCATTTAGCAGTCGCACTGCTGTAGTAGATATTATTATTATATTATTATGCGTCATACCATACATTGACAATGGAAAAATATTGTCAAAGGCGGCACACGCATTAACCTGTCTCCTATCACAACATAATAATATGTATATATGAATGAATAATACTATTATATAAATAATTATAGTATATTTAAGTGCTTTTTACAATAGTTTGAATGCAATTTTTAACGTAAATTTAAAAAATACGTTCATAATAATATCATTATAGCCATACAGGTGGAGTATGAGATTATAGAAAATGCATATGAAATGGAGACCGTGATCTTTAAAACTATTATTTTGCTGAACGCCAAAATATTGTGTACGGTTCATCTGGACCGCCGTGAATAAAAGGAGATAAGATATAAAGCATAGTTTGTGTCATGTCAGTAAACAGGAAGATGAATTGTATATTTCCGTAGTGGTGTGCGTATACTGATAATAATGTGGTTATATAAAAAAAAATTCAGAACTGATGACGAATCACCGGATATTATCGACCTTGGAAAACAGTAAAATACTGATAGCCCAAATCTTCAAAAATAAAAAAAAAAATAAAAAAAAAAACGATTCCGTATCAAACAATCAACGGTTTAACGCTCAAAACGATATCATTTCGTCGCTGCATACCTATAAATATATATATATGTGTGTGTGTGTGTGTGTGTGTGTGTGTGTGTGTGCTCGTATACCATCACGAGTATAAACGAATAAAACTATTATTGCGTCATTAAACTATAATATAATGTATAACACGATAATATTATAAAATCCACCAAAACGTCAACGTGTACGTGTGGTATAGATCGCGATTCGTGCGTTGTTGTTTTTCCGACGATTAGAAATAACTCGATCTAGTGTTATGGTAAAGATCAAGGATGAGATTGCAGTAATACACGTATTACACACATCAAAGTTATCGATCCGTCCGACACAATAATAATATTATGAATACGCACTATTCGTTTGGACTTAACAGAGGACAACCAGTTGGAGTATGAAATAACTGCGGCTGCAGTGTACGTACATATTATGCTTATGCATAATATTATTGTCGATTCTGCAGTTGTGCAGTACATACGACGATTATCGTTGCAACGACGTATATGTCTACAATTCACTATTTTATCGTATGATTAACTACTTAGGTATGTGATTAATTTCTTAAGGATTTTCAAATCGACGATGTATAATACGTGAGGAGACGATCCAAAACGTAATATTTCTAAAATGAATTTTTACAGATGGAAATGCGGATAATCGAATTTTGGCCATCGTATTTTGTTTAAACGAGTAATTTTCATTATTGATGCCAATAAAAATTAAATTAACTGACATATCAAACAGTTGATTCGTTTGAAAAATGGAGCAAAACGTACTAATATCAAACATTTTTATGAAACGTACATTTTCTCAAGTAAAAATATGGATAATGAAATTTGATTAAAATATACATAAGTAACTCTTTAAATAAAAAATACATAATAATAATTAATATAATATAAAAATTGTGTGAATTTAGTGTTTTGATTTGTTTGTATATCTATAAATCATCAACTGATAATTAATATTATAATCATTAAGTACATTACTTTGTTAATATTAATAACGAACTAAGTCAATATTACGATCTTGAACATTATCTCAAAGTTCTTAATAAACAATAAACTAACAAAAGTAAATTTTACCTTATACTGTGATTTTGCCATTTTGGTGTGTACAATTTTTAGCTATATATAATATCTTCAAATAATTTACTTTTTTTTTTTTTAATATTTTCACCTATCAATATTAACGTATTATATCCTCGAATTATGTCAAAAATTACTATTAAATGTAAATAATTACGTTTTAGATTATCATCCCACATATTTGCCTACCCACTTTCAGCGTTGAGATATAATTTAATAATGTTTGTCATTCTAATGACATAAACAAATCTCTTGGTGGTCCATATAATGTTATGGTAATAATATTGTAAATGACAATGACGTAAATAATATAATCAAAATTGACATTTTGAAGGCACAATATTTTTATAGGCATATTGGTATATATACGCGCATATAATCATTGTATATCATATATTATGTTACCGTAAATTACGTGTTATTAGATTTTGATGTCATTCGCAGGTTATTTGCCAAAAAAATATTAGGATTACTTATCGTGATTTTCAGATGAATCTCATTAATAATCGTGTAAAATGCAAAATGTCAATAATAATCAGATACCTTCTGGATATTTATTAATTATAATTTAGCTGTATGTTTACATAACTGAACGAGACAGATTCAGATAAATCCAATACATAATAAAGATCAAAAGTAGTCAAACAAAAATGGTGATGATGGAGTAAGTATTTATATAGCTAGCTAGGCAGGCGCATTAAATTTAAATTAGATAATGTTTCGATGTAATGGGAATTGCTTGAGAACTGCCCAACTTTGTTGGATTTAATTTTCGTTGATAGAATTTTTTTCTTATGAAACTATTTGACTTTCTGGTGTTGATTTTTTCTGGAGTAAAAATTTTGAACTCTATTTATTGGACATTATACTTGTGCTTCACTTTCACACAATACAACATAATTTTGAAATACATCGATTAAAGTGTGAGAAACCTTCACGACGGATGTCGTAAATACCTATAATATTCGTATTTTATACAACGATAACTTATATGTATTATAATATCGTCAATAACGTTAATGACCAGTGAATAACGTTATTTTTCGTTCAACGTCATTTGCCGTCACACGTACCTATTATACAAACAATAATAATACATTACGCTGCAGTCCTGAGTTGCAGCTGTATATCTATGTAATACCAAATATAAATTCGGCGGGTCAACGATAAAGTGCACGTTGCTTATACTAATTGTTAAGTCGCGGGTACTGCGGCGGATATAGGTCACATGCATAAAAACGCAATGATATATATTTTTAGGTATATATTATGGCACTAAAGGTGTATTACGTGAATATTATAAGATATCGACCGCGAAAACGCCGCAGCGGTCGATTTGCTTGAATACGATATAGTTCTCGGTAAAATACGCGATAAATAACGCCGGTAGTAAAAAAACAAAAATGCATACTGGCATTGGAAACGTCCGTAGAGAATCCGTTTCGTTTATCCAAACGATAATAATGTTTTGACTCCGGTTGTGGGTTCCGAGAAACTGCGTACGTACGCCACCGATCGTGTTCAGCATGTATATATGGAGAGTTTTAATTTATTATTGTTTTACGATCACGTCGCCTGAAAAAAAAAAAAAATAAATAAATAAATAAAAATCATCCGTTTTCCGGGTGAGTCGCGCCTATAATATTTAAAACCTATTATAATATCGTACTACATACAATTATGCCTATACCTATATATTTTCACAATCATGCGTGTGACTTGGCCGCGGAATCGCGCGTTTATAATATTATAATTCATGGCGTACTGCATTGCAGCGTGTGCGGGGTCGTCTAAGAAAAAAAACCGCAAAAAGTCGTAAAATAGTGTAACTAATTTATTATTTATTATAATATTATTGCGTCGTAAACCGCGGTATCGTTATTATTACTTTAACCACCTCCCCCATCCCGACAGCGTGTAAAAAACAATCACATTTTGTTAAAACACGCGATATGTTATAGTACTACGTGTGTGTGTATTTTTTCTTCTTTCGTCTGTCTGCCGGATGCCACCGACACCTGTTGCTGCCGCTCGGTGTGCGCGGTAAACGGCGCACGCACATAATATTATACAGAGCACAATAACAACAATAATAATGATGACGATGATGATGATGATGATGATGATAATGATGATGACGGTGATGACTATGATGATATTATATAATGAGACCTGCAAACGAAGCGCCGCCTCCGACATCTGTAGCGACAACTGAGTCTGTCCGAGGAACACAACACAATTATAATGACTGGGGAGAATAAAAAAAAAAAAAAAACAAAAAATGCTGAAACCGGCTAAAGGATTATCACTAAGATGCACACACTGCACTGGCCCATGAGCACCTCCATATGGCTTACGTAAGCACTGAACGAAGGCGGCAAAAAAATAATAATAATAACAATAATAAGGAAGGCGACAACGTAATCGCCTTTCCTGGATCGCAAGTCCCAGCAGCCACAATAAAATGCACGTATTATACCGCGAGAGGGTAGTAACCACTGGTTTCGTTGCAACAGTTGGTCGCGGACCAAAATTCGTGTATTATATTCGGACAGGTGGATGGCCGCCGCTGTTTATTTTGAATTTTTTTCCTTGTTATTAAGCTCACTATGGTTTTTTTTTATCTTTCTACAATCCACCTAGTTGCTCACGATCAGGTCCATTGACCTTCAGTGTGGAGTTCAATTAAATTTATATCCAAAAGTCAAGTCTTGAAAGTTTTCGAAAATTTAATATTATAACAATATAGCAACTGGAGTCACTAACAATGTAAACGTAGACAAAATAATATATAATACGAATAATATCATAGTCAAAAATATCAGAATAAACACAAATATAAAATATTCAATTAATAATCCTTCTTGAATACGATTCGATGATTATTTTATTTGAGATTTTCACGAAGTGCTTATACAATTATGATTCGATGTTCTACAAACGTGTACCAAATTAAAATTTACATCGGTCGATGGTTTTAATTATACATTATGTTTTTGAATAGCTATCGTAAACTTATATCATTCGTATAATAAATAGGTACATTCTCGTACATTAAAACGTGTAATACATTTATTATAATATAATAGATACGCACATTGCACATATTATAATAGGTATGGTCATTATATTCTGAGGAAAAAAAATTATTAATTTGTTTTAAATATTCAAAACAAATTTAATTAGAGTAAAAAAAATACTAATTAAATATTAAAATAGAAAGTGATATCAAATCTAAATATATATATAAAAAAAAAATTATTAATTTTTTTATCGTATTATTATGGTCTATGTTCTAAATGTTTTATGGAAATATTTTGTATTAGAATGGAAACAATTATTATTGATAACTGATAAGTAATCATTAGTCTGTATATATACTAATATAATACTAATACATTATACTCATTATTTTCATTGAACCAATAAATTAATTTTAATTAAAAATTAAGAAACATAGTTGGAAAAATATGATAGGATTTGCATTTGTTCATATACTTTAATAGTTTAATGAATACACGAATGTGTATGTTAAAAAAAAAAACAATTCATTATTATTAATAGCATATTTTAATGGACGTCAAACAAGTTAATGATGTTCACAGAATACATTACTTACACGCGACTTTAGATGATTCATTATGGAACATAAAATGTAATGTTAAACCTTCTTATTTACTTTCTTTTTTCTTATTTACCTATGAAAAAAATTTAAATAGTTTGATATTTTCTATTTTGATTACTTTTATACTATGAAATAATTATTGATTAAATATCCATAAAGTAGGCGTTGAGTATACTATATACCTCGTCACTGTAGCTTGTAATGGATGAATTATTTTCAATTCAATGAAAAAAACTGTATACGATGAAACATTATTCTGAGTGGAAGTGGTGTAACGTTTTTAGTTACCACATGGTTATTAAACTATCATATAAAGATTTAAAAAAAAAATCGTAAATTAATTATAAGTTTTTCTCGTTTAACTACATTCAATTTTTTACCATAAATTTTTATTTATAAATTTAATGACCGGTAAATTTTTCGGTTAGAAAAAGTGTCATCAGATACAAAAAAATATATATAGGTATATCATACATATACATATAACAAATGACTCTGTAAAACCATTGCATTTATATCACTCAATATATAAAATCAGTTAAATTATTTATGAAAAATTATGTTTAATTATACTAGTCATAACATTTCGTTAATGTACGTAATATAAGATGAAAAATAAAAATAAAAATGTTAAATAATTTTTCAAAAAATTTTTTAAAAAAAATGATTGCTCAATTCTAACGTAAAAATAATTAATTAACATTAAATATAAAAGTAAAATTTTTAATCGAAATATGTAGTATCATCATATAATATGGCTGTTATAAAGAGATTTTAATAGACCTAACCTAACAGACACATTTGGTTCTAATTACACGCTCCCACGTTATTAATATCGATAATTTATTAAATTATGCATGCTATTAGTGAACGGATTTTAATGGACCGGACCCTCGGAATTTGACCTCAGCTCGAAAATCATAAACTATGAAAATATATAATACAGAATCACTAACATATCTTGTTTGGACACTTATCAAATGTGAAAGGCTGAAAGGTTATTCGTTCCCGCACCGTATAAAATAATAATAAAATACAACTATGTGATAAAATAATATACGTGTATGGGCTATGCAACGAACGGCCACTGCAGGCTAAATGCACATAACTTTAGATATTTTATAAAAATCACAACATGTCATCCTTTGAGCGAACATTTTAAACGTATATTTAATGACTGAAATAATAATAATAATAATAATAATAATTGTATACCTTATAATGTTACATTATGATGAATATGTCAGATCAGATTTAAGAAGATCGTGCATAGAAATTTTGAAATTTTGGATAGTATAATAAAATGTTACATTGATATTATTTGTATTAAATGTTATCGAAAAGTTCTTCGTACGACGGATTTATAAATAATATTGTATAATTATGACTCCTGTAAAATAACACTATGAAAATGCTTCATGAGAATTTGTAGTTGTCAAATTTTGAACACATGATGATGTGATATAATCATATAAATATTAAATTTTCTGTGATTCCAACGGGTGGCTGTGTGCTGTGGAAATAATGTTGTCTCTATTAAATATATAGGTATAATTATCCGAAAATGATAGTGCATTATAACTGGTACGTGATATATATATATATTATATTACATAATAAACATAAAAATATATTTCTAGATTTCTTAAAAAGTTAAAAATAATTCATCTATGTGCACTCATATGAACATTGGAAATTTTAGAAAGTTATTTTTAAAAAAATGTCTATACCGTTAACTGTCTCATTAAAACTATTTCTTTTTTTTTAATTTTCCCACAATTATACTATTGATAATCTTTGCATCATTTTTGAAGACTTTTATCTAAAATATCATTATATTTCTTTAATTGTATAATATTAACATAGATACCTACTTATTCAATTATAGCCAGAAATAAAAGAAGTTTATGTTTCATCAACGAATTTTTTTTCGTTATTTACCGAAGTAACATAATAATTAATAATTAAGGTAATACAATGTATCAGCGACCATTTTGACTTTTGGAAAAGGAAAAAAATATATTTTTATATAACAATTTATTTCGTTACAAAATCCGAGCCCTAATTATTAGTATAATGTATAATTCTAGTGTGAGAATTAAACATACAAATTAGCCATTAGGTATTTTCTTAGATATTAACTTATGATTAAACGAGTTTTCAAAATAAAATACATATCATACCTATTTAAATAACTCGACTCCTTTCAGCTAAACGTTCATGATTAGATTGTGGCGCAAGTGGAATGAAATCAGCAAATGCCGTTAAGCTAGGTAGGGTTTTAACATTTCACGAAATACTTTATTTCAGTTAATATACATATATATATATATATAACTGTTATAAATTACTTGTAAGTAAAAATTTTTAAAAGTTGGTTTAATATTATATGAAATAAAGAAAATATAATGTAAAAACTATTTTACAAATCTAAACAACGCCAAATTTAAACATAGCCCTTTTAACTCTCAAGTTTCAAACTCATAAGCCTACTCAACATAATATTAAAGTGTAAGGATATGTAAAGTGTTATAAATTTATAACACTATATACCATATTATTTTAAACAATTACGCAGTTGATAAACTTTATTTATAGGTATTCATTAAAATTGTATAGTTATTCGTAAACCAACCTAGGTTGATAACTAATAAGTAATTCATTATCAAATTGTTTGTATGGAATCATTATATTATTTCTAATCATCTAAAATATTAAAAAAAAAAGAAAAAATGTCAAGAATAGTGATATTTTTAATTTTAAAATATATTAAATTCAGAACCCTACGCCTAGCACAATTACTAGTATCCCCAAGGATAGGTCAGGGGTACCGTTTTAGGAGTAGCAGTATGTATTTTGGCATCGTGGTTTTTCTGTGTCTTATAATAAATATATGGCCAATACATAATAAAAATTAAAAACATTATACGCACTAGGTATGATTTTCATATGTATGACAATAATGCTAATTCTAACTTCCAACTTAACAATATTTTTAATTCATAAAATATAAAATATTATATAACCCTTCAACATCATACTATGTTCTATATGCATATATTATATAAAATACATTTTTTTGTTTTATGTCGAAGAAAAAGTGGCGTACTTAAATTTAAGCACCCCTATTAAATAACTGAAATGGCGCCACTGGGATTGATACTCCTTGTCACGTAGCTGTGATTTTTCGCTCGCTATCATCACGTCATGGACTCTCTCTTAGCTTGAATATACAGCTTGAATCATCAGCTATCATTCCGTCTGTTAATTTGTCGCTTTTTATATAATTAAGTTAGATTTGTCGTAGATTATTTCCCAGTGGCGTTAGTGGCAAATTAACAGTTAGACACTGTCGCCGGACGTGCGTGGGCCACTGATCGACGATACGATTCGTTTAGACTTTAGGTAGAGGAGGCGGAGCCGATCGTCATCGAGTCCGATTTCATGTCGTCATCTTCGTCTACGTCGGCGGTCATATTATTATATAAACAATTATTTATTTTTTACGAGCACCGCCTTTTTTTCACACAACCTACTGTCGGATAATAAACAACGTATCGTTACAACAAACCATATTATAAACCATCAAACCCGGTCGTATTTTTTTTATTTCAGGCAGCAACACTAAAATTAATAAAGTGCGATCGTAATATTATGTACCTATGTATTATTTGTATGTTTTATTTATTACACATGATTTGACAAATTATGGCCATATTCTAAGTATTATTAAAATTACGATGTCACCACACAGTGTCTTAACTATATTATGAAAAAATGCGTATAAAAAAGATTGTAACATCAATCTTCCGCGTGACATTCATTTAAATTTATAGCTGGCTTGTTGCCTTGTAGGTATCATTGGATATCCAGTTGGAGCTTTTAATTGAGATTTCGCCTAAGTGGAGTTAAAATAGATAAGTCTGTTTTTTATAAGAATTATCTGGTTTACTGAAATAAAGTGCAGTCAAAGTATATGTTTCCATGAAAATACCATAAATATTTACTAAATGTTTTTCTAATTTAATCCAGACTAACATACAAAAATAAATGGAAAATTGCAGTTACCTACCTATGTAATTTTTGTGAAAATTTGGACGAAACGGAATTGGATTATATAACGTTAGTGCGTGTGGTTTTCATTTAAAAACGCCGAGCCGTTGTCATCAAACTAGTGTGATCGCTAAATGTTTATGACAAAATCATATTTCATTACCAACTTGACCACCACGACTTCAATAACAAACACAAGTAAACGAACACGTTACACTCACACTACATAATAATATAATATAATACAAATTTAATAATTAATTATACGAATAGATATTTTTTTTTGCGTTGTGCAACACTTACGTTGTGTAATAACACAAATGTACTATTTCTAATCGACGTCCTAGGTACATTACCTAATGCATTGGTTTTTTCATCAATAAAATAATATGATTCAATTTGATAATATTAAATTAAATCAAGATACCAAACATTATACATTTAATGTCACTGTAATACTTTTTTTAGCTTAATAGTACAACAATTATTAAGGTTGTACAACAATATATCAATGTACAACGGTAGCTCATAATATTTGTGTATTATTATTATGTATTGTTGAAATTTTAAAAAAAAAGTCAATAACTCCTTTAGTTATTGACAAATAAATATAAATGACCCATCAAAGTTAATTTTAAATTAAACCGTGTATAATCATACCATAAAATCTACTATATAACACATAATTTGGAAAACCCCCAATCCTGTAGATCACATCGTGAGACATTATAATAAAAATGTCTAGTAAAGTCTAAAAATTGTTTTGATTATAAAAATATGATCGTTTCGAATACTGTAAATTTTTGAATTATTCCCGGGTTTTCGAGAACATATAAATGAAGTAAGTGGCATTTGTTGAGATTTGTAGCACCTGTACAATCATATCGGGTGATGAGGATAGCAGATATTCCTTAAAAATATAATAATAATAATAATAATAATAATAATAATAATAATAATATAATTATACATCAAGCTACCGTCAATGGGTTTTCTCTTAAATTTCATAGTATTATTTTATTGCGTTCGTTTATTTTTGTATTTTTGTTTTTTCCTTTTATCGACATCGAATTATTTGCCACCGACGAAGTAAGAATTATTTTGAAAACATGGTCCTTATGGGTTATACCTATACCACATTCAAATCGGAAAAACGAAAATATAACCTTAATACAGAAATAAATCTACAGCATCGGCTAATGACGATCATTTTTGACGTGTTTAAATTAGAATATTATATAGTTAGTCCATAGCATCGTTAAAGAACGTTCATATTTGCAGTCCGTAATTTTATTTTAGTTTAATTATTATTATTATGTTTTCGTTTTATTTTTATTACGGCTTATCAAGAAAACAGTCTTATTATAATAATATTAAATGGAATTAAAAATACTAGTGTATTAATTATACTAAACAAATTAATAATGACGGTTTTTTCAAATATAGGTATTAACGGACCGTAAAAGGGTAACTAATTGAAGAGAAACAAAAGACGAAATAAATGGTTCCTTGTCCTTAAACCGATTAAACGCAAGCTGAATTTAATTAACGAGCAGCTAAAACTGCTGAAACGCAGTTAACCCGTATAACGATTTGGTAATTTTTTTTTATTGAAGCTCTTTCAATTTGTTCTTTTTTCGTCATATTTATTTACAGAACAGATAATTGCAACATAATGTTACATATTAAACGCATATAATATTATTTCCAGGTGCAGTAATATATTATTACAAGTTACAACGTCATCGCTCTCTTCTACGTACTCGTTCCGTTTTACAGGCGTCTATTCTTGTTTAATAATATATAAGTTTCTATGCAGGACGTTTCAAAATTCTGAGTTTTTCAGTGGATAGGGTCAGAGTAGCATTTCGGATAAACGCAAAAAAGTTATTAAACTGGTTTATTCTTCTATCGCGAAAATAAATATATTATGAAGCCGTGAAAAGTTTTTGCAACTATATGTGTTTTAATGATGATAATAATAATTGCAATAAAATGTATTTAAATATATACATAATATTATATTTGTGATATTATACACAAGGGAAAGGGGAAATAATTTCCACCATATTCACGATAAATAAACTAAAGGCTGTTTGGTATTTAACTTATGATAGCCGATAGGTAAATTAAACATTTAAAGTTTCAAATATTTCATACATCTCCCCTTTTTAGAGGGGCACTTTTTTTCATCTAGTTTTTGTTATTTTAGAATGCCTATTTATCACCTATTTTTTTAAGACCACCATGTTCATAAACAGCAAACGTACATGTATTTATATATTTCAATAATATATAGCTCTGTTAGCAATAACTACTAATTGTTAACAACTTATTTAACATAGCAATGCTATTGTAAAGTTTGCAATTAATTTTTAATTAAATTATTATCACTGATAAAAACATGACTTATAAATTTTATCAAATACATACAAAATAAAACAAGCCATAAATAGTTACTATACACAAGTGGCATTACCAAAAACAAAAGAAATTAGTACAGTGAAACTAATAAAAAAATGTATTTAAATAATTTTTAAATACATAACAAAATACAATTTTTTGTTGCACTGTAGAAAAATATACAAGTATTTCTTATCAAAGTCCATCTTTATCATTAAGCTATTCGATATTTTTATGAATCGTATTATTTGTTATGTATTACTAATGACTTAAAGATGAAACGCAAATTACAAATAATGTATTATAGTAGTAAGTACAAAACACAAAAAATAAAAATAAATTTTTTTTTTTTTGATAGGGGTGGGAGGACACGTGCCCCAGGCCCCTTACCTCTTGGTTATGGCAGTGACAGTCATTATACCGACGTGACCGCGTATATTATCGATAATGTCGATTTGTTTTGTACGAGTATGGTGGTAGTATAGGTATATTATTTCGAAAACGTGTATCGCGAACCCTCTAAAACATAACATTATATGACGTATGGAATGACTTATATGCGTGTTCCTGTATTGTCGATATAATGTAGACGAGCTTAGACGAGGCTATGGCGTAGTGAAGGAAACGCACCCTATAACAGTAGTCGTAGGTATATGAAACTATAATGTAATATCGAGGCAAACTATTTCCGCGACGTTCTCGACTTATAAGTCGGTTTGTGAGAGAAAGGCGTGTGGTCAGCACACGCCTCATATTATTATTATTATTATATTATTCAACGGAACGATGTCGTGCTATCGCGTCGTACAAAATATATTATACCTATACATCATTATTATATTATAATATAATATATTATAGGTATATATTATACTAATTGGACGATGCGACGTCTATTCAATCAAACCGGTAACGACATTAGAATAATATGCACGTTTAGTAAAAGGTTAGGAGTTTTGATAACGTGTTTTATTTTTATTATTTGACAAGAATTATTCGTTAAAGTGGTTTTCTTTTTTGGTAAATACTATTGCAATATTTTTGTATGACTCTCGTGTAGTCCTTGTACTTTATGATGTAGTTACCCATATATACATTAGTATATTATTAGACTAACATTAGTTGGTCTACATGTGCGAACGTAGTCCGGAGACAGAAACTTTTGTAGTGTAGATATATTGTGTGAATCGTAAATGGGCGGCCAAGTGGCGTATAGAAGGGGGTGTTTTGGGATTATGACACCTCTCCTTGAGTCGTATCATATATTACATTATTATTATATATATATACATGATAATATTATATAATTAATATATAATATTACATATTATTCAAAACACTAATAATACAAATTGACCATACTATATCAACATAATGTATTGATATTAATTAATTAAAATTAAAGTTATAATTTTCGCGTATTATGTATAATATTTATTGTTTATAATTAACAACCCCCTTAAGAAAATGTTAACTACGCCACTAATGGGCCTGGTATAGTACATCTATTCAAATTGATAAGGGCTAATAATCTAAACTTGTTATGACTTAATTATAAATTATTATACTATAATATATATATATATATATATATATATATATATCAACACTCTTTCTTTAAATGTACAAAGTGTATTATACAGCTACCATGAGTACCTACATCGACTTTATTTAACGACTGCGCGACATCGGCCGAACAAAACTCGAAACATTAAACTCCGAATCATCTGTTTCTCGCTATATATACATATACCTAACTTTAGACATTAAACAGCTTCCGAGTAGATTTAAAAATAAATTTCACTGACGCCACAACACAGCAGTGTAATAGTATAGCTATGGTATAGCGATAGCGTAGCGATCTCCGAAGATTTTCCAAAGCGCGCCTATTTTATATAATAATATTATGTTGATAATTTAGAAAACAACAAAATTTCTTGCGAAAAGTTTAGAATGACTAGATTTGTTTGTAACAAATTACTGAAAAACGAGTTTATCGTTGCATTACTGTAATTAATTGGTGGTAATTCTTATAACTATAAACATTAATGCCTAGGAATTATATAAATTTTCTAAACTATCGTAGGAAATGTCGTGTTATACAGTAATGGCTATATGAAAGTTTCTGTGCAATTTTTATAAAATTATTATAATCTTCTAGGAGAAAGAATTTATGGTATCGACTGAGCACGCCTATAATAATACGTTTACACTTATTATAAAATCCGTTATTACTTTTTAGATTTTCACGTGTCATTCACTTTGATTCGAGCTTAAATCAGTTTTAAAATAGGCCTAACCGACTAACAAAAGAATATAACTCTTTCGGAGGCGAAAGTCTTAATATTATCAACATACCATTCAGACCACAGGGATTAAAAATTTAACTTTAAAATGAAATATAAGATTAATAAAATAAATTTTCATATCGTTTTGATAATAGAATACGTAATTCGTTAATATTTTGCCATGTGAGAATAAGCCCAAATTTAGTTTAGTTTAGTTAGTAATTTTTTTTTTTTTTTTACAACTGTTAAAAAAAAAAATGATTGCCACTTTCTTTTCATATTGTTTGTTAAAAGCATCAGCCATTTTATCGTAATTCCTTATTAATATTGATACTTTTGAAAAGCATGCATATAGTACAATTATTTTCTACAATTGATTTGGTATTGTAAAAAGATATTTGGAAATTATGTAAATTTCTACGTAAAATAGATTATTTTATTGTTGTTTAGTTATTCTCGATAACGCCTAATTATCATTATTGATAGGTAATATAAAATAACATATTATATTTTGTAGCCAAGAAGTAATGGTCGACGATATCGAAAATAAATTATTTATTCAAAAACTACCGCATTGAATCTTGCAGGTTTGAAGTTTTACGAATTGAACATTTTGTCTCTAAACTTTGGTTTTTTATTCGAGCTAATGCAGTATAAATTAATTTAGTGAACTCTATTAAAAATGAAGACATAATATCTAATCGACATCAGATCAATTGAATTGAAAATTCGAATCGTTCAACCTAATAAGTGAATAGTGATACGACAATAAATCTATTTAAAATTGTTTAGTTGGCTCTTTTACTTTACCGTTATATTATAGCGCTTACCTAAATTAAAATAAATTATAATAAACACAAAAATTGTACAACGAGAAGATTATTCTTCGTAAACTCGATTTATTTACTTGCAATATAACGTATTTCTTCAAGGAATATGCCGTTGCAGATTTGAACCGCTCAGACGACCAAACGACGTTTAGTCGAATATATTACTATACCTACCTATATTCATCCGTCGGTATAGTTCCAGTGTTTCGTATAGGTCGACTTCTACGATGATTTATAAATCGCTATAATACATACGACGATAAAACATATACTTATACACTATAATAATAGTAACACGCAAGCTTATACATTTTTGTATGTACACTATACGCGAGTGTATTTACGTGCACACACAGCACGATATAGACGGTATATGCCCATAATAATATAATGTACAGGGTGATTATATTTTTATCGAGCGTTTCGGGGGATATATTCGAAAATACAAGACGTTTTAGAAAAAAAACTAGTTTTTAAGTCGCCGACCAAACGATGTCGATAATCATAATATTATAACGCAGAGATATTATGTGCACAATAAAGACGTACGACGTCGAACGTTTGAAAAAAATTATCATAACGGTGTTGTTTAAATACCGTGTTTTGCTTAAAAGATATTGTCCGGTCCGTGATAAAATAATAACCCTGTATATTATATGTTTATGTCTGGATAATATAAACTACATATAGTCGGTAGTCACGTTCGCCAGTCTGAGGGTTCGTACGTGGGATGACGTGCATAGGTAAATGCACTGCACATATACATATATAGGTAGGTACGCCGTATACATATGCATATATATATATATATATATATAGGTGACAAGACGAGTGTGCGTTTTTCTCAGCTACGTTTCGGATGTGATTAGAATATAACGCCCGAGAGAAAAACCAACCAGAAACCAGTACGATTTCAAAATCGAATTTTTATACGGAAGACAATCAAATAGTCTCGATTTTACACCGACTCTCTCGTCGGACTCGGTATTTCCGCAAAAATTAACATAAAATACAACTATACATACAACAATCGAAGTACATAAATCTTTGAAAAATCTTCTCATCTTAATATTATTTTTTAAGTTTCAAAAGTAATATTTAAACATTATGTTAATAACTATATAAGATACAACACATAATATAATATTATTTCTATTGTTCTTACACACAATTTGTTAGGTTTTTTTTACGAACTGCATTGTATTTAAATTAATTTTTAACAGAATCCCAAAAAGCGGAACACTTTTAACGTTCTTTTGTCTGTATTCCGAATACCAACTACAGGTTAATTTTGACATTTTTTCTCGTTTAAAATAATGATATATAGAATTTTTTTTTTAACTATTCGACAAGTATAGGCGAATAAGTCGAGATATGTAAATATTCGTATTATATTATTATAGGTGCACATGAGCGCCGCAAACAAACACGCAGTTAAACGGTCAAAAATTTAAGAATATAAAAAAAAATTATAGCTTAAAACCGTATTGAACTCGAATACGAGTGGCGAGGCGACGACGTATGATTCCGAGTTACGATATAGATCATTTTAATATTTTTCTTCTAAGAAATGAAGTCGGTGACATTATCTATCGGGTTCATTCAACAAGCTGTTCACCACCATTTTTTTTTCATTAATAATAAATTGATTCAAATTATATGAATTTCGGAATTTTTAAATATACTAAAAGATCATATTTTTAAGTTTTTGATATTTTTTTGGGTTTAAGGAATATTCTGTGGTAATTTATACTTCTGTTTGTCAAGTAATAAAAACCCTTTTTTACAGTTAATTATTTAGTGGATTTTTTGAAAGTTTTGATATAACTAGTTTAAAACTCAAACGATGAGTAGTATTTTATTTATTTAAATGGGTATACTCAGGAAAATAATATAGTCCTTAAAAAAGTTTTAAAAAGTATAAAGTATATGTCATATTGGAACAAGTATTTATTATACTTGAGTCATTTTTACTAATTATAATTACTGTTTGATTAATATTTAATATTAATTAAGCCATAGACCCCATATCTTTCAAACCCACTATCATGGGTCTATATATTTTTAATATACACAGTTAAACAATAACACAAAAAATACGCACTTGAATTTCGACTTTGATAAATACGTCAACATTTTCAGAAAAATAGGTTAAGAAATTTTAATTAAGTTTTTAGAAACTATAATCTGCAGAATATAAGGAGGTTATAATTTGAAAAATACAAGTTTGTACAATCACAGAACATTCCTTAGATTCTGAAAAAAATCTCAACCATTTGAAAGCATGGTATGTTTTAAATTTTCAAAATTCCCATTTTTAATAACTATGTCGTCGAACAAATTATCGTGATGAGGCTGCTCGACGAATTATCCTTGAGACTATAAAAAATTATAATATTTAGTAGGTACATACTTATCTAAAAACGGTTTTCGGCATACTATACAATAATATAATAGGAATAAAACAAAAATCACCCTCGATCACTGCACATTCTGAAATTTACGCGTACAAATCTCGATTGAAATATTGCAAAACGTAGCGCTTTTTTATACTATTATTAAAATAGAAAAAAAAATGTTTAATAATTATTACGCTACTATGCGCGCGTCAGTGGTATCGCGAGTTAAATAGTTAAATTCTATTGTTTTTCACACACGGCGTAGGGGAAAATATCTCAAAGAACTCGCAAATAACCGCCGCCGCCGCCGTGCGCGAGTATAATATTTTTGTATAATATATAGGTAGGTAAATAATCTTGTATTACTATTATTTATACACTATTATAATAAACGAGACGCGAAAAAAAGCCGGTGGCGTATTGTTCGTATACAATATTATTATTCTTTTATTTGCCCGACTACGGGGATCCGGTTTACGCGCCTATAGAAAATCGAATATAATATTAATGTCGTGGGTGGCTCCAGTGGCTGTGAAATCGGCGAGGCAGTACGAAGTCCCGCGGGGGTATACAGCACATTATAATACATTATACATTATATACATATATATTATTATACGCGTATTGTTGTTGTGTTATGTGATTATATATTATTATTTTTTTTGTACGCGTCGGCGGAAGCGTGGTGGTGCGTCGTAAAAAGATCGATTACGCTTCCGTTCTAATCGCAGATGAGGCGCTATATTATATCGTTACACTCGTATGGTTATGACGCGATAAAGTCGGCCGACGACGGTCCGATCTGTGTATATTAATAGCAGTGAGTGTAATGTCAGATCGCACTTATTTCTGTCGAACTGCACTTGGGACGGAAAAAGGTAACGTAGTTCGAATTGCACTCGTCTCGGCCGTTGCATAAAACCTATTTACCGATGGATTGTATAGTCAACCGTCGCTGCAATAACGATATTGTGTACTTAATTAACTTTTAAAATTTATTGCTTTTACTATAATATTATAGTACTTAGTATTACGATTACATGTATTATCGCTACACTTTGAACACGACAATAATGTAAACTATAAAGATATGTATTTAAAAATTTAATTATTTCTAAAATAGTTATATGTCGTTTAATAATGTTTTATTTCGATATAATAAAATAACAAAATATATCAAAAATAATGTTCTCGGATCATAATGGTCGTGCACGAGGTGAGAGTTCCTATAGTAATTTTGATAATGCGTTATTAATCAATAATAATACCAAACGGTTTGACACGTACGATTTCCAAGTGTAAACTAAAACAAATAGTTTTATGTCACACTACGGAATTCTCGGGTCGAGTGCAATTCGAACATTTCGGTGTAGATATCTCAGCAAGGTTCGGTAATCCAAACAGCGGAGTGTTTCGTTCAAGCTGCACTTGGATTCCCGGGGACGGATTAAGCAGAGATGCGCCTAAAATCAACGATACCGTATAATATTATCTGTGCCCGGTTACCGGATCCCGATATTCCTTATTTGTTTTCTAACAACTCGTAAATGCGTGCACATTCATAATATGGTACACCAACGCCCATCCATCACAGTCTTACATAACGATGTATAATAATATGACACACCTGCAGTTTACATTACCTATAATTATACTATCTATAAAAATAATATATATTATTATGATAGTATTCGGTGCTTCGGGCAATAATACCCTAAACGCTTATGACGCCTATCCGAGTGAGTACGCGCGCATTGCGATCGAACATTCGATACCACACTGTTATAATAGCGGCCACAATGACGTATAACAATAGTGTATAATAGTACTGTGTAGGTATAATAATATTATATGCGCTTACATCATCGGGGAAGCTGCTGCCAGTGCTGACCCCGCCAATGCTGAGTTAGCGTGGCAGCCTAGCTATATGTTGTATAGGTAACAAAATTATTATAACGAATGCGATCAGGTATCGACAGTCCAAACGATTGATGTGAAGCCGAAATTTTTTTTTTTTTGTGTTGCCCATAAAATATAGTCGGGAGGTTAGGTAATATATATTGCGCGCGGTATACGACCTTATTACCGCGCGGCTAATAACAGGCCTGCAGCGGACGACTCGCTAATATTTTCCGTGATCGGTCCGAGGTTGTCTGCGCGCAAAAATGCAAAAGACAATAATATAGTGATGTAGGTATCTATCTATGCGCGTGAACAGTTTTTTTATTTTAGAATTTGGTCCCCACCTCCTGCGTGGTCATATTATCGCCCGTCTTGGCCGCTATCGTCGTCGCGAGAGTTATATACTACTCTACTCGCATTAGTTATATGAATTTTTATTTTGTACTCGATTTCCCCTCTCCCCACCACTCCTCCGCCATCCGTTTGGTGCGCTCGCGAATATCCTTTACGCTACTGCAGCATCCGAGTGTGGTAGCAGATGACGTATAATATAATATAATATAATATACGCACACGGATTGACCATTTTCGGAGGACCGCATTCCGCAGACGACTACGTCGACGACAACGACGGCACTATGATGACGGGCAGAGAGGGAACGCGACCGGAGACACACGGCACAAAGAAGAACTGCTTCGCCGTAGGAAAAAAAAGCGACAAAAAAAAAAAAATTGTATAAATTCAACCTTCGCCGTCTATTCGCTTCACCCTCGCCCACCACCCGCGCGTCTTATACCAGCGCGAACATGCGCTCGCGGATTTAACGAAGAATCCAAAAAATGTCGACCTCCGATGACCATCGCCGGAGAACTATATCTTATTAGTTATAATTATAACGCACATTATATATCCTGCGGCCAGTTAATGTACGCCGTATAGGTATCGGCCATAATATTATGTGCGTCGACGGCTGTTTGTTTTTCGGCCAACGACGAGGGTTAAATTTTTGACGGACAGAAAAAAATTGCCCTCTCCCTCATAATGAATCGATATTCTTCCGGATCGCAGTTGAACGCCACAAGAATCCAAAAACCTTATTCTATATTATTATGATATCATTATTATCTTTATCGGCGTTTCGGCGTACGGATTAAATTGATATGATATTTTAAATATTTTGTTTTTCTGTTCCTATATAAAAATAATACGTATTACTAAATTACTTTATCAGTGTTGTGTAAGATAATCAACTTCAGTACCAATAATTAAAGTTTATAAGGATTATATTATCATAATCTATAGTTTAAAATTCATAAATTGTATAGATATAGTTCGACGAAATTTCCTTTAATATACGTTCTATAATATGGAGCAATATAATTTTATTGTAATTTAACAATAATTTAAAATAAAAAAAAATAATGTAATTAATAAAAAGAAAATTAAAAAAAAATATTTATTTTGTATTGAGTATTGATGATTTAATTTCAGTTTTCATTGTCAGTATTTTTCATATACAAATTTTTATCAATTTTTACATCAGTAATAATAAGTCACATGATACCTATTACTTCATTATGTATATAGTGTCGATGAATTTAAAAATTCAATACTTATGACTTTAATCACCAGTTAGTCGTAGAATTTTATTCATCCAATGCCATATATATATATATGATATCATAATGACAATTAATATCTCGCTCATAAGAATTGGCAAAATAATTATTGCGCTTTCATTTAAAGTGTTTATAGACTTTATTACGTATTATTAGCGCGCGTTCGATAAACGGATTGTTTATAGGCTTTATAGGCATTAGCAATAATATTGCGTATCTTTTAGAAAAAAAAATCAACGAACAGTTTACCCAGCTATAAGGTTATTATTTCATGATATAAATCATCTTAGAGTGAAATGTTTTTGTCATTAAATGATAAGCCACGAAGCCACGAGCGATGGGAGTCTGTTGTCTTCAGTGAGTCTATATTTTGAATTCGCGTAAAAACGAGCACCACACAATCCTGTAAAAATATGTAGTGGGTACGCAAATATTTCGATAGTTTAAGATTCCTTGAATCGTTAACACTGAACACGGAACCGCGTAAGTATATTATATAATATAAAACATTAATAACGTTACGTCAATAGCAGAACCCGAAATAGCCATAAATACATTACCTACGCTGTACAGATGTCGATTAGTACACAAATATTATAGGTATGTATAGGTGCGTGTGCTATATTATTATATTATACGTTGTGTGCGAGGTATTAGCGTCGATAGGAAAGTTTCCTGTATCGCGTTTTAGCTGTACCGTGCGGCCTTCGAAGTTTGCACTTACCCAACATATTGTACCGAGCTAAGAGTTAAGTTCAGTCGCTACATTATGTATAAGTACACTGCGGTATAGCGTCAATGTTTCTCAAACTTTGTTCCACGGCGACGCGCTATACATTATTGTTCGCTTGCGTTTTGTTTTTATATTTTTGGCTTGATGATCCTAATGGAAACAAAAAAATTTAATACATTTTTAGTGTAAAATCTATAATATCCATAAAAAAATCTTTTTATGATTTCAATGTTTAACTTATCGACAGTGCCTAATTTTCTGACTTCACCGAATGTATTCTATACGACGTGAGTGATGCAACCATATAATAGTATATAGCAGTGCTTCTAATACTAAACGTTGACTATATAGTTTATCGTTTAAGCTTTTCAATATTTAAATTGTTGTGTTCAGTTTTCGGTTTTGATTCATAAAACTACAGGTACAGAATACGGTTTCTGGCCTTAGTCTCAGTGAATGCCGTGATAGCATTCAAAGGTAGTAAATGGTTTTTTAAATACGCAAACAAGATAAGCAACGTAAGTGTTTGCTTTTTGTCACTTAACGTTGTTTATCTTATTTACGCTTTAAAAACCACTTTGTACGGGTATTCACTACAACTAAAACCTTTTATAGTCATCGTAGAATTTTCAACTGAAATTCATACTAAAATGTTTAAATAATATATGATTACAGTGTATTAATCTACCAAACTGATATAAAATAATATAAGGTATTTTAAATTTTGAGTAAAGCAATGCATGTATTGATTTTACAATGATGTTTGTTTTTTATTTATTTATTTTATTTATGTGTACACGTTCAGTAGTGATAAAAAGCTTCGATTTTCAGTATTACTGATAGTTATGTATAAAAAAGTGGATCCAATTAACGAGCTAAATTACTTAAAGGTAATGGTAATTTTAAGGCAAAAATAAATTATCCGATTAGGTTCCTATTTTCGTTCAAATAATTCCGGTTCTAGGTTCTAAACTGTGATTTACAAATAAAGACGACATGATAAAAAACTGTTTATTTATTACTAATATATCAATCTATGGGACCCGATAACTCCCAATCAATAAAAAATATATTATAATACAGGTGGTAATCCGCTTTAAATATTTTTTATTTGATAATTTAATATTGTTCTTTAACTTTGTGAGTGAACGCCAACCGAACACTATATATTTTCGCAATCAATATTTTGGAAAATACACTTCAGCGCCATTGAAAATCCATAATGAATTAAATTTATAATTATTATATTCGTTTATTACAAACCTATTTTTTAGTTTTTACTGCATAAAATGTATTTCAACAGTTTCAACAAAAATCGATTTTTCTAAATGAGAAGACTTGCATTTATTCGATTTTTAACACGATATAAAAATATTTGACGTTGTGTGAACATTTTTTAAGAAATGATTTATGCAAAACTATTTTTTGCGTTTTCTTTTCTTCACCACTTTAATCAATTTAGCAAAAAATAATTTAAAATCATATTATTTAACTGTTTTTTTTCAACTTTTAAGGTTTTTTTACGTTTGTTTTTTTTTTTAATACACACATTATTTACGTGTATTGGTTTTTAAATATTTTTACTTTCATCAATGTGACAGAATAATTTTCATTTCATAATATTGTTCCATTATAAGTGGTAAGAAATTGAATTTATAATAAAAAAATGGAAACTTTTTTGGTTATATGTAGTTTGTCTTTTCATCGAACACACCGCGACAGGTCAAATCAATACCATAAAAAGAACTTCATCGTCCCCATAGTAGACGCATAACGCGTTTCCGAGTACATTATATTATTATTATTACATTTAGATGATTACTATAAATATTATATAATCAGATTCTAAGAATAAAACAAAATATAAACCTAACCAACACAATAAGTTGTGAGAAATAATAATTAAACGGCACGTCTTTCGAATGCATTATTAGCTATAAAGAAATTTAAATATTAAAAAATAAAGAATTTTTCATTCCGATATTAATAAATATTTTTTCTATTTAATAACACCGCATTATGATTCGTCTGAAGACGCCTGTTTATGGAATTTTTCGACTTAAAATACACGCGAGTATTTTCGGACGATTTAGAACGCGTTTGAGCGGAAGACATCGTTTACAAACCGCCTATTACATATCCCTATACAGTGTATATGTATACATACGCATAACAGTACGAGCTTTGACGAAAGAGGATCGTTCGCACTATATACACCTATTTCCATATATTCCTAAGTGCAATATTCCGGAAAAGGCGATGAATAATCGTCCGTCAAACATCGAGAATATAATATACCGTAGTTGCACGTACGTGATTGATTAAAAACTACGCCATGACATATTATTATAGATGTGCAATACCTATGTGTAATATTATGTTCGAAGTAATACATCGAAATTCAATCTGGTCACTCGTGTTTAAAAGTTTAACGTCGTATACGACGACGAATATATATATATATACATGGGTATATATTCAGCGGCGTAACCGGGTAAAAACTAGGGAGGAGGGGAATAATTTATTCACCAAAATGAAAACCATAACCAAATAATTGTTTGTCTTGTGTATACATGACTCGTTTTTTTATAACGATAGAAATATCGTTAAATAATATTATTGAGTATGAGTATTCTCGATTTTTTTCTCGACATTATAAGCAGAATTTGTGTATGCGTTCTGGTGATAGAGTCGGTATTTCGAAATAAGAATACGTATCGAGTATTCGACGATACACGATACGAAATATTTTAACGCTTTTACAACAAACTCTGAACACTTTAGTACATCATTTCTAAACAGAATATTATTATATTTGTATACTGTACAAACTTTCAAGGTCCGCAAATAAAGTTAAAATTAAAACGTATCCATCCCATCGAACCTTGCAATGGAATTTGACTTATTTACAAAAAATTCTCGAGATTCCGTAATATGATTCGTAATTACTGCGTTTGGAATAATACTGATAACTTGAAGATTGCCCGATGAATAATTAAAATAGAAAACGATTACTCGGAAAAATAATTTAATCGATAAATTTCGTAAATTATATTATTTACAGTCGTAGCTTATTTTTTTTTTATCCCATATAGTTTTCTTATCAAAAACAATGTGAATTAAAATCAGTTTTTTATTTATAATATAACATCTCGATTCTAACTAGGTTATAGATTAAAACAAAAGTAACAAACGCACACACAATATTATATCCTACGTCGATGTGTGATACTGTAACTTTTTTTTAAGTGAATTTGTTTTTGTTATCTAATAATAGCGATGGGAAAAAGCGAGTTCCCCGAGAAAAAACATACTTAAGACAATTGCAAAAAAATCCTCTATAGAGCTAATAAACGCTCAAAAGGTTTTCTTATTTTTTTTTTTTTTTTGCAATCGCAATCATAATGAAGGGAAACTTGACGCCGTTTTAAGTATTCTTAATCCTCTTATGTTCAGTCGACATCCGATTCTGAGTGGCGCGCTGGACATTGATAAATTGTTTCTCTCCCCTTATATTAAATAATATATTCTCAGTCTAATATCATCCGTTTCAGACGGTCCCCCTATCTTTCATTACTCAAAATATCCAATTCTTGTTGTAGGCCTAACGGCCATATTATTTCGTCTGTCCATCATTTCATTAATTTCCAAGCACATTAAATCGACTTCTCCCAACGAAAAAAGTCGTAACTCCATTTTTACAACAATTCAGACTCCAGAGTATCGTTTTAAAGTTTTCGAAGTTGATTTCTTATTCTGCATTTTGATTTTTTTTTTTTTAACTGCATATTAAAAATGAATAATTCAATGAGAAAGTTTGCAATTTATAAGATTAACAACAATGGGCAGATTTGGTGTGAAATTACAATAAAAACCGAATAACATGATGAAAGGGGTGCGTCTGTAGTGACCGTACTGCAATTAGATTTTATTTCTATGTATATATTTTTAATTATTTTATTTTGAGTGGCCTGGAGAGTTATTCTGCCGACAAAAAATAGAAAAAAAGATTAAATAATATAATAGGGATTTGTTTGTGTCTATGTATTGTTGTAGATTAATTTTTTATATTATTGAACGAATGCAAACGTACGGAGAAAATAGTAATTTTAATTTTTAAGGTCTTTGCGAAGAGTGCCATTGCTAATGTACTACGGACAATATTGGTTAATAAACGTTCTTTTTTATTAGATAGATCGAAGCAAATTAAGATTTTTAGACACAAGTCAGTCTCAAAATATGGTATCCCTAAAAAATATGTTTGAACAGATATTTTAACTTTTACGAATTCGTAAACGCAGAAAGATTATACAAATAAAGTTACACCGTCTTTCTTCGTAGTTGGGGACGTTTATAATATAATATTATTAATTTATTATCATACGAAATTACGATTGGGTCGTAGCACCACAACTACGTCGAGTCTCATCCGCAAATTTTAGTCCATATGTAGATTGTGCGTTAAACTTAAAATCCGATGGTATATCATATATACCGACGAAATAGAACACTATAATAATGGTAAACGATATGAATGAATGAAAATTGGACTTGATTTTGCGCAACGCCGTATGGCCACAACATAACGATCACACGACCGCGGTGTTTTGTTATGATATTATGTTACAGGTCCTGTCGTAGGATTTCGACACGTAAAAAACACATAATATAATGTGGCGGTGGTCATCGTCGCATGCATATATCTATAGTGTCGGATACGCGTCTAAGCGGCTTATTCGATAATTATTTCTCGCGGGATCCAAAAAAAAAAAATACGTATATATATATATATGATATAAATATTATCGGTACCCACCTCCGACGCTCCGACCTCGGGGTGATGGTAGCGAATTGCCACCGGTGATGATTAACAATAATGGTAATAATTCTTCCGTAAAATAATTTCGACACGTCTATGCGCTTATATTATTATGTACTATTATATTATGTATACGTCTGTGTTGCGCACGCGGGACCGGTTCTTTCCGGTTGCCACACACACACGTACACACGCACACACGCTGGTAGCGCACTGCGCGGCAGTTTTAACTCTTTCGTGTTTCGTTTGGGTTTTTTAAACAATTTTTTTTTTCGTTTGCCAATAATTCGCACCGGCTTAAAGAGGGCCGCGCCGGAGAAAAGGTCACCCGGCGACGTCTCCCACCCCTCCGCTAACTCGAGCCCCTCTCGTCCACTCGCCCTCCCGCCATCTCACAAACACACACAACCCGCCCCTTCGCGCGCAACAACAGCCAGCAGCAGTAGCGGAGCAGAGTGTCTGGCCGTCTAGACAGATCGATATTATTTCGTATATATATATATGCTCGCACTCGGCCTCGGGGAGAGTATATAGTGGTGGTTCCATCCCTGTATATATATATATATACATATTTTTTGTTATCGCGAGCAAGTCTGCAAAGGGGTGCGCCGCAGCGGGGCTATTTACGCGTATATTACGCCGTACTATGCGTAAACCGTCTAACGCAGAGCGTGTTTTCGACGGCCCGTGTGTTTCGAAAGCGATAGACGATCAATCTGTACAGACCGCGTGATTTTTAAAAGAAAATTTCGATCGCCTAATAATTTCCCGAGGCGCAATTGTTGAGACCTGCCGCCTATAATAGCTATGACGGTACTACATTCAATTTATAAATTTTAATAGCTTCGCGGCTGGATTACTACGCCGCAGTAGGTACCTATCTATATATTATTACAATCGGCTTCTCGTATATAAGAATATAATATTACTATAGTATATAATGCAAATTTCTGACCGGAAAACGTATTCGATGAAGACTTGTTGTCGACTCTATGTAGTCTTATTAAAATCGCATTAACGGTTTGTGCCTCTATTACATTGCACAAATCTCTATGACGAGATTAAGAGAACAAAAATAAAATAGCATTCAGCTTAATGCGAATTGAATTTAATGGGAAAAAAGTAATTGAGTTGCTAAAATTATTAATAAAACTCATCTTTCGTTCTAACGTATCAAATATCAGGTTTCTATGGAAAAAAACTATGATTACCTAATATAATATTATGTTTAAATATTATCAATATAGGTAAGAAGCTAATTAACTGTAAAGCAATAGCGTTTTCATATTTTAAAATCTAAATTTGATCGATCATCATTCGCAATTTGGAATTTTTTTTCTAAGGTCCCGAGTTTGAGATCTTGGAAGTTATATAAATCATTAATAATATATAAGATCTTATGTTATATTATAATGAAATATTTATTCCTTTTCTGTAATTATAAGTAAATGTACAAAAGTCTATGTAAAACAAACAATAATATTTTTTGACTCAATACGGAAGTAATTACGATAGATATAAATATTATATAAAACAATTTCGTCTATAAAATATGAACACGGACGTCGTTTTATAAAAATCAAGTTATCGTAATCATAAACAAAATTATATATTATATTAAGTTAATAATATATATTATATATAAATATTATATTATGATATATCAATAATAAAATTAATAAAATTAAATCAAAAATCATACTATTTTAATACAAACCCCCAAAGGCCAATTATCTACAAGAAGGATACTTATTAGAAACCTGATTTTCGTGTAAACTTTTATGTTGCCCCGAAACCATAATTTTATGTAAATTGATCAATGTAAACATTGATTTGTTATATAATAATAATAATAATAATAATAATTCACAGTAGCTCAATTATAGTGTACGTTTTCGGTGCGTTTCTGATACAGAGTTGTGGTAACTATACCATCATAATACCTTATAATTTAATAACAAATTAGTATAATATTATATCGTAGTTATAAAACGTTCTGAAAAACAAAGCGTGCCGCACGTGCTCCAAAATGGTTTCATGTCGAAACAATAATAATAACAACAACAATAACTATAATAATATGTCTGGTCAAAAAATATATTTTCAGTTTTTATTCGAAAAGTGGTACCAATCAATCTAAACTGTCTATATATACTGTGTGGTCGTGTGGGACGTGGGTATATTATATAAATAAAACTTTTAGAGTACTTTTCTAAAATAAAAACCATAAAAAATACCTACGTCCTACGTACACCATGTACCATAATGTAAAAATTGATTTGATAATTTGTTCCGATCACCGTATGATTTATTTTGAAAAATCTTTATCGGACATGATGAATAACTAATTTATTGATTTTAAATGCTTCTGCGGATGATGGCAAGGGTAAGAAAGATTTAACCCACCTGCACCTCGGATTCACAGACGATTCCTAGTATATACTCGATTCCAAATTGTACAATTAATTCCCCGTCCACTAGCATATTTACAGAATAATTCATCAAGCATGATACTCACTCCCATTTTTTTCTTCCTTTGGTAAATAATTCATTCAAATTCTAATTTTTGGTATTTTTAAGTATTTTTATGGATCAAATTTTTAAATACTTAGATTTTTATATAATTTAAGAAGTAACAATGGTGTTCCAAACTTTTTTTTTCAAATGAAATAAAATTAACCTTTTCACTATGAATAGTGATGTATTTAAAGCAAAACTTTGAATCACTATATAATTTGCTTATCGTCATCAGCCCTTTCTCCTCCAATTGGGTTATCCCAAATCGATTATTGTTTACGTACATATTATAAATTATGTTTGATGCATAAAGTCAAGTAACTAAAAACTTTTTGTTATAATTTTGGTTTAGATACATTTACTTTTTTTAAATATAATTGGATGATTAATAATTATCAAGAAAAATGTATTGTAAAATTTGATCCTTAAATATATTTAAATTTTCAAAATTTTAATTTATCCACTTATATAAAGAGGAAAAATAAAAATGGGTAGTGCTAGGCGAATCACCTTGAATTATATGCTTACATATATTTAGCCTTTGGCGTAAAAATACGTAGGTATTTAAAGTGATATTTTTCATTGATTTACAAACAAGTGTTTGATTTATAATCGCGAAAGGCACGATTAATTATTTTAAAACGGTATACATCACAATTCGTTTATATATAAACGTCGTTCAAACAACTTTAAAATCAATTAATTATTATTATTATTATTTTTTAATTCAATGCGCATCGAGTTCATCAACTAATGAAACCGTTGATTATTGTTACTCGAGACTATCTCAATATTTTTTTTGATACGCAATAGACAAATTTCAAGCGAGGTCCTTCCCCCGCGTTCCCACATTTATTGGTCACTCTAAAAATTATATCAACGGATTTCCGGCTGTGGTCGGCGAATTGTATAGTTATCGAAAAACGAAAATCACTCGACTGTATATGACGGTTCGCGCACTATTTTACAGAGTATAAAAATATAAAACACACAATAATAGATATACCTACCTAAGCTCGCGTACACATGTTATATAACACACGTTAACCATACCAAATCCCTTCAAGTGCTACATAATATATGAGGCAGCGGCGTGCTCGTTGAACGTCGTGAACTACAATTGAGGTGAAATGGGAACTATTATACAAATAATAACTAATATTCAGATGCACTAGGAAATTTTAGTCCGTTTGATAAATATTTTTGTAAAATGTGTATATGTTTCAGATTCTATAAACAGAGCAATGGATGTATTGATTTTATAATACTTAAATAATGTCTACGTGTGTGTGTGTGTTTCTTCGCGTCTGTCATCAATTTTTGACTCGATAAAAATGCTTCAATTTTTACTTCCGAGAGTCGTTTTAAATCGGATCAAATTGGTACTTTTTGAGGGTCAAACGTTTTACTTGATAATCAGAAAAAAACATGAAATTTTTAGCAAAATCAGAATTTGAAAAAATCGATAAGGTTTATTTTGTAAAATAACAAACTGTAGATTTTTAAGATATTGTCACCAAATACAGTATAATATTATCTAATATAATACTTTTTTTATACATACAATTTAATTTTCATAAATTCTGGCTAATTAAGAATATTAAAAATACATATGTAGGCATATATTTTTTTTTTATGTATTTGAAAATAAAATTGTTTTTTTCCGTCAAAATCACGAAATGTTACAAGTGTATGCAGTAATAAAAAACTTATTAAGTCTTCAACTTGTATAGCTATAATATTTGAACATTTAATACAATATAGTATTAAATATAAATCTTAATAAATATTTTACACTATAACTAAATTCTTAAATTAATCATAGTTACTTTTATAGACTTTTTATTTTAACATTTTGACGAAATTACATATTTAAACGATGAATAACGATGTTGATTATTTTGTTATGTATTAAAACGTTATTGCTGAAAACTTAAAACTTTTACGTAGATAATAAATTTTACTATACGCAATGAAATTTTAAAATTATGTAGATTAATGTTAATCTACGTACTTATTTATAACATGAACTTATTCACACTGTTTTACAGCCTTTACGGTAAGGTGGTATTCAGTTAAAAGTTAAAAGTTAATAACAATAATAAAATATTAATAATAATATGGTGAATGCGATTTTTTTTTTTTGCCAAACATTAATAATAATTCAACCTACCGTTATGTCAATACTCAATAGTAATATAAACTACTTTGATAGTGATACCAAGAAACATAATGTCATGAAGGCACTTATCAGAAACGATCTGTCAGCCTATATTATCCACTCAGAATTGTGGTTTATATACAATTATCATTAATTTAAAATTTAACACGTCAATTACAGTGATCAACTGGCCACTCGACACCTGTGAAGCAGATCGGTACCCATTTTCCCCACCTTTTTTATATTAATTTATTCTGTATATATTTTTCTTTCGTGTTACATCAAATATACAGACACATCACACATAGCATTTACAAAATTATATTAAATATTAAATTTAGCACTGTAAAAGTGAACAAAACTGATTAAATACATTACAGTAAATTAATTAGATAATTCTCACCGTATGGAAATCAAAACGTAATAATTACCAGTATTATGTATCTACACACAGTATATTATATATTATCGGTCAGCTTCATACAATTCGAATTTGATTTGTGAATTATTAAAAGCGTGGTTTTACGGCGATCGTCAATTGTACGAAGATCTTCGCTATGTCGTTTACAAAAAGCAAACATGATTTCGATTTCTGCCGAGTTTAATGAAATATAAAATTAATCGTTCAACTTGTGCTACAATATAATATTGTATATTGCGAATAAATTATCCGGATTGTGAGAAGGGCAAACGCACGACCGGGCCCCGATTAATATACGCAATATTATTATTTTATGACTTACGTAGGTATATCGTACTCTTATGTAATTATATTGATATTGATATTTATATCTCGAATTGTTTTTCACTTCTATAAGCGACCGTATCATAATTTGGCGGTCGTGCATAATATACAGTACGATTCACCAGGATGCTCACCGTAGTGTTTTCATTTAGGTAATGAATAATAATTTATTCAAATTCTACTTTTTTTAAATTTCCAAGTATGCTTAAAGAGCATCATATATTTAATTTTTGATATTCTTTATACAAAAAGGTATACCTACTGTTTTTTTTTTTTTTTTAATAAGATTTACTGTTTTTTCGTAACTAAGGACGATCGTCATAATATTATAGTTGTGTAAATATTTCAAAATCCAACGTAAAATTGTCCACTGGGTTTGTTAAAATTGTAATTTTTCATTTTTGTCATATTGGACGTCGTATTTTTGATACCTGTGTGTATAGTTTGTATGAGACAAACCGCGGTAAAATATGCAACGTGCGTAATCGAAGACGGTTGTTCTTCGATTATTGCTTTTGTATATATTCTTGTTGAAATAATTGGGTTTCAAATTAACTGTTCAACTTATAGTTTTTCATTTTAACATATTTTAACGCTGTATTAGAATGATAGATGTTGTATTTTATTGCGTATCTACGTACATAAAAGTTTAGTGCGTTAATCGTGTACAATACAGCGACAGCAGTGCTATCGTTTTGTCGGTAGTCCCGTTTTCTAATCGAATAAAGAAAATAACAGCAAATCATAACTGTATAACGATGAGAGTGCTCGCCGATGTTAACACGACGATGATTATTATGGTAAATTCGGTTTTATTGAGTAATTCTATCATCACGAAAGTTGTTGACAATATTGAACTCAGCTTCTGTGATTGGAAAAACGCAAACATAACTTATTACCGTTTGTTCGTTTTTAATAATATAATATTATATATGTATACGATAAATACAGTTATAGTAAGTATAATGTAATGAACAAGCATACTACTTCATACACGCACACACACACACACACTTTTTATCATAAATATTGTTTCATACCATGTTATAAATCGTCAGTTATAAAACTGCAATAAGAATGTTATGGTCTTGATGAATACATACCACGATACCTGTATTATATAGTGGCTACTTTGTACGTATATACTTCCTATAGTTGTCAGTCATAACTCATATCAAAAGAGATTCTCATGTCCTATTTTTGACCTCAACGAATACATAAAATTTCAAAATAGATAAAACAAACAAATACGTTGAAGATTTTTTTTTTTTTTACCAAAGGATAATATCTGACTACACCGAAATGCACCGCTACAAATATTATGCATTTTGAATTATTAGCCAATATTAAGTTGTATTAATTAATGCATGTGTAAAAAAAAATTAAATCGTTAGTGAATTCTAGTGAGCTTAAATTTTTTATAAAACCTGCGAGAGCATAATTTTATAATTATAATAAATAAATGATGGTTAACACGTCACAACCCTCGCAGCTCTGACGTGTAACTGATAATATAGCTACATCGAAACGATTTCATCCGCTATTATAATCGATTCACGGTGCTGTGTGAGTTTGTGATCGTGTTTTTTTTTTATTTTTAAATCCAAAGTGTTTTCTATTATCAGAACAAGGTACGTCGCATCTACAGAGCCGCTCGCCGCGGCGCTTGATATAAATAATTGTAAATTCCAGAAGAAGTGGAATTCGCACGTAAAATAATGATAATATATTATTATGAATACGTAAAATGAAAGCTAATTCGCCCGCGTAGAACCTACAACAGACACACACACACACACGCACGCGCGCGTATAATATATTATGTTATTTACACGAGTCGCCGGGAATCCACTGCTATAGCCACTAGACGCTAATTTATTCACAAACGGATTTTTTTTGTCGCGATTTTTTTTCTATTGACTTTTGACATCAAACGACTGAGTTTATTGCGCTAGACCACCGTCGCGGCGCAGCTCTCGATAAATTTCTACCGAAAATCTCGCGATAACATCCACGGAGCTGCGTCATATTATAAGCAGCTATAGGTATACGAAAGTATACAAATAATGAAATAACGATTATAATCGTGTCGTGAGCGGAATGCGATGTAATTTTTTAAGACGACGAATAGGGGAGTATTTAAAAATGGTTAATGGGGAGCGAGGACAGAAACTTACGACATTTAAACATAAGTTATATAGAAACTACAGTTATAATGACACGTCGTCGGGGTTAAGCTCGGAAAAACAATAATTAAAATTTCTAAAACGATGTTCACAAAAAATAAAATACATCATCGTTGATTAATATTAATTGCTTAATTATACAGTGCATAATATTATATAAATACAGCAAACGGTTGCAGAAGGCACGGGCCTATTTTATATATCTCCCTTTAATACGCCCTCCGGCCACGGAAACCCTATATGTAATCGACATTGTACACGTTTGTACCGCGATCGTTGTATGGTACTTATAATATTATTATATATTCACCGTAAACTAACAGTATGCATAGATTGAAAGATTGAATATTAATTTTACTAGCATGATGATATTGGTTAGACATAGACATTCTAGTTCCGGGACATTTGCGGTCGGCTCCTTTTCCGTGCCGTTTCCGGTAAGTTTATTTCTATTTACCTTTTTATAAAATTGAATATATATGTATATATATATAATATATATAGTATATACTAAAGTGATTCTGTACACTATACAGTATGGAATATATTTAAACTTCCATTCACACTTATCCAGGCATGGGACTGGCAGTAATTTTTACTAATCATTGTTATTATTGCATTACTTATTTTAATTTTTGAAGATTGGCTATGATTTTCAAGAATTTTTTCAAATGTTTGAAACATTTGATTTTCTATTACCTCCTGCTTTTAATCATCTTGTGTATTTTTCTTTTCTTTTTTCATTCAAACATAACAAGGTGAATATAAAATATTATGCATTATTGGTTCGATATACTTTCTATATTAATAACCACCGTGCACTTTTAAAGCATTTCCTTTAGTAATTTCCAATATTTCAAAAGAATCATTCATTTCAAAACACTGTACTGAACTCTACAAAGACGTATATACTTTACTGCAGAAGATAATGTTTACTGAAGGTAAATGTTATTGATGGATATCAATGATACCTAATTATATAATTGACATAACACAATTTTGATTTAATACTTCCAACACATAATATAAGTAAATATGTATCAAACTTTTTTTTCTTTATCTATAATGATACCCATACACAACCAAATAGAAACAAATCCGTATATTCAATAATAATACACTTTTAAACTTTCAAGTATATGGCAACACATTTTTATTATAAATAATATACTGTATAGAATTAATGTGTTATATAAATATGTATATATATATGTGTGTGTGTGTATATACCTTCGATTGGATATTCAGATAGATAGAAATAAAGTGACCACAAACGGCACGAAAAAGGTACCGGCCGCATCAGTGCCGATACCAGACATTCTTATGTAAGAATATCCTCTGGACTGTTTTTGATCAAAAAGTATAGTCAATTATTTAAATATTGTTTTAAAATTTACGATTTTAAAACAGAAATCTACTAGGTAAATCAATCTGATAGTCGATCAGACTATACTTTATTTATTGCTATTTATTTAATAAAAAATAAGATTTTATTACCGATAAAATCACATAAATCGATATATATATACATTTTAAACGTATAAAAGTATTTTTTTTAAACAGTTATTTATGTAAATTATAGCTATAATAAAGAACATAAATCGAATAAAATATTGCACAAGAAAATTAAATATACCTAACCTTATATTTTAATAGCATAAAATGTTAAGTATAAATTTGATGAATTGAATAATTAATTTTCAGACTTTGTTTTACAGTAAAATAAAAAGTTAAAACATTTTTTAATTTAGACTATTTGCTATCCGACTCTTTTTCCCGGGTTCTTTATCCGAGATTCCGTCTGGACTAGCACTGATTTTTTTCTACTTTTAAAACATAATACATAATAATATATTATATTTTAATACATATAAATGTGCAATATAAATAATTTAAAAATATAAAATAAAATTATATTATAAGTTTATTATTATTATTATTCAAAATGTATCTGGCTCCAGAAGCCCGTTAATTCAAAAAATTGATTTATTTCAACGTTAAAAGACATATTATACGTACATATAAAATAGCTTTTATTTTTAATAAACTGAAATATAATAATAATTTACCAAATATTATATAATACAACAATAACAATGATGCTAATAATTGTATTGTATACCTGCTTTTTATTTATTATTATTCTCAATGTGTATGTATATATTATTTCCAATAAAAATAGAATAAAAATATGAATCATATCAAAAATATAATTTGTTTTGTTAACATATTATTATAATATACTTTTTGTCTGCAGACTATTTCCCAACATCGTATATTATACGACTATTTATATTTTTCCAACTCAATTCTGTCGCTCACCTCCTTGTTGCTCTATAATTTTAAATTTCTCGATAATTATTATTACAATATAATACGATACGTCGACGATCGACAGACAACAGTGCATATTGTTACATATTTGCATACAGACAGACTAATAATAAAAATTAAAAAGAACGTATATTATGAATAAAAAATATAAATAATATAATAAAATATATAATATATATTTTGTAATCGATTAAAGTACAAAATTAATCTCATTTATATTACTTAATACTTATGTCGTTGTCATGACACAATAAATTATTATTTTATCTAATTAAGATTTTGAGCGAAACTAGGCATGTATTGATGCTCAGTGGCGTAAATACCCGGTAGGCAAAGTGAGTAACCGCCACGGCCCATTACTGACGATGGGCTTTAGTCTAAACAATAATAGGTATTCTATATTTTATATTAAATTCCAAATTTCACAATTGAATAAAAATATAAAAATAATATTATTTTGATATACATTTCTATTAAGTGTGTATACTAAAACTATCATTATTGTGTAACTGTACAACTATCGTGGATTTTTAAATATTAGAGTTCTATATAAACATTTTTTTTTCCAATAAAAAGGTTCTGTATATATTTTTTTTTTTTGTTATTTTAATATCTCTCATAATTTGTAGGTAAACTTTAACTTTTTTTATCTACAAAACGATACAATCGTATACTCACAAATTATTTAGTTATAATTTACTTAGGAAATAAATGTATGACATGTTTAAAAAAAAAAGGCTAAGAAGTATATAATTTGATCTAATTACATTATACGTTTATGAATACATTTTCAGATGTTTAAAATGAGTTTGTGCCAGTACCTATATATTTACTTTATAAGCACTAATTACAAATTTTAAAGGTAATTAAATGGATAAGTATCATATTATTAAAACACTAAAACGAAATAAAAAAAAAAAAATTATGCAATTGTAAATTTAAATCAAACGTCGCGTGCTCGCGATAGGCAATTTATTTAGTGCTAATAAGTGATAAAAAATCCTTGAAAGATGACGCTGGTCAACGACGCGTGTCTCCGAACTACTGACATACGCCTAGCTTTTCAGTCAATCGTGTAACTGTGTTGGTAAGTGCCATATTTTTAATTTCACATTCCCAGCTAATGCGTTTTACATTGGTATATACTATGATATTGTTCCGCGGACCGACGACGCACGGAACAACTCGTCACCACAGCCCGACCGGAAACATTCGATTCGCCCCGCGGCGCAGTGTGTAGGTCAGGCGTTTAATGCACTCCCGACGATGAGATGATGCGTGCACGACGATATCTTCACTGTACAATAATATTATTATACGGGGTACATACGTACACGATCGGTCTATGACATACAGCACACAAGACGTATATCGTTGGAATCTCCGGTTCGCGGACAGTCGATCGGCAATCAATACACCGTCGTCGACGCGGTGGCGGCGTCGGTGACTCAGAAAACCTGTATGTCCATCGAGAGTAAAATTCTGGGAACCTTTCCTGTTTCCAAGGTAAAGTCTTTCGCTCCTATAATAGATACGTGCATATAATATATATATATATATATAGACACCGTGTAGGTTATGTATTTTATCGTTATTATACTTATTATTATTTTTTCAACGCGAAACGATTCGCAATAGGTTATATTATACCGATTTTTACGCGTACGAACACTCTCCAGTGCGATATCTACTGCCCTGTAGACCCGCCTGCCGCGGCAATCGTCTAGTATAGTTTTTTACCCGCCGAAAGTCGGTTGTACTAAATATTAAACTATTATTGTTTATTATGAGCTGTCACAATGCGGCCCGCCAACCTTCGACAGTTTAATAATTTCGTTCGGCTGCAGCCGAAGCTGCACGAGCATGCTCGTAAATTAACGGCCAAACATTACACCTCGAAACCGTGTATTGGCAAACTATTTTATTCGTAGGCGCGTAATATTATATTATCATATTATTATGAAGTAATAGATATGACGATGCTGTAACGTCACGCGGCGTGCGACGTAAAGTATTTAGAATGTCGATCGTTTGTACTCTATTAATAATGATATGTAACGATGGCGGTAATAATATATTTAAATAAATATATTGGTCGCAATATTATACTATACCACACGAAAAGCGAGTAATCGGTTAATTATTAACAACGATTATCATACGGTACATTAACGTATCATCATACGGTTACATGGTGATTTTAATTATTCGTTTTCTATTTATATCTAAAAGTTTTGAATATTATAATATAATTTATCGACAATCGACAAATTTTACAACACATTATAACACATCTTCGTCTATTTCTTATCACATTTTAATGTGATGACGTGTAAAACTACTTATTCTTATGTAGTTTAATTAAAGTTGAATAAATTAAAACATTTTGAACTTATTTTAAGCTTATTAATTTTTAATAATACCTACTCATAAATTATAAAATATCGTAATTATGATTTATATAAGTATATATAATTCTCGATAACCAGGATTAATCACTTTTGTTTTTAAATTCTGATAAATAAGTTTTTAAATACTAGGTATGATACATTTCTTTAGGGTTCCAAATAAAAGTTTTTTATTTTCCAGAAAACCTTAATGCTTAAAACACAAACTTTAGTCCGCATTACCATTAACGATCATTAACTGTTAACTTTAAACTTGAAGGATTTGACAAGCTTATTATAATGGAGCAACGATATTTCAAAAAAAAAAAAAAAAGTAAAACGACACGTTAAAACTCTAATCATTATTAGTAAGTTATTATTACCCTCTTAAGCAAACTCCAACAGAGTCATTTACTCGTTTGTCTTGCACAATAAAATAAACACTATGCCCGGCAACGTTTTACAAGCCATTGTGTAACCTCAACAGTTTCATTATTTATCTTTAAAACAATTAAAAACCTCTCAGCGATGCGTCAATTAAAAAAAAAGAAAAATAAATAAATAAAAATAATTAATTTAATAGGTAATTTACTTAATTTTTTAATCTGAGTATTAATTTCATATTTTTAATTTTTATATATACATATTCAATTATTTTTAAACTTTATAATATTATTATATCTTAATAACCAAGAAATTCCGTGTGTAGACATAAACTCCTGTTTTATGAACTACAATACTACATATTGTTTATCAATAACGTGTCAATTATTATATGATTACATCAACGCGTAACTTTCTTAGACGTATATTGTACGTCATCGATACCAATACTAACCACAAACTATACTATCTGAACCATATACACAAATACCATACTATCAAAAGAATTTGCACTTATACTTTAATAATCAAAAATATTATCACATAGTATTACAACTGTAGTATAGTACTGAAAAGAAAGAAAACTGTTTTTGACTGCACTTGTTAATATTAATATTATTAATTACTTTGGGTGCTCGTTTTTCAAGATGAATATAATTTAATTATTTAGTTAAGAGGACGTTATACCCGCATGTGTTGTCTCTGTCTTACTAATGTAGATTATAGCAAATTTTCGTTCAGCAGAACACGTTTTGTGATGTTAACTTTAATAATAGAGTCAATTTACCTATTATCAAACTTAAAGGTAATAATGTTATCTAGGGCAACTCATAGGCTTTTATTGGTATTTTAATTTTTAACGACCATTTTAATGTTTTAATATTTTACATAACCATAACTCGCTTAAAAATTAACATATCAATAAAAGCCTATGAGATGCCATAGATATTATTCTTACCTCTAAATTTGATAATAGGTGAATTGACTCTAATATTAAAGCTAACATCACAAAATGTGTTCTGCTGAACGAAAATTTGTTAGTAAGACAGAAACAACCTAACCTAACGGGTATAACGTCCTCTTAAGTACTCAAATTTTCGCAAATAGAAAACCTTTTCGGAAAATAGTATATGCAATGAAATTCTCCGATCGGGGAAAATTTTTATCGCGTTACACGTTATTGCAGATATTGCTCGCGTAAATATTATAATATATCAATCAAATCGAAAACAATCAAAAAAACGGTAAACACTTCGTAATAATGTGCGTGTGTAGCTGCAGTTTGTAGGCGCATGCCGTCGTGTATCACAACGTGATAATTATTATTCGGTCAAATTACATCATTATTTTTAAATAATAATACGCGTTACAGTGTTTTAATAGGGCTTATTAAAATTTATAAAGTTCGGCTCCACTGAGCGAGAATGGGAAACAACGAACATAAAACCCATCGCGATAAAATATATCCAAACACCGCGCCGCCCGTTTTATTTTTTATATACGTTATAGTCCGTGCCGTTTCTCCGAGGAGATAATAGTTTTCTGTTCACACACAATATACGACGGTGAATGTAATACATAAGTGATTTTTTAAGTATATCCGATAGGGCTTGTATATGTATATGTACGGATACGGTATCTTGTGTACACGGCCGCGCCCGTATTTATTTAATAATTTATTCCCTCGCGGAGTAAACGCAAAGATATAGAGGTAAAGAGAGACAGACACAGACACAGACACAGGCTGAGACTTATTATACCTCGATAAAAGTTACACGGCTATCGTGTACTGTACGTAAGACGCGCGTCATCATACAATATGTACAGAACCGCGAGTTTTCGACGAGTCTGCAAGGGAATAATATTTTCGAACGAAAAACGAATATCGTTTCGACCGAGTGCAGTTATACATAAAAAAAAGTCGACTCTCTTGCGAATTTCACAAAATAAATGGTCGTCGTATACGATAATTTTGCACTTTCGGGATTTACCTTTTTTTACTGCACCAGTTGCGATGATATTTGTGTTATTGCGAATTTAATTTTCACCTCACATGATTGTTTAACCTCGACATCTACTGTTTTACAGCCAATCGGTATACGACGAATATAAAAAATTATCGGTATTTACACACGTTTTTGCCATTAAAAAAAAAAAAAAGAGTTCAAATAATATTAATCACTTACCAAACCCCCAAACGTAATGCCTCTACTGTCATCAGCTATAACAAAACGGTCGAAACAGGATATTGGCGTTTTAAATAACGTCTTTTTGACAAACAGATCTCTGGTGCAAAACTTAATATTGAGCTATTTTGACAAGAGGACACCATTTTTTGTCGGGCCAATTAACGAATATTATGTGCTGTTTTGGTGAAAAGTCAACTCATCGTCACTGCAAGTCCGCGTGTATCGGTGACTAGAGCTTATATGATATAATTATTATCGTCCTGCACGTATTTTATAGTCACGTAATATTATTGTGTGTAGTACCTGCGCTGTACGTGCCTATATATTTCATTTTGCGGTCCGAACCAATGTTATCGGCACCAATTACAACATAAACTTCCGGCCCCACTGCACAGGATCTCGTCGTCGTAATTAGCCGTAGTGGGTATATACTCACGGAGCAATGCATGCGTATAAAAACAAAACAGTAATAATAAAAAAGTCGTAATAATAACAACAACACTCGGGTTACATATTATTAAGAAACTATCCGCGCGCATTGTTATTCACCCGGCCGTTTATAATGACGAACGACGTCCCTCGCTCGAATGTGCATACGATGTAATATAGTTGCTGCACATCGTACAATTTATTGTTATTTATAAAGCGATTGTTTTTTCATTAAACGACCATTTTATCGGTGTATGGTGTATTTGTTTTTAAAATATTTGTTTTTATTTTAAATAAAAATAAACAAAATTTTTCAGAAGAAAAAACCATAATATTTATTTAATATTATTTAAATTTAGTTTATTACTTTTATTTTACAAATGAAAATATTGTCATTCGATTTTATATTCTTAAAGATAATATTTTTCTGAGTATTGCGATATGTAAAAATCAAATTTTGAAACAGTAGTTATTTAGTAATGACCATAGCTAGGTAAGTATGTTTGGACAACTGGTGAAACAATTCACCAGCAATTTGCGGTCTATTCCACTCGCCGCTCAACTAAAATTCAACTTAAGAATTTTAATTCTTTCATTCAATATTATTTAGCAATGGTTTCAAAAAAATAAAAAATAAAAAATATTTTCAAAAACACATAAATTTACCGAAATAATTACAAAAATGAATTTGTTAATAAAAAAAACTGATGATAAAAAAAATCACACTGTATAAAATTATTGTTAAGCCCGAAATGTTATCGGTACAACAATGACGATCCACCGCCATTGAAATAACGATAGGACTAGTAGTGAATTCACACCACACATACTAGTAGGTTATTCTATGTGTGTGTGTGTGTGTGTGTGTGTGCATGTAGTTAAGATTCATAAAATATAATAATATCAGTCAAGGCCACCGTAACCGTTGAGGTGTTTAGGAGTCATAATTATAAGAAAAAAACCTTTTTAAGTACCTACATACAAATTATAATTTGCTTATATTATACCTATAATACTATTAAATCGTCGTATCGTATTATTGCAGCCATATTATAGCGTATTTCAAGAGTAATAATAATTGTACTATAGTGTTTTAAACGTTTTATTCTATCCCTCGATGTGCACAAATAGATATTAGGTATCGGTGCTGTGTTAAGGTGGGTGGGAGAGGTGGTAGTAGTTTCCCCAGGCCATCATTTTTGGCGTTGCCAAAATGTTTTCAAGGCAATATAATAGCATAATTTGTCTTACATAACTATAAGAAAACAGGATTTCTAATAAAAAGTTTTAAGCTACAATAATTATATTTTATGGGCTATAAAGCAAATAAATTCTTAGAAGTGCTGCTCGATTGTAATATAGCTTAATATTTTTTAAATTTAATTTACGATAAGTAGGTGGTAAATGTGCGACGAGCATATTTGTTAATGCGGTACTGCTGCAGGACATACAAAGCGCTTACGATTGATTCTTGGATAGGTATAATATTTTCAAATATCGATACAAATAATAATAATTAAGTATTAAAAAATTATTTTAGAGGAATCACGCATAACCGTTAATGGCTGACGTTGTGAGGACAAATACAACAAACATAAATGCAAAAAGTATCTACATATCATTATGACTATTTAATATATTATAATATGATAATCAATAATTACTATAATCAGAAACGCCTCGGATCATTATTATATATTATCTTCAAGCCGACGTAGGTAGGCATTATTTCAATGGACCACTGCTGCAACAGAAGTTCCGAAAAAATCAAAAACAATTTACATAATATATATATATACATGAACATAGGACGAATAGGGATGGGCAAGATATTTAAAAAAAATCTTATTCCAATACATCAATTTTTTCTTCTAGATGCGAAATACATTCGACATTGTCCTAACCATACAAACCTAGGTACTAGATAAGTGTTATTAAATAATGTTTAAACCAACGTGTACGTGTAATAATAGATCTATTATTTATTATATTTTTTAAAAATACATTATTTTAAATATCATAAATTACACAACTAGTATTTAATATATAAAAATATACTATACAAGTGGATAGGATATTCATTGTATTTAATTAATATCAAAGGACATACTAAAGTCACCAAAGTGGTTACATGCAATTAAGGTTACATGGTATCCTCGACACTGACGATATTAGTATTACAATAACTATAAAAAAAAAATAATGATATTGAAATCTATTTAATTATATTAAAATCGTTTTCTTTATTTTAATCCGCGTTAATCACAAACCGTATCCATGACCGCATATTATAACCATTATGGTTGAATAAGGCGACTATGGGGAACTCTTCAATCACAGTATTTCAAGTATATTGGGTATAGAGATATGTGTCCTATCCGTGTATATATTATCTATACGACACGATTTCACATCACATCACGGATTAACAATAATATATAATATATATATATATTATATCTTAGTCCATGAATCACATGATAATATGCATATCACATGTAAGTATATATATATATATATTATATTGGTGTCTACTGACTCTACTATATCGTCCAGTCTGACGACAGCGCACCGTCGCGTTTATACGATTCTTCGATCGGTATATTATTACAGAGACAATAATACGGTTAACGAAGAAAAAACACTTCAAAGCGATACGCCGCGTTAATTCGATTAATCGTATAATATGTTATTATAATGGCTTGGGCCGCGAGAAATCGGATACCTTTCTATGCGTCTTAAATATCATCATATACCTAAGCATAATAATAATAATATATGTATGGTTAATACGCGCATGGATTGTTCCCCGTTTGTGAGCGCAAGTGAATTTCATTATTTTCCTCCACTATGTAATAATAATATTATACAGAGTTTTATCATAAACAAACTGTGGTTATCGCGGACTACAAAGCTTTAATTATTATAAAACGCGTTTAAATAATTTGTTTCGGTTCTTTTTAATTTAATATTACCGAAAAAAAAAACCCACTGGGATTATAGAGTACCTCAAAGTGCTTAATATGTAGGTATGTTTATTACGAGTGCGTGTTCGTTAAATAATTGAAAACCTTATGATTATTGCCACTATAACATTACTGTGTGTTTTTTACCCGCGTAATAAATATGACGCGTTATGTGTGTGTGTGTGTGTGTGTGTGTGTGTGTGTGTGTGTGTGTGTGTGTGTGTGTATAATAATTTAAATGTTTCAGAATAATCTACTGCGAAGATTTACGATGAACAAAAAGCGAATTCCTATCAGTGTATTATAATAGTATAAATGAAATACTATAACGGCGACGCGGGGCGGGTCGGTCTCCGGGTCCAAGGTTGTATGATATAATATTCATTATTATATATTATACGTTTCTAATTTAAGTCCAATGATATAATATCACTGTAACGACGGAGAAAAGTTTCGTCCGCGAGTTTTTTACGATCGCAATACTTATATTATATTATACACCTCACACCCAGCATCCGAACAACTAGGAAGTCACTCATTGCCGAACCTGCAACGATGGCTCTACACGGATTATTATAATATATTATAGGAAATTTAAAAATTATGTTATCTCATATTATGCTTGCGCATCGCTGACATTATAATATTATTATGTATATGATATAAAATAATCATATTGTTCTCGTACAAAACTATTTCGACGGACTTTTATACGAGTGGTATCATATGCGCTACTATAGATGTTATAATAAATAATACCTAGTGATGTGCACAACCAACGGTACTATACTATGAGTTAAAACACAACCTATACATTAAATATTTTTGTTTTAAATACGTATACTACTTAAACGTCATTATTAAAATAAAATTTAAAGTGTTCGATGAAACCACACGCACATAGTGTTTTAATTCTAGTATTATAATATTATCGGACACGCAATACACAAGTCACATAATACTGTCAATGACATTCAGACAGGTCACCAAGTTTCGTTTATTGTTCTGCGACTATAGTATGTACTCTCGAAAGGGGTGGGTTTAAATTATCGGTATCACAGAGGTAAGCTTTTATGAACTAGGTATAATAATTATTAAAGTAGTGAGTGCACTAAAACGGTTTACTGATATATTAAATCATTTAACCACTAAAACACTAAGATCTATGCCGTTATGAAATATATTAATATTTAATAAAAAATATTTTATGATCGGAACGAGATCACTTTTAAGATCACAATTTTTGACTGGTATAATATTTTTATTAACTGCATGTTTTCTTAAAATGTCATTGTTTTACACTAAATATACCTAATATGTGTAGATAATTCTTAAATAAAATATAATATTATGCACATTTTTAATAAAACTATTTTACTTTAATGATTTTTTACAACTATAAGATACAAAGTAAATTTTTCAAATAATAATAATCATGAATAAGAATAAGAATTTGAGGCTCAAAGTTTTATTTAAAAAACACGAATCAATGTATTATAAGTACCTACCTACTAATATTGGACAGAAATTGTGAATCCTCTGGTAGTGAAAATAGGTTTAAATGAAAGGATAAGTGATGTTTTTGTTGAAAGAAAACTGTTTGAATGTCAATAACTGCGGTGTCATAATAACTGCACATAATAACAATGATAATAATGTATCGACTATATTTTTTTTTTCATCACAGCGCGCTGGACGTATGCCGGAACAATTATTATACTACTACAACGACAAAGCGTTTTGTTATTTGTCCATCACGTCTATTCACGAAAAGTTTATTTCAATCTGTTCACGTGTAATACTCGAATAGTCGAATGTATCGATTCAAGATGGAACGCACAATAGAGCACTTCTATTCGGCGGATGACCTTAAAGAGAGGCCTAACAGAAAAATGGGTAGCTATAATAGTATAATAGCGTTGTGTACCGCTCGTATAGTCACTATATTATAATAATCAAATATTTATAGTACAATATCGTATTATTATTGCTCGCACAGCCTACAGACATGCACACTTTAGCCATCAATGTGTACTGATTGTGCGTTCAAACAAAGTTTACGTTTATTAAAATATTATTTGATAAATTAAACGTCGATATAATATACCTACCGTTCTGCCATATATATTATATGCATTGAAATACCGACGGCTGTGCGACTTTATCGTTATAACCTTGCGATGATAGTTGATTCCTCTCTTGAGCTGTACCCACATCGGCATGGGTATCATAACTTTATTATTATTATTAGGTATTTGTGCATAATGCACAGCGTACTTCAAAATCCCACATCGCGCGTTATACGTGTAGCTCATCTATACGTTATTACACGCCGGTGTAAGTCGAATATTCCAAGTGCGAGCCGATTAGCTTGTATAATATCATAATAATATCGCAGTTTATTCTACCGCCGGAATACCGTTTGAAGACACTCGACCGCACGCGTCCGTCGCACTTAGCTATGTCTTATACGGATAACAACTCTTTAAGAGATGTGTTCGGGGAGACTACCTATATAATATTATATTATAGTAGCTATAGAGTGAGCGCTGAACTCTTTTGTGAAGACGTATTTGTGTTTATAATATTATTATATTATGTGGTTTATAAAATAGCCTATATAGCTAAGATTTTCAGAAATCGATTTTTACTGAATTTTACATCGAGGATTTATCTACTTCGGATTGTTTTATAAATCCATGGTTTTCCGATTTTATACTTGCTAAAATTTTAATGTCTGTAGTAGGTGCCTATTGTTGATTTTTTTGTTTCATCAAACATTTTCTCGTACTTATTTATATATGCAACGCTTACATAACTATGCATTTTATTTTACTAAATTTATAAAATAATAAACACCTGTATACAGTCACGAATAAGTATCTAAAATATATTGTCTGTCTCCCTGTATTGCTGTTAACTCGAAAATTATATGACATTTTATACGTACATATAGAATCAAAGACTATATATAGATATCGTCCGACAATTATATGAATTTCAATTAAAAATTCGACAAAAATGTTTAAGGAGATTACGATATTAAATATAATTAATAATTTAACGGCAAGAGTTTTGGAGCAGGAAAATGACGAACAAATGTAAACAATGTGGTATAAAACGGATATTGAACACTGGGAACCGTATCTTTCACGACGATATTGATGCATCTATAATATTATAATAATAATATTATGTACAGAGTTCTCTTTTATTGTTATTCGGTTTGCTAAACAATAATATTCAACTCGCAGGCAAGCAACGGAATTCTTACGATTTTCTTTGAAAAAAAAAAAACGAAAAAATTTGTTTTATCTCTTTAATTGTACATATTATATATAACACATGATTGGTTTTAGAGTATAAACAAATCGTTTCTAGTTAAAATATTCAGAAGAATACTATACCAATCGATTATATTCAGGAATAATAATATAATTACTAATTTGTTCACACTGCCACCGCGCACATACAAACAAATTCCATTCAACCGACACCACAGCTCTCGCGGAAAACAAAGAATATACTTAAATACTTTGCATATATATGTACAATCGTTAAACATTTTTTAAGGACACTGTAGTCATATATTCTAAACGATCATAATTATCGTTAATTGTTGAATATTAGTTTGGAATATCTATTTCACCGCGATAGCCTCTAAATGTATGTGAAAAATAAAATAAAATGTGAATACCGATAAACGTTTACATTATACAGTCATCGGTTCGGTACTCCAGTCTATTTGTTAATTATTTTAAATTCAAAATTCATTTAAATCCTATTTCGATACTTCCGTTTAAATACAGACGTATATAACTAAACTAATGTATAATATCACTCTGTAACGGAAAATCAACAGAAATCTCCAAACCATATCCGCAGAACTTCCTCTTGTATAAATAGGAGCGGGTTCAATACTTAAATCTAATCTAATATCGGCGCACGGCGTTTTAAACGAAATAATCAATATCTATCAAAATTCAGTAACATTTGCTCTACAACAATAGTAGTATTTAAATTTAGTGCGAAAAATTAAAAATAAAATACTTCGATAAAGTCATTAATATTGCACCGGAATGAGGTTATTCGCACAAAAAAACAGTTTTTGCCTACAAGAAATGTTTAATATTTGTTCGTAAGCAATATACTAATAGGTATATATCGTGACAACGTGATATTATAAAATAATAAATCACAATGGACAGATATGATATTATGTATAATAATTGTGGTGTCAACACTCATCAACATCTACATACGCGAACGATCGAATGATAACTGTGTTTCAGTAAAACTGTTCATCAAAATGTTGATTATTATAAATTTTATTTATACCGTCTAATTTTGTCTAGACACACAAAAAAAAAAATTAATCTGACTGACCGTCGCTCAAGCGAATAACCGTAATAAATACACAATAATATGAAAACAGTATGTATATGTATTACATTATGCTAGTAAATGACAAAAAAAAAACCGGCGGTGTATTGCGTATAATTTTATTATTATAAACTATTGCGCGGGAAAATATAACCACGTGAGCGTCGGTGAGTGCAAACAACTGGCGGGAGAGAGGGAGGGAGGGAGACCGTTCCCGCCAAAATTTCGCAGTCGGCGTCGCGACCTACCATTCGTTTATTTAAATCGTCAGCGGTCATGGCGTCGCACGTTATTGTATAGGTATAATATGGTTAATATGTTATACCTTTATATACAGAATGATTCACAAAGCATGCTGCCCTCTTTTTTCTTTAATAATACAGTTATTCGAAATCTGCTAACTGGAATTTTTAAATATACTTAAAGGCCGTGTTTTAAAATTCACGAGAATTCGTCTATAAAGAGACTCGTGGAGATTCAAACTTCTATTTTTCAAATGAGAAATCTCCTTATTTTTTCTACAGTAAACCGTTTAGCTGGTAATTTTCTAAAACTTTTGAAGTATCAAAATAAAAATTCGAACAAATAGTTATTGATTTATTTAATTCATCGTAGTATGTATTAAGGATAATTAGTCCAGAATAATTTGAAAGATAAAGGGGTTTTGGTGAATTTAAAATATTGGTTATTAATATTATAATTTTTATAATGGTCAAATAAGTATACTAAACAATAAATTCATAACTCCATATTAAACCAAAAAAAAAAAAAATATATACAGGTACGATATTTTTTAGATATTTTCAGTTCAATTTAGTATATTTTAACGAAGAATAGTTAATTTGTTATAATTCAATAACATTCTTTGTACTTAAACATATGAATTTCTATTACCTATTTATCTATTTAAAGTTTAAACCATGAACCTATTCATATACTATACATTAAAGCGTGGTATCAAATCATAAGTTATTAATAAAGTAATATTATAATATGGTAAAACGTATATATATATATATTATACTATTATAATAATTTAATATTAATAATATTATAATTCATAATGTAATATTTTAGGCAAAAATTAAATCGACCTACCACAATTTATACGAACAGTAAAACAAATTAGATACTTCAATAGCATTACCAAAACACATATTATCATGAAATGTGCTTATAGCGGAAACAATCTGTCAGCTTCAGCCTATAGTCTCTACTCAGAATCGCTTTTAATATAATATAAATCATTTAGTATCATTTAATTCAAATTTAACACATCCATTAAGACTACTGCAATAACCCACACGAAACCCACACCATTGTACAGCAAAGCGGTACTCTCTTGTTTTAATACTGCAGGTTGGTATGAAATATGAATTTACTTTGAATAGAACCATTATAAATCTTAATACAAACAATCGTAAATACGAATATCGTACGTGCTGGTAACTAACGGAAAGACGGACGGACGACACAATGGGTTATAAGGTATGCTAAACTTATGTTAGAAACCTAAAATGATTATTGTGCGGTAATCTCAGATGCTATTAAATCAATTGGCACTACACTTTGCTCAAATATTCCTTGAAATTCAGGATGTTTATAGATTTGTTTTTCAAATCATAGGTATGTATTATATCATACAGGTACAAGTTACTATATAGGACGACTCGCTCAAAAATTTCGTTTTTATTCGCGAAAATTGAATATTTTTGCTTATGTAACATTTGATTTCTGTATTGGTAACAATAAAAAGGGTCTTTTTAATCTATATCATATAATATACGTATTTAAATTAATATTTGTTTGAATTGTATATAAAAAAAACCAATAATACCAATTTTTACGAACATTTCAGACATTATTTTTTAGGGATAGGGATGGTTTTATCGCGAATTTAGGCAAACTACACCAAAACCGAAATACACCTAATACTACATCAGTTTATATTTAATCATTCTTTGCATGGTGATACGGCCGGCTTGTACAGCTATAATGATAGTTATAATGCACAATGTGAATACTATTGTGATCGTGTATTTCTGACGCAGGAACTGGCTACCCCAAATCGGCTCAAATATTTTTTTTGAATTGACACTCTTTTAGTACGAAGCGTATTTTATCATTAAATATTATTAAATACTGCTTAATATATGTATTATGATATAATTATACGACACTGCAATGTAATATATTATTATCATCATCATTTGCATTATTTGGTATAAAATATTTTTCTAGCTTATAATAAAATATGAAAAAAATAACGTTCAAGGTCACCGGCTGCTGTTACAGCCGTCGCCGTCGTTGCGAGTTCAAGGCGGAACTCGCGAAATGTGTGTCGTCACCGCCGCCGCCACCGACCTCGACCGGACACCGTTTGGTCGGTATATATTAAAATATCGTGATTTGTAATACGTAGTAATTATACAGTATTGTTGTGAACTTGTGACGGTCTAGACACTACAAACGGGTGTTATGAGGGAGGGTGGAGGAAAGGGTTGAACTCAGTGGGGCCGGAAATCTAAAACGCAGGTCTATGACATATTTCATCGTTTCAATGTTACAAACAGTTTACACCTATCGACTCCCCTGTTCGAAAGTATTTCGATTAAATATTATATTATGTAAATCATCATTTGATTTTAATAAATATGTAGGCGGATATACGTCACCGTTAATGATATTATTATTATACGATCAAAGTACGAACAATACGTCGAACGCGTCTAGTCGATAAGAATAATTGCAATAAAAATGTATGTATAATTAAAATTTAAAAGAATAATATCATTTTGATATATTATTTAAAAATTGTTAAATTGTTATTATATATTCCATCCACAGATTTTAATCGATGTTTTTTTTTTAATAATAAATTAATTTAATTTATAGTTTTTTAGATTTTTTGACTATACACGAAGACTTATGTGTGTTTTTTAATCACTTAGATTTTGAATACCATTTGATTATTCCGAGGCGACAAAAACTTTAGTTATACAAATGAGAACTATCTATTTATTTTTTAAATTATTAATATATAAAATATGAGCTAAAATGTCCATGTTAATAAGCTCTATGACCTTAATGTACTAAGGATTATTGACAATACTCCTGGATAATACCCGATTAAAATTAAAATATTAAGTAGGTAAATATAATATAAACTATTATGATTTATATTTGATATAATATTATTATTATAATTATTTTTGTTATTAATTTTCAGTGTATTACTTATCCTTATTTATACATAATATAATGTTTTATAACTCGTGTATGAAATTTAGCCATACTCGTGTATCTGTACGTGTCATCAACAACGAGTCCTAGGTGTAATATTTCGTGTATTTCGAGTATGAATTACATTGTTCGACGAGGCCGTTTATAGAAGTATTATATACATGTGTAAACAACGGACGTGATCGTCTGACCTGTATAACTAAAAAACGGATGTTTACCCGTTCGTTCTTCTTTCTGGACTCCGACGACGGAATGACGTCTTGTACATACGAAATTTTTGTAATTTTGCAGCTGTATACAAAACATAATATATACCTAAATAAGTACAATTCGGATAAATTTTAGGATAAGGTTCATATTATGTTTTTTTAAATATTCAAACATGTTGTCACCATGTACACGACAAGTAATACATCCAAAACAAACATGAAGTATAATTATGTAGTATATTTACTTACAATAAATGAAAAACAAATTTAGCAGTATATATTTTTTATTTTTTAGATTCTGAACGGAGTGATGAATGTACCTATTGATTTTACAATGATGTGTGTTTCTTTTTGTGTCTATCGACAACATTTGGGGCAGTAAAAATGCTTCGATTTTTGACTTCAGCCCCTTTTTGAAAAGGAAATAGGATCTAGATGGTACTTTGGGGGGTCAAAAGTTAAAAATTTTCAATATTTTTTAAATGAGTCGGGAAAAACCCTAAAAAAATGACGGAAAAAACGGGATTTTTTACGCAAAACCAGTTTTCGACAAAATCGAATTTTTTATTTTGCTATAACTCAAAAACTAATAGATGTAAATACTTGAAATTTTCACTAAATGTTTATATTAGCGTTCTCCATACACAGTTAAATTTTCAAAGAATTTTGACTATTTATAGACAATTGAAATTTTTAATTTTTTTTAGTATTTTTTTTTAAAATAACGATAAAAATTTTTTGGCTGGCCAGAAAATCTTGAAAATTTAATACAAGGATTCTTATAAGTTGTTTTTAAAGTAATAAAAAAAAATCCGAAATCGTTAGTCAAAATTTTTTTTATAAGTGCTTAAAGTTCGAATTTATATGAAATATGTCAAAATTGCGAAAATTGGCAAGTAATTTTGTGGTTGAAAAATCGTAAAATTTTTTTCTTTTATAACTAAGTTTTGAAAATTTGATACAATGTTTTCCATACATTTTTCTTCAATTATCTGTAATAAAAACTCTACCGGATTCAGACAAAAAATTTTTATGAGTGTTTGAAATTTAAATTTTTACAAAACTGCGTTAAATAACGGTTTAGCCTCAAACGATTTTTGATATTTGTTGTTATTCAAACAGTATAAGTCGTAAATACTTGAAAATTTTACCAGTTATTTGAATTGCCATTTTCTTTACGTGAATTGATTTTCAAAACATTTTGACTTTTTTTGAGCTATTTATAGACAATTGAAATTTTCAATTTTTTTTTATTTTTTTTTTATAAATGTTGATAAAAAAAATTTACAAATTTCTTGAAAATTTAATTGAAGGGTTCACATAACTTTTTCTAACTTTCATTCAAAAATTATAAAAATACATAGGCACAATTTTTTTTTATTAGCATTTGAAGTTCAAATATTGACATAAATTCGTCAAAATCATGAATATTTTTCACTATTTGGTAGTTAAAAATTTATAAATATTTTTCTATCAAAAGCTAAGAATTGAAAATTTAATACTATGCTGTCCATAAGTTAAGCTTAGAATAATTATAAAAAAGTTTGAGGATTGTTCAATTTAAAAAATTTTACGTGTGTTTAAAGTTTTAATTTTAATTTGAAATCAAAAATACACGTGTAAAATAACTTTTTACTAATAAATAATTTTCGATTTTTGTTATTTTTAAAAAATTACTAAACGTAAGATCTTGAAACTATTACTTAAATGTTTGAATTAGTTTCAAATTAGTATATATTACAATATTTAAGTATAATATATCCTAGACTGACAAATCATCTCCGTTCAGAATCGTTTTTCGTATACAATGATACCTATCATTGCATTCAAATTTAACCTTCTCCACCCCCTAATGTACAGCAGAGCGATACTCACTTACCCGCTTTTTTTAAATTGTAATGTGCAAATTATAAAACTTACCTATCCGACACATTTGATTTATTTTTACTGTGCATATTATATGGATATTTATAATTGGATACGACTGTAGTTATTACTTGAATCAAACTATAAAATATTTTTATCGTATACTGTCCCATTTAGAGTGATTTAGTGTTTTTACAAAAAATCTGGTTATATATCTAGTAATTATTATAATCGAGTAATTACATCATAAAACAATTTCTAACAGTAGAAAGTAATATCAATAAATTTCCATTTTTCATACACAAAAATAATTTTACAACCCTAAACAAAATAATAAATAAAATCGTATATTCCTGCAGTTATGTGTAAAAATACACAACTCTCAATATCGATACCCAATAATGTTTTAAATAAAATAATCTCAATATTTGATTAAATATATAATATTTTAATATTTTAGTCTTAACAAATATGAACAAATAAGTAATAACAATGAAAAAAAATAAAACTACAATAGTTTTGAAACAATAAACAATTTGAACAAATGAATTCTAAATTAAACTGTGTATTTACTAGCCATGATTTCGACGAGGCAATTTTCCACGAAGGTGACTAGATAATCCACCACGGAGAAGTAACAGCAACATACAGCGAAGCAGTGACGGCTACGGCCGCGGGGGCGTAATGGCAACAATCCGCTAAGGAACACGAAGGCACAACTGCATCAGTCGGTGATGCTGCAGCGGCAGCAATCGGCACAGTCGCAACGGCATCAGTCGCCAAAGTCACGACGCTATCAGTCTGCGAAGGCGTCTCGACTATTGATCTAAATTTAGCAGCACCAACTGTGCGCAAAAGCCTAAAGGCAACACGCCACATAGACGTAGGCGCGACATGGCGCAAATGATGACTGGGAGCGACCGGGCACGAAAGCACATCAGCGACTTTCGGCGAAGGTGGCTTAACCACTCGTTTTAAAGAAATACCTGCAACACTCGCAGCACGCCGCAAAAGTTTGGGCGCCACGGGCTTCGATGGCACATTCGAAACGGTCTGCATCGTTAGTGAAGGTGGCTTTACCACTCGTCCTAAAGAAATGCCTTCAACGCACGCAGCACGACGCAACATTTTAGGCAGCCTCGATGGCACATCCGAAACACTCTGCGTTATCGGCACAGTCGCAACGGTATCGGTCGCCAAAGTCACGGCGCTATCAGTCTGCAAAGGCGTCTCGACTATTGATCTAAATTTAGCAGCACCAACTGTGCGCAAAAGCTTAAAGGCAACACGCCACATAGACGTAGGCGCGACATGGCGCAAATGATGACTGGGAGCGACCGGGCACGAAAGCACATCAGCGACTTTCGGAAAAGGCGGCTTAACTGGTCCCGGAGAAATGCTTGCAACACGTGCAGCACGCCGTAAAATCTTAGGCGCCACGGGCGTCGATGGTACATCCGAAAAAGTCTGCATCGTTAGCGAAGGTGGCTTATTCACTCGTCCCAAAGAAATGCCCGCAACACTTGCAACACGCCGCAAAATCTTAGGCACCCCTGGCCTCATTGATGGCATATCGGAAATATTTTGCGTCTTTGACAAAGGTGACTTAACTGCTGGTACCGATGAAATACCTGCAATACGTGCAACACGCCGTGAAATCTTAGGCTCGACTGGCATGGATGTCGATTTGGAAACCGTTTGCGTCGATTTTTCAACAATATCTGTAACAGCATTCGGAAAAGGCAGTGATATAGTCTTTGACGTGATAAGCCATGGTAGTGCAGCCGGAACCGGTGAAGGCATTGCGTCTCGAGTAGAATTATTAGACATTAGTAAAATAGAACTCGAAGTTTTAACTTTTAATTAAGTCTAGATAAATAACTTTACAACAAACGAGAAAGACAATGTGTTTAGTATGAACTGCTAATTGATAATAAACAAAAAACCAAAATGTTTTGTTTAAATATTATTTATTTTTTTATTGTTACTATGGAGATATTTTAAATTGTTTTGGAAATTATTTATTTTAATATTACCTATTTGTATGTAATATTATAGAAAATAATAATCATATTCATGGCTTTTAAAAATTGTCTGAGTATAATATTAAATATATCTAATTTTAGGTGTATTTTATTTTAACCGGGTTGCAACCCAATAGCAGGCTCCTTAACCTATAAATTACGAGCATTTGCAAATTATTTCGATATTTAAAATGTATAAATTGTTGGTGTTTAACATTACATTACTTTTTATTTTTAAGTATAATAATATAAGTATATGATTATATATGTATTATGTATAGATTAGTAAGGTTAGGTACCTAATACTCAGCCATATAAAATATTTGTGTAAAAGTATTTAAATTGGTAATTTTATAATTTGTAGAGTACTTTTTAAATGATGTATTCACAAAGCATTTTAAATATGGTCCTGGACATATTTGTATTTGAAAATCAAATACTTATACATAAATATTTTTCAAAATTCAAAAGAATTATTTACCAATTTTTTATTTATTTTCATTGGGTAGTTTAGTGTTCTAAATTATAATCATACTTAAATGTGACATTACAGTTTTAAATTAGTAATTACTAATAATTCCAAAATAAATTTATTCACTTACAATCGTATACATTTATAACATGTATACATTTTAATAGGTAAAATTAAAATTGTACATAACAGCCATCTTAAAAGTATTAAAATACATTCCAATAATTACTCATATTTGTATTTGATCTTAAACACCTTTCGTTAAAAGTATTTTAAATGCATTTTAAATATTTTCTGAATGGGTGTATTTGTATTTGTATTAAAATACAATTTCGAATGTTAATTGAACCAAATACCAAATTAATAATAATATTTTATTTATGTTAGGCAACAATAATTTTACCATTTTAATAGGTTTAAGCTATATACAATACTTTAAACAATAATTCTACAACCAAAAAACCATTTAGGATAGCTTTTTAATCTTTCATTTATCTATACATCATACATCATACATCAATATAATTGCAAAGCATTCGCATACCCGGAGGGTTCGCGTGCCTATCGTGAATACAATAATGTTATAACCTATAACTTACAAATATAGTACCTATGTATAACAATATTCATAATACTCGTTTCATGCGTGTAGACAGAGGGGTGACCAGAGCAACGCATTTAAAACGATAAAATACATAAAAGACTTCAAAATGAAAGAAAATTTTGTCGTTTTGTCTATGTTACCGCAACGTATTGTTGAGAGGGTTGTTACGTCACATCGCGGCGAGACTATCGCCAGCAGTATTCTCTCTGTCTCTCATCCGTGGCCTATGCAATATAAAGTTTAATAGTTTATACTATAGCTATATTACAATATACATTATATTTTTTTTCTCTCAATTAGATATATTATTTAGATAGATTATACGAGGGTTTGCTCAGTTTGCTGCTACAAATTACGAAGGGCATTAGTAAAATATGTTTAAAATGATAAATAAATATTATTTAAATTAGTTACATTTTATTCACCTTGTTTTTATTACTTATAATTATGGAATAAATTAAAAAATAAAACAATGAAAATTAATTTATAAAAATTATAAATATGACAAAATAATAACATTAAAAACTAAAAATAAAATGATTTATTTGTACGTCTACAAGATGATATTTTGAATAATATGACAAACAGAATACGTGAAGTTGACCCGCCCTCTTTAGCGTAATGACTCATTATCTTCACTAATATTAAGCAAATTAATAATTACAAGGATTTGCGAGTTAATTTCAAAACTTGAAAAACAAAGTAGGTACAGTCAAGAGAGGAAAAAAGGTAAATCATTAAAATTGTTGTCTTTAAAACATGGAATTATTATATTATGTAATTTTACAGAAAAAAATTTCGTACTCTCTACTTGGCAATTTTGTAATAATAATCAATTTTTTTGAAACCCTTGTTAGGAAAATAAAGTGTACACAATTTATATTTTTTACACAAATATTATTTTATGATGTTTTTATTGTTTTGAAAAATCAACCCGGTTGTAGTAGTAGTAACTTTAGGTATGTGGTTATTATTAGTTTGTGGTTGTAACTAAGTATGCAATTCTAACAAGATATGTAATTAATACGAAGTATGTAGTTGATACCAGGTATGTGATGGTAACTAGGTAGTATTAATAACCTTCAGTCAATATTTTATAATATAAAATATTATACATTTTCATAGTATGATTTACTAATTTTTAGTTAATATTTTGTTAAAATTAAAAATGTGGCATATTGTGCCATACATTTAATCTAAAAAAAAAAAAACAAAAAACATTTGCAAAATTTAAATTTTTATTATTTTGACAAATTATAGACATTAATTTGTTGAGAAGAAGAGTGACCCACAAATTCAAGTATTTAATCTGTGTTATTGTTAGCTATCTTAAAATTTTAGGACAACCACACATATTTATAAACAGCACTTGAAACAGTAAAAACTATGAAATTAGCCTCGTGGTCTCGCTTATAATATTGAATTGTACACATTAATTGATTTGAAGATTCAAAATTCCATTGTCTAAACACTCTAAACAAACGGGTACATTTCAAATCTGTGGTCGTTAATCGTGTAGATACAATTTTATTATACCGTTTGACGTCGCTTCATAGTTCATACCGAAGCTCACAGACTACTAACTGACTATTCGAATAATTTATTTACCCCCGATTGCAGTATAGGCAGTTCCAACTAATAGACTTATAATACATTATATTACGTAATATAATAATAATAATAATAATAATAATAATTTACCTATTTTCTAACCACTACCGCACGCCCGTCCTGCGAGATTTTTCACCGATAAAAAGTGTGTGTTATAGATGGTGAGTTTATAATATAATAATATAATTAAAGAGTTGTAGCACGATAGTTGCTGGACCGTACAATTAGTTGTGGTTTACTGTCCAAAGATAGATCTTTGATTGTTACTCACGTAAAACGTGAAAATATTATAAAAATGTAATTCAATGTTGTTAACTATCTTAGATACTATTCTGTTTAAAACAATGTACCAAATATAATATACATAATACCTAATCAGACAATTAATAATACAGACGCGTTTTATTTAATGAGTAAAGAGTTAATTAAAATATTTTACGTCTGCGTTGTGTCGGTAAGGAAAACCGCGATAACCATCAGAGTTAAGCCCACCGTTTAACTCGTAGAATACTGCAATATTTTGGAAAATAAAATAATATTTATATTAATCTGATAAAATTAACACGTCTCGTTATTAAAATATAGGTTTATTATAACTACATTAATTTTATAAACATATTTTAAACATTTAAATACAATAGGTAGTAAGTATTACATATATATAATATGTTATTATTATATTAATGTAATTAAATATTATGATGTTTAAACACAAATTGTTGACTTACTGCTTATGTAGTACTGCTTCCGAATTCATATTTGTTTAAAGACATATTTGAAATTACAATTACATGTAATTGCAAATATGTAACATTGCAGACTTTATTTAAATTGTTAAAGACATTCGGATGATCACATACATTTTGTGTACGCACGATAATTTTAAATGATAAGTTAAGCTTTTATCGAAGTCACGATTTTTATATATTGTACATATAAGCTAAACTTGTTATAAATTAAAATGCAAACATTATATATTGTGATAAGTATAATATATAGATAAATAAATATTAATTAAATTTATGATTTTTTTAACTTCATTTTAGTCGTCCTAAACACATCATACCAACGAAAAGTAAAGAAATTATATATTAAACGTTTCACTTTTTGTTCCGATTAATACATTTGAATTAAATTTAAAATGTTTTGTATTTACCTTGTATTATTAAAATATATACGCTCTACAGTCTACAAAATATATTGTACAGGTATAGAATGTCCGCGGATCATAATATTATGAACTATTTAAATGTTTGTTGGTAGGTGGTGGTGGGTGGCTGTGGTGTGTGTAAGCCATAAAGAAACTTATTTACCCTAAACTATTATCTAACTAGGTAACTAAAGGAATTCTTAACATGTTTGTGTACTCGGTTAACGAGTTATGAAAATTCAAAATGGTTTAAGATAAAACGGGGTATTCTACTGTAGCGATGCATAAGAATATTATGTGTACACTGTACCTACGTATGTATTATGTATACATTAGAAAATCCTATCACAACTGATATTACGTATACGCTATTAAGCCTCCACAAGATCATATTGTTATTGTTTATTATACTAACAAAAATCATGAGTACTATTACAATTGTTTAATAATATAAAACTGATACAAAACTAATACATAAATTGGTCCACTTTTACTGGGCTGAACTAAATTTTAAATGTCTATATAAAGTAATATATAAAATATATGACTCTTACAGCGTGTAAAAACTAATAATAAATAGAAACGAAATTTTATTAATGAACGACTGGTATAATGTATTTACATACGCAAGTCACAAAACTTTTTAAGTTCACAACAAATATATATTAATTATAAATTAGTGAAATCTTTATGAAATATGTTATATATTATAATATGTTTATTATATTCTTGATAACTCGCGGTTTTAAAGGATTTCATAAGTTATATTATATTGTAGCAAATAAACCTTTGTGTGAGATTGTAGCGTTCATATACGAGTATAATATATATAATATATATTATATACATACCTATTATACAAATAATACATATACTTCTTAAGGACAAAAACCCGTACACACACGATGAACAAATAAGAGATTGCTTCACACACACATATTTTGTATTATAGACTAAACAGATACCGACCAACAAAACGCACTTCTCCTGACGCAGCTCGTACAAAAAAAAAAAAAAAGATAGAAAAAAAATAATGGTCAGATAAGTTTTGGAATTTAAGGTGACTTAGTCAAATACTGTAGGTATATTAGATAAGGAGAGTAGAAAAAATGTAGGGCTTTTGCTCAGTATTTGATCTTCATACACACACACACACACACACACACACACACACACACACACACATATACAACACCATAAACTCTGCAGTATTTTATGTAAATTATATTTAATTATTTTGTACGACAATGCAGAAAACACTGATCGAAAGGATTTATCTGCAGCGATGCTATACAACATTATAAATGACGTTTAAATGAATGCGCGCGGCCTCCTAAAATGATTTTTTTTTTTTAATTGTATTATTCAAATAGCCATACCCACATTTTATGCGTCAATGCGTGATTTATTTTATAATTCCACGTTTGCATATAGGTATCTTTTACAATTCTTAAGATACACTTAGTAGTCTGTCGTTCTGAAATATGATAAAATACTTTCAAATTGATCGACAAAATGACTTTATAAGACGGCTGTGAAAAACAACTATTTTCGTTTTAATGTTTTCGGCATTTATAATTATCTTTATAGTTTATATACAAATACTGAAATATATAAATGCATATTAATATAGTCGTTGGTTTATGATTCATCGTGATATTACCGTTTGGAGCGTTACACATCAGTTTTTGCTAAACGAATAATAGTTTTATGTGTTGCCGTCTCAGAAGTCAATGGCTGACCAATATATTATCTGAAACAATGGTACCTATTGTTATTGTTTTGTATATAATATAATATGCTAAGTAAAGAAACATCAATATATACTTACAATATTGATATATTCTTCTGAAATTTAAAATATATCTGTTTTCAAAATTATACTTCAATCAACCTTAGAAAAATAAAAGAAGAAATTAAAATTGTCTTCTTTTTTTTATCAATTAATAATGTTAAAGACATTTTAAAGTTCGAGCCGTCTCATGAGATATCCATAAAACATATTTTGCGTTTTTCGACCTTGATTTTATCAAGGTGACAATAATAACGACGACGTGTTCGGTTCAGGGCACTGACTAGATCGCAAATTACATGTGCAACTATTTTTCAGACACGAAAAACACACAAAACAATAATATTAACGGTCCACTTTGCGTTGACCTAGTGCAGTCGAATAATAATAATAATAATGTGTTCAGTGCATGACGGCCGCCATACGTTTAAACCATAATTAGTATTAATACCTAAGTAATTCTTCGCTGAAGTGATGATAACCTCCAATGCGGTTTTCTTAACGGTCTCGAAAAATATGATAAGTTATTAAAAAAAAAATCGTATTTCAATATTTTGTATCATAGGTGCTTGTCGACTAAACACAAACGCATAGAGTTGCAAACGCGTAAAACGATTAACAATACAAATATTGAGTAAAGAAAATCAGTTAAACGACCAAAAATATATTAATATTATTTTCATACCTATTTACTTAGTCGTACAGAATCATGATCGCATAATGCATCGTGTTCATAGTGACGAAAAGTTGTTCCAATCGCAAAGTACAATACATTAATACAATAATCTATTATTATGTATTATAACATAATATAATTTTGAATGTGAATTTAAAACTCAATACGACACTGTATCAAATAAAATTAAAATCTCTAAAATGAACTTTAAATTAATAATTTAGTTCAAATTTGAACTTAAAAAGCTTAAAAAAATTAGGCTCATAATATGTTTGGATATTTTGGTTTCAGTATAAAATAATCATGAGAATCATACATTTTTAAGCCTTAACTATAAAAAAGCGGATAAGTGGGTATCGCTCTGCTATATATTAGGGGGTGGGGTGGACCTCAGACTATGGTAGGTTAAATTTGAATGCAATGATAGGTATCATTGTATACGAAAAACGATTCTGAACGAAGATGATTTGTCAGTTTAGGATATATTATATTTAAATATTGTCATATATTCTATTTTGAAACAAATAGTATAGTTTTTATATGTTACCATGGTTACTTTATAGTACCTATCTGTTTATTAATAATCAAAAAATCGATTTTGTCGAAAAGTGGTTTTTCGTAAAATTGCCATTTTTCTGTCATTTTTTTTTTTGTTTTTCTCGATTTTTTTGAAAACTATTTGAAAATTTTACTTTTGACCCCTCCAAAGTACCAACTAGATGAATTTTCCTATTCAAAGAGGGGCTGAAGTCAAAAATCGGAGCATTATTACTGCTCCAAATGTTGTCGTCAGACACAAAAAAAAAAAAACATCATAGTAAAATCAATACATTCATCACTTCGTTCAGAATCTAAAAAACACATTTTATAGAATTTCAACTGCAAAAGATTTAAGTAATTTTCATGGATTTCACATCAATTTGTTATAAAAAATATGTTAATTATACCCATGTATTTCAAATATTAAATAATCTTTTATGAATATAATAAAAACGTATACGAGATCTTGTATTTGTAATTTAAGCTTTTTAACTCAAAAAGATTCAAAAATAGTTGAAATATTTTTAAAATTATATCGGATGTTGGAAATTTTTACATATAAACATTTCGAGAACTTTCGTGTATTACGGATATTTGTTTTTAAATTAAACCAAAAAACAAAATAGATTTTATTGAATAATAGTTTTTTTCAAAACTTAAATACTATTACTTATTTGTACTAGTTTTCGTATTTGTTTTTCGTTCGTATTTTGAAAAGTATTTTAAATTTTAAATTTAATATTTTACTAGGTTCAATTTTTTATCAGAAAACACCTTTAAAATTTAAAATCGAAGCATTTTTTTAACTATTTATAGTTTATACGCAAAAAAATAACACACACACACACACACGTCATTTATTGCTTCGCTCACAATCTAAAATTATAAGCCTATTATGCTATACACATAATTGAAACGTTATACTAAGAAAGCTGGCGATGAACCGAGTTTATTGGAAGACTAATATATGACTATCTATGATATAATATATCAATTTAAGCCGTTCTCGTTTGGCCGACCTTCACCACATCAAAATGACAAGATCATAATATAGAATACTCCTTCTCCTTGATGTATTATATATAGGTATATGTTATTCATCAAAAAAACGCGGAAAACATATTATTATTATTATTCTAAACTAGGGTAAATGTCTCTTTTTTCACTCCCCGTATACGTATAATATGTACATATAGGTATACCTATAGACGCACATAACGATTTCCGGAATGTCGTTACGCCCATTTGTTGTTATCCTGAAGTTACACTGTCGTTGTACAAAGGACGGTTATTCTAATGGGGAAAGGAGTCTACTTATGTATACAATATATATATATGGGTATACCATATATGCATATCGCCCCGGCCACTATATATTACCATGCTTGGGTCGCCAGGAGATAAAAGGGTAACGATCATTGCTACATCATCCCCACTCCCCTCTCCGAAACATGGGTCACCTGCAGAGTATATCCTGGGGAGTATCCTGTTGGCGGATTTGACAGTTTTACATCGAAATTACATTTTAATATGCCCATGTCTTCCACGGTTATACTTTGCACACCCTATGCACCGTGTATATTTCGGTCTTACATGCTCAAAATACGGATAAATCATAAGTTGACGAGCAAACAAATACTTTGGCAAAGTAGGAAATCTAAAATGTAAACGATTGTTTCGAAAGGCCTATGTAAGGACTCCGTGTGTGTTGTCTTTATTATACAAACGTATACAACATTGCAAATTTCTGTTTAGCAAAGTATACTTTGTGTTGTTAGTTTTGATATTTCAGTAAATTGACGAATTATCAAACTCAAAGGTAAGAGTATTATCTTAATTCTTTGATGAGTTTTAATTTTGTTTTTGATATTTTAAAATTTTAAATCTAAAGCGAGTTATAAACGATTGTTAAAATATCGAAAAAAAACCAACTAAAGAACGGATACTCTTTTTTTTAAACTTTGATAATAACAAGTCAATATACGAGACAAAATGCACAAATGTTCAGTGTCATATATTTGTAAGATAGAAACAGCTCATGTGGACATCTCGTAAACAATTTCAATGTGATAACCATGATCAGTGAAAAACTACACGATTTTAGTCAAGTGAAGTATCATCTAAAGTCTTAGATAATCTATCGTCGCAATCGTTACAAATTAACGTAACAATATACATAATATACCTAGTACCTACATATGCATTAAGTATTAGTAACTAATGCTGGGAAAGTAACTTTTTTTTTGTTAATTAATTTAAATTACCAAATACCTTTGAAGTTGTAATTAAATTATTATTAAGTTAATTTTCTCATTTGATTTATTTATTTCTAATTTAAAAATGGCATCATTACAAGTTACTTCTTATATTCAAAAATAACACTGAAACTAATTATGTTTTCAACGCTTTAACTAAAAAAAAGCGGGTAAGTGGGTATCGCTCTGCTGTATATTAGGGGGTGGGGTGGACCTCAGACTATGGAAGGTTAAATTTGAATGCAATGATAGGTATCATTGTATACGAAAAACGATTCTGAACGAAGATGATTTGTCAGTTTAGGATATATTATATTTAAATATTGTCAAATATTCTATTTTGAAACAAATAGTATAGTTTTTATATTATGTTACTATGGTTACTATGGCCAACATTCGCATTATGAGCGTATGAAATTTAATTTAAATTTTGACATATTTCGTATAAATTCGAACTTTAAACACTTATAAAAAAAAATTGTGACTAACAATTTCGGATTTTTTTTTATCACTTTAAGAACAACTTATAAGAAACCTTGTATTAAATTTTCAAGATTTTCTGGCCACCCAAAAAATTTTTATCGGCATTTGAAGAAAAAAAAACTTAGAAAAGTCGAAAATTTCAATTGTCTATTAGTGGCTTAAAAATGGTCAAAATATTTTGAAAATTTAACTGTAAAGAGATAACCATAATATAAACATTTGGTGAAAATTTCAAGTATTTACAATAATTCGTTTTTGAGTTACAGCAAAATCAAAAAATCGATTTTATCTCGAAAAGTGGTTTTTCCGTAAAATTTCCATTTTTCGGTCATTTTTTTTTTGTTTTTCTCGATTTTTTTGAAAACTATTAGAAAATTTTAATTTTGACCCCCCTAAAGTACCAACTAGATTCAATTCCCTATTCAAAGAGGGGCTGAAGTCAAAAATCGGAGCATTATTACTGCTCCAAATGTTGTCGTCAGACACAAAAAAAAAAAAAAAAAAAAAAAAAAAAAACACATAGTAGTAAAAGCAATACATTCATCACTTCGTTCAGAATCTAAAAATCATACGAAATAATATAAAAAAATGTATTTAAAAACAATAAAATGTTTATATATATACATTTATTTTTAAATTAGGTATAAATAAAAATTAATTTTCCAAATTACTAATTTAAAATCAAAGGATACTGCTTCAGCTAAAATCATACTTATATGATACATTTACATAGAATATTATCAATTTGTTCTTAAAACATATTTTTAAAAAAAAGTAAAGTAATGAGTCTTTTGGTAATTGTATTGCAATTAATAGAATTATTTAAATTGCTTACAATCAAATGTTAATGAACGTTAAATTATTTAACAATACCTAATCTTATTACAGTCACTTGCGAATAAAGTTGAACATTAGGTGATCACCAACACTATAATAAACATTTTTTTAATGAAATATATTTTGGATTTGTCCATTGCGATCAAAATTATTATATTACCTGATTGACTATCAACTAAATTCAAAAATATCGTTTTTAAAACAACAATTTGTGTATATATCGATATAACGATGATTACTGACGTTATAACGGTTGATTTAAAGGCAAATAGAATATTACGATAATAATTCATAGGTAATATAACAACAACAATAAGACGACGACGATGATGATGAGTGATGGAGCGGCGCGGTATCGTCGGTCGTATATTATACAATATTATTATAATATAATAACGGGATCGAGTGCTGCGGCGCAGTTGTGCGTAAAAACCAAAAGTAATTGGTATACCTATAAAACGTATAATAACGGCCCGGTATAGATATTATTGTTGTCACGATTATAATATTGTTTGTATAGATACTCGAGTGGGGCGTGTGGGGTTGCGGCAGTCAGTGGCTTCCGATGGGTGTGCGGACAATAAAAGGGGCGAGAAAACGATAATTAATTTTCTCGAGTTTTTTCGTTCTTTCTGCGCTGCTAATGGTTTTTGCGCATTCCTCGGTACAGTCGTTGCCGCGTAGCGCGTGTATACGCGTAATGCGCAAATTATTATGCCATTATAATATATATACGCACTATACAGCTATTGTAAGGGGTGCGGGCTCTCGTAAGACGTTCTAAATTGTGGTTAATGCAGACGGAAAATTCGGGTTAAATGTGTGTATACAGATCGCATATCGTAGGAGCGGGGATGGGTAGGTGTGGCGCCCCAATTGAACACGTCGGCAAAAAAAATAATATATACAGACAGAGAGAGAGAGAGATAGAGAGAGAGTGAGAGAGAAAGAGACCGATCGTCGTCGCACCGAGACCGCGAAAAAAAAAAAACAGTTCTCTCGCGAGTTGTTAAAATTTGGACGAGAGCCAGCCGTCCGCAGGCACCCAGGTCCGTTTCGCTCAGTGTGAGAACAATAATAATAACAATACGGGAAGGGGTTGGAGTGCGGTTTTCGGAGCCGCGCGATAGCTAGTAACCCCCCCCCCCCCACACACACCTGGGCCCTCAGAGCTCACTTGCGATTCGTGTACCGCACGTGATAAATTTTAATTCACCCTCGCGCCGCGATCCATTGTCTCGCGGTCTAATTACCATAACGTGGGCAACGGAATAGGTATAATAATAATATTATATATCATACATTATAATCTTAATACATAGATGCCCTGGCGGAAAAACTCAGTTAATGTGCCCTCTAGGTAAGATCCTAAAAGTTCACGACGTAATATTATATTATCATGCGTTCGGCAAAAACTGTGTAATAATACATTTAACATATTATTATATTTTATCTTTACATTTTCCATGATCGTAATATTGTAATTAAGTTATGCGATTCACAAATAAAAAAAGTAAAACAATAAGATGAGGTTTTTTTGGATTCTTAATTGTGTAATAAAAGTTTGTTAATTTAAAACATGTATTTTTACTTGGTTTCAGTGCTGTACCAAAACTCCTTGTCGATCACGCCCGTAGGTTCATGTATTCGGTTACCTACTGTGTTTTTCATTGGTAACATCGCAAACTTCACAAGGACTCCTTGCATTTAGGTACGCATATGGTAATCTCGTTTGTACTGTCTTTGCATTTCACAAGCGGTTTAAAAGTTTTTAAATATTTAATACTGATTCTAGTGATTCATTTTTTCTTTTCAAAGAGGTATCAATCCACACATTTTCAGTTATTTTAAACGTGTTTAGTTTGGTATTTTGTTGGTTTCACATATTGAACCATTTGCTGTTAGTATAATTTAATTTATACGTTTTTTTATGTCATCGTAAGTTGGTTCTAATATCTACTTATAATACCTTTTTTGTATTATTTTCATTTTTTTAGGGGAATTTTTGACGTATTGACCAGGTGTATTGTTTTCTTTGACGTACATAATATTTCCTGTATGTTATCGACTTTAAAAAATTAAAATATAATTTACCAGTCTGAATCCATTGAGTGATCATCATCCCGCAGTTTTCCAAAAGTTTTCGATTTGTCCGCCACACGAGCTAGTTGATGGATTATTTTCATATTAGGTATATGCATATAGCATATTATTATACTTTTTTTTGCATATTGACGCTGACGCCTTAAAGCGACTATGACACTGTTTTTTTTTTTATGTATAACTTATTGCTGCTTAGACATATGTATATATTTATAATAAACAAAAGCCAATTCATAAGTCAATATCGTACATTTCTTGTATGGCGATTACGTCTAATTAATTAAACATTTAATTATGATAGTGAAATTATTGCTTGCTATACTTTAGAATTTTTTTCAATTTCGGCACTAGGACTCTGTAGCAGTCATTTTATTGTATTGTTTTTTAGCTAAGACACAATATGAAAACATTCGATAATTTTTTCGTAACAATTTATACTTTTTTCTTATATTGTAACAACCATAACATAGTTATAGTACTATAGCTTAAAATGTTTTTTGTAACTTACCTTTAAAAAATGTAAAATTTTCAAAAAAATTTGTTATTTTCTAAACTACTATTGTCGACTTCAGCTGCTTTTGAATATGTTTCAACTTTCTATTACAATTGAAACATTTTGCTACAGAGGCTTATCGTCGGCTTCGACATTTCTTGATACTGCGACGGTCGCTGAAGCCGACAATTATATATAGTTAGTAGTTACCCCCAATATTCCCGATGACCACATAACACATGAATTTGATGTTGTAAATTACATTGACTAACCTTTCCCATTCTATGGCATAAAGTTCCATCACTTGATGCCTCCTTTTCTCAAGTCCTTAGTTTTTTTTTGTTTTGTAATTAATTGATTCAATGTATTTAATCTTATTTTATATTAACCATATAAACATAATTTGTGCGAATTGTAAAAAAAAAAAATGAATATTTAATTTATAATATAATCCGTGTAATGACAATAAACAAAACAAGTATAAAAGACACCCTAATGATAAATAACACAATTTAATTAAAACAACACAAAATAGCAGTAATATAATAAAAATAATTTTAATACCTATGTAATAAAAAATAATAAAATTCGTAGACAAATGTAAAACACGGACTTCCAAACTTTAAATGAAAAAAAAAATAACTAAAAAAATGCCACATATTTATTTACACCAAGATAAAAGAACCGCTCTGTATACAAACATAGTCGTTTTTGTTTTTTTTTTGTGTATGTATACCTATTAATTTATGGTTTCCAACAAGCCTTGAGTAACTATTTAATGCCTATAATAGTAATACATTATCTCCGCTTACGATGACTGTCGACTTGGTCAAATTTCTCCGGGTCCCCGAAATGTGTATACAATAATAATATACACTACTGTCGTCTGTTCGGAAGAAGCTTAAATTAGTTACATAATAATATATAATATATATAATATTATATATTATAATTAGGGTCAGGTTAAAAATCTAAAGACAATGGTTAGGTACCGAACGCCGCTGCACAGTCGAAACGAGGCTACGACGTCGCACTAACGTATCTATCATCGCAGGGAGGTATTTTTTGGTATGCGGTGTCTCGAATTTGAATTGTCAGCATCTATTAAGTATAAAAATAATGCGCATAATATTAAATTATCATAAATATTTGTTTTAAACCTCGTCACGTGCTCCAATTTTCATACATAGGCTATTATATTATAACATAAAAAATATGTATATTTTATGACGTACTTATTACAAAACAATATAATATTACGTTTAACGCCGCCATATTATGAACAACGGTTTTTGTTTTTTAGAAACATAAATGGAATTTTCTTCTACGTGTTCAATCGTGAGAAACGATATTATTTCTCTCTAAAAAAAAAAAATCAAGTTATTTTTAAACAAAATGTTAAAAATTATTATTTTATCAATTTATAGGTAGCTTAAATTACAATTTTCGGTTAAGAGGAAGTTATACCCGCATATGTTGTCTTTGTCTTACTAATGTAGATCATAGCCAATTTTCGTTTAGCAGAACAGATTTTGTGACGTTAGCTTTAATATTAGTGTAAATTTACCTAATATCAAATTTAAAGGTAAGAATATTTTTTAGAAAATGTCATATGCTTTTATTGATATTATAATTTTAAAGTGAGTTATGAATATTTTAAAGTTGTAATATTTTACATAGCTATAACTCACTTTAAAATGATAATATCAATAAAAGCATATGACATTTTCTAGATAATATTCTTACCTTTAAATTTGATAATAGGTAAATTTACTCTAATATTAAAGCTAACGTCACAAAATCTGTTCTGCTGAAAGCAAATTTGTTATGATCTACATTAGTAAGACAGAGACAACACATGCGGGTGTAACGTCCTCTTAACAGAAAGCTAATCGCGTATCGTTATCATAATATATTTGAACATCAAATTTTTATGGACATTTTTAGTAAATATTTTTAAAAAAAATAGGCATGACTACTGATAACAATCATGCATGCAAATCTTCCCCCGTAAAATGGAAATGAACATAGAACAGTTGTCGCCTTGTCGGTGAATTGTAATTTTTGCTGCTAATTTCCAACATCGAAAAGTTTTTGTCAGTGTTGATTTAACACGATGGCTTTTATGTATTTCTAGAAATGAATTTCCAATTCAAAAATTTCAGGATCTCATTTGTGATTAAATTTGAAAAATATGCATTTCTACGTACAACTCGGGACGGGGTCATTGATAAAAATATAACATTATAATAATATAATAGGTATAATATATTAATACGTATATAACGTTATGTTATGACGAAGTTAGTTTTAAAATATTTTGGGGTTATCAATCAAAACTGATCTTTAGTTACTAAAATTACAAAGTCATGTAATATAATTTTTAATTAGTTTCATTTCTAACATATACATTTAAGCTATTCAAAATTTACAGATTATTTTTTTATTACAGTCAATTATTCAAAGTATCGTTAATATAATAATGAATTTGGGTTTTAATACATTTTGAAAATTAATACACGGGTTTTTAAAAATAATTAACTAAGAGTTAATATTAATAATAAGGTAACATTAATAATTACTGAATAATGGATATGATTGTGAAAAATTAATAATATAATACTGACAAACAACTGTTTTTGATCATAATGTTCGATTATTGATCTTTTTTTTTTGACAAATCTCAATATCACTATAATATTTACAGGTATGTCACCCTGCAACTTCTATATCATATTATTTTTATGATCGTTACTTACGTGTCAATCGGCTAAAGTTTACATGAGATTATATTAATTACTCAAAGGAAGTTGCATTGAGTCAGAAAAAATATATAACGAAAAACAACCTATGCTTTTCAACAATTTGGACGCTCTATTTTAACTTGGACAGTTGGACGTCTTGATTTTACTTAGCCGGATTCATTCCATTCGCAATTGTTCGACAATTTGATCGAGTTATGTTTATTTAGACTTGCGCTGGATGAAATATTAAAATCCAAAGCGTTCGAATAGATATCTACCACAGCTACAGGAATTTCATGGTTTCGAAAAATACAATAATTATATTCATTTGGAAAATCGAAAACATATTACTTAAATATTTTCTAAATACATAATAATATTATAAACTATGTAGATTGTACTTAATTTTAGCATAATTTGACACACTTAATATATTCATTTGTTAGTATCTATATAATATGTTTAATTTGTAAACGAACATTTGATTTCAAAAATATTATTTACAAATTATTAAAAAAATTGTTTTATCAAAATTGAGAATAGTTAGTAAACCAAAAACAAATTTACCTATATAATAATATTATAGTGAATAACAACTTAAATTGTGATAAAGCATATAATATATTTTAGTAATGTGATTTTTTTTTCACTAACTTCAAAACGTTTATAATCGTTTCCTGTGTGTATTAAAATTTGATATTACATCTTAAATTGATTGAAAATAACTAAAGGTATTACCTATTGATTCGAAGAAAAAGAATTATAATGAAATATTTTATATACATAATAAATAGTAAATACCATTAATAACACTATGATTTAGCTTTAACAGGTCGAAGTACATTTCATCAATATAGGTTTCTTGTTTATACATAATTATAGTGTTACAAAAAAAGTTTAAACTAGTTTGAATAGTCGATTGCTGTGACATAAATATCGATAAAACTTTATCCTTGTTTAAAAAAAAATGTATTTTGCCAAACGTAAACATATGTGACCCGTACCTAAATTATTTAAGGGATATTTAAAAAAAAATAATATATAATTAATTGTTTAAAAATTCAAATGAGTAGTTTACTCATTACTAAAATTTTAAAATCATCATAACTTCTAAGCTCAAAATTCTTCACAAAATTAAATAACTCAAAAACTATTTGTTTAAATTTTGGTTCCAAGTATCAATTTAAAAAAAAAAATTATTCCCTAAATTATTTATAAGATTTTATTTTGAATATTGAAAATTTTATCTCTTCACTGAACACTCATACTATAAGTAGATAGTATAGGTAGTATAGAAAATTTAAAAAAACTGACGATACCTAATATGATCTTCAAGCGTATTTAAAATTCAAAAGTCAGTTTTTGAATAACTGTATTGTTGAAGAAAATTGGATGAGTATATGCTTGATGAATCACCTTTTATATGTAATTATGTATATATATATATATATATGGTAATTTAAACTATTTTATAAATCGTGCTGTTAATCACCAGGTGAAAATTCGTTTTTGCACGATATGAATTACGTGGTATTCTATAAAAGAAATACACGTAATACACCAAATACATGACACATAAATAAATAAATAAACGGCGTCTGTCCTGTGCCTTTTTTATATGTGCTATTATATTGGTATGACCTTTACATCGTTGCGGGCGTGTACCTATATTTATAGAATTTTATAATCGTCTCGACAATTTATATAGACCAGACCATGAATTTTATTATCCATTCAAACTACGTAAGTATAATAATTTTATTACGAACTTTGTACCACATTTTGCACGCCATAATATTATAATACTGATAAAAACAATGATTATCGCAAAAATATAATGGTACCGAAATAATTAAATAATATGCTTAAATCAATAATAAAAACGACAATACGACAAAACGACTTATTATAAACATAAATAACGAATGTTTTATGTCGGTAACGGCGATAGTCAAAATAATAATTATTATAAATAGATAATATGTAGGTATGATAATAATATTATACCCAATTTCGGTAACAATCTACGTTCATGCGAAACATCCAAATAACATTTAAAATTCCTTAAAGTCAATCAAATAATTTCCAAGAATAAGCTTACTAAAATATAACCGACATTGTTGTTTTTTTTATTTAGGATGTATACAATGTTTGTATTTATTAGAATATAATATGTATAATGTATATTCAATATATATAATATAGAATGATATATTATACACATTTTAATAATACTGATCGATTTTGATTATAGTTTTACGTATAGTTTATCAATGAGTTTTGTCAACAACTCAAGAGGTGAATTCCTATAGTTGTTTCTGGAATATTTGGGATTAAGCTGACGAATTTATTTATATTAATTTGAGCGTTTTTAAGTTCCTACACGCGTAATGGCTGGCAAAACCGCAGTTAGAGATGAATAATAAGTTCCTCTACGAGTATATCAATTCTGTATATTATTATTAGGTCCTACGCTGCTTTAAAATTTAAAATATTCCTACACAAAAATAATTGTGTATAAATTAACTAAATTTTAGACAAATATTTCCCCTGCCAAATATTATAACCTGACTTAGGGCCTACTACGATACGAATAAGATTATAGGTGTTTAAAAATATATTTTAAGATAACAATAATTAAATCGATCAAAACAGATTATATTTGATCATGTAGAAATAATGTCTTATTTTTAAAAATGGTGTAGGAACTCAAACACATACATGATATAATAATTATATTTTATATGATTCTACCTACAATGAGCCGCGTAGAATTGTTTAGGTACCATTTCCTAAATATTATTCATAATCCGCCGCAGCATATGCAATGACATAGGTGTATAGTGTACGTCACCGTCTGCAAATTAATATTAAACGGTGTGAAACATAAAACGTAAAAAATAAAAATTGGCGCGCATATTCTTGTACAAGCACATAACGGTTCACGGCCCCGTATTAAATGATTTACACGTCATATATTAATTTTATTTTTATAATTTATATTATGCTTATAGGTACTCAAACGCCCACTAAAGCTCCTATATATAGATAAATTAAATGATTCTGCGTTTGTTAGTGTGAGCATCCGGTAATCTTGAAAACCACTGAATCAATTGACTTCAACATCGATTTGCACACATATTGCTTGAGACTCGGCGAGTATTAATAGCTTCTTTTTTCAACCCATAAAAGTAGCTATAGAGTGGTTCACACAGGTATTTCATTTTGGCTCGTAAAAATCGAATAGTTTTTTGTTGATTTATAGGGATGTGTAGTAAACCGACGAAGCCGCTTTACTATTACTATTATATTAATATTAAAGTATTGTTGCAATGATTTTACTAGTTGCTACGAGTCGTCGTAATAACCATGTTGTTTACGAATTACTGACATTTGGTTTTCTACGAAAACGCATAAGTAAGTAGCAAAATAGTAGTTGCACTATTAATCATACTAAAGGATTAGTATTAGCTTACTCAATACATTTCGGCTTCTATCCACCACCTTTATTCTTTACCATGCATTCGTCCAGCGGAGACTTAGTATGTATACAGGTCTCTACACGCTGTACGATTAGAATTGGTCGTGTATCCCAAATCACCGGACTTAGCTTAGTCGTTGGGCCGCGCCCTAACATCGCCGCTTATACTCTGAGTCCAGATCCAAAGTTTTAAATTAACGAATTTCTCGGGCAGAGTTATTTCATTCTGTCCACAAATAATTGACTAAGTATATTATAATTAAACATTTATATTTTTATCTTATTACAATAAATCATTATTACTAACTCAACCGATGTTGTTCAAATTATTCAACCAACCCCGCGAGCTTCATCAACTCAACGAACGACTGACGAGCGTTCACAAAGAAATATTTATAACAAGTGCAGTGCGAGTACCTGAGGTTACTACAGATGTCATTGGTTATCTAAATAAATTGGAGTAGGTAACAGTACTACTCGTATTTAACAAATTTTAAGATTAAACTATATATATATATATATACGCATTAAATACAATGATTTTTAAACTTTATGATACATGATTAAATAATATTAGGTATAGGCATTCAAACAAATTGATTGAAGAAGGTGGATTAAGACTATGCATTTAGAGTAAATCGGTTGATGATAATAATTTTTTCCTTTTTAATTGTTTATGGCGCATTCAGTTCGTAGATGTTTGATTGAGAGTTTTATGGTACACATGTGTGTTGCATGAAAATTATTGTGTAGACAGTTATAAAAATCGTATTTATAGTAAATCACGATTTGTGTCTTTATTTGGACGTCGTAGGGCACGATGGTAATATAGTTATGGTTCGTTTCACCTACCACGGAATCTGAGCATTTTAATACACTTTAATTTAAATAAATATCGACTACTTTACCAACATAAAATATGTTAATATGATGATACCTAATTGTCTTCGAAAATCGTGGCTAATATACGATGGTTTTAAAAATTATTTATTATAGATATCAAATTTGGACTCCTATCCAATTTATAATAATTAATAATTTTTTTATCTTTAAAATTGTTCAACGTACGACACAACACTATAATAGTAATAGTAGTAATACGGTCTACCGTCTACACACTTCTTCTGATTCGGACGCAATTCACTACAACTATCATACAATGCAATTTCATAATCCGAGCAAAAATAATATAGCAGGTTAAGACAAAAATATGTATATGACAATTACTAAATATATGCGTCTATGATGACTGATGGTATGAAGCGCATTTCCATTTTCCGGTCGTCCGGTCCGTGCACAATTCGAACGAAATGCGCGTATCTACTCATGCGAATCTTACCTTTATGAATTATACTAAATAGGCTCTTTTAAGGCGTCGTGCACAGTTTTTAAACGGATATTCAGGAAGAATTCGTTCAGGGAATTAATGTATGTAAATATAAATTTTGCCACCAAATACGTTGTTACGCTATAAATTATAATATAGTAAAATCAAACATTAAAAAATATAATAATGTGTAAAACACGTACAACAGCTTATAAAAATGTTTGTTGGGTGAATATTTAGGCACTCTATATGTCCATATTATAATATGTCGACATTACAGTATTATTATTTAGCAGTCATCTAGTTTGGAAACTAGCCAAGTATAAATTTACTTATGCGGCATATTGTATAATATGTTTTTCAAGTTCAAAGCCGTCTCCGTCACATGAAACACAATATTTATTATTATTAAATAGATGAGGTATAATCTGCATTGAATGGAATAACTTTAAATATAGTACGGATTTTTATGCAATTATATATGTTTTTCTTTTCCATATTTTTGGATTTTTTAAAATATTATCTTCACGAATCATACTAATAAAAAATTATTTTAAAAAAAATGTTATTTCATATAATTTTGTTTATTTTATCGTATAATTACTTAAAGAAAATTACATATTTATTGAATATATCAATGAAAGTTATTAAAAAAATATTGTGAGTATTTGAACAACCGATAGGTACAATACACCATCTATCAAAATTCTCACAAAATATAAAGATTATAATAGATAGAACTTTTCTAAATTAATTGGAAGGAAAAATTAACATTATTTCTGGTCCTAAACTCTAAAAAAGCAACTTTAAAACAAGATAAAATGATATATTTTTTTTAAATCACGTGTAACTAAAAATATTACACAAAATTATTTAAGTGTCCTGAAATTAGATTTATTATTATTAAACATTTCATTCAAATTACTATTATAATTCGTTCATAGGTTTAAGTAATAATAGAATCTTTAACTCAAAATAAATTAAGTTTAAAGTAAAAATGTATAACTTTAGATAGAACATCGATATGGCAGCTAGGAGTATGTACTACCCATACCTAGAGACCATAAGAAAAAAACAATATTACGAGGTCTAGATAAATAATTCTAACAGTTTTAAAATCTATAATTGTATTGAACTAACAAAACTTATAAAATAATTTTCTAAAAAATATTAGTGTATGGTCAATATAATATGATATATCAAAATGTTTAACGCAATCAACTCTTTCCAGAGGTATACATGCATAATAATAATTTAGATATTAGGTATTTACAATTAAAAGAGTCTACACAATTAAAAGTTAGGACTTATATTATGATATTATGAAACTTTTGCAATATTAAAAATAATATGCTTAGATTTGGCTAAATTTAACTTCAAGTTATTATTATCTCACCATATTTTTATTAACGTTAAACAAAAATTAGTTTCCTTGTATGAATCCTCATAGTAATGGTTTTTAACTAATCAAAGAATAACAGTATCATCAGCTTAATATATTAACATTAAGGTTTAAATTTAAAATTCCATTGATGTAAATAATAAATAAAACCAAAAGTAAAGTTGTGTACCTTCAGGTACACAAAAACAATTAATAAAAAAAAGATTTTGTCTAATGATGATTAGTAGGTTTACATTACATTTGGTTATATTATATAAGTGTTTGATTCACATACGCGGCTGATTTATTAATAATTGTATTCATCCGTTGATTAATATTATATTATGTGAAAAACACATAGATATGACTGATATGAGTAATAATAGTTATTCTTCGGTCGAGTTAAAAAAAAAAACAACAACAAATAAACGAATAAATGAGACTATTTATATGAGTACAAAAGGTAAACGTAATACACACAAAAAAGTTTAAAAAAATACCGAAAACGTAACTTTACAGCAATATTTATAGTGATAATATAAGATACAAAAAATATATTATTCGTCGCAATACGATTCGAGAAAACATCAAAGGTCACACTTCGAAAATATTTTATAAAACGTTATTATACATTTATTTTATTTATTTATACGTTATTATTACCTATCTATTATGCTGTGTCGAGACGTTCGGAATTGTGTATAGTTTTGTCATTATTATAATTTTTAACGATGATATACACTATTATTATTATCGACAAATAGTGGTTGTAAATGAATAAGAAAAAAAATTCCGACTTAATCGCGGTCGTTTTGCATTCGTTATTTAACATTTTACATATTTTTTTCCCTCGTACGACGGCTAATGCGCAATAAACGACGGTTACTGCGCAGGTGACGACGGCGGTTCGACAAAAGCGAATTATTCGGGTCGTATAAAATATAACGCTCGTTCGAGTAGGTATCTACCTATAGTTATACGTGTCGTGCCTCTCATATACTTATTATTATACATCATTGTATTTACATAACACAAATTTTTGAAAGCGACGGACGACGATTTTATTCGTGTCTTGCTGCAAAAGACTTTATGGACCGAAAATTCGTCGAATCGAAAATCCCACACCTATCTATGTGTACCTACACACATACTACACCATTTTTTATAGAACGTACTGTGGTATTATATACGTATATAATTAATACGGTACACGGGTACTTTATTACATCGATTTGATTCCGTTTGTTTAAAAATAAACAACAATCAAGTGTTTCCGCACAGATGAAAAGCGAGCGAAACGTTTTAAAAATGACGATTGTTATACTACTGTCGTAGTAAATATATAGAGAGGTATATTATACTATAGATATATATATATATTATATTATATTGTAATCGAGAAAGTTATAAAGAAAAAGAGAAACAAATTTATATATTATTACATCTTGTTCACGATTTTTCTTTGTTGTCGTCGGTATAGACGGCGCATTAAATATAGATAACGAAAACATAATATTATGTAAATATTTTATGTTCCATAATAGCAATGGTTGGTGCATATCAATGCCCCTGCGACCGTTTCGTAAATTGCTCACCAAACGCTTTACAAAAAAAATTTGATTACCTTTTTTATGGATTTTTTTCCTATAGATTTTCACCAAAACCGATGACCTATTATAATAGTCTACTATTATACATATTCGAGTTTGTCTATCTTATTTTTTTTTTCGTTTTATTTATCTGACCCAAAGCTACAACGTTCTATTTTAATAGCTTATAGGTATCTACATTTATATGGTTTGTTTGCGAATTCATAATGTCTTTTTGACTTAACAATTTTGTAGATTTCACTACTTATATCGAATAATTTTCCATTTTGTATTCAAATATATTCAAAGAAGAATGTTATAGGGTGATTGGGTGAACTATAAAAAAAATGTTTAAAAAATATACCTTATTTGGACTGAAAAACAAAATTAGTATAATTAAACTCTATGACCTAATAGATTTATTACTATATCACCCATACATACTTAAGTTGCAACCGATCACTGTATTTTTTAAGTCCGTTGCCTGTGGATGTGTACCCTGAAAAATATATCTCAATTTCACCACAACGTTTATTACATAGATGACATTTATAGTCCGTAACAATACAATAGATAAACTCACTCTAGGCGTAGACATCTAATTTACGTAAATGCATAGTGCAATAGGTGCATGTGCAATTGCAGGTCTTAACAAATTTAGGGGCCTCATGTTTAATATATAATAATATCTTCTTACATAACTATTAACTGTGAACATTTTTTTCGTTGATACATTTTTTTTAAATATTAAAATTTATATTGGCTATTTTACGTATTAATATATCTTTTTTAATCAGCTGTATTGATCTTCAAAATCAATGTTATTCAATCGCTAATATACTTGTGACAACTTAAAATTTTATAAAAAACGGTATTGCACATATTATATTATTGAGCGAGGACAACATTAATTGCGTACCAAACCAGGTAACGTATTTTTTAAACAAATTGCGTCGCAATTTGTGTTACTTTTAATATAAAGTTAATTTTCATAAATTGTATTTAAAGTAATATAATTAAACAAAATTTACAAATTTAATTTAACTAATAATTTACAATTTAATATATATTTAAAATTAAATATATTATAATGATAATAGTATTATAATACTACGTAGTATTATATAGAAGTTATATACATATATATAAAATATATGATATCTAATTTAATATTTAAAAAAATGTAATCGTTAGTACATGAAATATCTAATATATTTATGATAATAATATATATTATGGTTTATATACTTGATATAATATATATATATATAATATATATCATAATACTATGTTTGTATTAGCTAATAATATATTTACAAAATCTTTAATTATTAATATTCTTTAGCCTATTGCTTTCCTTGGTATGTGAACTTTTTCTAGATTACTTATTTTTAATATTATAGTTAAAATAGTTTGAAGATTTTTTTAAAACTTCTAAAAATGTATATACCACGTACAGCCAAGTCATGATAACTCGGAGTTGAAGGGAGATAAAAATTCGCTTCAAGATATGTAACTTGAATTTATATTAATTTATGTATAATTTATATTTCTAGGAGAATAAAAAAAAATCGAGTTGTCAATTTTTACGAATTATTGTGACAACTGAATAATATTTGAGTAAGGGTAATAAAAAAAACCATTAAGTTTTGAATGAAAAGATTCACAATCATTGATGGTTCTTTGTGTGTTTGAATTTTTTTCTGACCATAAATTTAAAGGAAATATCGAATCTTCGTAGATATATATGTCCACTAAATAATCATACAACACACAATTTTATCTTAAATGGATGTTTCGCCTATGTACAATATTTACTTATCGACAGGCAAGTCTGTTTAGTCATAATATTTTTATTGAAAATTCACACTACTGAAAAATAGTTTATTTTAGTATTAAGAAATATTTAATTTGATATTGTTAACTTAATGTTTTGATACTAAATATTTTTTTTTAAGTAGTTCTATATTCATAGTTTAGAAGCCACTGGGAACCACTAAAAAAATATGTTTATTAATTTAACTATAGGGACATAATTCGTGTTTTTTTAAGATAAGATGAAATTCGTGTGCATATATGCACCAAGTTGGATTATACACTTGGTCGCAATTTTTTCAGATCGGACCCTTTGACGGTAATCGTAAAAGAAAAAAGAAACAATTTTGTTGAATAGTAATGAAAACTACATTAAAATCCCATCTATTCGATAATATTATATTATACGCTGCGCGATCGTTGTAGTGCTCACCTAGTTTTGGATGGTAATCTTGTGTTATATATTCGATGCGATAACCATATCGAAGACTACCACAACTTCTACTCCGTGATGTGTGTCCCGATATCGATGACCGAGGGTCACTGCAGCAGCCGATAGACAGACCCGTTTCGATGTACTGATATATTATTATGTTTAATAATATGCACTATGCAGGTGTTCTATATAAGAATATAATATTATTATATTACACGAATTAAAAACACGTTTTAAATATTAATACGATGTAACCATTTTGATGTAAATAATCAATAATACGGTCCAGGTTGCCGGTCAATAATCGGTTTTGTTGTCGCTTTTTGTAAACTCGCGTGGGTCGTCTTTGCCTTTTCTGTCCACAGTTTCATAAATCGCGGTTTCAATATTATATTACGCGATGCGCACGAGCAATGACGTCCTATGATGGACGAATAAACAATTAAATCCGATATCGTATCGATTATGGAAAAACGTCGACTGGATGTACGATGCATACGGACGTACATGAATGTGACAAAATATGTGGTGGCACAAACAGACCACATTTTCAGGGATGTTTTCAGGAGATTACTTTTTATAAATATAATACAACCCTGCAGTATAAGAGAAAGTGAAAGAAATATTTATTAAAATGTATATAAATATATTATATAACATGGTTTAAAAACCTATGTCATGTTGGCCGAATTTTAATTATACGCAAAAATATTTTTATTCATAGTTTAACCTTGAGTGAAAATAAAAATACTATTTATAAAGTCACTGTGTTCCTATAATATTTTGAAACTCACTTTGATGTATAATTTGTACTTTATAAAAAACAATAGCTCATGTCGTATTAATATATTATACTCTCAATATTCAGATGTGAATATTTAATTTCCACGACGAATGCGATCAGTTCAAAACGAGACAGACGAAGCTACTAATATGTGCTTCATTAAAACTTTCAAAATGCACGTCTGATATTTAAAAATTATTCAATTCTAAACAGTTATAAAATCATATTAAAAATATTATGAAATATAATGAAATATATGGAGAAGTTTTCACCACTCCTATACTGTAGATAGTATATGCGCGCATAGTTCGTATAGTATTGATTTATGGGGCTTAAGTATCATTGGGGTAGGGTCCAAAGCCCCCATATTTTTGACACTGATGAGTGATGTTATTCAACCGAAGCAACTTGCGTGCAGGACTTTCGGCTCTTCCAACACCAGGGGTCTACAAACCACATCCCACAAGCATTGTTTATCCGGCCCTCTGAAGAACGATGAATAATCTAAAAATATTTTTAATATCTCTAATCTTTATTATCACTCCTCTTTATATTATGTAAGATATTATGACCTGTGTCACTATTTAATATTAATTTTACAATTCGACATTATATGGGGGCTATATAAAAGCTTTTATTTATACATCATGATATGCAGCCTTTGAATAAAAAAGTTTGAAGACCCCTGTCCTAAACTGACCATTTATCGCGTCTTGGTATAGCCTTATAATTTATTGTACAATCATGATATTAAGGTAAGCCAAGATAATGAATATTTCATTATTATTTTTTTTTTACATCTATCGAGACGTCTCAGCTTGTTGTATATCTTCCGCATACGTATTAGTGTATTATCTACCTACTGTTATGAGTTTATGACCTACGCTTATTACGATGTAATATTTTAGATTACATTTGACACGAAATTCGTACACGTTTCGTAGTAATAGATTGTATCAATTTATAGGTACAATATTAAATAATTAAATCGTCGGTACACAAAAAATATAACATCGATGGTGTTAGCTTTTACGGGCGTAGGACTAACTCGACAGCCTTAAGTATCGAGTTGTACATAGGGAATGATTTTTATACACAATTCCTAAATTGATCCGGTTTCCGGCAATCGATGACGCGTATGTACCTGTAATATAATATGTATATATTATTATCTCCTAAGGCTTCAAAAACGATGGTAATCAGTCTACTTTTAGATTAGATACATGTTATAAGTAAAACAAAAAAGTCATTATTTACAAATTTTTACTTAATTTTATAATTAGGTACTATGAAAAATAAATATATTGCTTTCGTTATTCGGCAAACACTTACGTGTAAGCTTGTTGGGAGGGGAGACAGGATTAGAAATTATTTTTCGCACTTCGGTTTATTTTGAGAAATTGATCACAAAGTGATTAATTTTAAGGTTTTCCTCGCGTATATTGCATATTAAAGCCGGTGATGATGAAGGAGTGGCTTTAATGCGCTTCGCCTGATTCCGGGGATTATCATTTCTTCTTTTTAATACAAGAATAATATATGCTATATTAAATAAATGTTGAACACTATACGCGTCATCGAGCATATTATGTAATATAGGCCTAATAGGTATGTACTTATGTGTACAAATATTAAACCGCCCGTGTATTAATGTATTATAATGAGTCTTATTTGCCCGCGCGGCGTGTGGCAGACGAAACGACAAACGACAACGACAACAACGCGTATAATATAATATTATTATTATTATTATTTTACGCGTAAGCACCTACCTATACGTTGTGTTCGGGTAACAGGTACGGTGCGTAAGGAATCCAATTCGTGTGCGTACACACACACGCACCCGTGACACAAATATATATACGTATTATACATATATTACAAAAAAAAAAAAAAATAGATAGGTAATAATAATGAATAATAAATAAATAAAAAAAATATATGTTTGCGCGTGTGTGTGTGTGCGCGCGCGAGTGTATGTGTGTGCAAGTGCGTGTAAAGTGAAGGTCTCTTAGATTTCGGCCGACCGTGAACCTCTAACGCAGCCGCCTCTCGGTTTGTCCTTATGGCTGAGCTGTGCGTGCGCAATCGTGTGCGTAGCGCGCCGGTTTTCATTGTCAAGTTCGCCGGGGGAAAAACGAGTATGAAAAAAACAAAAAAACGCAAAGCCCGCTCGCGAGCGAATCGGTGTGCCGTGCGGTGTAAATAAACTTACGATAATAATATAACGTTTTGTACAGATGCTCGACGACACGGCAAAAAAAACACCATCGACATTTTTTATAGTTGTCGGCGCGGTCGCAGCAACCGCCAGACTCGCCCATTCGCTACACAGCGAATACATTATAATATTATGGTATGATATTACACGAAGCTTATACTTACATCAATCGTCGGTACGTCCTAGAATATGAGCAGTTGCGATGTTGAAGGATTTACTGTTTTCTAGGCAAAAGTTACTTTGATTCGAGCCCGGAGGTACAGATAGGGTTAACATTGGGATGATATTATTATATTATGTAACAGGTTGACTTAAAAGATAACCACTTGCATATACATGTAAAATCGCAAAATCAATAGAAAAAAAAAACTAGATAAATTACAGTATTACACAGACCCCAGTGGCGCAACTTCTAAGGTTTACTTGACTCGCGGTAATGTCACACAGATATAAAAAAAAAACACATCTGAAAGTCTGGTGATAATTAGATATAAAATATATGCTGTGGATTGACATCAACATTATAATATTATTGACATTGATTATTGTGGAATTAGAAACATCATTATAATATCACAATCCTTACAAGTTCGACAATAAATATACGCTCTTTTAATGATACGTATTATAGTGAGTAATGTAAATATTGTAAATTGTAAATAATGGCTGAAATAAAAATTACCGTTGTATTCAATTTTTTTTTTTTTTTAGTATTATTTTATTTACATAATAATTTACTTACGATTTCCCTTTCTCCGCTGCACCTTATAAGACGATTGATTTATCGCTAACTTTTTATAATTTCACGTAGACGTATAATCGCATAAATTGTACAATATTATATTTTGTTGTTACAAATTTTAACTTTTTCAAATTTCTGAAAGCTTAAAATATTATTCAAAAATCGTAATTTTAGATTTAAAAATAACAATAAATACTTATAATATCCCTAACATACTTATACAGAACCCAATAAAAAAAGAGGCTCCTTGGGAAAGACTAGACGATTTCGAGTACACGTGAAACATTTGTATAGTATTTATTATACCGTTATATTTCTTGTCATTAGAAAATGGATAAAAAAAAGTACTCCTATAACGAATCACTTTTAATACGATCGCACACGTACACGATTTTAATATACTCATTTTTCTCAACAATCCTCATAATATTCGCGGTCATAATGTCATATTGTATTATGTTTAACAATATATACACTATATACAGGGTGATTCACCAATCATAAAATTTTCCATTTTTCTTTTAACTTAATATTGGAACAAATACTGATTTTTAAATTTTTAACTATATTCATAAACATACTTTCTGTTTATTTAATTTAAAATTGTTCTATAACAATACAAACTTTTTTTTTTTTTAATGCAAACCACCCATAATAATATAACCCATTATTATAGGTACTCTAAGATTGTAAACATAGAATTTTTTTTTAAAAATGTTGATGTAGATAGGTACTACCTAAATCAAAATTCAAATGTATTGTTTCTGAGTTGTTAAATGTAAGTACAAGAAATAACATTTCATAGTAAATTTAAACAATCTAGGGACTTTATAAAATGATGATATCTATAATAGTTTGAAAATTAAAGTAATTACTACATTTAAATATGCGTATTAAATTTAAAAAAATTGAACTCTTTTTAACCGTGTGCTTTATCCAGGTATAACATTTTACTATGAAAAAAAAAATTTTTATTCGAAATTAGGGTATATTTTCATTTGACGCTCGTCGCTCCTATTACTTCGTTACACAAAATCTTAACTGGAAATATGATCTATTATAAATATCTAAGAATTCCAAAAATAAAAATTTGAATGAAAATCTATAATAGAAAAAAAATATAGGATTGAGCTGTTTGGCGAATCACTCCATGTAATGTTATACTTTACGATGACAGATATTGACCTCCAAGACTTGATGGTTATAACAAAATAGGACACAGAAGTTAAAATCAAATACCTGAACAAAATCACGTAAAATATTCGTAATACGCGTACGAGCTATGGACTATGCGTGTAATTGTATACTTAGGCTACTTATATTAAATAAATTGTAGGGAAAAAGTGTAGGCAACTACTGCAAGTACTGTATGATTATGGTTTTTGTTTGCTCAATGTATTCTTATCAACTTGTAATAATAATAATAAAATATACACTTTACACGTAATATATATTATTGTATTATACTTATATATTATTTTGCTCTTCGTGAGAATGAATTTAATATGTCTCTTTAGGTTGATAACAATTATATAGCGTAATATTACAATGACGACCTTTATTTCTGGAGCTTAAATCTATACTTACACGATATTGTTGTGTCAATATGTATATTGTTGCTTCAATATAATTTCCGCCATAACTCAAAAAACATAGGTTAATCGAATTTTTTATTTCAAAACTTTTTATTAATGGAATACTAATTGTTACATTATGCAATAAATCTAAATTTAATATGATTTATAACATTATATTACGGTACTAATGAAGTTATAAAAAAAAAATTATTATTTAAAGTTGCTGTACAGACGTATAGGGATTATATGTTGTGGATATAATTCATTTATTAACTATCAACAAAAAAAACTATTTGTAAAAAATAAAAACATAAAAATAATAATTAAAAATGTACCTAACTATCTTCCAATAACCATTTTACTAGCTGAAGTTATGTCGGAGAAAATATTTAAAAAAAATAATACTTGATAGGGAAATGAGCAACAGCAAAAACTAAAAACGGTAAATCCTTCAATATAGTACAAAATTATAGTAAGTTATTGGCCACGGAAAACATTAAATTGCATCTTTGTGAACACTCTGTACATGTATATAGGTATATGGTACTGTATATACACATAATATTAATATATTATACGAAATAATATGTAGGTTATTATTACCTACGCGGCGATATATACATCATTGTAGTTATGCAACCCAAGAAAAAACGAATGTTAAGAAAACGTATTGTACGCACATTACACGCGCCGTATATACAATATACATATATGGATACAACGTAATGCATGTATAATACGATATTAAGTGTAATTAATTCATCGAGCATAATTACCGAATATCTTTTAAAAGTTCAAAGAAGTCAAACTCGCTCATCGCGTAGTTTTATCAATGAGATTTCGACACGTCGTAATTATTATTCCGCGCACCTATTCCTATAACTATATCATATACAGGATGATTCGCCAAGCATGATCACCCCATTGTTATTCTTCAATAATGAAGTTATACAAAATCTGATTTTTTTTTGAATTTTTTTAACACAGGAATGAGTACCGAGGCCATATTTTCAAATGTTCGAGTTTTTTATAGGTACTACTTAAAGTACTGTAGAGAAAAAACTTCTGTTTTCCAAATAACAATCTCTGTTTAATACTTAGGTACTTAGTAAGTTATTTAGTGGATATGTTCTTTAAGTATTTTGATGTATCGAAATCAAAATTCAAACAAGTGGTTTTTAAATTATTTGGCATTAAGGATTATAGTAATGAAATTGAAAAATATATGAACTGTGTTATTTTGAAAGTGTACATTAATATAGGTATATATTAATATATTATCATTATTCATAATCTATAAAAATGGAATAAGTACAACAAATATTATATGCAATATTACGTATATTCTATATTTTTGTAATAAGGACTATTATCCTTCATATAAACATTTAAATTAGGTAATTAAACATTTTCAAAAAAAATTATACACTAAATTATTTACATTAAAATAGGGTTCTCATTTGAAAAATAAAAGCTTATATCGTCACAGAATATTTTTTAAGTATTACAAAAAATCTCAAGAACGTGAATAAATATATAAATATTTAATAATAATCCTAAGGTTTATATGTAAAATTCCAAAAATACGAATTTAAATAAATTCATTGTTAAAGAAAAAAATGGAAGTGGGTACACTTAGTGAATCAACCTGTATATAATATGTATTTATAGTTATACGTTTTACGCATGCAGCGTATATTATATTATATATGTATAATATGCGTGTGTCAGTACTTACCAACGTTACAGATAGCCCGTGTTTGACCCCCGACCCTAGTTGTGTAAAAATGATACCTGTGTACATGTTACGATGGTTTTTTTTTTGTTTAACTTCTCGTCAGATAAACGTATACTACACACGAATTATTATTTTAAGTACAATAATAATATAATATACCTAATATACGCACCACGACGAGTCGCTGCGTGCAGGCGGTACCTATGATATCCATTATATTCAATTAGACGTTTGTGTTCTATATAACATTATCCTTCTTCTACTGTGTATAATAATAATTGAATAACGCTCGTGCAACAGGCCTTGACTCCGTGTGTCTATATAATACTATTATATACCTATTACCTACGTGGATGTACATTAATGTACCGGTTGTAATGCTGTATGTATGCATTATACACAATACAAGTAGTACCTAAATAGTATATTATAAATTATACACACGCCACGGACGTGGTCCTATTCGTAAGCGCGAGCATAATATTAAGTAAGTGATACAAGCGCATTATTTTGTATTTATCGCGTTTTCGAAATCTTTACTTTTTACAACACGTTGTTATGAATGCTGAGCGACGGGAGACCGCGTCACACGAAATGCGGTCAATCGCGCCCCCTGATGAATACTACAACCAACGAGGCAAGTTACCTCAGGTAACCAGACGACGTGAATCTAGAAATGTAAAATGAAAACGGAAGGGGGGTCGTTAAATAAATAAATTTTATTAATGTGTTATTTAGAAAGACGACATTTTGGATACTATTAGATACGACAAATTTTAAATTTGACAATTAACAATAATAATAATTCCTTTATTTACAAAAATAAATTCTAATTACATAAAATAAAATATAATGACAGTATATATACATTCAACATAACATATAACATTATTCCAAATAAGGGTGAATTTAAGCTCGCCCTAGACGTGAATCCACGTCTAGAAGTTAATGAGCTACCAACGTTATCATTAACTTTAAATCATATAAAAAATCTATTTGTCTTAACGTCGAAGTGTCCAAACATTTCGTTTAAATGTTCCTATTATATTTATACGAAAATATTATATGATATTTATTATATTATAATATTTAATTTTAAAAAATATAAAACTTACTATAGTAGAATATCTAACGTTATGAAACAATAATCAGAATTTTACTAGTCTTTAAATTCTTATTTGTCGAGGAAAAACAATGATTACCGTTTATGCAATAAAATATTGTTTGATTATCAACAATCATATCATAATATATTTTAGAATAGAACTTGAACTTTAATCTTTTTAAAATATACCGAATATGTGTACAATTATATGCACTTGAAAAATCACGACCATGAGCTTAAAAATCAAATAAATAATCAATACATTTATGTTATACATAATATTATTATTATATAACAGTGTTATCGAAGTGTTATTACTATTAAAAACTATTTTTCATAGAATATGTAAAATAAAAACGTACATTTGGTAATTATTATATTATGTCAAAGTCGGCTATTTAAAGAAGCATAAACTTAAACAATTTCTAGTTATGGAGTGAAGAATCCATATGCTAGAAATAAGAAAACATAATTTAGGTTGCATTAAACTCTGATTTCGGAACAAACTAAAAATTATACTGGAAAAATGTATTTTAAAATACCTAACAATTTATAATATAGTGTATCGACTTCTTGGGAATTTAGAAAACCTGTATATGTATATTACTTTTAAAATTAAAAAATAATTTCTAAAATACGATGATATTGTTCGTTCCTTCATTAGTAATGTCACCAAACCTAGTAATAAATCTAATAAAAATAAATATTTGAATTTTACAACACAATTAAAAAAAAAATTTATTTTTTGTATAATTTAAGTTTAAGAACATCATGATTTACATTTTTGTCTACTATTAGCGGCAGTATTCGTTTTCAAAAATCTTTGTTTTTCGAATGAGAACAAACGCCCTTCTTTTTACATTGTAAATTATTAAAGGTTAATTTTATTTGAAAATGTTGATGTAACTATCTAATTCAAAACTCGAATGATTCTTTTTACGGTTAATTAAGTGTTTATATTAAGATGAATAGTCCTTAAAAAAAGTTTTACGAAGATAAAAAATAAATGTAATATTGAATTTAGTATTAATATTATACTATTAGACTATATTACAAATAACACATTTTGATAGACTAAGTTTCAAATAACCATGGCCACGCCACTGCAGGGATCTTCCAAATCGAAGGATTTTTAATAAAATATACTCATTCGAATTTTAATACGTCAACATTTTTAGAAAAATTATCCATTAAAAAATGTATAGTTAAAAAGGAGGATTGTGGTACTCATTTGAAAATAGAACCTTTTTTTATCTTCTGAAATAATACAATAAATCTAAAATATTAGAAATTATTGTCTTTAAGTATATTTAAAAATTGTAAAAATTATATTTCTACGTAAATTCATTATTGAAAGAAAAAGAAGGTTGAGCATGCTCGACGAATAACCCTGTTTACTACAGATAGTGCTTTTTGTCGTCGTTTGTTATAACTAGTCTGTTGACATTAATTTCATTCCAAGCTTCACTTGTTATATTATTCAGTAACACAACGACGTGGTGTGTGATGTGTGCGTGTATTAGTGACACTTTTCCCGCCACTGCTGTCACTCCTACACCGAACGATACTATTCATACTATTCTGTCCTGTCGTAGTCCGTGTAGAGTCACTAGAAAAATATCAAACCAAACGCATTCATGGTGAGCGAACAGGCACACGTATACGTCGTCGACCCTAACCCCATACCACCACCGCCCACATCACCGATCATCTAGGATGTCCTGTGCAGCCGGAGTATGTCTGACACGCGTGTCAGATACGCATTGCACACATACATATATTATATAAATATGTGACTATTATACGATTTCGTTGCAGCCACACGACATATTTAATATTTATAATATATCTACGTGCAGAACTAACACAGTACGATAAATTCTATATACTTCTATTTGTATGATGTGATGGTAAACGATCTGTTTGGCCAAATGAGATAACAACTCATACCCGTTTCCAACGTTACCCTTTCTATACGTGTATCAATATACTTAAACTCTATAATATTATTATAGTATGTGAAAAAGTGTATAATAATGAAAAATTGCATAATATATTATGATTTTCACCACTATAATTTAATATAATAGCATTTTTAGTATATTCAAATGTTTTGTATTATTCCATGTATACACAATACATCATAGCCAGTGTGAATAATTTATTCTAACGGTAAAACGTTTCAATTCCCACAAAAATAAAATTGTTTTTGAAGAAAAACCTGACTTATCATTAAATTTTCGTAGTATTGTACAAAATTATGTTGCGATTGCTTGTACAATTTTACGAAACACAGTTCATGATACAACAGTACAACACCGTATAAAGTAAAAACTTAAAAATGCACACTTCTTGCGTTTCTGGCGTGTTTCAATTCAAAAACCTCGAAACTTTTTCAATAATTATTAGCTTTTAACGTAACAAACAAATACAATAATAAACAAACAAAGTTATAGATATAATGTTTTCGATATTGTCGTTTTACTCCAAGTCGTATGAGATAATATTATATTTTGAACGATCTGTGTACCGCGTACCCGCTGTTCCCGCTCCAGTACGAAACTTGATGTACGAATAAAATCAACAACCAAACCTAAACGTATGAAATACAATTATTTTCGTTGGAAATATTAAGCGTACGCCTATCGTAAAAGCGGGGACGTAGGTACGATATTATTGTACGTATGGCTGTTGTAGCCCACAGATATAATATTATAGTCGCCTCGCGTATTTTCGTTATTGTTTTCGGCGGTCGCGCGTGTGTTCGGAACACGCGAAACCTCGACAATCGGCCGCAGGACCGTTTCGAGAGTGTAAACCGACAGTATTTCCGACAAACAATATTAATCGCACCGTCGAAGGGGTTAGAGCAGACGCCCGTCGCCGCGGTAGTTGCCATGTTGGTGTCGCGGTCGGCGGCGGCAGAGCGGTGGCACGCCGTTTACGCGCGGTGGATCGCACGCCCGTCGACTTTTTGACAACCATACAACAAACACGTCCAAAATCCATTATATTATTATCATCGTCGTCGTCGTCGTCGTCGCCGCCGTACTCGTCATATCATTATCGTCACCGTTGTCCAGGGGCACATATGGCGCGCGCGCCCGCGCGTTAACCAAACGCTGCAGCATTATAATAATATAATAACATATATGGTATTCCAGAAGGACGGCGGCGGAAACCTGTCGGAGTTCGTGTGTTGATGTAATATTTTACATTTTTAACGTAATATAATAATAATAATAATATCATAATATAGTGTACAATTTGTGTGTGCTGTATACTCATTTTACGCGCAAATGCGTAATATATTGTATGCGTTAGTCTCATATTATTATATTGTGTTCCGATATCACATCGCGACACCGCATCTGTGCACATATAATGCGTGGGTATACGTCGTCAACTTTGAACTCGTGTCTGGCGTCTCGTCGTCTTACATTGTATTACCGAACGATAATTGTTTGCTATTCGTATATAATATGATATATTATGTGGTAGCTGTATAATATTATATAATATAGGTGTATAGGCGTGTGTGCGCCGTGTCAAACGGCAATAATTTATCGTGAGAATAGCGCCGAATAAAAACAAATGAGTATAATAAAATGGTTATATTCTTAAATATAATATTATTATAATTTACGAGATAATGTACGGCTCTATGTTATAGAATAACCTAATGTAAGACGGGTTCGACGAACAACAATATTGAACCGTATAATTGCATATCGTATTGTGCATAATTGTACGTTTTATGCACTACAGACTTGTCAAGTACTTGAGTAAATTTATTCAAATATCTTTTAAGTACTCAAAATCATAATTTTTTATTTTATTTTATTCTAGTTACAAGAAATGTACCTAATACAATACAATTTTAGATGATATCACTAGAAAAAAGTATTTTAAATACATTCTAAATCAAATACTTTCTCTTTATATTCAAATTATTTTCAATTTTATTGTCTCAAACTAATATAAACATAGAGAATATATGAATTTATTAAAGTCGTATATAATGATTTATTTAGATGACTTTTATCCAGCCAGCGATTCAAATATCTTTATAATAAGCAAACATAATATGAGTAATGTGTAGAATGCCAAATATTCTGTTAAATTAAATTATGCCATGAAAAATAAATTCTGTTTAATTATTTATAAGGCAGTTTTGTTTTGTAAAACATTTGTGAAAATTTATAAATATTTATTTTTTTATTTTTACCATTTACATTTTTGAGTATTCTTTTATATTATTATTATTATTATTATTATTTGTAATTAAAATAAGTATCTGTATGTATATTTAAATACTTTTAAAACGTTATCTATTGTAATACTATTATGACACAATAAATAATCATTTTTTAACATTCATATTTTTTAAAATATTCAAACAATATTGAATGAAAATAGAGGTTGTTATAATACTCTCTATAATACTATATAAATATTATATTATAAAATCTAAAGCGATAATAATAATATCATAACGATGTTATCGCTTGACTTAATAAACGAATGCGTTCTATTTATTATTATATTATGTTTTTATCGGCATTTTAAAATATACACTAAGTACTAAGTACCTGTTAGCATACTTATTTATAATATTATTTTTACAACAATTTTTTAACAATTTTGTTTAATATTTATTATTTTACACACTAAAAAACATATATTTAAATTATAATGCTATATGACAATCCAGTTTTATGCCGTGGCCAACTCTAAAAAAATATTAAATATTAAAAATAAGGATATAATATTATATTTCATCGATATTATTCTTGACCTACTCGTTAGTATAGGTAGATACTCGAGTGGCGAGTATAATATATGGTACATCTGTCGCATAACTCTACAATGACGAGTTGAACGAGTCAATTCATTTCAAGCTTGTACGTAATAAAATAAAAAAAAATAAAAACTTGAAAACGAAATGATAATACCAGAAAGCTAACACCATTAATATCATTAAAATTGATTTGTAATTTTGCAAAACATCAATAACTGCGTAGCATCTAATGCTGTCCACGAGTGTGTTTGCTCCATGCAGCCGATTTAGCAATTATGTTTTGAAATATTTTATTTTAGATTAACTTTAGAATACTAGAATGGTTTGAAACCGTTTGATAATAACAATAATTACCAAACGTTAAATTATTAATGAAATTATGCTTAATCCGCATATAAAATAAGACTTTCCCTAACATGTATCAATTACTTTAAACCACTTTCGTATTTTTAGTTAATTTTTGAATACATAAGCACACCATAAATCAAAAATTGATTAAGAGCGAGTTGTTATAACAATACTTCTGATTTATATTTTTCAAGTATTCAATGAGACATTAGAAACAACTTAAAATGTGTTAATTTTCGATAAATTTAATATATAATAAGATGGAAAATTATTTGGAATTTAATACGTGTTGGAACCTGCATGATGTGTTTGTTTTTACATTTTTTTATTATTTAACACTATATTGTACTATAATGTATTAATGTGTACGAGTAATATTAGGAAATATATATAAAAAAGTAAATACCTTTATAAAAATAAATATTATAATTATTCAATTTCACATACCTATAATTAAAACATTTTTTTAAAGCAGTCCGGCCAAGGGTATATTGAATGCACAAGTATTAGTCGGAACTTTATCACCCGCTAAAATTTAAGTCAAGTCGTGCCTATGATGTGTGTATCTAACACACGCTTGATACACAACAGTTTGTCGACTTGTCGTATACACCCGCTGAATACGTAATACGCTCGAACGGCAACCTTTCATAGATCATATAGTACGATACCTATTGGTTTAATTTAGTTTACTGTATAACCAGTTGTTTTTGAGAAAACTTTAGACGAGAATAAAATTATGCATAAAACGTTTCCCCACTTTCCAACTGTCAACTGCGACATTCTCCGTCCGTGACTTAATATTAAATTATAATTTTTCCGTTTCCCGGTTCAACCGAATACTGCATGTAATAATTATCAGGTATATGGATCACAATGACAACGCAATAAGAATTATTCATTTATACACTCGAGAGCACAAGAGGTGAGGAATGAGATATATTGGGTACTTATAATTTATATAATTAAATTGATTTTTGAATTAACGGCTAATTTGGACGTTTAATAAAATAATAAAAATTGATTTAGACATTGTTCGAGTCACACATCAAATAGCGCACAATCCAACTTGTTGTGTTTCACTTCAATAAATAATGCGGTCCATACAAACTGTACACGAAATTAATCATCCCACGCAAAATATTTCTGAGCCATCATCTGTGGATTTTGCTTTATTAGATCAATTTAATTATCGAACGAACTTATTATAAAGATAACCTAACGAAAACCTTATTTGTATTTATTTCGATGTATTAAATTTAAAATTTTTATTTTATAAAATTATCTCGACACAAATAATAATACGGCCGTGTGTTCTATGAAAATCGACGAAAAAAATTCGCGTTCATCAGAATAGAGAAGATACGCAGATTTTTTTTTTATCAGATGGTATCATTGGTCAAACGCGTCTTTATAAAACGAGCTTTCGACTATCGAAATACGAACAGATATCGGGAGCAAATCGATCGGAGAATACGCACACGGCGATTACCGCCCAAAATATATTATGTAATGCGACATTACCGATATAATATATTATTATTATTATTATTAATTTATTGTATTGAATTCGAACAGCATTTTCCGGTGTTTAAACGTAACGTATTTTGTCACGATATCATAATATCTAATAATAATATACCCGTATAGGACATACATATAGGTATAGGCACTTGCCTACTTATACTACACATTCGTTTGTATGCCATGAATATCATTACGGGCGCATAGACGAAACCGCGAGCCGAACCGACCTAAGTTCACGACATTTCCGAAATATGAACACACACACACACACACACACACATGTGACGGCGCGGAAAGGGGTGGTTGTCGGAGGGGTATCCGCGCACGAGAGACAATGTGTGTGTGTGTGTGTGTGTGTGTTTCAGCGGTACATAAAGAAACCGCAATCTTATTTAGAAAACAATGGCCGAAAAAAAAAACCGGCCTCCACCGATGAAACAAGGTTAACCTCGTTTCGTAATATATGATTTCGTGCCTGGTAACGCGACGATAACATACGCACGCGCGTATATAATATACTGCTGTACACATACGCACGACGTTACAACGCAGGACGCATAGAGTCGGTTATCCTTGGAAATATATTTTAATATATCGGACCCATTGTGATTTGTTTGGTTATCGCCGCGCCGCCGGCGTGAGATTGATATTTATTATTATTATTCTCGCTCTTTCTCCGGTCGTTCTTTCTTTCGCGCGCGCGTGTCTTTTACATTTCGGTTTTCTATCGTCTTTCGAAACAACGAACAGCCCGAGACCGACCGGCCGTTTTTTTTTTTTTTTCGTTTTCTCGCCAATAATAATGACAAAGTAATACCGTTACGTTCAATATTGTGACGGCGACACGGTCACCGTAGGTAATAATATAGTAATATAATGTACAGGTTGTAGCACCCATACCTGTATACCGCGTGTCGTGAATAATATCACAGTATAATAATATTTATGTGATTCGGTGTCCTGCTAATATAATAGATATCAAAAAACACGACCCACGACGATATTAATTATTATTATTGGATGATGAATTTAAATACAAATCGGTTTTTTTTTCCGACTGCTCGTCGCTCTCTTAGGTTCGTTGCACACGTCAGAACATTTAAAACGATAGACGTCCGCCTTACCGTTATGTCATATTATGTTATAATCGTGTACAATAAACTAAACAAAGGTAATCTCGGTATTATCCTATGATAATTAAAAATAATTGGTGATAGGCCATAGACGATATCGAAAAATTGATTGACACGTTTAATTGATGACCGAGAGGGTTATCTCTTGCGCTATATGTATATAAGTATTTTTATAGTACATTACAACGACGATTTTTTTAATCTATACGTCCTGCAGTAATTTGTAATCGCTAACGACGGCGGCGCTGAAGAAAATAAAAGACGTAACAGCCTACAGTACTATAATATTATTATGTATAAAGTCATTGTGTTATAAGTTATTATTGCATCGAAAAAACCGTTTTCCGGATTACAAAAAAAATACAATAACGTAAGTTAAAAAAAAAAAACTATGTGTCAATAGCGAGGACAAACATACATCAAACACGCTTGTACCTTACACGTTATAATTCACTGCCGGTTATGTGTGCCTATAACCAACACTGCAATGAGTTTTATACTGCACCCGTCTACACGTGACGTTAGATATTTTATTGATATAAGTAATAAATTATTGTTTTTTCGACTAATATGGTATACTTACACCGCAAACGATCACCATGAGACGAATAAGACGTTTAGTTTATTTATTTAAAAAACAACGATCTGCATAACGTTAAAAATAAAAATAAAAATTGATTATTATTATGATAATATAAAGTTAAATAACTTTGTTCATTTTTGATTTTTTTTAATTAAAATTTTAACAAATGTAATGTTTTTAAATATGAATTACATCAAATCGTTATTGAAACATTTTCGCACGGGTAAATATACCGCAAATAGGCTGTATCCAAAATGAATTAATTTTTTTGACGCAAATGAATAATTCTTCATAAAATGTAACCGTGGGTAGGTAAATCTATTTAACAAGCCTTCATAATTGATGCAACAATATTATAACTGACCTATCTACATTATAACAGTTGTGTTGCCGCAGCGGCGTGTGCATGCGAAGATTTATAATATGATAAATGTTGCCGAACACGCCTCTCTCATCGCAATCGCCGATCTGCACACAGAATATATCTATATACGTGTAACGAAAAGTGGCTAATTATGTGAATATAAAAAAATTACGTTTCAAAACTACGCCGTTTGGTTTTCGACCACCTACGCGTTCTTAAACGTATATTATAACCGTATCAATTATGTTTCGGGTACTATTCAAAAACCGAGTATTTTTTTCCTCGTTTTTAGTTTGTTTTATAGGTAGGTACTTATGCTATAATCACACCGTATTCAGAAAATATATTATTGTGTCATAATGAAATATTATGCGTAGTACATCATAATATTATATATACTCGTATTGTACTCGCCTTGCAAATTGGTAGTTATCCACTTAAACAGTACATTAAAATCATACTCCACCGGATTTCTTTCGCAATTCTATAGTGTACTGATGAGTGATGAACGATGGTGATCCATTACACAGATAACAGAACCGTTTGAATCAAAAATTTACACTAAAATCACGACAACGTTATAAATACGAGGTATACGGTAAGTCTAATAATGCTCTTAGAATCGATTTTGTTATGTTAAATATACTTTTGTCGCTTCAAAACTTAGTCAAAAAAATTATTACAATAACTTTTTTCGGCCAATAACGATCATACATTATGTTAATGATTACCTACAACTCTGTACGACCTACTGAAAATTAAAATCACTCCCTAGACTTCTCCGCCCCTTATTTAGGATACAAAAATACAACCTCTTACTTAAAACTAACCTCTTTTAAAGGTTTTCGGAGCCACCTATTTATTAAGGGGCAAAAGTTCAAATAATTTGTAATTACATAGCGTAAAATTCTAGTGCAATCAATAAGCCTTACAAAAAAAGATTAATATAATTTCAATGACAAATAATTATTACTAGTAATAAAAACAATCTCGGCTCGCAGAATTGTCACTTTCTAATAATATACTTAATATCATATGAAAAATAAAAATATTATTCAGGTCGAATTCAACTGCGGTTTTTTAAACAATGGTAAACATATATATTTTGTGAAACTCAAAAATGTGTAATATGGAGAAGTTTATTACAACTTTTAAAAACAAAATTTTTAAATTCGGAGTTTAATTTCATCTGCATAAAACAGAAAGTAAGTATTTAGCTTTCAAACAAAATACAATTTAATAGATTCAGACTATATTACGAGAGTTTTTGCTTTGAGTCAAGTGTTTGTACAAAAACGTGTAGGTACCCATGCCCTTAATATTACTTATATTTATATATCCATTCATATTATTAATGTATTATATTACAAGTAAAAATTAACTTATACATTTCAAACATATAAATTATATAGATAATGTTTGGTAGAAATAACGTGTGGTGTCAATTAATATAATTTGTATTGCATGATTATAATATGAGTATACAAAATCTTTATACCTTGCCGAAATTCTAAAACAATTGTATTTTTAATGTAGATGAACAAAAAATATAAGAAGTAAAAATTATAAAATATAAGATTCATCGAAATTAATGTTTTAAACATAACTTAAGTTAAGTAAAAGTAAAAAATCGTAATAACGCATCTCTAAATGGACGTGTGAACTAAAAAACCATACACAACCTACTACGTTTAGAAACGTGATGTTTGTGTAAAATAAAAATCCTCCTTACATAATACTATATATTGATTGTGTTATAACTTATAACTACTTATAAATTACCTACCTACGTATGTAATAGTATACGTTTAAGCCCGCTTACTATCATATTTTTAATAGGTAATTTTTTTTTATTGTTGTTCGTCAACGGTTTGTCCTTCAGGTATAGTGGTAGTATTCCATGGTGAGTATTGTGTTTGTAAGTACATCGATGCATAAAATGTTATTGCAATCGTTATTCCCGCGACGACGAAGTACCTAATTATAATATTATAGCGTTCGCAGGAAAATAAAAATAATTTGTACACATTTACAGTTTGATGCGTTGACTTCGTTATTATTATTTAGCGAATAAAAATGTGATAAAATCATAATTACGCACGGTTTAAATTGATATATAAAATACGGTGTATCTGACCGATAGATATTGGCGAGCGATAAACAATTACATAATTTTTTTAATTCTAATTTCATTATAATAATTATTATTTTATAATGCGCGTTGCAAAATACAAGTAGGTAACAACAACGTTGCGCGCTAATAACACGACCAGTATTACATTTATGTAGACCGTACTATTTTATAATACATCATTATCGAGATCTTTCTATGCACAAAACTACTTGACCGTCTTGACCCATAATAAAATAATAAATGAAATTTATGAAATTTATTCAGTTCACGTGATTTACTTCGATTATTAACTTTGATATTATGATGCACTGCGCAAATCCGTAAGTGGTGTGATTTTTAATTCTAATAATTTCGACGTTATTTTAAAGAGTACCTATATAATATAATATAGAACAGAGTCCTAATTGAGTGACTATAAATCAAAACGATTTTATTAGATTTCAAAGGCCACAGTTGGTCGTCTCTACGATAGTTAATATTTGATAATTTTTATTAAATTAATGAAATCAAAAAAATACAAATTACAAATATTTATATCATATTTCTACGCGATATATTTACCTACCTAAGAGTATTGCTTATGCTGAACATAGAGAGTTAACTAAAATAGACTATCTTATCCTTACAACTCGGGGTAATTGGTTTATTAAAACCATTATTAAAAACATATTTAGCGTAACGTATAGGAATAAATTAAAACGTATGATGATAATTAATAGGTAACATTAATTTATACCTATATACATATAGGTATACAGATAGAGAGGTTAATGTTTAAAAAAAAATTATATTATATTATACACAAATTTATTTTATATTCAGTAATGACTAGCTTTTTACAATATTTATTACATAATATTTTGGTTTTATGGATTATATATATTTTTAAACCTAGATTTACGGATTTGCAATATTTTAGACCATATTATCCGCAAACGTTTAACCGTAGAGTTATCTGCACTATTAGTTTTCTATATTATGTATAACACACATAATTCCATAAGGTATCAATTTTATTAAAACCTATTCAATATATTATAAAACCTTAAAAATTAAAATCATTATAGTTTTTTTGAAGTATATTCTTACAATACGTGCTTGTTAATACAGCATAATATCCTAATTGTATTTAGTTAAAGTTAAAATCGAAACATGTTATCTTCATTAATAGTAAAATCATTAAAGGCAGTTTTATTCACGATGAATGATATTCATTTAATTTCAGTTTTTGTAAACGTTCAGACTTAATTTTTGTTTACGACATGAATGGTAAAAATTCCGAATAGTCACAACCGTCGTTGTTAAAAGATTATAAATTTATAACGAAATCGAAGAACAATAATTTATCACGTTTTACGATATCGTGGGACTGAATGTGTGTACGCGTCTAATGTGGTTGAAACGACTAAAATAGTAAAAACTGTGAGATTAATTTGTGCATCAGAAACACACTATCCGACTAGAATCTGCGGATCGAATTTATCAAGAATTCCAACACGCGCGTACGGGAAAGACAGCCGTGGGGAACGCATTTCGCGGTGGATAATGGGCACACGGAATTCGGTTCACTCGATAGAAATGCTTAGTGTACTCATATAAAAATATAAAATATCATAATAATGCGTACGACGTATAATAATAAGCCACAAATTAAGAGTATACGAAATCGGAAGCTAAATAAAATGGATATAGGCCAATTATTACGTCCAAAACCAAATTTTAGTTTAGGGTAAGTATACCAATTGTGTTCCTTATTTTTACGACTAATATGCCGATAATTATGCGTGCATTCAAATTGTTTTACTTTTAGGTATGAAAATATTTTTGTTAATCTATTTCAATCGACATTGAATTATACACAAACGATCTGTACACTAAAATGTTTGAAATTAAAAACGTTATTTATTGATAAATTGATTACTGGTTAAAAAGTTAAATTATACTTTATAATAGTATCAATAATTGTATAAAACTTTATTATTATTATTATTATTATTACGCATACAATCATGAATTTGAGTGTTAGACAAAAACAAGTTTTCATCATTGGTCAGATATTTATCATCCCGATTGTTTCGTTGCTTATATTATATAATATTATTGTATACGGGTAACACGTTGATGATGGCAGATACTTGTATTCGGTTAGTTGTGTAGTATTCACTCTGAATTGTGTTACAATATGAATCATTTTAAACAATCTTTTGGTGAAAAATGTAAACTTTGGTTACTTCTTAATAATATGTAATTTACGATGACAAACTCAAAAATACTTGACGAAAAAGAATTGTGAATGAAGAAAGAAAAAAGAAAGTATGAAAAACTATACATATAACTAACTAATAAATTTTCCGTATTCTATTTATTTAAGTTATCTAATTTAAATTGCCAATGGCTGCTATTTAGCCAGTTAATTTAATTAATAAAAAAAAAATAAAAATTAATAAATTGGGCTTTTACCTAAAATGTTTTGAGCGCAATTTTTAAATTCCCAATTATCTTGTTGGGCATATAAAAAAAGGAAATTTAAAATAACCTTTGTATATATCAATTTATTGCAATCGATCATTTAATAGTCGTTTTTCATTTATATATAAAATATGTAAAAGTAATATTTATTATATTCCGTACAGTTTAAGTGACTTTACATAAATAAAATAAGAACCAACAATAATGAAAATTTATTGTAAATATAATAAAAATAAATGATAATCGTTCATAGATGTTATATAAATATTTTATAGTGTTACTCCAAATTATTCTAATCAATAGTGTGCAGTGCAACGAACCGATTAGATCAATAAATATTTTATTCGTACTTATACAGTAATAACGATAATGAAAACTATTGATTTCGTCAATAAGTATTACTAAAATTCATACTTGTGTATGTAGTAGTTTAATGACATATCACTAGGGTTGTAAAATTTCATGAAATTTATTTTCTTGAAATATTTCATGAAATATTTCATGAATTTTTCATGAAATATTTCATTTCCATGAAAAATATTTTTTTTATTTCCAAGTGAAAATTTTTAAAAGTTGGTTTATTGTATGAAATAAAGAAAATATGTAACATAGTTTACATAGTTACATACCATAGACATATAAAAAAACTAGATAACCGACTATAAGACAATATTAAACTCAGCCATATGCCAACAGGGAAAAATTACATGATTGATAATATCAAATATTTATATTGTATATATTTGTAATATATATTATATTATTATGTCATATAATTATATAAATATGTACCTATAGGTATCTTATATTATTAATTATTATAATCTTATCTATTGAGTTATTTTTTAAACATTTCCCTGTTGGCAAATGGCCACTAGACTTCAATGTTCCTATGGGAATATGCAAATCCGCTATCTAGTTAATTGTTTTACATTTCTAACCTTGGTTGATAAATGATACCAAACTGATAAGTTATTCATAATCAATATTTTCTTTGTTTTATCAATATATTATTTCTAATCGTCTATAAACACGTTTAAAAGAAAAAAAAATATTTTTCATAATTTCATTGAAATATTTCAAGAAGAGTGAAATTTTCAATTTTGAAATATTTCAAATTTACAACCCTACATATCACAGAAAGCCCCAAATATTGTTAAAGAGTATTGTATGCAAACGAATATTAATATTTTAAAAATGCAAGAATACAATTTTTTTCAAAAACAAAATATATTTAATTATTTATTAATTAAAATATTTATAGTTTTAATTTATAGATTATTTTTATAAACATATATATAGTTTATGTATAAACTACAATAAAGTACTATAATAAATGGTAAATCGATATTAATTGAATTTTATTTGATAAAAAGTATATTTTTCGTGCCTGAAAGTAAAACTAAAAAGTGAAGGTGATTAGTTTACTTACCGTAATGATAATGGTACACTAATCATGAAATACAAATTTTATATTAAGAGAAATTGATCCATACCGAACATACCCAATAACAACAATAACCAAGTACCTACCCAATAATCCTATACGGCTGTATAATTGTGTTCACGCGACGCTGATGTATTTATTATTATTAATTTTAATAAAATCAAAAGAATTCGGTAAAGATTATTAATAATTAATAACATAAAATTTTAGTTCTTACACAATAACAGAAAAAAAAACAAATTACAATCAAGCGTAAATCTATGTTTAATTATGACATCGACACTAATAATGGCTGCATACGAATTGCGTCCCGCGGCAACAATTCCTTCCGAATTGCGTCCCAAGTTTTTTTAGGGGTCATACTAATTGCGTCCCGAGTTTTTTTGGGGGTCATACTAATTGCGTCCCGATTTTTTTTGTACATACCAAATGCGTCTCATGTATTTTAAAAACTAAACAATATTTTCCTTCCCATTTTTATACAGACTTAGGACTGTCTGTAATAATAATTACATAATTACTACTACAGGTAGGTTAAAAATATTGTTTTTGCTTTTTATATTAATTATTGCATTTTTAATTGTACATGTATAAAAATATTAAAAATATTAAAAAATATATAAATATAAGTATAAACTGTAGTAAAAAATATTATGGTATTGGTAAAAATTTAAAAGATAACGTTTTTATAAATTCGAATCTACTAATTTTAGATTCTGAACGGAGTGATAAATGTATTGATTTTACAATGATGTGTGTTTTTTTTTGTTTTTTTTTTTTTGTGTCTGTGTACAACATAACTAGTCGAAATAATGTTTCAATTTCAAACTTTGGGGGTGGTTTCCGGTGGCAAAGTGGATATCCTTGGTGCATTATAGAGGTGAAAAGTGAATATTTTCCAACAGTTTTCAAAAAAATCGAGTAAAACAAAAAAAAAGTGACAGAAAAACGGGAATTTTTACGCAAAACCAGTTTTCGACAAAATCGAATTTTTATTTTGCTATAACTCAAAAACTAATCAATGTGAACACTTAAAATGTTCATCAAATGTTTATATTAGTGTTCTTCATACACAGTTAAATTTTCAAAGAATTTAAATTCTTCAAAGAATTTTGACTTTTTTTGAGCTATTAATAGAACAATTTAAATTTTTAAAATTTTTTTTAATATATTTTTTTAAAATAACGATAAAATTTTTTTGGCCGGTCAAAAAATCTTGAAAATTTAATACAAGGTTTCTTATAAGTTGTTCTTAAAGTGATAAAAAAAAATCCGAAATCGTTAGTCACAATTTTTTTTTATAAGTGCTTAAAGTTCGAATTTATACGAAATATGTCAAAATTGCGAAAATTTGCAAGTAATTTTGTGGTTGAAAATTCGTAAAATTTTTTTCTTTTATAACTAAGTTTTGAAAATTTGGTACAAGGTTCTCCATAAATTTTTCTTCAAGTATCTGTAAAAATAACTCTACCGGACTAAGACAAAAAATTTTTATGAGTGTTTGAAATTTAAATTTTTACAAAACCGCGTTAAATAACGGTTTAGCCTCAAACGATTTTTGATATTTGTTGTTATTCAAATAGCATAAGTCGTAGATACTTGAAAATTTCACCAGTTATTTAGATCGCCATTTTCTTTACGTGATTTGATTTTCAAAACATTTTGTCTTTTTTTGAGCTATTTATAGGCATTTGAAATATTCATTTTTTTTTTATTTTTTTAGATTCTGAACGGAGTGAAGAATGTATTTTTTTTATAAATGTTGATAAAAAAAATTTAGCTGGGACAAATTACTTGAAAATTTAATTGAGAGGTCCACATAACTTTTTCTAACTCTCATTCAAAAATTATAAAATACATAGGCACAATTTTTTTTTATTATTTTGTTTCCAGCTTGTATTTTTATAGTAGATAAGACGCATAGCGAATCTGTGCCACCCTTTATTTAGGTATATTTATATTATATTGTAAACAATTTGTATAGTAATTAGGTGTTAAAATATGGTATTATATAACTTAAACACTTAATATAAATTATAATTTAGATAACAATATAATATATAAATATTAAATATATTATTTTATTGCCATGATAAAATAAAATAATTATTAATTTACTCAAAAAAAATTGATTTTAAAATACTTAAATATATTATTACCCTTTTAGTTTTAAAATAATGGCCTTAAAATAGTATAGTACAATTTTACCTAAATAAAGGAATTTTTTTGTATTTTTTATATAACCTATAGTTTCTAAATTTGAGTAACAATCCGATTGAAATAAAATTTACTTTTCAAACAAAATATTATTTCAATTCCTTTTTAAAACTTTTGGATTTCAATAAGAATAGCTTATCAGGAACTTTGTATTTTTTTTTATTGAAAATCTGCCATTGCTTGTTTTAAAAATTGTTCTTTATTAATTATCGAAGTTGTACGGTTCTTTAAATGAGTGCTACGTTGTTTTATATAAATATCAGTTTGTAACATCTTCAGATTATTTATAAATTGAAAAATGTTTGGATGGGCATTATAAAACATCGCGTTGAGCTTCGAATGAAAAGCTTCACAACTATTAGTAGTTCGTATTGTTGTAGCCGAGTATTCTGCCCATAATGAAGGTGGAAAACTAGATTCTGGCAGTATATATGTATCTAATATATAATCCGTGAATATATCTATTTTTTCGTCTAACGGTTTAATAGATATTAAATCGTCTGTGAAGCAGTCGATCACTTCGTCAGGACGCAGAAATGGCAATCCAAAAAAATATTTCAAGTATTTACTTATATCGCTATCAATTTTATACTCAGAACTTAGGCCAATCGTCAATCGATTGTATTTTCCTATACCAGCTTTGCCCCAAATGAAAGCGACATCCTTTTAAAGTTATCGAAGGCCAAACTTATAAAATAGCTAAATGTATTGCCTTTTCAAAATCTGCAAACACTTTTTTTGGAGAAAATATGATATTAATTTTACTACATTCAGATAAAATGTGCAAAAATGCCTTTTCGTACGATTTTGACTCCTTATCATGAAGTAGGAAAAACAATTCGCCTTTATACATTTTAGATATCACAGGTACTGGGGACGCAATTCAGCCGTGCTCGAAAAAAACCCGGGACGCAATTAGTATTATACCTTTTTATATCTTTTTAGACGGGACGCAATTCGTACGCACCGCTAATAATAATTGCAACGAAAATTGTTTACCTACTTGTGTGTAAGTAATTCACACCATATATACATAACGTTTTTGCAGAATTATAACATTTCTAACTTAGGAACTGAGATACAATATCACGAACAATGACAGATAGTGTTTTGATTATAGTAACGCGTGACGCAATGCAATACATCTTAAATATCATAATTCTAAAACAATTTAGATATAAATTCATTTTAAACCATAATAAATAATAATAGATGTAAAATCTAAAAAAATTGTTTTACTATAGTATACAATGTATACTATACATATAAAACTGATTACTTTTTGTATACAATTTTTAATTAATACATTTGTCGATATTTTGATTTTGTAATAAGTAATTACACACGGGTAGGATATACCACATGTATGTAGGTATGTATTTAATAAATTATAATTTAAAATTAAGTTTTTAATATTATTAATATCGTATTTTATCACCACAGCCCAAAGATCTACAACCAAAAAATATTCTATGAGAAAAAATTAAGAGTGCAAATAATCCAATTAAGTGTATCGTCTGCCTTTACCATCGTGTAAAAAGTGAATAAATAATTAATATTTATTACTAGGGAACGGATTTTATTGTAATAAAAAATCAATATATGTATCAATTTTTCTTAATCATAAAATGTGGAATAAAAAATTCAAAATATGTAAATATTGAAAAAAATGTATTAGTATTGAAAATTACAAAAAAATAAATATTTCATAATTACAAATATTGAATAAAAGAAATATTATAGGAAATAATGTAGGTTATAAAATTATGAATATTATCCCAGAACACAGCAATGAGAAACAAAATGTTGTTTTAGGTTTGCAAATAAAAAAATACGACGGTTTAGAATACTTTTTTGTTGGTTAAAAGATCGTTTCATATTAACAGATGTGATAGGGGCACAGTTCTTATTCATTATATCAGAGCACATGATGTTAAACGTCATAAAAAATCAATGAAAAACTCAAAAATTACTAAAATATGTACTTATTTATCAAATATGTAAAAAATATGAAATTATACCGAAATATAAAAAAATATGAAAAATAAATTTGGGTTTATTTCCATTAGAATGATTTAAATCTTACACATTTTTTACCAGATTTAAAACATTGCATTACAAAAAAAATATCATGTATTTACAATAAAATCCGTTCTCTATTTATTACCAATTAGTATTAAAATTACTTTTTTTACATTACCTTACTGATTAATATTGTACCTCTATGATGGGTAATTTATGAAATTCGAACAATTCTATGATAGAATGCTCAATTTCAGCTAAATCATAATAAACCTAATGTATCTAGTATAATATGATTTATGTCAGAGTTTTATTAATGATAATTTGCAAGCTTAAACTGAAAAAGTCACAAACAGTTATGTTACAATCCTAATCGCAGGATCTAGGATACCACACGCGTAATCGAAAAATCACGAAAAATCTAAAAAAATATATCTAAAGCCTATAAACAACAAAGTGGACTTAATAATAATGATTCCGTCACTTTTTAATCCGTTTTCATAGATAACAGCATTTTAGAATTAAATAATTGTTGATAAAAATTGAGATTTTTTACAGTAAACTCACTAGGTACTGTAAATAATATTGTAAAAATATTATTGTTTGTCATTACCATTCAATCGTTACATTATAAATATTATCAGCTGTCGGACTCACATCATCATCAACCTTAACGTAATCAATAGGTATGTTCAGTCGATATCTATACACCCCTCAGACTTGCGTGTGGGCACGAAACGATCGTGTTTATGATTAGTGACTACTAATAGACTATAATATGTATATAATGTTTATGTATTGTATATTTTGTAAGTGTATACTATATTATATAGATCGTATATATTATTATGTACTGCATAATATGTTATATGTATAAGTAGGTACTGCATCAAATCGCATCCTACCTAGTATGTTTATAATACGAACGTCTAATTCGTTACAACGCCTCAATTATTTTAAATAGTAAAATTATTGTCGATCGTTTAGATCGCTGACCAATGCCGATGGAAATAATCGTATAATATTATATAGAGTGATCCAACAAGCATGTTCACTATTTTTTTTTAAATTTTAATAATGCATTTATTCAAATTCTATGTAGCTATATACTAAAATGCCATATTTTCAATTACTTAGATTTTTTTATACTATTAAAGGGTGTTGTGTGCTGATACTTCTGTTTTTAAAATGAAAACTCTTTTATCGTAAAATATTTTTTTGGAAATTTTTATGTATCTTTAAATTAAATACGAATGAGTAGTTTCATCCGAGCTATTAAACATTACGTACTAAAAATAAAAATCCATGATAATGGGATTAAAGATAATATATAGGCATCAGTTATAATATGACGATATTGTAATAATTATTATTTATATAATATTAACATTTTATAATTTATAAGAAATGTCTGACTCTTATCCTTGGTATAAACGTTTTATTGACTTAGAAACTGTTCGTTCAAATATTGATTTATGCATGGAATCGAAAATTATCAATTCAACGATTTACTTAAAAGAAAAAATATTTTTATTAATTGAAAAAGTATTTAAAAATATGACCTTTAATAATACTTGAAAATCCAAAATACCAAAACAAGAATCAATACATTACTTAAGGGAAAAAATATAGTGAGCATGCTTGATAGCATGATACCCTGTGTATATACAACGTACATATACAAGAATATAAAAACAAAAGGCGGTGACTAGCTGTGGTCATTGGGTCGCGTGATGTCTAGAGTGTCTAGACACGGTACTATGTGAGGGCATGATTCTAGTCTTCGTAGAACATAACAATTTTAATTTACTTAATACGAGTATGTGCATACTTAATAAGTTGTATTAAAATAATAATATATTTAAGGCCCGTCGCGGCGACTTGACAGAATATAATAGGTAGGTACAGCCAATACAGCAGAGCGCGTATAGCGTGCAGACGCCGCCGTCTGAACATTTCATCTAAAAACGCGTCTAAGGTTGTTTACGATCAACCCGTCCTATATCAGTTTTTGAGTGTATAATTCGAGTATAGAAAAAAAAATTACTAAAACTCACACCGCGCAAGGCTTTTTCGCAACCGGTACGATCACATATGGCACGTGATTTTTTTTTCTGTTAATAAACAATAATGTTGAAAAAAAAAATTATACATAATTAAGTACTAATAACTACACTGCAGTTATCATTTATAAAATCTTGATAGCTTTCAACTTGCTTTTTAGACATTTTTTTTTACTAAAAAAAAAATTGCTCATTCAATACTCTCAATATTTACATCCATATATAGGTATAGCTGTGAACGTTTATTTTTCACAGTGAATATAATTAAATCAAAACAGAGACGACTGAAGCAATGAAGTGTTAACATTCGTGTTAAAACTTCATGTTTCGTCAAAGCTAACGAATTATACAAATAATAATAAAAAATTTGATCCAATGATGAATGAGAACAAAAATCACATAACAAGTATATAGGTAATGATGAAATGGGTCGAAAAAATAAGTTATCAACTGAAATGGAGATAATATAAAAGCGTTCTTAATTACTTTATATTTGTATATTGATTTTAAAAATCTTCCCCTCCCCTTTCCAGTCATCCAAATAAAAATATTTATAAAAATAAATATATATTGTAACTGTGACACGTGAATTATTTTTCAAATTTTTATTACAATACTCTTTACAATTGGCCCAAAAAAATTTCGCCGATGATGATAATTATTTATAAATAATACTACAAGTTTCTGTACAGCGTTATCCGTGATAAATTAAATACTCATGGATTAAGCGCATCTCAAACTCCGTCAAATATAAACTACTCATTTTTGAAAACAGTCATATATTTTATTTTATTATATGTTTTCCGTGAGCTAATAAATCCTTGCAGAGGCCCCTCTTTAAAATGCAAAATTTTAAAAATTTCCTTCGAGGTGTATATTCTTGGTTATAGGATCACCTATAAATATATACCAAATTTATGAATAGTAAGTGCGATATTACTTTGGATCGCTTACATATAAATATTACCTTTTATTTATACATAGAATATATAGATAATCTATAATATTACATGTTCAATGGTAAATGAAACTAAAATGGGCAATCCGCATATAACAAGTATAGTAAAAAGTAATTTTTATTGGTAAAAAAAATGTAGATTTGTATATGCGTCATTTATTAGATGTAGAACCACTAATAGTATTATCTGTATTAATAGTAATTATTATATAATCTATATCAGATATTCAGATCTTTTGTTCCAGTTGAAATATTCTGAAATGTTTTTGACAAAATCAATCGAGCAAATTTGTATCATATAAACTTCGACCATATATTTCGTCTGATTTAATATAATATAATATGTTACTCAATTTTACATTCATATATAGAGTAGCTTTGTTTACCTGAATAATAAAATATTAAAATAAATTAGAAAATATAGAAAATTATAATAAAATCATAACTTTTTAATCTGTAATCAAAGTCAATCTTATATTGGTATAAACAAAAAGTAGGTACTCAATTTTATTGAACCAAAACAAAATGCACCTATGAGTTGATTGAAAACCAAAATCACAAACCGCCACCTAGTTCGAAAAAATCAATTACTCTAATTTTTGTTGAAAACGATCCAATAGTATTTGAGTCTATATTAGAGGACGAAGAAAAAAATTCCTTTTTATCTAATATAATATTAATATTATAATATAGGTAAATATAATTATAATATCATCACAAATGCATTTCTATTATTACGATCTAAACTAACGTTAAGTTTAAACGGAAAATAGTAAATAGTCTTTATAACATTTCAAAGTCGGGAAGGTAAATTTCGTGGACATATATAATATTGCGTGACGCGTTAATCGAAACGATATAGTACATATAATATCAGTAGCCAAGGAACCTTTCATTGTCTGCGTGTCAAAGAAAAATATTGTTTGTATTTAATTTTCTCTGTGTCAAATAATTTGATAACTTAATTTTTTTTATTGTTAAACCTAAAAAATTCCTACGAATGATTTTTTTTTGGATGGTTGTACATTGATCACCTCTTTAAGTAGTGATAGCGAGTGGACACAAAAATATCGAACAGGCATAACATTTAAAATAAAAACACATGGATACATATTATCATTATAATATTATTGATAGGTGAAACATTTCAAACTCTATATAGTCTAACCATCGGTTTTTTGTCCATTCCGGCACGATAATATTGTCACACAACACACACACCGCTGTGACTTGTTGTGTGTAAATATTGGGGCACTTGCACACAATAATTTGTACACCATATTTTACAGTCATTGTGTGATTTATATTGTATAAATTTGAATTATAAATTGTTTTATACAGCGCGTGTGACTGGCCGAGTGTTAGTAAAGTAAATATTATATTATTCATGTAATCGACGTTGTATACGCATTGTACAAATCTAAAAAGCAAAAATATGCACTTAAGTATGGTAGGTATTATTATTTTTTTATTCTAGAATTTAAAAATACAACTAATTTATATTTTGAGTTAAATCAAAATTCAGATATATATTTAAAATAATTTAAAATATTAATATAATTATTTACTCTTCTATACAGTTTCTAGCTAAAGTGACTACCAATTAATAATTAATACAATATGATGATGGTCATGAATATGGCCATCAACAAACATACATCAAATATTGAATCTTAAAGTTTTAACTATCATATCAAACGCATAAATTGAAAAAATTCATAGAATAATATTAATAGTAATAATATATAATATATTAAAGCACGATTTAATATTACGAAATACGACGGATAATTTGTCCATTATCTTTAATTAAGGAATATGGCCTTCATATTAAAGATGTCAAATATTTCATTCGAAAAGTCATTTAAAACGGAACAAATTAAACAATAATTATAACAGCCCTATAACGCGTACAGCTTTCTCAGTATGAATAATATATTAATTTAATCATATTGCAATATTGCAAGCGTAATAATTATTTAGTACCGCTGTCTGCGTATTATTATAGTGGTGTTTATGTCATATTTTAGAGGGCGTGATACGAAGAAAAACGGCTGTTACGAAATAATATAAATTTTAATATGATAAAAATCGATTCCATTTATGATTTTTTAATAGAGCGAACGTTCAAATGAATATATTTTTAGTTTTCGTGTTTTTTACATCTCCATCTCTCTGACTACTGTTCAACGATATCACCGAATACAGCCGTGAAAACGACGCATTGCTGTGACATACTTTGAGCGCAGTATCGCAAGGACGCTATACGACGATAACTGATAATGGGATGGTCCCTTCGCGGGCCGCGAGTACGTCCTCGGCGTTACGTCCGGTGTGTCCTTGGTGTGGCGCGGCGCCAAAACGTGATAACGGCACCCGATGATGGAAAGAAATTTTCGATATCAGGCCCTCCCACACCAGCTGATAATGAATAAGATATACCATGTGTATTATTATTATTATTATTATTAAACCACCGGATAAAGTTTACGAAGACCGGTGCAGTGGAAGGGTTGAAAAGTGGACAATTTTAGCGAAAGTATCATATTATATATTGTGGCGGCGACGGCGATTCAGGTCAACGAACCGTTTTGGGCAGATAAACACGACCGACCGATAAGCGCAACCATCGAGAGGGTCTCGCTGCTACGCGTATTGAGCGGGTGGGTTTGAGTGTGGTTTGAAGTGCGTACAACGCGTTTGGCGTAGATAACAGAGACGTAGGTACACACACACACACGAGAGCATATTACAATACATGTATAAAATGTATTGACACGCACACAACACCCGAGTAATGTAATACGCGATGAAAACTAATAAACGAGAGAGAAAGAGAAAAAAATGATAGTGAGATGAACAGAGACGGATTGAGAGAGAGGTATACAGTTGCCGTGAAGGGGAAAGCTACACTCGACGAGTGTCGTCGACGCCACCGCCTTCGGTTTGGAATGCAATCGCCGCGACCGTAATTCGAGTTTAAAAACTAATAAAACTAATGAACAGACGTTTGCTCGCACGCGTCTCGATCTCCAGAGTTGAACTATTTCACACCACAGAGCATCCCTTGCATTTGGGGTAATCGCGAGGGCATGTACCTATATATTATATGATATAGTTAATCGAATGTATATGCACTGCACTGACATGAAAAGCGTATCAAAATTCAACGCGATAACCGCCCAGACGTCATGCGACAATTGCGCAATCGTGTTTTACTGCAACCTGTCAAAATATTGTTTTAATATTCCCGAGTGCGTGCGAGCGTATTATATTCAGCGCAAAATAATTGTGTTTCACGGAACGTCGACGATTTCTAGTAATAATAATGAGACGACAATTTATAAAGTTGCGAGTATTACTCCGAAACGATAGTGCATATATTATAATAAATATTAAGTAATAACATAACGAATAACTATTATAATTTTAAGGAAACTCTTTATAGCTATTAAAAGGTATACTCTTACACGCATATGCAGTAATGTACGGTCGTAGTATAGAATATACCTATATCTGTATGTGTGTGTGTGTAAAATAAAATTGTTAGGCTTTACAAAGTTCCTTATATTAATATGTTGTCTGATTCTCAAAAACGCACAACATTACAGCAATTCACCCATTTGATATGAGTATATGACCCATTTTTGATTTTGTTCGTCCAGAGATTAAAATGTAATGAAATCAATAAATTTAACACTAATATTATCACAGATCGGTTAATTCTCAAAATCTCGATTGAAGTATGAACGATTCAAACAAATGCACGACCGAATAAGACATTATTATAATAGGCTAAACAATAGTAATAGTAATTATTATGATTAGGTTTCGATCTTTTTAAAAAATCGAATTATGTATCTAATCCACTATAAATCAGCACTGAATTAGATGTTTAACGATAGTCATAATATATAAAATAATTAAAATACCCTTAATGTGGATTAATTCGGCTGTAGATTACACAGACCCGCTGATATTACTCGAATCGCGTTAATACGTCGTCGTAGGATAGCGAATATTGAAGCATGTTGAGCAATAAGAGACCCCAACAATTCAGCGTTCCAGTGATAACAACTACGACGATTGATTTTTAATATATTATGCATATTTAAGAAAAAAGGTAAGCATAATACTAGGTAAATCATCTTGTATGCAGTTTATAGATTATGTGCACAGGACACAGGTACACATAATATAAAATATGCACTAAATCATACATGTTATAAAGAAACTGCGGCGACACTATACAGGTAAGTGGCCAATTACGACAGTTAATATAATACTCAAAATAGCTTGTGTATTTATATGTACTACTGTTAATTACTCGTGTCTAACGAGCTGAATATCAATTGCCAGTCTTTTTACTTTTTTTTTTTAACGCCGTAAACCGAATTACCGAAGAATACGATAAAAAAACCTCACTGTCTTTGAACACTGACGTCTGGAGGACGTGTAACCGGCTAAAGCGTAAAAGGATAAACAACTTTTTGGATTGCCAAAACCGTTCTCCCGTTCAAACGGCATTTCACGCTGATATTAAGTATATAATATATGTATTGTATATACTTAATATATACAAACGACCACTGCAGGACTCGAACCGTTGTTGAACATTTTATTTGCGGTCCACTTTCACGGGAATACAATTTCCCCCTAAAAGAGACCGCATCTCTATATTCAACATACCGTTGATGACAACAAAAACCTCCTTAGCAAAATATCCGAGTAGTAAGAAAATTAAACATATTATTTAAATTGATTCCAGAAAAAAAATCTGATAATCGATTATAGTGTACATAAATATTTTTTATAATTTATAATGCGCTTTATGAACCATTGATAATCTGCCATGATAATAAAGCAGTATTGCCGACGCTGCATCCGAATATTTTCGTAACTTTTTTGGAATTGAAAGGTAAACGAACAACAATCGCTCTAAAATGGTTTGTCTGAGACGCGATGCTCGTTGCGAATAACGATGGACTTGCCCGAGAGCGTTTCATTGTTATTTTAACTCACGCACCGACGCTGACCTAATAATTTGCAAACAAATTATAATCACTTCGACGGTGGCGATAAAATTGTACGAACCACATAATTTTCAAAAGCCGACATACAATACACCGTAAACGGCGTAAACATAAGTCTTGACCTATAACTACCCTACGGCCTACACGCTATAATGCCTATAATATACCTACACTATTATTGGTACCTACCTTTAATGGCAACAATACGTTTGACATTTGGGAACTTAAGTCTATTAAATATATATGTAATATATTAAATATATATAGGTACTTTTTATTTAAATCATTATATAATTTATATATTAAGTAAGTTAATAAGCTAAAAATGTAATAAGATAATTATAGTGGACTGGGAAAAATGTTTGAAGATGTTACAGACAATATTGAAAATAAATTCGTTATTTCCAAGTATGTTTTAATTATTATAAATATTATTGTTATAGTACTAGCTGTATAGCCACTATAACCTAAATTCGCCCGGGAAAAAATGAACAAATATAAAATACAATGCTTAGGCGTAGTTAATCTCTCCGTTTTAATGTTTAAACAGGCAATTCGACATCAATATACTTAGTTTTATGAACTAATTCGAATAAGATGAGCAATCCACCTATGTCAGATTGGAGAATATAGCACGGCATATTTTTTATCACATAGCTCAAGCTATAGGTACTCTAAGCAATTTTGATATCTTTAAATTTAATTTAAAAATATGTTTTTTAAAATCAAAAGCCCTTTTTCAAGTATATAAGATAAGCTACAAATTACAATTATAGGTATATTATTGTTTTTCATATAATACGAGTATATAAAATTTTTTTCCATTTCTGTAAATCAATATATAAATTCTATAAATAAATAAAAAAATATTTAATTTCCGTGATCCAAAACCAAATTATTGTGTATTACCAACCAATAAAAGTTTAAAAATAAAATATATAATATAAGCATTTCCTGAGCCTCAAAGAATATGTGTGAAAAATTTAGTATCAATCAGATAAGTGATTCCGGAAATTAGCTATAGTACTAACAAAAAAACAAATAATTACTTTTTAAATATACAAAAAGAAAAAGATTATTTAGATTATTATTTTATTGATTATTAAATGAATTTGACGTAACACATTTTTTCTCGTGTTTGAATTATCATAAATATTATAAGTACATATAGTATAATACATGCCATAAATAGCTTAAATACTTCTTAATAAAAGATATTATATAGGTACTTATTTAATTTGAATGCCCAAACGTGGTAAATTTTTAGTGGTATTGAATACCCAATATTGTTGCATAGATTTTTAAAACTGATCAAGTAAAATTGGCTTATTGTGCTACACTGCGTGTGGTTTGGGTGCAAGTGCATATTGGGATCCATCCGTTGATATATGAACCACACTGAAATACTCAGCTTTAAAATAATTTTATGTAATCCTCGTAGCTCGTACATTAACGGGTGGTGCATTAGATGGTGATTTCAGTTATAATTATAAATTATAATATGATCCATCATTAATATATTGTTATTGTTCTAATGTATTTTAAAAATTACTACGAGTAGTACGACGTACGAGTATAATATACACAAATTGATCGTAATATAAATATACTAAGTACACAAATATTAGAGGAAAAACATATTTTACAATTTTATACAAAATAGATTTGAAAAAAGTTTTATTATTTTACTCAGATACAAATCGCATAATAGTCGGATACGACATGACTGATGTTTTTAATTATATTATTATGCAACGCGTACATAGAGTATACCTAGCCTATTGACATCGTGTTGTAAAAATATTATAAATAAATTCATTTTTTGGGTTAGAAATGCAATTGCCGATATTATCTATGATTTATCACTTGCTTTTTCCGACCCAAAACCATGGGCCTGATCTGGATAGATATTTATAGTATGTGTAATATGGAAATTACATAATGCAGTACGACAGTATAATATTTTCATATCAAATATACACGGTCGGAGGTAATATACCACCAACCACTTAAATGATTGCATAATAAATAATAAAATACACCAATGTATAATACCGAAATCAAAAATATTGACAGAACCTATCCAGAACCTGTCCATAATACCTAAAATAAGAAGGCGCCAAGTATTGCGTAAAAAAACATCAAGCCCACGACTAAGCGATTCAAACCGTGCGTGTTCGTCGACGAAAAAGCCGCACTTAGCGATTCGGCGATACAATGGTTATAAAACGCGTACATATTATGTGTTATTAAATTACATTTGTACTGGCTTAAGCGGACAGAGAACAAAAGTAAACACACAAACAACGGATTATGGCCCACATATCGACGGCGCTCGAGAGTCGAGATAGATAAACGTTCGAAAACGCGGAAAATAACATAATATTGTAATGTACATCAAACAAAGAATTAAAAACGAAAATCTTTTAATCCTGATTATCGTCTTATTTCAACTTAAAACGGTCGGCCGCGGTTTCAAGATTTCGTATATTCTATTCGTATATTATTTCTTTATATATATATGCATTAAAGTACACTAAGTTTCTCGCCATATATACGTTGACGTAAGTTATACGGCATTATTAGTGTATATGAGCTGCAGCTGATTATTAAAGGTGATGTAGAATATGTGATATTATTGAATAGTCAAGGCTGTGAATAAATACACTAAAATACAGGAAATTTACGCACCAAAAAAAAAAAAAAAAAAAATAGGAAAATCGCTCAATCCGAAATATGCGAAATTAAAAGTACCTGTAATTATTATTATGGATACTGTTAATGATAAATATTAATAAAAAAAATAACATAATATTCATTTATTAATCTATAACATATTTTACTCTAATTATAACGTATCATAGATTAAATTTATAAGTATAAAGGTTTGTCTATCAAAATATTATGTAATAAAAACATTTAAAAAAAAAAGTTATGTGCATTGTTTTTAATAAGATGATCTACGAACCAAAATATCTAGAAAAATATCTAGAAGTAGGTATATAAATAAAATTTCGTATTTAAAATAGTAATATGAACAAACAATTTTATAACGATTGTCGTCTATCGACATTGTGCATTATTGTTCCTTGGGTAAGGCACGGCTAATATGCTGTGTGTGAGAAATTGCGAATGCTGACTTTAAGTTTTCCAGCACACGTTGTGGTATATTACAATGACCGTGCTTGGCGGAAGTGTGCGACACAGATAGAAAACGACTGTGGAAAAGACTCCGCGATGATCAGCACGGCCATCGGTGAACATCAACACTCACGGCTCGTCGACACACCATACTCAGATCGAAACCCTTATACGCGTTATTATATTATTTATATTTTATATTTTATCAATGTACGATATATCTATGTATAGTTTTATGTACTTAAAACACTTATGTTACTTAAATAAAGTAACCTTGAACTTTAATGTCAATATCAACGTACCGTTACCACGAGGAACACGTCAAACGGTATAGCGACCAATGAAGAGGGGAAGTTACAGTTGTATTTCGCTTATATTGAGCTCATAATGATAATCCCTAATTGAAAAATATCAAATTCACAAATAAAATGTAAAACAAACGGAATATATGCAAACATTATTGTTTGCGCAAAATTTAATTTACTCGTACATGATAAATTATTTCTACAATAAACGTACCTTATCTAGAAATATCATTTGCTACGTTTATAGCGATGTAAGATTAGGAAAAATAGGTCATAATAACTTACTGATAGTGATAAAAATAGAAATTTAAAAAAAATCATTACAAAACACTCGAAACAGTATACTTACATTATATTATTATATTTAAATCAAAAAATCTTTTTGACTATGTATACGGTATACTTACTATTGAAAGTACGATGTATTAATATTACGTATTAAAAAATTATATAACATTTTCGTTTACCTTCTACAAAGTTTGTTTTTATTTTACATTATTATAGCCATTAATTTAACACTGGTTGTTTAATATTTTTCTTTATCTTGAGATTTATTATTGTCATAAACCGTCGATAATATGGACCATTTTATTGCGTGGTTATTATAGATAACTATTAACTATACCCTTTACCTGCAGTGCTATATTTGTCTAAACTCGCCAAAAATAAACATCATTACACTCGTATTACAGTCACTTAGCGAACCAATAAAAATCAATAAGAATTAGCATATAAAATATATGAGTTTGGCTAGAACCTTTAGTTTTAGGTCGTTAACTCGGTTTATCACAACACCAGCGTCAATATAATAAACGATTTCTAATATGCATTATATTTCGTAATAAGCCTTAAACACATTTTGCTGAGTTTTCAAACGTTTACGGTGTATTATTTTGAATTTATTAAGATATCAGCAGCTTATTAATTATTATTTTTCGTGGTCAGTCAAAAATCGCATCAAATGCCAACAAACTGGATTTTGATCGCCTCTCTACCATTAGTTTTCGACCCAATCGTCATCACCCTAAACTTATAGCTCATATAATGGAGCTCAACACTCTGACCGCGTTTAGCTTAAAAATAAAACCATTACTTGAGTGACATTTTTAAACGTGATGATATTATTATATGTATATATATATATATATATATATATAATATATATATATCTTATCCCTGAGCCCAACGATCAAACGAAAAGACGGCGGTGCGTATTTTTTTCCGCATTCCCCCTCCGCCTTTCAACGGAAACATTACGCCGGAATCAAATTACTGAAACTCTGCAAAATCGACAGACCCTTCCTCCCCCATAACAGTGGCCAAAACGAATCGTTTCCGAACCCGATATTATATACAATATATTATTATTACGTATCATATTATATACCACGAACGACGGTACAATAACAATGAGTGTAATTTTTGTTTCATTTAACAGCATGAAAGAGTAATAATGTATATTTTTACATGAGTGTAATAAATACTAAATAATACGCGTCACGATCACTTTGAAAAAATAAAATAAAAAATACACGAAATCGAATGCCAACGAAATAGGGGGAGGATTCCAATCATCGCCAAGGACTTAAAATAGGTACCTATATGACATAGTGTCGAATCCGCGATCACCCGATGACGTGTCAATAGAAACAGTAGGTCAAGCGCGGTTACGTAGCTGAAAAAAAATAGGGTGAGCGTTCTCGGTGAATCACCCTGTATAGACATTAGACACAATACAAACTAACGATGTCAATTCAAACACGGTTCAATGATAATGAAAAAATAGCATAATATTATATTGGTACCCCAATGCCCCCCCTCTCGAACGATAATGACACAGAACACCATATTATTTGCCGAATAAACAAAATCTACGAGCACAAAACCCGGGTCAACGAACCTGCTGCTATTATGTTTCGTTTATTTTTCATAAAGTTCAGCAATTATACTAACAAGTAACAAATTTAGATAGGTAGCTAATATGACTTATGAAATGTTCAATTTATTTTGTTTAATTTACGAAAAATAAATATGTATTCTAACAAAATTGATTTTAAATAATTGTATACACATACGAAATTATTATTTGTTTAAAAATGAAACTAAAAAGACTCTTATTAACAAGTGATTTTTAAATGCCTATACTCAAAATCTACATTTATGTAGTTCAAAAAATATAAATAATAAATTTAATTAATTTTAGCGTATATTAGAAATAGACTACTAACAAACCGTTTTGGTATTAGATTTAGTATTGAAAATCTTACCTTTTCCGCGTCAACGATGTTGATTGATCCCTTCGGCTTCGCACATGGCTTATATAGGTGCTCAACGATGGTCATATTTCCTCTACTATCGACTACGATTAAAATGCTCTTCTATTCAAATTTTGTGGTGAATTTGAATACGGAACAGTGAATGATAAATGAGGCTGAACGTAGAAGACCAAAATCGATCCTAACACAGAAATTTCGATCCTGAAATGAGTAAGTTCTGTAGTAATTGTCGCATTTTAATGTTCGTCATACAGTCAAAATACTCAAAATCAAGTGCACTGTATTTTACATTTTTTATTTGTTTGATGTTTGAACCAATCAGAGGTCAGAGGTGCATATTAATTATTTTACATTCTTCACTTTTTTATGTATTAATCGTATTATTACTAAATACTAAATGATTTTTTCAAATTATTTACAGTCTTAAACCAACAATCCCATCAAACACGAGAATATTATTGTGGGAATAATTTAGACTTCTGTGAACCGTGCACGTTATCACCAACAAATCTAAGAAATGTTTTCGTGAAAATTGCATACTCAATTCCACAATCATTAGTCCCTTTCGTATTTTTTGCTCTACCCATTTGCTGTAAAAATTTAATCCAAATTGGAATAACGAACATGAACAGGTATGATTGACATGTGAACACAATTTAGTATACATTTTAATTCATTAAATAATACCAATATATCTACATAATATTATGTAATTATTACGCTTGTTGACTCCGGTCTCCAATACTCAATCGATTAATCGGTAATTTGAGAAAATTATTGATAGATTTTTAGTATAGTAGTGTATGGCTGCAGTCAGTGCAAATATACTACTTGAGGGCATATTTTAATTTCCACCCTTCATAACCCATGTACCTATCATAAAAAATAAATTATATTAAAAATAGTACTTTTAAAATTTTTATGATATTTGTTAAAATAAAAAAAAATGTAGGATATTTGATAAAATACAATTTACTGCATAGGTACCTATGTCATATAATGATAATCCATCCTTTATACAGAATAAACAATTAAAAAAAAAAATGTTTGAAATAAAATTGTAGTTTCAAGTATTATAAATTAGGTTTTTGACAACTAGTTTTAAAAAGCTTAGTATAATTAATATGATGTATAATAATTTACGACTTAATATTTTTCATTATTATTTAAATAATACAATATATTTAATTCTTTTTTATTATTTACAAGTCGTAATTATAAATAAAGTTGTGTTATTATTATTTTTTTTTTAATTATAAATGTATTATTGTTTTACATGATTTTTTATTTTTTCGTGGACACTTTAAATATCGATGTTTTATTTTATAGAAGTAATTAATTCGTTTTTTTTCTCCTCGCATTTTTACGAAACTCTTTATACGCTTTCATTCATGTTGATAGAAAAAGAAACACTATAAGAAAATATTAAGCCCAATGTACATTAATCAATCGGACTTGATGATAGGTATTACGACTACGAAACGATAGTATGATAAATACAATTGTTTGATAGTGTACAAATAAATAATTTGAAATCATCAATATAAAATGTAATAATACAATGATTATAATACTAGTAACACGGGGAATACAATCGACACGACTATGTGTCAGTGTCTATACTGCTGTAAACATATTGTGTACAATTTATACTCTAAAATAATACGAACGAAATTAAAAGTGTTTCGTTCAGACTGGTCAGAGTGCTATCATATGTTCTTATTATACACCGAACACTCACTGACGTATATCAAATTATCAACTCTGTAATAAGCGGTATAATATTGTATTACATTACTATTATTATTTGTTATACACATGTTTACTAATTACTAATTCCTCCTAAAAATTATAATATATTAGAAAACTTCAAAGCTTATGGTTTTTTCTGTCAAAAAATTTCTTAACGGGACCACTTCCCCTCATTGACATCACCTTAATCAAATAATTATATAATTTTTCAAACCTAAAACCTTGCTTGTATATTTATTATATATGTATATCGAGTACTGTAACAGCAATAATTAGGTGCTTTTTTTAATAAATAAAATTAATAATGATGACAATCAATTGTTAAATATATCATATTAATATTTTACATGCGTGTGCGTGCCGACAAGTGTGTACCTATAATACATGAATACAAAATATGACACACGTTTTGTTCTACACATTGTAAACCAAATATAATCAAAAACAATGATGTGCCTACTGCCTACCTACACGAACGGATTACGTAGGTTGATTTACCAAACTTATTGACATGAAACGTCCGACGAAAGTGGTTAATTATTTACGTGTCGGACTATTGAAGTATCGATATAGAAACATATTATCATAACCCTCATTCCACGGATTGGTCTCAGTTGCTTGGAATGTATATTAAAAAATTACTATAATAATATAATAGATTATATTGTATGTTGAAGTCTGATTAATGATAGGAAAAAACTGTATGATTAACCGACATTATTTCAAAATAATACATCTACAATTATTGCAAATTAAAAAGGTAAACGAGGCATTGCAGGATTCCGGACTACGTAAAAAGCGAACGACTAACTTTTAAAAGTTAAAATGAATGTAATTTTCAATTGTTTTAATATATTTTCACTGCGTTCGAATTTAAATAATGCAATTGTGTATAAATATCTACAGAAAACCGTTAAAAATATATATTAATAGAACGGGTAGCATATTATTATATTATTACCAATCTGCACGCGTGAAATAAAAACCATGAACGAAAAATGGACCTATATATATAAGTAATATGTTTGGAGCGAAAATTTAAATTATTACATATTTAATATTAACTTAATATGGTATAGGACACTAGATAAATGATATAAATATGTATTATGGATGAAATACTAACAGTGTATTGCGATTGCGGATGTCTTTGTTCTGAAAAGTCAGTCGTAATATTATTGAAAAAATAATAAATAATATTATGTATATTGTATCGTATGTTAAAAAAAAATTTTCTTTAAACCGTCTTTTCGATTATCCGACGAAGCCCTGGTCCTGATACTGACGATTAATTGAAATTCTATTAAAATTAAAATATATTTCGGACACAAAAACTATAAATATCTATTACTGGCTGCTGCTGTTGCTATTGACAACCATGTGTATAGTGTTTAAAATTTAAATACATAATATATGTTTCTGTTTTCTTCATTACTAAAGTGTTATTGTTACAAAGCATACATCTTCTAACAAATTCCGTTCTTACTTAAAGTATTCAACATATATTTATCGTATAACTTTATCGACGAATATTCTATCATGGAAAATAATATAATCACATTCGACGGCGAGACGCGATCGCTACCTGTTCCGGTCGAGCATCAGGTGATGCTGCCGGTTCCAGCTGATCCACCCGCCAAAGTTCGGACAGCAAAAGTATGCTGTGAGTTTTCTGGTCTAGTGAAAAGACCATATTGTTCGATGCCCAATATCACAGTGATGTGTGATGCGGTAAACGGACGAGCAGAAAAAGAAAACGACGAATTCTCTGGTCTGACGAAAAGGAAATACTGCTCAATGCCCAACATCGCAGTGATGTTTGCTGCAGACGATGCGGATCAGCTGAAATCGTCACCATCGATGTCGACGCTCCCGGTTTCTGTGGTTCGGTAAGAACGGGACGTGGCGAGCAGTGGTGACTTGACGGGTCCGCCGAACATTTGCGTGACATTTACCGCAACCGAAGTCAAATGCATTGCCGTGCGAGCTTCGGCCGAAGACTTAAATGGATTAAAAATACCGGCTGATGGGCAAACGTCTACGGATTCGGTAACTAGCTGCGAAGCTAAACATGAGTCTAAGACGATTTCGACTCAACGTGGGCACCGTACGTGGTGGAAACGGACCAAGAAATTCGTGCGTCGGTTGTTTTGCTGTGTGCCCTTAAAGGATTAGCCCATACAGTATGGCTATAAAAAATAGTACTTACATTGTTTTTCAGTTTTCCAGTTTTTCTTAAATAAATATGTTTTTGTTATATTATATTTAATTAGTATTTATATTTAATTTTACGTATTATTGTTAAATAAGGCTAACACACATTTGTAAAAATGTTGCTTTTGCCTTTATAATAATTTAAGTACTTTCGTTTTTTATTGTAATCAGTGTAAAAAATGTGGGCAAGTGGGTATTGCTCTGCTGTAAAGTAGAGGTGGAAAGTAGGTCACTGGTCACTATAATGGATGTGTTAAATTTGAATGCAATGACGGGTATCATTGTATATGAAAAACGATTCTGAACGGAGATGATTTTTAAGTCAATGATAATTAGTTAAATATATTATACTATTATCTATACCTATTTAAATTGTAATGTATCGTTATTTTACGCGATTTCGTAAAAAATTAAATTTCATTCGCTCATAAAATGTTTGTTATATTGACGCTGGAATTTTTTTTTACAGTTACTTGAAGGAAAACTTATGGATAACCTTGTATTGGATTTTTGAACATTAAGTATAAATCACAAACATTTTATGAATTTTCAACTTCAAAATTCCTTGCAAATTTTCGTGATTTTGATATATTTCGTAAACATTTTAACTTTAAATGATTATGAACAAAAATTGTGACTAACGATTTTTGATTTCTTTTACTCCGATAAGTACAACTTATAATAAACCTTGTATTAAATTTTAAATATTTTTTGGATAGCCAAATTTTTTTTATCGGTATTTTAAGAAAAAAAACTTAGAAAAATCGAAAATTTCAATTGTCTATAAGTAGCTTAAAAAAGGTCAAAATATTTTGAAAATTTAACCGTAAATATATAACCATAATATAAACATTTGGTGAAAATTTCAAGTATTTACAATGATTCGTTTTTAAGTTACAACATAATCAAAAAATCGATTTTGTCGAAAAGTGGTTATGCGTAAAAATTCCCGTTTTTCCGTTATTTTTCAGGGTTTTTCCCGACGCTTTTGAAAACTACTAGAAATTTTTTACTTTTGACCCCCAAAGTACCAACTAGATGAATTTTACCATTCAAAGAGGGGCTGAAGTCAAAAATAAATTCGAAGCATTATTACTACTCCAAAACGTGATGACAAACACAAAAATAATAATAATAATAAAAAAAAAAACACATCATTGTAAAATCAATACATTTATCACTCCGTTCAAAATCTAAAATAAAAATACATGAATTGAATTAGACTAAAGAATTAAAATAATTATTATTGATTTTTTATGATTTTTATTGATTATTATTTATTATTAATTTAAAAAAAATTAGATTTCATTACAAAAACCAACTTGTTGTAAAATGATTTATGATTATAATATATTGTTACCTGTAATAGACCTGCATGATCAATAACCACAACTATATAGTCGTCTTTTTCTGAATATTATTTTAATTTTAAATCTCATGGCTCAATTGATAATAATTAACATATTTTGAATATACTTGATTTGGCGGTCCCTTCTTTCAACTATAGAAACCGTCTAATATTTACCTTTCGAGCATAAAACACATAACGACTACTTTACATGTATACATCTTGTTGACTTCATGTAGTAAAACCCACAATTTTAATTTTTTTAATTCGTCTTGTGCTGAAGTTCATGATAAAATTGTATTTTATTAAGTCTTTACACTTTTAAATTTAAATCATTGTGGCTCTCTATGTATGGATATTTAATCGGAAAATTTTTTATTACAATTATAATGTTTTAACTATATATTTTATGTACTCATTATATTATATATTATACATATGAAATAATGAATATTATTATAAACATCAAATTATAATGATTCAATTTTAATGTGTAAACAAAGTTGTTACAAACTCGAAAGAGTTTACATATGCACTTTAGATAATACTGAAATAAACCCAGGAGAATTTACATAATATACCATTTAGACAGAACTAAAGTAGACCCGAGAGGGTTTGCCATCGGTAGAGTTTACAATCGCCCGTTTTGAGTGTATTTTTCGTCATTGAGTAATATTTTTATAGGTGTATTAAATTAGAGTTTAGTGATTATAAAGTAAAAACGATTACCAACGGAAATAGTGTATTAGCTTCTATTTCTAAGAATATTTAATGTTACTTATAATTTATTTACTCTTTTATAACTATATGGTATAATAAACTATTTTTTTTTTAAAATTGGCATATAATTTTATATATAAATTTTCATGATTTTTAAATTTCTTTGAGATTGTACAATTTTAAATATCTATTAATGGCTCAAAAAAACCAAAAATATTTTAAAAATTGTATTAAAATTATAAAATGCTTGTGTATAAAAATGTAAACTAAGTATATGGTTATTGGCTTTTGAATTACAACAAAATACAAATATAGGTTTTATTGATTACTTTGATATAAAATATAAGTATTTTCGTTTTTTCGTTTTCTAATTTATTTTGAAAACGATTTAGTCATTTTTACTCTAACTTTCCCCCATTCGCCAAGTGAAAACTATATACTTCAAATATTTACCTGTAAGTCGATTAAAACATTTTTATTGCAACACAAGTAAAAGAAAAATAGGAAATAAAATTTAAATAGAAAACACATATCATTGTAAAACCAATGCATTCATTGTTTCACTTCATCTAAAATATAATGATTATATTATGAATACCTCTACGTCTACATAGTTATTTTCAAAAAACAATGACGCGTCAAAAAAACGTTCTTATCGTCCTCTCCTGTTGTACCTATTGTCGAACTATTCTATTACGCGGTTTAAACGTTTGGTACATGAAATATTGTTATTACATCGCACACGCGCATTTATTTCAATGTTCAAGTTAAGAATGTGTGAAAAATCGAATTTAAAATAACGTATTATAGACTATAGTAGTCACTAATCACTATAAGCGGCATTGTGTATTTTTCCGCACTGGTGAACGATTTTACTACGTTTTCGGGTATATAGAAAATAGAACGTGTGTTCGTGGAGCACGCGAGACAACACATTACCCCACCGTATAATGACGTAAGTGATATTATTATGTATACTTACGTATAAAACATGTATACGGTTAAAGCGCATGGACAATTCTAACGAACCTATTAGTCTTTATTTTGACGTCACAAAATAAAAACAATTAGGCTTGAAAATATAATTTTGACTGGAGGAATAAGATTTGGAGATTCAACTTGGTCTGAAAACTAATTGGGTGAACGCGGCGACGCATCAACTGATAAAGAGATAAATATTCTATTTTACTGTCGAGTACAATACACTCCACGTGGAAGTCGATAAAAATTTCGAAATTTACAATTGATTCAATCACACCGGTTGACATGAACGAGCGGTATTCGTTCACCTGTAAGCGATGAAACGAATTCGCGGCAGGCTGTTTGGAGAGGAGGTTTGCACTAGTAATTATTTAACATTTTTAAATCATCATTAAGTCATCATTGATGTACACTATTATCGTCGATCATAATATTAACTCTTGTATTGGACTTAGGAACTAATAGTTCTAAAAAGCGCTCGAACATTAAAGCGGATATGCACTAATCACTGAAAAATACGCATTAAAAAAATATCAAATATGCACTTAAACAAATAAATAAAAATAACTATTGACTGAACGATTCAAATTTGTATTTTATTCTTATTTGTATTAGATATTGATTTTTCTCCTATTGTATACTAATATGTACAATCATATCACATTCGGTATTCCATACCTGCTATGTCGTATACAATGGTTAAATAAAAACAAAATCATAAGTCAATAAAATATGGAAATTTTTATGATTGACGAATGAGAAGTGCAATACGTATCACGTGGAAAGCGCATAATTTTATGGAAATGAATCTCATATTATAGGTAAAATATATGCATCTTGATTAAATTTTATTTTATTTTGCAAAATATTTAAAATAAACTACTGAAATAATATAATTATAATGCATAAATATATTTTAATAATTAAAATCCTTAAAATGTTCACAATTATTATACAAAATATAACTATGAATTTTTATTGGACCCTGCTATTTATTGAATAATTCAAAAATACACGTAATTGCTAATAGTCCTAATGCTCAAGCCCATATATGGGGAGTTTTAGGGGTTCAACCCCCTCTACCTAAAATGTTTAAAATAGAAACAAAAACTAACAACAGACTTTACGCATAATTTTACAACTATAGTTCATGTGTTAAAAATATTTAAAGCCCCCCACCCCAAACCCCCAAAAATGTATCCCAAATACGTGCTTATTCATGTATAGTGATAATAATAATAGTTTAAAGTGATATGATTACAAATTAGAATAAGATATTTTGTGAAAAAAATAACTGCTGCAGTTGGATTTTTTTGACGCATCGCCAAATAAGTGGGCGGCAGCAGCGGCGGCTGTGATTATTCAGCTGCGGTGGACGAGTCGAATACGAACAGACCGCGCTAATAGATAATACTAATAATATTATTATATACACGCAAAATAATTTCTCGAAGTAAAACGACGTATAAACGTATGATAATAACAATAAATTAATAATAATACTCATGTTACAAGATCGTGGAAAGACGACCAAAATATTATACTATTATAATATTTTATAAATGGGATACCACACGCATGTTTTTTAGCCGTTATTTGTGCACACATGACAATAATATTGTACTACCTATTACATATTTGGTTCACACTACGTTTCCCCTTCACAATTTAGTTGTTTTAGAAATCGTATAACACTACATAATATTATCAAACAAAATTCGATAACGTTATACTCATGCTCTGTGTTCAGTGTTTTCGAGATGCAAATTTTAAATTTTTTTATACTCTGTACATTGTATAGCTACTCCTAATCCCTTTAAAATTAGAATATCGAAAAACCTATAACAATAAAAGAGTATAAAAAATATTATATCTCTATATATATATATAGGTATACGTAATAGATATGTAGATATGTCTTTTCAATTAGTGTGTGTATAAGGTAGAGATACAAGTACAACGAGATAACGAGTGTATCGTCTTTATGATGTAACTATTATTAGTTTAGTTATAATCAAGAATGGCAATGACCTGGGTAGGTATAGTTAATACTTAAAAATTATTTTTTTATTAAATATTTTAGTGAATTTTATAATCAAGTAAATGACATAAAAGCATATATTAGCCTTAATTTGCTCTTTTCTAGTTAACTTGAAAAAAATGTATTTAATAATACATCAGGTTAAAATCATGTCTATAAATATCTACAATTAAAATTAAAACTAATTAAAAAGTTACCTATTTTTAAATCAAACTGTACATAAACAATGATTACGAATACAGATAAACAAATAACGATTATTCCTCGATTTAATAATTTAGTTGTCACAAGAGTTTAATTGCTTTAAACTACAACGGCAACTAGTATACAATATAAAAAGGAATAGACAATAGTCGTATAAAATTATTTTTTTATTATTATATAACGTGTCACCAAGGTGGTTTTAAAAAAATTAAATTTATTTATTTTTAATTGAGTTAAGTTGACAAGAATGTTAGATTCTGCTTAGCTTTAACTTTGAGAGTAAATTAGGTATATACACATTGTTTGTTAATTATTAACTTAATAACTAATGTGCTTATGCTATGAACTTAATTTAACTAATATTCATAGGCGTAAATAGGGTGATGCTTGAGGGCTTAGTCCCCCCCACTCCCCCCTAGAATTGCTGTAGCCCCACCAAAAATTAATGATTTAACTACATAATACATTGGAAATTCAGTATAGAATTGAGCTACAACAGGGGGGGGGGTGCCCTTCCAAAAAAAAAAAAAAACTTCAAACACTATTTGTACCAATGCTAATATTAATTATTTTCATTAAATTTCCGATGTTTCATATTATATTATTATGTATTAACATATAGTTAAATAATTATATAATTCTATGGTTTTAATAAAAACAATAAAAAAAGAGATATTAAGAGTAACAGAGCCGATGTGATATTGTATAAACACTCTCATTGCAGGAATAACTTTCCCGCCTTTTAATATTTTTTTTTATCTGAAAGATGAAAACTTCATAGGTATATTGAACTGTTTTCGATTCTAAAAACTCTATTTTCAAAGGTTATAATAAACGTCAATGTATCACAAATTTTAAAATATTTTTTTTCTCATTATTTTATGTTAATTCAGAAATCAAAAACTTTAAAAATGATATTTGAATATAGCTTCCCTTTGAAATAAAAATAATAATAATCAATATCTGATCTACTCTACGAGGTATAATTGTTTTTCATGCTAAATCATTTTTTGATCATTTAAATGGTTTGATTTTTTCCGTACGGTTATTGTTTGGCTACCGCACTAACTAGAAACTATACCCATAACTAGAAATCGCCAATATTTTTGACATTAAATAAATATTCGACTCCGGCAACCATAACAGAATTTGGTGGTTGCTGTATAAAACTATAATAACTAGACATAACATAAAATATTTAAATACCATATTCTATATTAACATTTGCTCTTGTACAATACTATTATAGTACCTATTATGGTTAATTACTAGACATATTTTATTAATTATGGGAATCGTTGGTATACAATATGATCAGAATCGAGGAGGGATATTGCACATAAAGACGGAGTTCTATTTTTCTCTACAAAAAATAATTATGAGTACTCTTCTAATAACATATTAATCAATAAGATATTTAACTATTCAGGCACGTACATGTTTTTTACATTTCTACATCTCCTTACTAATTTTTTCCAATTAAAATACTGAGTATGATGATAGTGCCAAACGTCTTTCGGAAAATCGAAACGTAACAGTTTAATATCAATTCATATCGAGAAATCATTTACAGTAAATGAAAACAATAAGTCTAGCTGAAACGGAGAACATCTTGTGTGTGTGTGTGTGTGTGTGTGTGTGTGTGTGTGTGTGTGTGTGTGTGTGTGTGTGTGTGTGTGTGTGTGTGTTCAATGTAGGCGTTGGTATAAATACCCCGACCGCCAACGATCCGATTGAAGACAATCGTAATATTATTAATAATATTATCATAATAATATTATACATTATACATTGTAAGTGTATGTATGTGTTCGTGAGGACGAACGCGGGGAGGGTCGTGAGAACGGGCACAGGAAACGACACCGAACGGGTATCGGTCGCAAAAATGTAATTGTTTGACATCCTTATATTTTTGTTCCCCCTACTTCACTTCTTCCTTTCGATTTCACACATCCTCTCACCACTCCACTGTTGCCCGAGGAATGTAAATTTAACGATAAATACATTTATAAATACATAATATACATTGTATCTGTATGCAGCGAGTGTGTGTGCAGTGTGCGTGTGTAAAATTGCATACACTTGTATTATGATGGGCCCAGACACTATTATTTTTTACATCCGTCGACCGTGAATTAATGCCGAAAACAAATTGAAAACAATTTCGTATGATGTGTACATTTCACGAATTGTATGTAAAGGACCAAGATAAAATATGTGCACACAGGGTGGTGTCTTACCCATACATATTAAAGTATATTTAAGTATTATACTTGTTTTGCCTGATCTTGAAAACGTACACAACAACTATTACTGTGTGTACATTCAGTGTTACAAAATAACTGCAATTAATTTTTTTTTTTTTAGTTAGAATAAAGTTATAAAAATTATAATTTAAATTTGTGTCTCGATATGGTAAGTAGATACATTAAAACAATATATAATTATAATTTATTAAAATCCTATTTTAATAATATTAAAAAAACCTATCATCTGGACTGTATAAATCGCAATATACATAATGAGACACTATGTTTCACGTTGTGTAACGATTTCAGCTACGACAATCGTTTGCGCTATAAAATAATTATTAATAATAATAGTATACGTAAATTACTTGGTTTATGAAAAAAAATTCTGTTTTGAATATTTCGTTTTGCCAACGCCGAGACATGATTACATGTATAGATATAGGTACTTGGTCGTTAATCATTATTAAAATTTTTATTTATTTAATTGGTGTGCGTTTTCCCATGAGCAAATAAGTAAAAGACGCAGAATAAAATATATAATATCGTTATTAAAACGTTGTTACAAACGCAGGAATGTCCGAAGGAAAAAAATAAACTGACGGCATGGCGGCATGGCGGATATCTCGGATCCCGCAAGTACGACAATTAAACACTTTTTTAGACACGACTTTAGTATACGTTTTGGTACGTCATAAATCCAATGTCGAACGACATGAAAGTGTCTTACGTGCGTTAAGTATACAAATATATTTTATTACAACGAAATGGTGATTTATTTACCGATCGAAATTTCAGCACATGTGAACGGTGGAACGGCGAAAAATCCGAAAAATGTCCGTTTGCATCTCCTATTGTATAATATCATAAGTTATACAACTGTTTCGACGTATTATTCATACATGTTTCACATGGAATCAATTCACACATGCTAAACTCGTGAAAACAACACTGAATCGCACACTGTAGTTGGATTTTAGACGACAAATAATTTATAAATATACGACGGTAGATTATAAAAAAAATCAAAACTAAATTAAATGTTATTTATACCTACTTATTTTTTATTTTAACTAGTTAAAGTGCTCATTTTAATAATTGATATATTTTTCTAGTTAATTTAAAAAATAATACGTTTAGTCAAAATATCATGTTTATACATACCAACAACTGTATAATTAAAACTTAAAAATAAGTAGTTGCATATTTATCGTTTAATTATGACTATTATAGTATAGACAGTATAGTGTATATAGTGATTTAAAATTAAAATAAGCAGATGTTATATTCCTTACATATTCCTTGATTTAATAATCTAGTTACGCTATAACGCGTTATTTCTTAAACCTCTATACAATTCAACAATATTGTAAAATGGTGCATTGTGTTGTATGAATGAAAATTGGTATGCATAGTAAACAAAATATTTATTTATTATAAATAAATATTATTTAAAAAATTCATTATTTATTGTTTATTTCGTATATACAATTTAAAAGTCCTATATTCACACTATATGTGACCTAAGTGGTAATTTTAAAATGTTATAAACTTCGCATTTCTAGATTTAAATATTATATTATTGCATATTTTTTTTGTTTCTACAGGTTTTCCCCTATTGCTACTGAGTACTGGTTATAAAATATAAAATAGTTAATATAATTGGATATAGTTTCCTAGCTGTATTTTATATTTGGTCAAAACGACCAAAATAATTGTATTAATTAATTGAGTGCATATCACATTTAATAAAGTTTAAGAAGTAATAAATCCACTGCAATGCCTTACACGATTAGCTAGTAGGTACCTAATCGTCTTAATCAATATCATTTTATCAAATATCCGCCAGTATCGAGATAAATATTATTATTACGATATATTTTCGATTTTGTTAGACGTTTCAGCTGCGAGTCACAGCCTGCAACCTACCGTTATCGTGTTAGTTGCACGACTTAGTGCGATACGCTGGATTAAACCTGATAATAGCTGAATACGCGTTATTTGTTGATGGATAAACTAAATGGGTGGGCTGCGCACACTGGTGAACCGTTCGACCCTTGTGATGTAGTGTCCGTTTTCTTAGAACACATTATTATTTTTATTATTATTATTATTATTATTATTATTGTTATTATTATTACAGTGACCTTTTTCGGTCCTCGGAATTGTAAGAAAAACATTTGGTGTACACTTCCTGCGGCAGAGAAACGCGCAAAACTACTGCAGTGTGAATTATACATATACCATACCATTATAATATTGTACGGATAAACAATAAATATTTCGCAGATTTCTCGCTAAATCCAATACAATGATCTACAATATTATGGAAAAGCGTACTTTTTCGAACACAGACTAATAGACTTTAAGGTCAAATCCGGTTCAATGATTTATGCATCTAACTACGTACCTATATAATACAACATTCATCATTATTAATTTTTATTATTATTATTTATAAATCAAATCTACACGTTAATAATCTTGTTGTTAAAAAAAAAGGAAAACTAGGGAGTCAATAATGATTATGTCATTAATATTACTAATAATATATTATACAGAGTGAACCAATGTGTTTTGCAGTTTTCACATCGTCATTAACTGAAATAGCTCAACACACTGTATAATGTACAAGTATAATCTATATATATACATGTGATGCATTGATAGGTATAATGGGTTCCTATAAAATATTATGATTAAATCAATAAATTATTATTCGATGTAGGTATATAGGCATACTACACTGGCGTAGATAAAAAAAAATGGTTAACGCTTTTTTTATAATAAGTGGATAACTTTTGGTTTTTGTGAACCTATATATTAATATTATTATTGTATACGATGTACACGCTTAATGAATCGGCGGCACCTGTTGTACCGAACGTGGAATTTCAAATGTAAATAGCTCTCAACGAGAACCGCCGACGTACATTACAATGTATATGTAAATCGTTTTTTACTGCCTAATTGGAGGTTTATGGCCACAACTTACTGATCTTTATGTTATGCACCATTTAAAAATGAATATATCGTACGTACGGGCTGTTATAATTTATAACTCTGTAATGGTGTAATGTGTTGTATGTATTTTAAATATATTATTTAAAACCGCTTCTATACAGAAATGTTTGTTCGGCGTTTATTCCGCGTTCCACGATGGTAAAACAATCCAACTCGAAAATGTACATAGGCATCGTTAAAAACGTGTTCCCATTACGACGTTAATCTTCGGTGAACGATATTGTGTTTGTCTGCGGTTTACAGGCTTTAATACACACATTAATAATAGTTAATAATCAATAATATTATTTATTCATCAAACTACTAAGTTATAATTATAAGGTAGTTATTGGAAAAAAATACCCAGTATAAAAATAATAGAAATAATATGCGATGTATACGTTGTATATTCTAATTAAACATTGTGCATAACTAAGTGTTCCTTTTTATATTATTGTAAGTTTAGTTAAATTTTAAAGATAAAGAAAATACTAAAAAGTTAAATCATCATTTTTCTGTTGTTTGCGTATCTATCATAAAAATTTTTATCTATCATTTTTTTTTACCATAATAGAGATGAATTGGCATTTTTTGATTATTTTTTAAAACATTTTTTTGATAGTTTTTTAGGAAATTTAAATCCGGTTCTTAATTATTATTAAGCGAGTATATAAATTGATTAACTTTTATTCTGGAGGTTTTTATTTTGTTAAGATATTTTTCACCTAGATTTTTCCCCTCATTTCCCTTAATGCCGTAATAATAATTTATGAAAAATATGAAACATTCGAATTTTCTAGAATAAAGTAATTTAAAATTAGTCATTGAAAAAAGTTAATCGTGAAATATTTAACGATTTTTTTATTTCAATTTACTTCACAGATTTAATGTATTATTGGTAATTTGAGACTTTGAGATCGTAGGTTATAGATACATATAATAATATTAATTATTAAATTAAGAAATCTTGTTTGGCGTATGCGTTAATGGAAATCAAACATGGCTTATTCAGAACAGTCTATAAAGTGTATATACTGAATTTATATAATACAACGTAAAGTTAAATGAATTTCCAAAGTTTCAATATCGAGTAGTTAGTAAGGCAGTGTATATCAAAATAGTTTGAGGATTGAAATGTTCGTTAATTTTTTTTATTAGTGTTTATTTGACCGTTTATTAATAAAAGGTTGTAAAGAAATTAACTATAGGTATGTACGCCACGGCAGACGAGAGGATTCGTTTTCAGAATAAATAAGGATCTCTGGCTCCTCTTCGTACAACAATGATAAATTAAAAACGAATTCGAAATAGAATCCTGTTGAAACCTGTTCATATAATGTTATATACGCGATTTGTTTGTTTTTTTCCTCTGTCGAAACTCAACACAAAAGACACGAAAAGAGGGTCGGGGTGTGACGCCGCAGAGGTGGTTGGTTGGAACAGGAAAACCGGAGGGTGGTAGGAGTAGATTTACGGATTTCTGTGACGGTCCATTCACACGCTATAATATAATACTCCTATAATATTATATTGTGTTTATATATTATACATAATATACGTGTACCTGTGCTTAAACGAAAAAATATTTCGGGCCCGTAAAAATCATTATTACCGGCATACTATGGGTAGGTATATTTATAAGGTACCTGCAGCAGATACGTTTATTGAATTACCACCTACACCGCCGCCTCTGAAAGGTGTACCCCTGTAACGTATATGGAAGATAATATTGTTATATAATTCCGCGTAAACGAAAAGGTCCATCGGCCAAAGGGCGCGGATTGCGGAGCGAGTACATAATATATTGCACTTAACATTATTATTATCTACAGTATTATGTTGCACCTGCGTCCGCGAAATATCGTCGTCGACGGCCGATGACCGTTTTGCAACCCCGTTTAGTGTGTGTGTGTAAGTGTGTGTGTGTGTGTGTGTGTAAGTGTGTAAGTGTAAGTGTAGTACAACCCATCCGATATTCAGCCATTACTTCTATAGGCTACAGGTAGTCGGGTGAACAATCCGCGTAAAGGTGTTTTGCACGGTATTCACGCACTATATATTATATATATATACATAATATTACACGTATTTTCATCGAAAATTGGTGCAATAGGTATACCTATGTGCCTTTTAGATGTATTAATTTCGGAACACACCCGCGAGTATAGGTAGGTAAAATATTATAATATATAAATAATATAACAATACTCGTTATTATTATCATCATCGTCGTCGTTGACGTATTATTATTATTATCTACCTTCTGTGGCCTGCTGAAACTGCTGGAACCGTGGGATTTTCATAAATTTACCACATCGCGTATACGTCACACGCTGCACTTATTACGACACATTACACACACGCACGCACATCTGTTGCACGTATTCGTCAGATGCAAACACACCCATACAGCGCTTAATATATCACCAAGACTTTAAAATTATTATATTTATTTAACTCGAATAATGACTACTTTATTTCGGTTAAAAAATACCATAGCTATTATTTATGTCTACGACGTGTTAAAAGTCCATGTTGTTATTAATTCCTAATGCACATACCTTATTATTCGTCTGATAATGAATAATACGAATAACATAATATGTATTTAAATGTTCCATATTGGAGAAACCAAATGGGGATTAGTAAAACTAAAAACTCATAAGTATTTTCAATTTTGAATTATAATTTTTATAACTTTTGACATAATATTTCATATTTTATAATATCGATTGTTTATTTACATATACGATGACAAACAACAATAATTACCACTAACTTGACTAAAACATATTATTAAGTATTACATATTATCAATATTTTTAATAGCTACCTATTGTCGGCATAGATTTTTTTAGGAACATTGTAACTAAGTAACTGCCTATAGGTAGATAAAAGGGTAGGTACACTAGGGCAACGTGGTGTATTAGAGAGGGATGTCCGAGTGTTGAAGATTTCGTGATTCATGAATATTACATTAATTATGTATAAGATTTTTTTTTATCCTCACTTATCCAAGTCATAAAATATGAAAGGAAAACTATTATTTTGTCTTCTGTGGTAAAACTGAATACTTAATGAAAACTGATAGACTAATATAAAGTAGCATTAAGTCTATAGAAATAGGTATAGGTAATAGAATATATATAAACATTTACAATTAACAACCCTCTTTAAAAAAAAAAAAAAAACACTAGCTATGCCGGCTGTGAAACGATTGCCCCCGGTTTTACCTTACTTTTGATGTCAGTCCTAAGCCTGTAAAATTGTTAAAAATACCAACAATTATTTTTCATGGGGAGAAATTATTTTACACCGAACTATATGCACTATGAAACACAAATGACGCCTATGATTTTTCCAACTTTTTTGGTCAAATCGCATTTATTAACTACAGCAGTTTGTAACAGTGATTCACTGATATCCAATAAATAGATTATGTAATTATAAAAATTTAAATAAAAACGTAAAAATTGTACTTTTCTCTCCTAGAAGAATTCTAAAAAAAATGTAAAAAATATATTATATAGGCGCAAAATATATCGTAGCTTAACTATAGTTCCCAACATTTAATATATGTTATGTATGTTGATAATAATTACATTTTGTTATTGTATCAATCGATTTATTTATATGTTACGGGCAAAGTGGAGTAGTCGGGCATTGTGCAACAATGACCGGACATTATGCACAGTGCCCATCCATTTCGGGTAAAGTAATCAGTTAGTAATAATTGTTTACTATGACCGGTCATTCTATAACAATGTCTGGACAATTTAGATTGCCCGACATTATTTTGGTCAATGTAAAAATGTATTGTATAATGTATGTAGAATTGTTAATACTCATCATTGCTCAATGATGAGGTACACTCAACACCTGTTACACAGCTATATGTTATAGACCAGTGATCCTCAACCGGTGGGTCGCGTAAGTTTTAAAATTGAGTTGCTTTAAGTATTCTTTTTAGTAATTTTAGCTTTTTTACAAAGCTTATGTGGGTCGCGAGTCCAGAAAGGTTCAATACCACTGCTATAGACTCAATCTAAATATTATTATCATTTATCATAGATAAAAAGGTTATAATAAAGAAATATTTGAAATTATATAAATGAAATTCATTTAAATATTGGACACGGAGGGCGTAATCGAATGATACAAGCCATAAATTTGATGTATAAAAATATTACTAGGAAAACTATAATGTTATATCTAAATTTGTGTATACCATGTCAAAAAAAGGAGGTACTACAAAACAAGGTTTAGTTGTACGACCAATCCTCTTCTCAGAAATTAATTCTGGTTGCCGGTCAACTTGATGGACATATAAATTATAATAGGCTCAGCCCGATAACATTTTCAGCTAAAAACTAAACCTTTGCAAAAGCGTCAAACAAAAAAGTTTAAATGTAAGGCAGCAGGTAAAATGTGTAACTCTAAGTGCCACAGTAGCAATCCGTGCTTAAATAATACATATATATTATAGCTATTTTTTAGTGTATACTAACATGTATCTTGTATCTAATTAATATAATAATAAATAAATAAATATAATATTTATTTTACAGTAGGTATAGTTTTATACGCATTACCCTTCATGCATTCGGTCATTGTACACAATGTCCGAGCAATGTGTTTTATTCTTACTTTAACCAGTAAAATTGGGCATTGTGCACAATGCCCAGATACTGTGCACAATATCCGACTATCCCACTTTGCCCGTAACATATACCACCATTACACAAAAAATATTAATTGGATCAATGTGGTATCGAAATTAACATTTGTGTTCGCCTTTGACGGCCGTTCCGATAATGGCCTCGGATTAAAACGAATTCCGGCGCGATCATTACACATTTCATCATTTAATTTGCATTTAAAATACATTTTTTTTCCTCGTAGACTTGGGTTACACGGCCTTGACATTAGTCAAAGAGGTTTCAAAATTCCGTTGTATAATCGCTTGTCCCAATATCATTCTATTTCGTATCAAAATTGACTACTAATTTTCTATTGTTCACGAAATCCTAGACGGTGCGGGATTAAATTAAATCGATAATATGTTCGCGCTGCGCACTCGACACATATATTAAACGTCTTGATTTCGAAACGATTAAAACACGGAGACTACCTAATAATATTATATTATAATATGTTCAGGTTACATAAAGCGTATATTATGATGTGTTTGATATAAAAAAAAAAAAAACTGAGAAATTAAAATACAGTAGGTAAACCTATAAAATAGTCCACGCGAAGATTTTTATCGGTTTTGCATAGGTACCTGTACAGAATAATATTGTTGGAAAGTTACGGTAAATAATGTGTAACACTGAGAGTTTTATATACATTTACCGTCACCTATCGAGACATTAAATGTATACCTATATACCTCCTATATTACAATAATTGGTGGGGAATCGTATTTTTATTTCATGGTTACCGTATCCAGTTATACGACTCACGATTCTGCTCAATATACTTATTTGCCTATACAATTCGGCAAATTTTCGTTATGCAAAATGTTTTTTTTTTACCTGCACGCAACACGATTTTGCATAAATATTTTGGCGTTGCCATTTATACTAAAACACAATTATATTATTGTGCGTTTATATATTTTATAGCATTTAAAATGAAAACAAATTAGTTAAAATAATATAATAAATTATTAAAAGATTAATAATTAAGTAGATATAAATAAAATGTTGATGGTTGATTTTAATTTTTCCCTTAATATCAATGACTATGACTATCGATAAATTTTAAATAATAGTGAATAATAGTATACTATTATAATATTATACTATGCTATATTTTAATATTATGTTATTATACAAAAAAATAACTTTGATTATATGTTAAAATAAATAGTTATCTAATGTAATACAATAAAGTAAACAAACAAAATAAACTATAAAAAAATTACCATGATAGTTAATTACAATTTTAGATCCTAATCGGAGAGATGAATGTATTTTATCTTGATATTGAGAACAAACCTGTGATAAAAATTGAACGTTAGTAATTGTATTATTTAGATTAAATTTATTAAAATTAATTATTTTTTATTATTTTTATGTTTAAAACTGTTTTTAGAATAAAATTTCCAGACAACGTTGCAAAGTCATTTATGTGGAATTATATAAGTAAAAAGGTATGCACTGAAACGCATTACCTGTACAGCTTATAAGAGGGCGTCACACCTGCATGTATTGTCTCTGTCTTACAAATACGTAACATAGCAAATTTACCAGCAGATCACGTTTAGCTCCGTCAGTTTAAAAATTAGAGTAAATCGACCTATTATGAAACTTGATGGTAAGATAATTATCTGTGTTGGTATGTTGGTTTTTTACGATTATTAAATTTTTAAATGAGTTATGAGCATTTTTAATTTACACTATGTTATATACGCATAACTTGCTAAAAAATTGAACTATCGTAAAAAACCAACATACAAACACAGATAATTTTCTTACCATCAAGTTTCATAATAAATCGATTTACTCTAATTTTTAAACTGACGGAGTTAAACGTGATCTGCTGAATGTAAATTTGCTATGTTACATACCTACTTGTAAGACAGAGATAACACATGCGGGTGTGACGCCCTCTTAATATGTATTCGCAACAACCGGGAATATTGTCTATTTTTTATCTATTTATTATAATACTCATACCAATAGCGTACAGTGAACACTAAACCTATATAGCCTATATAGCAGGGGTCGCCAACCAGTCGATCGCGATCGACTGGTCGATCTTTTTAGGACTATAGGTCGATCGTTAAAAAAATTAATTTTACCATTATCGGTCGATCGCGTAATAAATAATCGGTTAATGTTGACTGCTATATTGTATTCTAGGAATTTACCATAATCGGTCAATCGGTAATAGTCAGAATTTTTGAAAACAAATGCCTCGGCTACAATAAATAATCAGAATTATTGTCAGTTTCAGTTTTTAACTCGACTGTCAATTTATTAGTCGTCACGTGCAAGTGTGCACCTTTTTTCAGACCTTTTTTTTTTTTTTGCTCATAAAACAAATCTCTTCCTAAAGACCTAAATTCTCTTAGATGTCGATCACCTGGGACTAAAAATTTCAAATGTAGCTCACTTGTTTGAAAAGGTTGGCGACCCCTGCAGTATATAGTATATAATCCTCCGTGATCAATAATGATATATTTTTCCAAATAATGTTTCATGTAAGTGGCAAAATCATAGTATTATTAATAGCGCTAATTTCACATGTTATATATATTATACGCGTAGGTGCGTCATGTGTGCGCTTTATCTCAAAATATCTGCTGCTGCGTATATACACTACAACGTGTATTATAAATGTAAATGTATTATTAAATATACATAATATATATATATAATTATATATATACACATATATGAATTATAATACCATTATACCACGTCCTTTGGCAACTGTTGAATTTCACTAAAAGTACTCTTGTCCATGGTTTTGGTGGGAGGTGTAAGTAGAGGAGAAACGCTTTCCAGACGGAAATAAATTGTGTGAAGTTTCGGACGCCTGTTTGCATATATATTCGTATAATAGTATACGTATATATGCATTCATATAAGTATAATGTTCGAGGAGGTGATTCTTTTAAAGGTAATATACACTCTTTTTCTAAAATTACCAACGTTTTAGGAAATAAATTTTTACATAGTTTAAAATCATTATAAAACAACAATTCTGAAAAAAAATTTATTTCCTAGTATTTTTCACGTTTTTTCCCTTTCTGAACAGCATATATTCTTAATTTCACGTTCCGGACCAAAATATTTTTCTGAGAATTTAAATGGATGATAATCAATCGAAATATGAACGAATATTTAATTAGTAAGAAGTATTTGTAGTTTATATATAATATGTGGAATGGAGTGGCACATGTGAGAGTGACCCGCAAAAAAATGATCCACTACTACTACAGTCATCTATAGGTACTTTAGATGCCAATAACGGCAATAAGTATACTCGTATTCACAGGTATCTGTATATTTATAATAATATAATATTATTGTAACTTATTTACCGCAATAATAGGTATATAACATTTTCTAAACAAAATTGTTGTTGAATTATTTAAATAATTATACCAAAAAAAAAAATTTAAATAAAACACCGTCTAACGATAACATAATGTAATATTAGCATAACACACTAAGCACGATCGATGGTGAATTTGTATTAGACAAGCTCAGGATTGACATCATTTTAAAGCCTATTTTTACTTTTTTCCTACATACTAAATCTAAAAATTTACTGTTAATACTATTTATGATTTTATTTATAGCTATTGGATTTTAATAAAAAAAATTATGACAAAAGTATAGCAAATTAATCATAATAAAATATACAATATGATATGTCATCCATAACGCTTGTTAACAGAAACATCATAGTATTAAGACCAAAAACTTAAAACCTACTGGAATTGGTAAAATATGAGGCCAAACACTTTGTTTAGGATCTTTATGCTTTAGAAGTATGTAATCCCGTCGTAATTTTTTCAAATTTACATATTATAAAAGAGTATAGAATAGTGGATACGGTTCCCATATTATACGCATTGTATTAACTTCAAACTGAGTAATACAGCAACATTGCCAACATTGCACCAAAGAGCAAAATCAAAATTATGAATCTATGGACTATTATTCAGAGTTTAAACACCTATTAGTGAAATTAAAAAAAAAATGTAATATTTAACCATCACTTGGTCTTCTTAGCTATAGATAGGTATGTAATGTATCGTAGTCATATTGTATAGAAAATCGTCAATATTATTTTATAATGTATTCTACGTGTAATATAATAAATGAAAATATATTTTAGCAAATAAGTAATTAAAAAAGACTAGACCAGTGATACGAAGACACAACATTTTTATAATTTTATTATTCAACATCAACGCACGCACACAGGTAGGTACTGTGGATTCTTGCTATTGTCGCAAAATTCGACGGAATTGTGTCGTACACGAACAGGACGTAGCGATTATGATACAGACAAGTAAATTAGAATTGTGCTATGTTTGTTATAAATAAATAATAAAAATGTTTTTGATCAAAAAAACGTTTAAAATGAAATGTAATAGTTTTTGTCTTATAAACTGAACACGACGCTGAAATATACAAAATCCCGAGTCGCTCTATGTTATCGAGGAAACAACGTAAGTGAAACAAACGTATGCAGTATTGTACGTCAACAAAGTTAACAGCAATGACCCAATTAATTTAAAAATATTCGTTATAGATTATAGACAACTTAAATCGTACGACGAGGGTAGAACTATTGAGTAGGTTTAGCGCGTGTCAGTCGATATAAGTGGTATTACAACAGGCGTCGCAGTTTTCCACCAAAATTGACCTTTCTCAGTTTACTGCTAGTATAGAAATAATTATGCTTCAATTTTCCGCTTTCGCAAATTTCAGTTTTTAGATTTACCATTACGTACACGATATTTTCATAATCTGTAGGTACCTCTTCTCCATTAATATAAACGAATAGATTACGCCGTTAGTAATACGCTATACGCATTACCTATGTAATTATAAAGATAAAGGTTTGTTATGATTTTATTAATTAAAACTATATTTTATTATTATTTTATCAAGCTTAAACTTGTATATTATTACAAGCATGTTCTATAATGTGAATAAAATTAAAATTAATTGTTATTTCATATAATATGAAAAATAATATATTACGCATTTACACAATATACCTAATATATATGTATTGTAATAATTATTGAAATAAAAAACATTGTAAATTACTCTATATTTCTATAATTTGTAAGCATTTGTGTTCGTTTTAATATTCTTGATTAATAATCGATTACTCGACTTTAATTATTTTAATTAAATCGAAAGATATTAATTATAATTATTAACATAAATATTGCAGTAAACTAACGCCATCACCGCTTTACTATACACTAGTATATTTTTCTATTATTTAGCACCTACGTGTTGTTGCTGAACTTAGATTTCATCATACGTAAAATGTATATTGTATATGCAATTATTATCCTTGGTTCTTATATAAATACAGTAATATATTATTTATTACCTAGATAATATTTGAAAGCATAGAACGTTTCCAAAACCGCGCATCGATTCCAAGAAATCACCCGAAGCGGGTAACATCACATATCGTAACATTTCAATAGTTGTGCCATAAATTATATAGGAACCGAAGGATTTCCTACACATTTTCGGCTTCTTTTGATCCACCACCTAAAGTCTCCTCCTTGCATCCGTCCAGCCGAGACTAATCTCTCAGTTTACCGGACTTAGTCGAGTCGTTAGGCCGTGCCATAACATCGATGTTTGTTATTCAACTCCAAATCCCAGTATTTAAGTCATTTATTACCCGGGCTGAGTTATTTTACCCTGTCCCCAAATTTTATAAACATTTAAATATACGAGTATTATATTTTGTATTAATAAATAATCAAATATTACTCAACAACTGCTGTTCACTCTGTCCACCTTCAACCAACTTCTTCAATCCCAAATGTGACACCGACAAGCGATTTAAGAAGTTTTTATTAAGAGTAGTGCGAGTACCTGAGGTTAGGTTAGGTTATTACAAATCAACACACATGTTTTAAAAGGGATTATCAAAATATAAAAACTGAAATTGTTTGTAACGGAAATATGGAAATATATTACATATAGTTGTATTTCGACTGGTGATAAACGAACCTTCCAATTAAAGGAAAATATCGATTTTAACCGCAGGAAAAGAGAACGTCCATGTACGACGTGTTGACACCAGTATGTTGTAAAATGACTTGCAATATTTGTATTACAATCTTGTGTATTTTTCGTCTGCTTGAAAGCACAATAAACTCCTTGTATTATGGACGACGGACACTCTTCTATGTAATAAACTGCGAGTGGAGAAGTTAGCAATAACTCAAAATATTAACCAATAAATCTATAATACTTATGTACGTGCAATGATCGGTCGGAAGATGAAATACAATAATTATTCGTCGTCGATTAATGACCAAAATATTTGAACTACAATCGTGGTTGTTCCATGCTCTGCGGTAGCTTTGACGGCTCGCCAATTCCGGTCGAGCCCGCCCCATCCGTATACGACTAGCTACGATACAGCGATGGTGAAACGGAAGACGGCAGCAAAAGACGCCGCGCGCTGCAGGAAGTCATTCCGCGACCATCATAATACGGCCCACCCGAGGTATCTGCAGTCTACTTCCGGATAACTCATGTATTACAGGCGAATTTTTGCCTTTTTTTATTATTATTATCGCCGTCAATATACATTTCGTTTTTACGAGTAAACGGACTAGAAGCCAATAAAAACGACTATATAATGTGTACGCACTGCAGCAGATTCGTATTCTACGCATTATTGTCTTACCTATTATAGGGCGTCATCGAGGCAATAAATTATAACATTATGTACACGCATATAAAACCGACGAAATGATACGAAAAATACAATCCGTACTAACCGACTTCTGTGTTACAAATATTATATTAAATAATAAAATTATAATATTGTTCATATAAACACATTGAATGGATATAAAAAGTGTGTAAACGGTATGTGAAAATCTGATCACGTGATTCATCGAATGTATTTTATTTGTACAAAGGTACACGAATCTGCCACTTTTGTAAGAAAATGCATCATTGATTACAATAATATTAATGAAACATAAAATTTAATTTGGAAAGTCATAAAGTATAGTAAAATTTCTGCCCCATGAGCTGTAGGCAGAACAATATGTCAGCATAGTGTATTTCTTTTTACTACAAAATAATAAAAACAGACACAATTAATGGGTAAATATGAACAGTACTATAATTACTATAATTTATAATCTTATTTCATTACAGTAATTAATATTATGTTTCAATATGCAAATTAAATAATTTACTATTCTGTAGTATGGTATTAACATATTATTTATTTAATAAATAACATTATATTATTTCATGTCTGTAGTAACAACAATTATGCCACGTGCCCTGGATAACAGTCACTTAATTGTGTGATGTTCAAAGCCATGATCTTATGATTTGGCCAAAATGCATGCTTACTTAGGATTGGTATTACACGAAATACTCAATACGTTTCGATATTATTTATTTACTTATATCTAGAGTATTGATCTTATATTAAATAATACTCAGCAGTCAGCGTGGGTTCATAAAATTACCGAATACATGAATATCATACTTAAGTCATCCGTGGCAAGACCAATGGGATTGGTTGGGCAGTAAACTTGATAGACTCCTACGTTACACAAACATGTTGCACAATTACATAATAAATAACATTTTATGGCTTAATTTGTATGAACAAATATCGACAAGCCCTAATAACATATTATATTTAAATATTTTCAAAATAATTTAGTTATAGCCGTTATAGGGTTCAGATCCCTAAGCCTCAAATAACCTTTGATTCAGTAGCAATACATATATCTATCCAAAGTATCTTTATGAAATAGTATCCCACCCATACATGACATATATATATAATATTTTATACGGAAAGGATGGGTATATCGTTCTCTGCATAATATAATAATAATATATAGGTACCTATCTCTTTCACGCAGGTTAGCGGATTTTGTGGCGCGTAATACTCGCGCGTACATTGTATGATCGGGTGACGTGTGTGGGCGACGAAACGAACAAAAGCCTAACGACTACATATTATATTACTATATGAATGTATATACCTGTGCAGGCGGCAGTGTTAAGCGCCGCGTACCTTTTCTCTTATTCAACGGGAGAATAAAAGGAAACAGTTTCTACGATTGTACCAAGCAGATGAATAGACTTATGGCGTGTTATTGTTACGCCGATATAGCGCATGTACCTACCTGCAACACACCAACATGCTGCACGGCGTCAGCGAGATTATAAGAATAAATATATGCTATTCCGAACGCTATACATATAAATAATCAAATAATATGATCATGTCGTGTAGTGTAGGTATAACAAGTATGATTATAGACAGCGTGGCGCATTTAATGCACAATATCAGGGGGGGGGGGGGGTATCTAACTGTTAAAGAGTTTTGGCGCCAACATTTTAGCGCCAAAAAAATGTCAGTCATTCAAGTATGATATAACCTCAGAAATCTTCATTAGAAAAGTCAACCAATCACAAATATAAATTCTATATAGATACCAATATAACTATAATAAAATAGAACAGCATATACGAGTTGCACGTCCCAAAGATACTACGAAAAGGTCTAATCATCTGAATTATTATAGGGCTCGGAAGTTTTTACATTTGCATGTTTTTATGAACCGTTAGATTTATTGCTAAATGAGCTAAAAATTCATTCTAAGACACTACGAAAAACATATCAAAAGTTTATAGTGCATATTTTTGCATATTTAGTGATTTTTAGAATTTAGAGCATATTAATTCTTAATTATACAATTTTTTGGAGCATATTTCACAATTTATGAAGATTTACTATGAAAATTTATAAATAAAAAAATTAATTTATTAATATTGAGAGATATTATTAGATATTCTAGTATCGTATTTTTTATTTTTTTTATTAATATTGAAAATTAAAAATCAGAATTATTTTTATCGTTTTGCTTTTTCGTGTTTATAATATTTTAAAAAATTTTAAAATATTTCTGCAAATAATAATTTTATGTAAAAAAATAAAATATAAGTACATATTTTTAGAGCACATTTGTACTTTTTTAAGCGCATAAGTGCATGCATATTTAGTACTTTCTTAGTGCATTAAGTTCCGATCCCTATGAATTAATATATATATTTATCATTTTTAAAATAACTTTTCTATCATACTTTTAATAGTATTATCATTTCCTGTTTTATAATAACGAATACTAAAAGCTATGTGATTTTTTATTCAAAGTTTAACGACATGTTTTACAATGCACATCCAATTTCATCGATGTTTTGAAAAATAAACAATGAAATATAGTAAAGTACAACTTTACTCAGAAAAACTTACGTAATTAATCACAGGCCAAATATAATATACGAAGAAACATTCACAAGAAAAACTATGGCGCAATTTAAAAAAAACCAAATTTGCAATTTCGAATTTTAAAAAAATTTCAATTAAGTTTTAGCTAGTATCATAGACCATAGTATACCACAATATGACATAAAAAAAAAAAACATTATTTATAAAATCTATACCTATACTCATGGAAATTTTTTCGCAGAACATTACTAGTAGCCATCCGATATAATTTGGACTAGTTGAACTGTATTAAATATTTCATTAACAGTTCGTTATTAAATTCATAAATCAGTAAAATATAATGTCAAACATTTTTTCACGTAACAATATTAGAATATTATTAGTTATTACCTAAATTCTACTCTTATGTATTTATGTATGTATATTATAATACATGAATGACAACATTGCTAACAGACATGGAGCGCCATTAATATAAAATTAGTACCAATTAAGTAGGTATGCCTAATTGTACCTACACAATTTTGTAATTAAAACTAATTACCTACAAAACAAACATTTTTGAGTAGGTAGTTATTGCTAAAATAAATAGGTAGGTAGGTACTTGCCGAAAATGATAGCGTGATGTGTGGCTATGTGTAATATAATGTGCATGTGCTGTGTCTTCGAACATCAACAGAAAATTGATAAGTTTAAAATATGTATAAATTATACTTATTACGTAATTAGCCATCATTTTTTTTTAACGCAGAAACCTTCAAAAATAAATAAATTAATTAATGGTTATTAAAATAAATATTAATATTGTTGACTACTCTCCTCTCTCAATGATGCACCGACATTTATATCACTATGATATTAAATTATAGTTTTATCAAAATGGTTATTCCATATACAATATAATTGACTTCTACGAGTTTTTCATACATTTTTTTTTCACAATACGAAAAAACACCAAATATTCCGTACTGGTGACGTATAATCTTAAAAAATAGTAATTAATATGATTATGTATATATATTTTCATGGAACGTGTGATTCACACGATTGGAGGAAGGTGTTGCTGCTATAACAGCAGGTATCGGAAACGCAATGAATATTTATATTATATTATATTTGAATACATACGTAACGCATATTATATAATATTATAATGTACGTCTATTCAAATCCGTCGATCCTTCAGCAGGATGTCTGCAGTCCTGCGTATCCTTTACACACACGTTTACCTATATAACTCTCGTTAGTATAAACCCGATATAATGCGCACCCGGCCTACATTATGAGCATACAGTTTACATGCGTACGCTGCTAACACCCGACCGAATAAAACTTGTGTACGCTCGTGAAACCCTTTGCGCGATTGAGGCGTGTTCCGTTCCGTGTGAAAAAAAGAGAGACACATTTTTATTTTTGACAAGTATGCGACGCCCATTTAGTTTGTATAGCTGCGATACCGAGTGATTTCCCAACTTGATATTCCAACGAAATGGAAGTTGGAATAAATGTCTATACGGAGTGAATTCACTCAACAAAAGACACTCAATATTTGAAAAAACACTAACTTTTTTTTTCAATATTTCTTTTACATAACTTTAATTCCATACTAAACAACATTTTTTATTTTAATATTTTTTTATTTTTCTTACTCTTTTGAATGTTGATATACATTTTTAGTTTGATATTTCGTCAGAATATTATTCGGAGCTTTTCATTCTACAAAAATAAAATGCCGAACATGTAGTTTATTAGTTATAATTAGTTATAAATTATAACGTATAAGTGTTTATAAAGTTTAGAAAAATGTAGTATAGTAGATCAACATTTTGTGAGATATTTTTGTACCACTTTATTCCGCTCATAAAAATGTTCAATACTTATAACTCAAAAACTATTCATCTAAAATTTGATTTTTGTGTATCAACGTACCTACTCTGAAAAATATTTTTCTTTAAAATGATAAATTGAAAATACATACTGTAATATCAAAGTAAAAACTTAAAAAAGTAATAGCAATATAAAATATTTAAAATATTTTTATTTAGATTGATTTTCAAAATGATATTATAATAAGTGTCTTAAATATATTATCAGTGAATATATATGATATACATAATACTTACCTAAATTGTACATGAAGAACCTAAATATATTAAACTCACGGATATATACAATTAAAAATTAATTTTAAATACACGATCTAAATACCAATATATTATATAAATATAGAATTTAAATTTTAAATTAATAAAATAAAAATGTTTTTTTTCAAAATATTAAAGTAGATTTTAAGAATTTTTTATTAAATACTATATAAAATAGAAAACCGACAAAAAATAAGAGCCATGAAGCTGTTGGTCATATACTATAATGATGGTTACTGGTTAGAATTTATCTATATAATAATTCGAATACGTATTATAGTAATAATTTTAAACTATTTAAAATATTGTATGTTATTATTGTTATTTTATTGTAAAGAAATCGTAAATTTGACTATTATTAAAATTGTTTTCAGATCCTCCTCTCGGTAGTATAAAAAACCACTTTTACATAATTTCCCACTAAAACGATGTTTTGATGTTTATAGCCTCTTTCAATATTTTGATACTATTAGCAGTCGACTGTCAAATAAAATACAAGCGCTTTTAGTTCGTTGAAATAAATATTGCTGGACGTCTTGATGGAACTTACCAAAGTTTAGTTAACTATTAACATATATTAGGTACGTTCAATGAATACAAGGACCATAGAATACATTTTTTACAAACATTTCTCATTACTTCAATGTAGACAAAAATGTTATCTTGTTAATATAATCCAAAATTTAGGCAATTTTAAACTGTTTCGATTTTAATGATCTGTAAACTCTTCCGGTCTATTTCAGTACATTACCTGAAGAGGTATCTATACAGAGTGATTCTTTTATTATTAAACACTTATTATTTGTATTCTATATAACATTTTGATTTATTTTACCCATTTATTTAATAATGAAATCATTATCAACTTTTTATTTTAAAATAGCAATCTATATTATTATTTTTCATTTAATTATTAAATTATTGAATTATAGCTGCTCAAAATTTGGTGGTTTGAGGTTTTTAGGTGTTCGTCCTACATGTTATTACAACTTTGAGGTTTTGATAACTACAGGTACAAAGTTCATCACTGATTCGATAGCCGATAACGAGTTTATATGATTATATGAAACAAAAAGTATTATTGAAACCAAAAACCACCCAACTTTGAACAGCTATATGTAAAAAGACCAAAATAAATTAACGAAAAATAATATTTTGAACGTTAAAATTAATATAAAATAAATAGCTTTATCAATTTGGTACATTTAATATAAGTTACCATTTGAAAATCAAAAGCCGGTAGTGGTTTCACTATTAAATAAATGGGTGAAAAAAACCAAAATTTCATACAGTTGGAGAAAAATATAAAATAAAATATTTTGAAGAAATAAAAATGAAATAAAGTCCTCGACGAAATAATGAGTGTTTAATAATAAAATAATTCCTGTATGCAAACTATACTGAGTTTGTTATAACGTCTTGGTAATTTGTAAATTATAATATTATTTTATTAAAATTTAGTGTTTATAATAATATGAACATACAAATTTAAAAAAAAGTCAATTACATATTATAATATTATATAGGTAGTAAATAATAATATAAATCAAGTTTTTTAGCTGTGAGCTATATTAATTGAGATACATACTTATAAAGTGTATGTAAATTTTAGGTATGAAGTATAAGTATAGGTCAAGTATATAAACTTCACTGATCCAGTCGACTACAACTTGATCTTTTAATTTTGTTGTGTGATACATTTTGATTATACATACAGTATACCTAGTATAACAGGTACTTCATAAAAACATAAATTTAACCCGGGAGATTTACTATAGCGGGAGCTTACTAGTTTTAAAAATCGGAAAAGTTTAACACCACCCCCGAAATGGAACATAAAATATTATGTATAAGTATGCAACTAAAAACGGTTGTAAGTAGCGTGTTTTAATAACCACTAAACAACGACAAATATAAAAAATATGTAACATGCTTGAAGGTGACCCAATGTGATATAATAATTTAATAATAGTAAATTGCGTATTTGTTGTTGGAAAAGACGTACAGATTATATTTGCATGTCGACTAGTTATGATAATATAATATTCAGAATTCTTTCAGATCATAATTTATATAGATATAATAAATCAAATTTGAGATATTATTAAAATCAAATAGCAAATCAACTGGTCAAACTACGATAAATCAAAAGCATCAATTGGTAAAATTTAAATTTAAAATTAACGAAAAAAATTATAATAAATATACTAATAATTACATATACTCAAATAATACATGTTTTACTAATGTCGAATATTGCTCAAAACTACATACGAAACCTGCAGAGAAACACTAACGGTTAAACATCTACTAACGGAATGTCGCAATTACAAAGGGGAGCTCGAAGAATACAAAATACCCAACCTTGAGAATAAACAAAACATTTTCATTATTCCAAAATAAAATAAAATTATATAATATACTTTAAAATAAAACCAGTTTAAGTAAAATTGTACACAACTAGTGGCCTATGCAGCCAACATTTATTTTAGATCGAAAAAAAAAAACAAAAAAAAAATGTATACGTACACATATCAGCTATGCATCTTCTTTTTATGTTTTATAAAAATTATTTTGAGTTTTGTTAATACTAGCTAATAGCTAGTAACCTAACCTATCAAATTAACACTAAAATTTGCACACATATTCCTAGATAATTGACGAGGGACACCGATTTGATCGTGAATTACGAGATCCACCAAATATATAATATATAGTGCCGTATATATTACATTTGTTAATTCTTCTGGGCGAAGTCGGGTTATACAGTTAGTAGCGTATATGTATAAAACTTGTATCGTTATAAAGAGACATGCTTGATATTATATTTATACACAGATCGTGTTGATCACGATATGATTATTTATAGGCATCAGTACGCCGGAGCAGCCGCAGTCCATATGCATTTTCGCTGAGATATTTAGTCTGAACACGCCGCAAATGGGAAATTACGAACTGTCGCCGTTGTCGTCATCGTTGCTGTCGTTAATTTCACTTTGCTCTGGACGCGTTTCCCGAAACGTATAGGCTTATTTATAATCACTGTCGGTTCGCGCGCGGAAACGCCTACGCACGGCCGAGCGTCTCTCCGCAGGGGACTTATAATAATACTATAAAATTAAATACACACTCGCGCGCGCGTGTGTGTATGTGTGTGTGTGTGTGTGTGTGTGTGTTTGCGTCTGACGTACGCTCTGTATACATCACTCATTCGTGTGTATACATAGGGCTGTGCGCGAACTTCGGTTGTATATGCGTCGCGGAAAGAAACATTTTGGTAATTTAATTAATTACATGCCTGCACAACACGACAACCGAAGGGGTTCTCCGGGTGGTATGATGGACCCCAATTACGGCCAAGACTGAAAACGAATTATTTACAGTGTTCGGAATGGGATTTTTACGATAGAGGTAGGGTAGACCGATGAGAAACCAACCGATAGAATTTCGATGGGTAGGAGCAGGGTGTGGAAGGGGAAAAATTAGAGGGAACAAAACTGATTGAAGCGGCCGCAAGCGATAAAAACACCTGTATAACATATACATTATATCTTATACGCGTACGTACACAAAAACATCGTCATATTATTATACACTATGTATACATTCCTTGACTTACTCGTCGTTATCATGTTATATAGTATGGATTAGACGATATTTTATTTCTGGTGCAGAGACTTCGAACGCTGCAGTAATGTATAATATACAACAATTAGACATATTATATAGGTTTGTTGTTTTGTGAACGCATCATCGATAATCGATATACTAAAATATATTTAATATGTATATTACACTACACGGGTGTTTTGTGAACGATCAAACGGATATTTCAATCATGTGTCAGATTGTGATATCAATTTTTTTTCATCAATTTTAAGCGACGGTTTATAATATAATAATAATAATATTATTGTACTAATGTCTAATGCCTATATTATGTATTCGATGCTTGAAAATCAAAATCATAAGTGTTCTTCGTATGTTAATGCTTATTGATGCATGCATGGTAGAATTCCTGAATAAAAATTTCTTTTGAATATTATTTAGTGATGCTATACGATTTATCTCGTATGTACAAAGTCGTCAGCATCAATACAGCTATCGTGATATTTTTCTCTTCTCTAAGGAATTTATTTTAATATACCTCAATTAGTCATATCAATAGTGCTACGTTTTTTGAAATTTCAATTTTGGCAATAATTTAGTTGACTCCATCTTTCTAAAAACAAAAAATAATAAGCTTGATACATACGATTACAAAAATTACAATGGATAAACTACACAAAATAAAATCAAAAACTACAAACAATAGTAATACGTAATAATGTAGTAGTATATGTATAGTATACATATAAAAAAAAAATTAAGATCAGTCCTATAAAATTGCACTAAATCGTTGCCTATAATCAATATGACAATATGTGTTAGCATATATACATATAATATCTATAATAATCTTGTATCGCGTATTATTATATTGTAATATTGTATCTAATATAATAAATATCACCGAAATTTTCGTCTAATTAGATGCTAACAAACATTTTTTTTTCTACGAATGGTAATTCAAACATAAATAATATGGTCTACATTGGAAACGTTGAAGCAAGACTATGACGATTTTACACATTGAATCAATTAACAGAAAGACAAAATCACTCGAACAGATGTACGGTGTATTTTCTCTGTCGGTGAGATTTTAACCATGTTTTGATAAGGGGCGATGACGTTCGTAATATAATATATGGATGATTATTATGTTCTTCCTTCTTTTTCATCAACATGAATACGCCTTATACAGAGCGCAGTCCTTCGACGGTTTATATCAGATCCTACCCTGTGCATACCTACATGATATACCGTTTTAACCGTTTGATACATTTCATACACAGGGTTATTCATCAAACACTCTCAACCCTCATTTTCTTTTTTAATAATTGGTTTATTCAAATAACGATTTTTTTTAAGGATCATATTTTCAAATACCGTAATGTTTTATACTATTTGAGAAATAGATATCTTGTAACAAACTTCTATTTTTCAAATATTTTTTTGAATCTTAATTTATTGTTAAGCATATGATTTATTTTCTTGTAAATGTGAATTTATGTTATTCTAATAAAAAGTTTCAAGTTATTTAATTATTAAAACATTTAAACTAAGAATAGCAGTCCCTAATAGTTTTATAAAAGTATAAAATAGCTGGTTTAATATTGAATCTAGTATTTATTATACTTGCATTAATTTTATAAAAAATTATATAAACATTGATAAATTAAAATGGTTTACTTAAATTTTCAAATTACCACAACCCCTATATTATATATATAAGCCTATTATCTTTAGTAAGTAAACAAAGCTTATAAATCTTAAAAACATTGAAATATTGATTTATTTATTCTAAAATATAATCGGCTTAAAAATTTTTATGGAAAAGTGTGATTCTTAAACAGTATAATGTTTTAAAAATGGATTTATTAAATATAATTAAACATTTAACAAATCAGAATTTGTTTTAATAAATAAATAAATCGGCAATAAAAAAAAAGGGCGACGGTTACTTGAATCACCCTGTAGAGTAGACTTTATGTTTTTTGGCGCCAGCTGAAACAAAAAATTAAATTGAAACTAAATTAAATGTACATTCCATGTATAATATTCGTATAAAAATCATAACGACTGTTTTTTTTTTTATATAGTTGTTTTATGTTTACATCAATGTTCATTTTTAAATAACTCGATTGTAACTTTTGCCATTATTTTTTTTACAAATAGTGTCGTGTTTATCATGTACAATATAGTTTAGCTATGCATGTATCGATTCGTCAAAAAGTATTGTCGTGGAAAACCTAAAATATTTACCTATACTAATTGTTGACGAAATATTAACGGTTTGGTCGTATTTCAGGGCCCATTGTATAACTTTTGAAAATTAAAAACAAATAAATAATTATTAACAATCTGTTATTTAATTGTTGTACGTAAGTAAATTTTATAAAATTATATAATAACAACAATAACATGAAATGACATTAAGAGAATAGCTCTCTCAGGTGAGAACCTCAGAGTGGTGTAACTATTGTATGTATACTTTTAAGGGGAGGAGAAATAATCATAAATATTTTTTACCTAACATGTTTTGGACTATAGTATATGAGATGATGTCTTCTGGATAACTTCTTCCGGTTAAATAATTTACCAATCATAAATTTATATACATGTAAACATAATATTATATTCTAGCTGCAATCATTAAAGATTTGTAGAATTGAAAAATTAATGAAAATATATCAAATTAGTTTTTATATCTATGAAATGATATGTGTAACTTTAAAAGTATATATGCAATATAAATTAATATTTCAAATAATAATTACATAAAACACGCACATAAATATAATATTTAAGCTAAGTTTAATGCTTAAAAAAGTAGTTGTATTATTGCAATATACAACAGATTTGAAATGGAAATAAAGGTGAAAAACGACATATTTGCCGCACCTCTCCAAATTACGCATATAAATAGGACTGTGAATTAATTCACTGTTGAATATAATGGTCCTACTTACTCTGAATGCTTGTATAAAATACAAAAACTCCCAAAATATGGAAAAAAAATACAATTTAAAATATAAACACTAAACAGGTTAAAAAAATGTTTCATATTATTTTGGAATATTAATGAATAATAAATAATAAAATATTTAAAAATATTTTTAATAAACCTTGAGTATAATAATATTATTATATAAATTCCTGTATTATAAAAAAAATCAACTTTATTAAGCTGCGGAACATAATTTTTTTGTCAATATTTTCAGTAGAAATGTTAGTAAAATATGAAAAAATATGTATATTAGAATTTCGTATAATATGTGTACGTGCTAATTTATGGCCGTGGGTATTGGGATATTGAGTTACTTGAAATATTTAACGCATAGCACACGAGACAAAGCAATAAAAAGTCGAATGAATGGTCGAATATTCGAATCACCGTGAAATTTAAATCGCGAATCACGAATTAATCCAGAAAAATTAGATTTAAAGTGTTAAAGTGAATACAACAGCCACTAACGTAACTGTGGGGTATCGTACACATGAGTAGGTTGCAGCAAAATTAAATACTACTGAGTGCTCACCAAACTTGTCGTTCTGTGATGATATAGAATCATAAAATTAAACAGGTACCCGAGAGAGTTGATGTTACGCGGCATGTTTCAGATTGAACGAATTCAAGAGAGTATTATGACTATTATGTAGCCCAAAGCTGACCCGATATTGGCAGAAAAACAATATCATTATCCGCGCAAGGTACCCACCTATAAGTAAACATGTATTATAATAACATACCTAGGTACTCCGGTAGTCGTATTTATATTGAGATAGTAACGGAGATAGCTGGATATAGACACGCACTTGCACCTGGCGGAAACAACGAGTCCAAAACCGCTAGGTCCAGCGAGATTTTCTGAAAACGAACCGTCGCAGACTGGTCAGCAGCAGCGACGTTCCGTTGATCGTGGATCGTCGAAACGCGCGTAATAAATCATAATGTTATACACCACACATCTCCACATATCAGTCAAATAAATGGGGTCAGTTCGCCAGCTGCGCGGGTTTAATAGTATAAATACCTACTAATGATAATGTACGGTAGTGATAGGTATCGGTGCGCTGGTCTCAGACTCACGAATCGCGTCACCACCACCGCCGCCGTCATGACGACACAAGTCCGATTACGAACAGCGGGACAGGTGCAGCTGTATAATATTATATGTGTATGCCGCTTACGGACGCAGCAGAAGCATTATCATTATAATAATCACGAGCTCTCGCGCGCGTGCACAGAGTGCGTTTTTTTTTTCATCATTATTTAACTCCCTGTTTTTATTACTATATTATTGGCTAGGCACGAGCTGGCTGCAGTATGTATGTGTGTGTGTGTGTGTGTGTGTGTGTGTGTGTGTGTGTGTGTGTGTGTGAGTGTGTGTATATATGTATGCGTGTAATGTATGATGGTCATCTTGTACACGCGTGCCCGGGTGAGGGAGAAACGAGCGTGCTCGCGAGATAGCTGCTGCTGATGTAGGTATACGTGTAACAGCGACTCGAGAGAGCAACTACTATATATATACCATAATAATAAAATATAATATCGTCGGGTGTGGGGAGGGCGACTGGATGAGCGGGGTTTGCGATGGGTCGGGAGGTAGGTTGAGCTCCGAGAGCAGGTGTAAACGAGCAAAGCGCCAGGTGGCCCCGACCACCTTGCGCACCAAGTCTTCATTGTGAATTTCTTTAAGTTTTTTTTTTTCACTTCTTCTTTTTCTTTTTCTTCTTCTTCTTCTTCTGTTGCTGCTGCTGCTGCTTTGAGATTTACAACAAAATATCGTTGAACTAACCTACCCATGTTATAATGGGAGACTCTGGGCGGCTTATGCGCGCGCGTAAGACGAAACGGGTACACGACGCGTATAGGTGTATTATTATTATTATTGTTATATACATAACGTAATGGCATATTGGCATGTACGTGATACGCCCGCCGATGTAAAAAATAGACGTACGAGAAAAAAAATTGAAAACGAAATCGACAGTATAAACTATAAGGTATTGTTAAATTTTTGGCGTGACAAAAATTACGAGGACAAACGTCCCATTAAAATCGTTTACCCGCCCTGATAAATCGTAAATACACTACTGCCGTACCGTACTTATATGGATATAATTTATATTTTATGCACATTCATACACAATATATATGGTGAATATTATATATTTATATGTGTATTCTGCACACATATAATATGCATCGTATTACCGTATCACCGTATGCCTTATAAGTAGGAACTTTAAAACTTTATTATGTGTATTGATATTTCACATCAAAAAAAGTACATAGACGATATGTTTAAAATTATAGAGAATTAAAGTACGAAATTTTAGTTTTGTATATTTAGAATTCTAACAATTTTTTTCGCATTCATCCCTGTTATTCGTGGAATTTAATACTACTACAATTAGTTGACAATTTTACATTTTAAATAACTGATTAAAAATACCTGCATACCTACTTTTAAACTGTTTTTTTTTTAATTCATGATCTAAAAAAATCATTTTAACTATAACAATCTTTTTTTTAAACATATTCATTAGAAAGCATCTTTTAGGTAAAATAAATTATTTTCTTATTAATATCTATTCAAATAATTACATCTACTTTTGTATTTAAAACATTATAAAATGTATAAATATGTGTTTATATGTAAAATATATATTTTATATTTCTTGTGAAAATTTTAATAACTAATTAAAAAATCAAGTAACTACTTGTTTGATATAAAAAAAATGCTGTGCATATTACTATGTTTTTTAGTGTTTATTGTTTATAATATATTATAATTTATTATAAGCATACAATTATACGCTTTTTTTTTAGTGTTACAAGTCCTGGAAGGTCCAACCCTTCTTATAATTAATAATGAACAATCGCGGCTCGTCGCTGGACCGGACCGAAAAATATTTCGGAATTTTTTGTAACTGGCTTTAATTACAAACTGAAAAGCGGTGAAACCCGATTCGACTTCGTATTTAACCGTCGCTGTGCCGATAAAACCGAATAAATTTCAAAAAGGTTAAACTCATGTCGGTTTTTATGTAAAAATAAAATATAAATCAACGTTTTCTGTTCGTACCTATAATAATATATATGTTCACCGCGTTAGACGTACAGATGAAATGATAAACTATACTTACACGACATATACTTATGGATATTATATACGTATATATGAACTACCGTGGTAGATTTTATATACACTCGACTACCTATTTATATTGTATTTAATTCGTTTAAGGACATTTCAAAAAAAATAAAAGTCAAAGTACCTATTCGGTCGGATAAACACGGGAAAACCATTACGTAATACTTAATTCAAACGTTATGAATAGCCCTCTGGTAGGTACGCTGTAGTATGTATAATAACATACGAAGTTGAATTAAAATTGGTCATGATAAACTAAACGTATTATAGATAATATACAAATAGGCATCATATTATCGAAGTACATGTTTGTATACATCGTTTGGCGTTAAAATTCGATTCAGACTATACATATGTGTATAATACTGCTTTACCAATATGAACGAAACATATAATAAGTATATAATATATATATGTTTAATCGATGGAAAATCAAATAAAATCCGCATAAATACAATTTTAAAATTTTTTATACCAAAATAATTCATTTAACGTAAAACGCTAATTCTTTCAAAAACTATTAATGTTTTTGAAAATATTATTTTCACATAAATTTAAGTCGTTAAAAACCAATATTTTTCAAAAAAAAATATATGATTACTTTTATTATTTAACGATATTAGCATTTTTAATTCCTTATCTATAAACAGAATATTTTTTGGAGTACTTATCAATCGATAAAAATCGATTTTTAGACGAGTAGTTTATGAATATTATAACTTATACAAGTATTCAAAGATTAGTTGAGTTGACTGATGGAGCAGGAATATCCCGCAAAATGTTGGTTCACTACTCCGCTCATCTAAACTTTAAATACTTATAGTTAATAAATTACTTTTTTTTTATGAATCGAAATACTTTGAATAGTATTCTGCTTCAGAATATAAAATTAAAACTGTATTTTGTCTTACAAAAGAGTGAAAAACTTTAAGAAAAAATTTTAACAATAGAAAATAGTATACAAAATAGTTATACTCTTGTACAAGTATTGAATAATTATTAATCATTGTATTGTTTATATCGACTAAACATAAGCTAAAATGCTATATTATAAATACTAATATAAAGGTACGTGCGGCCCACTATAATGAAGCGTATACGATTTAAAACGGGTTTAATAATTCCTTAGGTTTTTGTATAATATTTTTAGGACGTAAACCCGGTATTGAAATACCTGTACATAAACTCTTTAACCAGTTTGACGTGTAAACTGTACAATGTATAGATCGTATAATGTACATAATATATACAGTATACAGCCAAACATTAAAAGTACGTATTTCGTGTAACAAATAAAATTATTAAGAAAACAAAAGGTTCGTCAAGCCATCACTCCCATTTTAAGATTTTCAATTTGGTTCTGCTAATTTTTTTTATGAAGTCATTACCCGATTAGTGACACAAATAATCATTAATAATAATAAGGGTTTTGAGATTTTTTGAATACTAAAAAAAATAATCTGATTAAAAATACAACTACGCTAGACTCAATCGAATTATCGTTGAGACAAATATATCAGTCACCGGTCGCATGTTTATACAAAATTGATAATATTGTCGTGTCGTGTTGATAAAAATTTATAAATTATAGTGAGTATAGCCCTTTTTTTTAAATAACATTGTTGAAATATCATGTCATGTCACGTCGTCATCTTCTCATCGACTGAACGCCGAATATGATTTATACCGAATACAATATAAGTAGTAGGTAGGTACCTATATGATAATAGGTGCGTACTCTGAATGATATGTTTAGGAAATCATTTTTAAATGTCACTCTTTCGACTATACCACGACAGCAAAATATCATGAACAAGACGAAACATGGCGCGCGCCCACCTACGTAGTATAACATAAATCATAATAATAATATGTGTAACCTAAACTACCTTAATATAATACCAATGATACTGGTTCGAGTTGAATAGTTGAACGCGAAAGATGTTATCGCACGCAATAGCAATAATATAATAATAATTTAATTATTTGATTATATTATATTCATCGTACGAGTAGTGTATGAACGATATTTGGAGGACCAGTTTGGGTAGCATTTTGAACACACCAGTCGGATTGCGTGCCAAAAAAATAAACATAGTTTAAAGTGTCTGAAATTGTCGGTGCAATACGATTGCACATATTTTACTCGTTTACCTGTAAAAAAATTACAATACAAAAAAAAAATATTTGATATAGTTGGCTAATTGGCTTGAATAATTTGAATTATTATGGTTTAATAATTAATAAGAAGAGTATCTATATACAATTACTACGCCAGTGGATATACTGTATTGTAACTACGGGTCTATAAATAATTTTATGTTCACGAATTAGCTATGTTTATATTATTTTACGAAATCTTTAAAATAAAATTATTTTGAATATTATATTACTCCGGCCAGATCAAAACATATAAGTAAAACGTAAGCAATATAATATAATCAAAGTCTTTTAAAAAACATAGATTTCATTAAACAAAATTGTGATGATAAAAAATAAAAATTATATATTATATATTTGTTTGCTTGAAACTCTTGACCAACTGGTTTGATTGACTAAATTGATAAAACTCAAAGAAATTTTATAAAAATAACTGCTTTTATGTCAAATACGTTTGGTCTATCCATTTATGATACTGAGAATCGTGTTAGAATATCCTCTTTAAGTATAAAGCACAATTATATTAATTTTTTTTTTTTTGTGTATGCACCTATTATAAAATGATTAAAATGTATACATTAACAACTGTTCTGGGCTTTTGAATTATATCAGTTTTAAGCATTTAAAGTCCTCTAAATTAGTATAGATAAAAAAATAACCTATTTTTACCACACTTAGTAATCGTAATTTAGTTCTAAATAGCTTAATTTATAAAATTTTACATATAAATCTTAAGCATTCATTTATTTTTTGTAATATTATCTTCAAATTAAAAAGTTTTTATATACTTTTTCATTCTACTTCTGTACTACATTCTATATTATAAAATATATTGTACTATACTCTTCACCGATACGGGGGTTACATTAAATAAAAAAAAATATGTGGTATAATATGTACAATAATTGTACATCGCATGCAATAAAATTGTCTTGTATTTTCTCAATTATAAAAAGTGCGCAGTCTTGTTTCGCCCGTGAAATGCATATTACACCTTAGTGGGGCCCGTTTGAATTGCATGTACAATTTACGATGTTACATTTACAAAAAACGAGATTAGGACCCGATAAAAGGTACTTTAATTCAAGTTCTACAGAATAACGAAAGAAAAATATGTAGTATATAACCCGGTGAATAAGACGAGCACACGAGCATCACATAGAATAGACGACGGAAAATAAATCGTCTCATAACTTTGCCTATTGTCACCTATATTGTTAGTAACTCATGTCTTTACTGTGCTAAGTGGTGAAACGAGATGATAAGTATAAATAATACAATTAAATCTAGTTTCATTCGATGTATTTAGATTATTCGCGTAATAACAATACAATAATAGCTATAGGTATACGAATTAATATTATAAATTATACAATTATTCGATAAACAAGCATTTACGAAATTGTATACACGTTCATAAAATATAAAAGATATACATTATACATAGCATGGATGTTCTTTTCATTTATACCGATCGATGGAAATACTTTTAGAAAGAACTACTTGCAGCCACATAGCACCACACAATAAAAGGTTTTGATACGCGGTCAATACTGAGAGAAACTAAAGTGAAGCCATCTTTATTAATATAAAATAAATGATGTGGAGTCGGATAGAGGTAATATGAAAATGATTCCTACCCGTTTAAAATAGGACCAAGGGTTCTAGGATAAGGAATAAAAAAAATAAGGACATTACGTGTTGAAACGTAATAGTGTAATACCGTCACACTACTGTTTTCAGCGTTGAGTGTGGACGCGTTGACTTTTGCAACTCTGGTCACTTTTATAAGTTTATAGAGGTCTAGTATAAACATATGATACTGATCGGGTATTGCACTAGATAAAATACAAGACTAAGTGGGTGTTTGGATGTAGCCGAATAAAGGGGTAAAACACGAATGGAGGGATTATACGATATAATATGAAGAGCGATTATCGTCTATTCTCATATATTTAAACTATATTAAATTGTTACAATAATTATGAATATTGTTCGTTATACTCGTTTAGGCGTCTTCTATTTGTGTTATTTGTGTATCATTATAATATGACAGCCAGAACGCTGTCACTCTCAACGATGTGCTCTTGCTGTGCAAGGAACGCCCTTCGTTTTCACGCGTCGCTGGGCTTTTGTTGTCATTATATTATATAATCAAAGGTGTACACACACGCATAATATGACACATATAAATATTATACATAACAACATAACAACTACTATTCACGATGTGTCGTCGTTGGACTAGTGACGCATAAACTCGAAGGGTTTTCGAATATTTTAGGTGTACATATTTAGCCCATATTATTATGTAAATAAATTATAAATCGGTAGGAGTGCGATGATATACTCTGTATATCAAATGGTCGTGATAATTCGGACTTGTGATGTTGAAAGTATTTATTTTTTAAAAGAGATATGGACAAATGAATTGTGGATGATAATAATAGATCGTTCGATCGCTCGTTTGCTCCTAAATCGCTATAATTAAATTACACGTATATATAATAATATATTGTAAGTGTATTATGTATTATAATTTATAGTGTATATGTATATTTATTTTTATCTGTAATAAAAAAATTGTTTACATAATTGTAAATTTGTAAAAATAAATTTTTTTTAGGACAATTAATTTAGTAAATAATATAATAAAAAAAAACTTAAAAATACTTAATAAAATCACAATATTTATTATTTTTTTATTTTAACAATATAATATTAATTATTACTATAACCTTTAATGTTATTGTTATATAATATATTATGTATGACATAGAAAACATATTATTATTGTGTGCAGTATAATAGCGTATTCTAAAATATATACTAGAATGATAAATTAAACAAAAACGTTAATTCTTATTAATTGTAACTCTTGTTACATATTTCTGATTTTAAATTTTTATGATATTCTAAGCAACATCTGTAGAATGCAGGCTTTACAATTTATGGTTTAATACAAGGGGTGGGGTGGCCCATCTGGTTATCTACAAAGGATTTCTGATGGTGCGTTACATCTTTAACTATTTTATATAGCTTATGCTCGTTTTCTCTTGTTTGAGATATATGTCGAGCAAACCACGAAATATATGTATAATAGGCATTTGGTACAAAAAAAATTGTTTAGTTGACATGTGTCAAAATACTTAAATACCGTACATAAACTGTCACCACATTTTTTTACAAAAATTAAATGATTATAATATGTCGAGTTGAATGCAGATTAAAACGTACACGACCTGCCTAGTCTCTTAAATTCTTAAATGGATCCACTGGAGTTAGCAAAAAAACTCAATAAATGTTTAATTTGACCATCAAAAGAATACATTTACAAAAAATGTTATATCCGTATAAAAGGCAAGATTTTTAAACTGTAACAATAATAAGGCTTTAATTAAACACCTACTTGCGCTTCGGAAAGACGATAAAACGTCAAGTATTTATAGGTATTGGATATCATAAAACACGTAGCATTATAAATTATAATTCAAATTAAAAATCTCTTATAAATACTTGAACTATGTTTTATTTTTGATATTTATTTTGTTATGTATAAAATAATATCCTTAAAAAAATTTATTAAAAGGAATAACGTTGAAAAAATTCTATAATATTAATTAATTAAACGAATTGGTGTCAACATTTATTTATAAAAAGCTATATTAACTATTAAGTAGTAAATTCTTCTACCTACATAAGTCTTTGAAGTAATTAAAATTATACGAGTTTATTCAAAATCAAATGATTTATCAGTCGACCCTCCCTTTTCTTATATATCTCAAAATATGAAAGAAAATTATTTGTTATAATATCTATTATCTTAACAATAAATGTAAATAATTACAATTATAACTTTACGAAACTCGATGATTTTTATGTGAGAGTCCGGTGCCTTAATTTACACTACCACAGTTGACACAAACAGAAATGACACACACACTGCACAGCAATTCATAATAATATTTTATTATAATATTATCGTTTGATTTAAATTTCATATATGTATATTATATTATATCATAGGTATAGCCATAGGTATATATAACCTGTAGTTATACATTGTCGTAACTATATACGTACCTACATTGTTTCTTAGTTTTGTCCTCGCGATGTACGCTAAAATATGCAAATACATAACATATTATCAATAATATATACACGTATTATGTGTATCGTAAATTTATAGATGCGTGTGTGTGTGTGTGTGTGTGTGTACATAAATTTGTCGTCAATAACGCGACAACGTGCGGTATACAATACACATAAAGCGACGGACGAGTTATGCGCGTCGACTGGTTTTTTTTCTTTACTTTTGTTTTGTTCGTCAATAACTACAACAAAAAAAAAAAAAACGAAATAAAATTTAAAAACATTAGGAAAGAGTTATCATATAATATATGTATAATACAGACGAAACGACACAATAATAATATAGTATTATTCTTCGACTGCCGTAATTACGTATTGGTCGGCGTGCGTTCTTCTCTCCAGCTGAGCACTTAACCGGGGACGAGTGGTAGGGGTTGACTGGGCCACGGAGGTAGTAGGTACACGCGAATTGGAATATCAAACGAAGTCGACCAAATAAACAGCAGCAGGAAATGTCTATAAATTGATATGCTCTACGCGAAGCACGAATTTAACGTGCGCCGTTTTAATGAAATAGCAGCATAATATTAATATATAATAATCATAATTCTACGCATATAAGTAGGAGGTATACGCAAGAGTAGTAAGTACACATATTTAAAAGTTCGGTGCGGTTAATATTGTTGTAGTCGCGTCATATACATATAAGTAATTAAAATATTATAATTTATAACATATTATTATAAATTATAAATAATTTTAACTTATAATTTTTTAAAACTATTTGCTAATAACTATATGCGTGGCAGATATTTTTGGCAGGGAGGCAGAATTTTCGTTTTTTGCTACTACGCGTACCTAATAAAAGACCAAGAACACATTTGGAAGATGTCATAAAAAAGGATGTTAAATATTTAAAAAAATTTTCTATTTGGAGTAACCAAACGTTAAACAAGATGAAAGCTTGGATGTAATAATATCTCCTATCGGATAGTCTTAGGGGTTCAACAAGCCCAAGAAAAAAATTACATGGAGCGAGGTGGTTAATCAAACGAGCCTTGTGTATGCATAATCGTCAATACACTATATATTTTTTTTTTGGAATAACAAGAGTATCATACTGTTACACCCCTTCCCACCACTTACCCAAAAAAAATTCTTAAATTTTGAAATATAACCAATTGTATTTATTATTGAAGTCTAGACGAAAATAATTTATTTTTAATAGTTCTAAGTTCTATTTTATAGTATACTAATAATGTTATGGTTAACATAATTTTTGAATATTTATATTTAAAAAAAAATAATATATTCTATGATAGTAGTGTAATAACGCTAATTATTTTTTCCTGTGCAAGTTACTACTGTAAATTTTTCAAATCACCACAAATTTCGAGTTATATAAAATATAATTATTACGACATACATCTGACAACACTGATAAATGATCTATATTCAGTGTTTTTGTTTTATTCATTATCAGACTGAATTTAAAATGACCAAATTTTTCACTTCCATAAAATTAACAAAATTCTAATTTTTTATTACTCTTGTGATACCTGTGCATTCATGCAGATTATATTTTTAACGAAGATGTATAATATTAACTATAGACTATAGGCCATAGCGTGCGACTGACTCGTATATTATACGCGAATGGTGCATTTACGTCATATACGTGATGATGTCTCACCATGTTTACAGTTACCCACAAACACTAACGTTGATCAATTACGCGAAGTCATATGGGCTAACTTATCAATCGATTTTTGATGTGTATCGGCGTTAATCGCATCTCGTTGTAAGCGAATACGTCATACGCATCAGCATTGATATAAGCGTAGTTATTCAGAGCGGATGTATCTTAGGGGCTATAGTTGGAATAAATTTGATATCATTATCCCCAACGGACCAAACATTATAATGCTGTAAAGATTTTTAAAAACAATTTTAAATCTCGGTCGTCATATTTATTGTTCACGCTACCGCTGATGTGTAATACAAATAGTAATATGCAGAATATTATCCGAAATAGAATTTCAGAAACATAATAACAATCTGGGAAAACAATTATGATGGTGACAGGGATAAAAACCAGTCGGCGAGACACTGTATAATATTGTTCATCTTCAACTGCAACTACAGTCGTAATATTCGCATGTACATTACTATTATAATGACGAATTTATACGTAGCATGTCACTATTGCAATTCCCCGTATTATGGGTAAATCGCGAACGAACGAGAATAACGAGACGGTTCAAGTTAGAGGGCGAATGAGAGGACTAGGTTAAGTTAGGTTAATATTGGAAAGAGCTGTGGGGGAGACGAAAAAAATTAATAGTTAAACAGTGTGCGCCAGCCGTCTGTATAACAGTATATGATAATAACAATACGAACGGCCAACTATAACTACAATATACGAGCATAGTGAACTATAATGTAATAATATATGTATAAACATGTGTTAGAGATATACTTTCCCAGACGTGTCTTGAATACGGTTGTTTCGCAATAGGTTCGTTCGCGGCTCGGTCTGTCGCGTCGGCGCTACAAGGTCGGGCGGTAGAGACGCGGCGGAAATCGGAAGGCGAAATTCCGAACCGCTCTTGACGCCGCTACCGTCTTCACACTTTATCGTTGTGGTATTATATTGTTACGTCGTATCGATGATATAAATATTTAAAATTGTTCACACGATGCGATCAACAACAACCAAGTGGGATTGCATTTGAAGGAACAATTACGAAATATTTTATGCGTAAGTGCATATGCCTAACTGTTTTTATAACATATTATCATTTGAAGTAAGAATTATGGATTTATATTATATTATCTCTATATTATCTTTAATTATAATCTTATAAATGCTATTTTTTATGAAAAGCTTTGTTTTGAAGACATCTTCATATTTAAAGTTTTCAATGAATTGGAAATTGTATTTATAATACAAATTCCTGAAATTAAAATAAGCTATTATTATTATTTTTCAAATATTTTTTTATAACGCTTATCTCTTTCTAGTTTCCATACAATTTAGTCTTTGTATACAATTTTAATATTTAACAGCCATAATAACGCATACCTAATAATATTAGCTTTCACCTTTCAGCACTACCTTTTAAACCGTATATGAATATAATATAATATACTCGTAGAAAATTGTACAATGATGTTTACTAAGCTTATTTCACATAATTTTGCGTATTTTGAAATTGAATACGTATTATTTCATTGTTTTTGGTGCACAGCCCCGATTATTATTATTTTTTGTTATTTATAATATTATATGTGCAAATAAAATATTAGTCATTATATTATAGAATGCTGGCAAAAAAATAGTTTAACAAATTTCCGGCTATGCACATTTTATATCAAAATAATTATACTATATAGTTTACGATTCAGCGTGGGTTTTCATTTAATATAATATTATATTATAATATACGTAGCTAGTATTTTAAATGGATATGATATCCGTTTTTTTTGTGTACGAAACTGAATGGTTTCGAATTTACTATTATTTTTATAGCTGAGAAACACTCTTATCACCGTGTGAATTTTAATTCAATTATAGTTGAACGAAAAATCTACAATAAACTTATCAAATTCACAAGCTTGACTCTATACTAGTATAAATCGATATCATTTATATACTTGTCGAACGATATTGACTTACTTCAATGATTGTACTATTTTATTTTTTTGTTTTACAGAAGAAATGTCAACAATTATCAAATTGTTTCCCTACATGCAACTAGTAGAATGAAAATCGAATAGGTGGAAATGTCAACAAAGAATGGTTTAAATTTTAAACCACGAGTTTAGATCAGAATTTAACTATTGTCGTTTCTATCACATAATATTATGTTCATAACCTACCGCTAATCCTCACCAAGGCTACCCTACAATAATTGCGTAGTATTCATATCTTCTGTCATTTTTCGTAATCGAATTTCGGTTAAATAACATAAATAAAAATATACATAAACGGAAATTAATTCATCGATTACCAAATCGTTTAGTAACCCGGAAATAATATTGTGAATGAGTTAAACATCCTATAATACGATAACAGTATTAAATTTGACAATGAAAACCGATTGCGTCTGGTGAATATTTTTTTGTATATATATTTAAGCAAGGATACGTGAAAAGGAACAATATTTACTATATATTTTATATTATTTTATTCCTATTTTTTTTTTTTATACACAATTTATACCATGTGCATTTTATAACTTCTAAGCTTTATCAGCTACCACTATACTTTGTCTACTTAAAATATGCTGTAGAGTTTTTTTTGTCTTTTGGAACTTTTCTAGCGTATATAAGTTTTCAGCGATCATTTTATCATATTTCGTCGAATATCGATTGTGAAATGCTAACATTATCGTATATTATATCAGTATTATGGTGTTGCGTTGGTTTGATATTACAATTTTTGGTATCCTTTATTAAAAATGTTCATATTTTTTACTTTAAAAATAATTTGAAAATTCCACGTCTTTCCTAAGTCAAACATTAAATTATTCATGGTAAGATAATCTTCCCGTTTATATATATTTAAATTTGTTTTGCTTCTTTTATCGTAAATAATTTGAAACGTGTTGTATCATGTACTTTAAAAAAAAAAATTATAAAAAAATGTGAAAATCTTCCGATTTCTATGTTAAACAAAAAGTTATAATATGAAAACAACACGCGGGAATCCTAAAACTATTCTCAACCTTACTCGTAGAAATAAAGGCATAATATATTTAAGCAGTTTAGTCGGGGAATGACTGTGTTGAAAGATTTAAAATAAGGTGCTGTATACAACAGTGGACCGTTGCCAAAATCCAAAAGTCCTTCTTATTCAGTTGGCCTGAAAAAAAATAAAAGTCAAGAAATGGGATATACACATATGCTATAAGTCAAATGTCTCACCGGAATCTCTTCTATGGAAACTCTAAAAAGTTATATTTTCTTTTCGCGAATGGTTGACACGCGCTCACATACAATTATATAAAACTTCAATATCAAATCGGAATAATAACCGTTAATTTTTTTTTGTTTTATATAATCTACGAGTATATTATGCTTATTATTTGAACAAGTCAAACAATAAAAAACAAGTGAAAATTTAAAATATCTTTATTTCCAAATTTTCAAATAAAAAAAAAAAATGTTTTCTTTTGGTAATAATTGTATTTGGGTAAAACTAAATAAAAGTTATTTTACTAAAACAACATTAATGCTCAATAAGAGATTATTCGATCATCGGTCATTGGTAATACTCATCGATATTATTTATCAATTTACTAAATACCGGTAAAATGGTACCAAACGTCTATATTTATTATATATATATATTTAATACATCTACAATGTCGTAGTTGCATCAAAGTTATATAATTATTATATTGTCATTGTATTTTATATTAAATAATATTGGATATAGGACTCTTTTATTCAAATTAAAAGCGAGTTTATTAAAATAACGACAACAACGTGAGATTTAATCAGAATAAACAACGGTTCTCAACGTAAGATAAATTAAATTACACCCGACGCAATTATCGTAATGGGCCGTACTGAGTTCCTACAGAGAATAACGCGGCGCAACAGTCGAGTGGAGAACGTTTGTAACAGTCTTAAACGGATTACAATTTTGGCGGAGATCACTATTACGCTGCTGCTGTTGCCTAGATACTGAGTGTATGAAAAAATGTAATTTAAAAAAATAAAATGAATGGCGGGAACGAACGAATTACGCAATTCATATTATACAATATTATACATTAATACATTATATTAAAGTATATTATATCCTTGTCGATGTGCAGCACACATCGATATATTTTACTTGCGTTGTTATATAATAGTGCCGTAAATCGGGTAGAAAAAAATGCACTAAAAATTGTAAATTTTACGTAAAAAAAAAATAGCAATAATGTAATTTTAAAAATTCTAAAAGTTTGAAAACTATTGTCAAATAATTAGGTTAATTATTTAAAACAAAAACTTTTTATTGTACATTAAATTTGTTTTTTTACGTTTTTATTGTATTTATAGCACCTTCAGTGTTCTACATCACAAGAGATATTATAGTACATCGCAATCAAAAGTTATATAATTTTTAAAACGCAATATCGATTTATTGAAAAAAGCTGTACCTAATTATATTGATAGTGAAATTTAAAATCAACTGCTTGTTTCTTGGAAGCTAGTTATTATTATTAATTTTTTTTTTAATATATAATAATTTTTTTGATATGAAGTAACAAAATAAAATGTAAATGCATTAATAATTCACAGCTTATTACTGCTATTATAAACCTTCGTACACAAGATAATATGACGTACATGATAGGATGTAATAATTTAATATTATTAATAATTGGTATTAATATTAATAATTATTAGTATTAATAATTAATGCGGGTTTCCACTATATACGTGTACGTGTAGGTACATGCATGAAAATAATTTTCTGTTATTGTTTGGTATAATGGTAAGCTTTTGGTACATCAGAGAGTTTCTACGTTCTTACCACGAGTATAACTACGATACCACTATTTCCGACCAAACAGTCTAATTTGGATAGCAGCAATCAGTGACGTACCGACGGGGGGGGTAGAGGTTTAACCCCCCCCCCAAGTAAACTCCCAAGTAAAATACGAATAAATATTTTTTTTTATATATGTATATAAAATATGGTAACCTCCCCGTTGAAGAATTCTGTGTACGTCACTGGCAGCAATCACCCAAAATTTAAAAATATAAATATTGGTCGTGCTTACCGAAGTACTTTTCAAGAAGAGCGTGTATGTGCATGTAAAATAAACGTGCACGTATTCGCCAACGGTCTATAGTGAAAACCCTTTAGACATTTTCATTCTACTATCCACTGTTTTTGTTATTTTAAATGTTGAGTCTGTCAAGATTTTAATTTTTTCGGGACGATAAACTTCAATGACGTTATAAAAATACTGTATAAGCACTAAATAATTTTAAGCTGATAAATGTAGAGTTTTGTTATTATATTATACAAACAAAATAAATTATTCTTAAATTAATAAAAAGTTTAAAAATGTTGTGTGAACTTTCTTGAGTTAACCAACAATTAAATTAACTTTTCTTATTAACGCATTTCAAACTAACTTAGTAAAAAAATCATTATTTGCCCAGTTTTGCTCCGTAGTTTATATTTACAAAAATGTTGAGGAAAAAATCATATTTACTACATTACATGTTATACTTGTTTATTTACGTTACAATGAACTTAAATCTAAAGCGGATGTAATAAAATCCTGCAGTTTACACTGTTTAAAATTATTTGTATTTAAAATTGACTTAATCAAAAAATATAATCAGTTTTAAACATCTTTTCATACTATTGTGGACATCCATTAAATCGAAAAATCGTACCTAAACGATTTAGACATTATATAGAACACGTTTTTGTAATCATGTTTTACATTAGTTTAGTGGTATTAATTAAAAAAAAAATGTACAATAAGTCTAATACAATAAGGTTTAATCTTTATTTTATACAATTAATAATTGTAAATTTGAAAATGTGTAGTAGTACCTACAAATAATACAATTAATACCTATGAATAAAAATAATACATAGGTATTACAATGTTATAATTTTGGGGCAATTACACACTTACTGCAGTGACGTTTTATCGAAAAAAAACTCGGCTACAAGCTCCATTAAATTCCATTTATAATAAATAATACCTATTTTACGCGGTCAGACATTGAATGAATGCAGATACTCGTGTATGCTGCTTACGACGGTATTCATTGTAATCCCATCGAAATCGGATTTCAATAATACCATACCGTACTGCCACCGCAACGTCAACTTATTGTAATCCGACGGACAGACAAATCTACTGAAGATCGATACCTAATATGTGCATCGAAACATTCAAAACGTAAATAATATTACATACGCGACCTATGCTGACAATATTTTCTTCGACGTCTAAAACCTTTAGTCTTATTTACTATATATAAATATAATGCGTATTTTGTATACTACAATATGCATAATTTTAAAATTACTCTTTCACAACGAAAATATGAAATATTTTATCACTAATTATCGATCGAAATATTGTAGTTAATATCTATTATTGGATCTAACAGAACACTTATAATTATCTTATGACACTAGTATTTAAATATTTGATACACACATAGGTACATCTGAATGTGATCATCTATATTCTATAAATTTTTATGTACCATGTACCAATAATTGTTAAATTAGTTTTTCAAACGGATAATTTCAGTAAATACTTATAACATCAATACAATTTTTGAGACTTGGGGGATGTTTTAGCTTTTTATCTTAAAACATATTTTTATACACAGGGTAACTCACGAATGCATTTAGTTTTGACTCATAAAAATCAAATATATTTTTTGTTTATATTTAGGGCTGCTATTAGTTACAGAAATAAAATTAGTATAGACTATAGCCAACCCTCCATATGTTGCTGTATGGGATTATTTTCAAATAAAAGAAAATAATATTTAATTTACTGTTTGTTTTTTAAATATAATATAAAAGGCAATGTCCTTGTGTTTAAGCTTATAGACTTGAAAATGTCTTTAAAAATGTTGATGAAAGTTTCAAGGATATCAGGAAAATTTAGAGAGTACTTTGAACTTTGTCCAAAAATATACCAAGTACTATTTCCAATCAGCCACAGGCGGATGTCCGTCTTGATTGAATTAGCCCACAAATAGCGAGGTATACCGATGTTGATTCACCCATAAACTGAGTACACTAAAGCCGAGATAGACTGTTAACGCGCCACAGTTAATGTTTGTTTATGTTTTGCCGGCTAAAGTCGGGTTAAACAGCTAGTATTATATAAACATTGCTATGATGCTACACAAATCATAAATAAATAGTATAACGTACCTGCAGACACGATAAACATGACATTAAGTAGATACATAATTATGTAAGTTATACAATCTGCCCACACACTCATCTATATAGAGTACAAGCGAGTTATAATGATATTTATGCTATACTTTAACCAAATCTGTCAATGATCATCGATGGATCGCAATGAATTCAATATTATTGGATTCGAATCGAGAATCTGCGTTGATAATTCATTGCCGGAAACCAGCAAAGCCGTCGAGTTTAGGGGAGGATATGTGCCCAGAGATGATTAAGCATTCTACCTAATTAATTTAATAAATTATACAAATATTATCGGTAGTCTGCATTAATTAATACTTAAATAAAGATATGTAATTTATATACTATCGCAAGTATAGACAAAAATAGTGTTAACAATTTGCACCACAATTGGTATTTAAGTATTAGATTATTTCGTTTATTGCTACACCATTTACATGCTTGCGGTGAAAGTTACTGGAATGACAATATTTTTTTGGTATTTCTAACTTATCAGCAAAGTTATACAGGTATATCATAACATTATTTTATAATTCATGTATACTGTAAGTTTATAGACAAAACTACATTCATATTATCACCTAATATATTTATTATTGTTTCATTTTTTTTTATATTTATTATTTAGAGAACTACAAAAATATATTAAAACATATTTTTTTACAATAACATTTAATATGTTAATGGGAGGTAATAGTTAAATACTGCATCGTCACACGACGACGAAGACATTATAATATTGGCGGAAACGCCTTGCGAAGGCGACGACGACAACGTTCGTTTAGGTCGTGTGCGAGTACGTGACCGCCGGAGACGACAGTGTCGGGATCTCACGGAAATCGCATACGCAAAAAGAACGACTGCATGCAATCACCATAAATCAGAGATTCGACTGGTGACGGATATGATGGGCACCAGACGGGACGTCGTCGTTGCTGGAAGACATTCCAACACCTCTCCCTCCAAACTATTACACACTTACACACCGAATAATATCCATATAGCACATACGACGAAAACAACGATGATAATAATAACAAAAATAATTTGTGAATAATATAATTTAACGGCAACGATTGCTTCTGAGTCTTTTGCATTCCATAAAAAAATGTTAATATTTATAATTAATGAGTAATGACCACGTTACGACATACCTACTAAATAATATTATAAGTAATATGTAAATAGTTGCCAAAGTGCCTTAATTAGAATATTTCTTCATTCAAAAAAAGCCTCTTAATACCTAATTCAACACACACTTATTTAAAAAATATTTTATTCGAGTAGATTGTATAATAATTAATATAAATATTAAATATATATATAATATGTATATTGTATATATACGTATTCGCTATGCTAAACATTAAAGCATGGTAGAATTCGACACTATTCCTTAACCTGGGTTTATGCCTATTTATATTATACTTCAATCTAATCTTTATTTTGCTTATTCTATATACTGGCCATCGTAAAACATAAATATGTCACTATTTATGCAAGTATGCATACACTATACTACGATAGCACATAGAAAACAAGATTTACTGCAGGAATTGAGCATTAACAATTTTTGTGAAAAAATTTCAAATAGTTAAAATTAAACGGTAAGTGAGGCAGTGCTAAAGTTCAAATTCCCGGCAAACGGGTAAAGATGGAATTATAAAAATCTTGTCAGCAATTCACAAAAATTGAGCACTAATTAATAATTTTCCAGGAATTAAGTTTGATATAGCCTTTTCAAATTCTAACTTTTGCACATGGTTATAAAAAATAGAATACATTATAATATCCAGTCGACAGTTTTCTTGATTGATAATATCGTTATTTAACTTAATTTTCGATTACTTTAATAAATCTATTATTAATTATTAGAATAATACAATTATATAAATTATGATCATTTCATAATGCAAAATGATTATCATTTATCATAATTACATAAATTAGCCATAGAATTAACGTTCTAAAATCTTTAAAATATGTATTAACTACGTTACTTAATAGGCATATAATGCACTATAAATTGACAAAATATGTAAAATATATTTATGATATAACAGCAAATTTAATATCAAAACCCGAAAGTATTGAAATACAAGAATAATAAAAATACAATGTGTATAAACAAATAACATTTTGCCAAAATGTCTGTTAATATTATTGAATAAATTCTATTTATTATAATATATTATATATTATGCAAAATCCAAAATGTTATTTTTAATATTATACACTATATTGCAATCCAGTAGTAAAATTAAAAATACATTTTGGTCCAACTCAATGCCCTAGCAATATTAACAACCTTGCAAATGTATTTATTCATTGCAGCCTTGCTGGTTACGATTATAACTAAAATAACAACATACTAATACTATAATATTATTATACATGCATTGCCAAAACCACGTGTTTAAAATAAATACAATAAAATCACTTAAAGAGTGAATACTCTAAAATATTTCTTAAAATGCAATCTCTTGACTTCTATATGATTATGACGCATTTTTGTCCTGACTCCTGAACCCTCAATTTTCTATCGTATATGACACAGAGGGATTACTAATTAATTTTTACGATAGTTCGTTTTGAAACTTAACAAACTTCCCAAAGTCTGAGTACTTTTAATATCTTTTATTTATAATAAATACATTTTATTAATATTCATTAAATATGTATTAATTTGGTAAACACCAAATTACAATCACAAAAAAAGTTTTTTCTACCACCACATTACCTAAATGGCTAAATATATTATCCCACACCACATCTTTAAAATTATTTGATATTTTTATTATTATAATAATTACTCGTATAGAAAAATACGTAATACAACCTGAAATAATGGGAAATATTGTTATTTATCATAATATTATAAAAATATAAAATATAACGTAAAAACGACATAATATATTTTATAATTACGTGACCCTTAAGGTTCGTAAAAAATGTGTCCGCCATTCGGATGCGTACTACAGTCCACCATTTATATATGGTATATACTGTAAGCTATAGCGTATAGACTAGATATTCGAAACAGTAATACGTATCTGCAGGAAAAATTCTGAGAATTGAAAATTCCAATCTTGAAATGCAATTAAAAACGTTGTATATCGCGATGGTGTAAAAAATATAGGTTGTGACAATGTGATCAATAATGATCAATAACTGGATTAGGTTAGGTTAAATTAATCGAAATGGTAAACTTATAGATATATAATATATATACAAAATAATGCTTGTTGTTATGACGCAGTATAAGTAGGGATGATAACAAAAATTGTACTAAGTGTAAAGCATTATAACTATAATAATAAATATTAATAATATACACATACATTTATAATAAAAAATGAAATTTTTGAATTCTTTGACAGGTTTTTAGTTATATTAAAATATAATAAAATATTGACATGATTTTGGCATCTGAATAATACTCTAATGAACAAATGATATTCAAAATATTATTGATAAGTTAATATCAAATTGAATACGAGAAGACCTTTTTTTTATTTAAACGATTAATGATGATTCGTGGGTAACACGAGCGCGATAAAACTCGAAAGTCGTAACAATAATAAAATAATATTATTTTAGGTATAATATCATGATGTGGTAAACCGCGCGACGACGACGACGCGTGCAGCTATGATGAACCGTTAAATGGTCGAATCGTCAGTGGCGTGGACGTACGGACCCGTTCGGCGAGAAAATAAAAATCCCTCTTGTTTTCCGCCGCGCATATCACAATAATTAGACCATTTGCATAACACATATTATTATATATTATACGTCACACGGGTCATTTCATTTTTGGGGCTCATTGTTTCCCGACGAATTAACCGCGTTCGTTTGTTCGTTACTCGCCGTTTCAAAATTCTATGCGATCCATTTATACCTACCTAACCTAGTAGTTTGAAATTGTCGTATCGTACATTATTTACGTAATTACGTTTCACAATAATATTAATATTGTGTTAAAAACGCTACCCGTTATCTTCTACGAGGTTAACAGCCCATCGTGTACTTTTATGTACTGCTTTCAACCCCCCCTCCAATATTTTTCTTTAATAATAAATTTATTCAAATTCTGGTTTATGGTATGTTTGGATTTTTTTAATGTACATACAAAATACATTAACAAATTACTTTAAAAGTATTTTTTCAAATGAACACCACTTTTTTCACTACCTATTAAATATGTATAATGGACATTGGGGATAATAATCCAAAAAAAAATTTCACACAAATATAAAATGTATCCTAATATTAGATCTAATATACTTGGAACATTTTTATAAATAATAAATGTTGATGGGTTAATATTAATATTAATTACTAAAATGTTCAAATCATAATAGCCCCATTATTTATCATGAACCTATATTACCCTTAATAAGTACACAAAGTTAAAGAATTAAAAAAAAACTCATTTGGATTTTAATTTTGGTGCGCCAAAAAAAAAAAAAAAATTATCAGTTTAAATTTAGAACCTAAACAATTTACAGTAAAAAAGAGTACCTATCATTTGAAAAAGAGAAGTTTGAATACCTACTCATTAAAAAAAAGGATAAGCATGTTTGGAGAATCAGTCTGTATAATAAACGGTAGCGCGAAAGACGACGTGCTGCTCTATATGATAGGTAATAATAGTAAAATATAATTGTATAGACACATTACAAACATATTATAATTATAATAATACATAAATTATTATAATATTACCCAGTGAACCCGTCAATTGTTTGTCTATTCATCAGACCGCCGAAGACATGTTCTCTGAAACTATTTTATAATATTATTGCGACGCATAATAAGCATACGATATAAGTCACGTTGACTATGCCGTATAACGATGACGATAGTTAATAACACTGCGAGACGGTTCACGCTTGTGTGACGACGGTGAACGTTCATTACCTAAATACTAAATAGTAAATTCGTAATGATATATAATATAATAATATGACGTATGTTATATTACGATGTTATGTCATCGGCGCGAATGGTATCATATCGTCATTTCGACGCAGTTTCGATTTTTTTCCGCTGTTAAAATAAATGTTCCAAAAATGCTCCATATGCACATATTAATAAAATACGCTAAATGCGTTTATTTTTTATTATTATTCTGAGATTTGCTTGTGTTTACACTGAAAACTGTATATTTGGTTCATTTGTGTTAAATTCAGATAGGTGGGTACGTTTTAATAAATATTATTTATTATATTAATATACCAACCTACCTACTTACCTATTATTATATTATCTACTCTTTACATATATTATAATTTTACAATATAGATATATCTATTATTTACATAAAAATAAAGTGTTTAAAAATAATACGGGCTTTAAATCTTTAATAATATAATGTTGATCATAAATTCATAAATAATATACTAATATACCATCATGAAGCAGTATTAAAACCTAGAATCAATGGACTGCTATAAATATAGATACAGATAAATTTAATAAAATATATTAATATTATTATTTTTTATTTATTTAGATTTTGTACTACAATATATTTTTACACTTAGGTGAAATGGCAATGACAATATATTATGTACCATTAATAATAGTATTAATCACCAAATAGGCACTAAAATCGTCTAATTTGCATTAAAAAAACATATAATGCTTCATTCATATGTTTAAAGTTTTATACAAATTGAAAATAAATTTAATATGATAAACAAAAACAGACATTTTAAAACAACCATAAATACGACAAAACTACAAAAGTCTTTCAAATACGATACTAGTTACTTACTACACGATACATGTTCAATGTCCAATATAAATATTATTATTTTACATGAATGCAGTGGAAAATATTCCAATATTATTATGTCTTACATCATAATATACTTATTGTTTATTATATTATATTTGTATGCGTTTATTAGCTACCTGTAATCTCGGAAACCACAAAAACTATCGAAGCCATGTTCACATACTAGGTTTGGTTGGAATTCCCAATAGTTTTTGTATAATCACCTATGTTCTGATTATCTGGTAAATTTTAGCTCACTGATAAATTCTGTTAGATTACAAAAATCGAATATTTATTTGTTTATGTATTCGGCCAATTATGACAAAAATTTAAGAAATTGTTCTAAGATACACCAGAAAAGTTAAAAAATAGTTTTAACCAAGTTCATAAAGCAATTTGTCCGTGATCTGAGCCGTTGAGGTACACTAAAACCAAGATACACCAATGAAACGCCATATTTTATATTTGTTCATATTGTATTCATTTTCAATAATAATCAGGATATTTTCAATCACAAACTGTATAATACACTATAGTCTATAGGTTATAAATTTATGAATTTAGCCATCTATAAATATTATAAGTACACTAATGTGATACAAAGTAAATAAAATCCACCACCGGCCTATACCGATCTTTAAATTTAATGAACATTTTCAACCTACTAAAAAAATATTACCAACTCGTCAACAAGATACAATTATTGAATTGACAGTGTACACTGTAGTACACCGATGGTAAAGAAAAATATAAAAGTTACATAAAAAAAAAAAAACAATAATATACATTTGTTGTGCAACCATGGGCACATGGATCTTAAAGCATATAAAACAGGAAACACGATTGGAAATTTAAAAAAACCTATATTCGATTATCAGTATAATACGCGTATGATATTATTATTCAACAGTATGAATAAAATAATATTATATACATATCGTCACATCTAAATCACCCATATACGACAAACCTATATATAGGTACATGAGTACCTATATATTGATAGTCATAAAATTAAAATTAAAATATTTACGTTCTTATACCGCCCGGTGACCATTAACACTTATCTTCGATACAGAAAACAAACGTTAATGTGTACGATGACCGACTTCAAAACGAAACGTACACAATGCATATATTAGATTCTGAATGGAGTTATATAGTATTTCAATGTTAAGATTTTTTTAGTGTTTCTCATCACATTTTTGGAGCAGAAAAATGTCCTTTTACATTGAAAGTGGTTATTCGTATAAAATTTAATCTAATAAATTGATACTATACCAACCATATCCACCTTCAGGTATCGCCGGTATCGGAATACAAGATATACAACTACGTATAACGTATATACGATATACTTACGGTTTCAAACGTTCAGTCGATCACTTTAAACAGTTGAAATATACCATATTATAAACTTAGCTTTCAAATTACTCGGTAAACTATAAAACAACCAGATTTGCGAATAATGGCGTACCTATATAACTAATACAACATATTATTTTTACATAAAATTATAATATAGTAATATTTACGGAAAATATCTTTTGGAGTATTCTCAATCTTATTTTATAATAATTTATAACACATTGAAAAAATCATCCCGCGTTTAAAAAGTTTGGAAGCGGATACCATACGTATATTATAATTTTTCAAAATATATATGCGAATTGGGAACATCCTAATATTATATAAAATAAATCCTGATCGACTGATTCATAACAACGTACAGCTAAAACTATAATAGCTCAAGACTTCAAATTTATATGGTACATTCGTAGTAAAACCAAGTACCTATAGAGGCGGTGCACTAAGAAGGACCAAAGTATAAATACATCGAAATTTGCATTTTAAAGAGATTTTTACACAGGGATTTGTTAACTCACAAAAACGAATATGATTTTATATAATATGTGTTTTATATCTGGTTAAAGCTGTCCGAGTAATAGCCACAGGCAACGCGTGTGCGGGATCAACTATAGTGCCTACTATATATTTTATATAAGTTGTAATAACTGCAAAAGCGTTATTTTACCTTAAAATATTTTCAAGTCTTGAACAAATAATTTTAAAAAAATCGTTCCCGCATGTAAATATTATAATATCACTGTGTACGTGAAGTCGTGAACTGGACCCAAGCCAACAGCAACGATTGCCTAATAATTATTGGCGCCAGGTGAGGGACAAAATAGTTAAGGTATACATAATAATATACTCACGCGTACGACGATGTGACTAAGTTTCCTCTCGCACTGCTCGCATTTATTTCCTGATGGGTGACCGGACGGCGGACACGTTGAGCTGAAGACACCGCCGGACGAAGCCTTATAACTCATATTATAACCACACGCCATTCAATCGATTTCAGTTGTTTGCTCAGCCGTGAACTCCACTCCACATCTGTAATAACAATGTAATATCATAATTTTGACGAGTATTATTTATATACTCATGATTTTGTAAAGTTTAATTTATATAAAACATGTCGTGGATTGTATAAAATATAGGTATATAACTCAAATTTAAATAGGTACAATCATTGATAGACTGTTAAGATGTTTGTACATCATATTATATTGTATTATTATATTATTTATCTAATGGAATACAACCAAAAAGAGGAGACGGCACTTTTTTCCTAAATCCAACTAGTGTACTTAGTGTAGTATTATATTACATTATTGATCACTAATATTATTTTAATTTAGTAATCATCCTCATGGTAATTTTTATTTTATGACGAAAAATAATTTTCAAAAACGTATAATTATATTATTTATATAATGTTGTGTAGTGTATGATGTTCCCAACCGTACCAAACTTAACCTTGTAAGTTTGTTACCATATACGTGTAATATTGACGATAAAAAGAAATCACCTAAATGTGTTTAAACCCTTTTATTATTATATAAGTAGTACGATACAACAACATTTTGAAAAATAAAACATTACCCATTATTCAGGTAATAACCGGATTTCTAGTAACGTCCAGGATCCGATGAGGTATTTATTGTACGGCGGTCGGAATTTATGTTCCTTTACAATTAATATACAATAGACATAATATAATAGTAGCAATAACTATACGTCTATACATAATATGTATAGGTAATATAATGTATATTTTTATACTCAAAAACTTTCCAAACAAACATTTTGCATATACAAAAAAAATGTACGAATTAAATAAAAAAAATATCGCATCAATAAATTATATTATATCATGTTTCTGCTAAAAAAAAAAAGACATACTTATAAAAACGAGAAATATATCTTGTGGGATTTAATGGAGTGCTTCGAGATGATAATGAAACATGACTTATCTGTCACGCACATTTATTTTAAGACGATATTATACTTCCCGCAAAATGTCGAATGGTTAATGCCACCAAGTATAAAAAATGGCGTAAACTCGTGAAAACAAAATGTGGATGGGGTTGATAAAAAAATAAAACAAAATAAAAATGTAGCCGATAACGAACGTCACAGTTCGAGTGATCTGCAAGACACTTATTACTTATTAGTTATAAAAAAAACTGCTAATATCGATAAACAATGTGTATAGTCTTTAATTGGTATAAAAAAAAAATATTATGAAACTAATTATGTATATAAAACCATCGTTTGAAAATGGTCTTAATAAAATAAATTATTTCGATCCGAACAATCTGCCAGGTTGGTTCCATATCAGCATAAAATTGTGAACACTATACTGTATTAACTGAGACTTCTTTATGTATTAATTGATTCGCCAATTAATTTAGAAAACATATATTCATTTTATTGATTCCCATTAAAAATATTGTAATTAATTTTTAAATTTCTGTCTATTAGCATTGTAGAGAAAACACCACGTGAAGGTTAGTTATACAATAATATGTCTCCCAATATAAATTAAATTTGGTTCAATCCCCATATTATTTATTATACTGTTATTACATTATATATTATATATTTATATTACATACTATTATTATTTAAAATAAAATCTAATTTTTTTTTAATCATAGTCATAATTTGATTTTTTTATGTATACTAAGAGAATATTGAGTGGAGATAAAAATTTGAAATATATCGTTTCAAAAATTGGTATTTTACAATATGGTTTTGGTACCATTTCCCTTGTAAATACTTATTTCTTCATTTTCTACCTCAAAAAGGAAATCAACTCTTACTTTCAACTCTAAATTTCTCCGGGAATCAATTCACTAGTTTCGATTTTCTTAGGAACCAGGTACCTGGGAATCAACCCATACGCGGCCGTTATACAAATGAAAAATAATAAAATTAAAATTAGATTTAATTGTTACACTAAATATATATTGACAACATAATAATGCAATAATAAATACTATACATAATAATACACGTTTATATATTTTTTTTAGTATTTTAGGAAGGCGTGAGATAGATTAATTTATACATTTCTGTCATATATCGCCGTATCAGAATATCGTAATTTAACAATAATATTGGATGTGCATTGTGCAGTTGCTATTTCAAATAATTTCAAAATAAGTAGGTATACGTATACATCTTAAAAATGTTTTTTAACGATGCAAGTAATCCAAAAAAAAGCGGGTAAGTGAGTATCGCTCTGCTGTACATTAGGGGGTGGGATGGACCTCGGACTAGGGTAGGTTAAATTTGAATGCAATGATAGGTATCATTGTATACGAAAAACGATTCTGAACGGAGATGATTTGTCAGTCTAGGATATATTATAAAAAAATCGAAAATTATTTATTAGTAAAACGTTATTTTACACGTGTATTTTTGATTTCAAATTAAAATTAAACTTTAAAAACTCGTAAAATTGTTTGAACTGAATAATCCTCAAACTTTTTTATAATTATTCTAAGCTTAACTTATGGACAGCATAGTATTAAATTTTCAATTCTTAGCTTTTGATAGAAAAATAATTATAAATTTTTAATTACCAAATAGTGAAAATATTCATGATTTTGACGAATTTTTGTCAATATTTGAACTTCAAATGCTAATAAAAAAAAATTGTGCCTATGTATTTTTATAATTTTTGGATGAGAGTTAGAACAAGTTATGTGGACCCTTCAATTAAATTTTCAAGTAATTTGTCCCAGCTAATTTTTTTTTATCAACATTTATAAAAAAAAAATAAAAACAAAATGAAAATTTCAATTGTCTATAAATAGCTCAAAAAAAGTCAAAATATTTTGAAAATCAAATCACGTAAAGAAAATGGCAGTCTAAATAACTGGTAAAATTTTCAAGTATTTACGACTTATACTGTTTGAATAACTACAAATATCAAAAATCGTTTGAGGCTAAACCGTTATTTAACGCGGTTTTGTAAAAATTTAAATTTCAATCACTCATAAAATTTTTTTGTCTTAGTCCGGTAGAGTTTTTTTTCAGATAGTTGAAGAAAATTTTATGGAGAACCTTGTACCAAATTTTCAAATCTTAGTTATAAAAGAAAAAATTTTTACGATTTTTCAACCACAAAATTACTTGCCAATTTTCGCAATTTTGACATATTTCGTAAAAATTCGAACTTTAAGCACTTATAAAAAAAAATTGTGACTAACGATTTCGGATTTTTTTTTATCACTTTAAGAACAACTTATGAGAAACCTTGTATTAAATTTTCAAGATTTTCTGGCCGGCCAAAAAATTTTTATCGTTATTTTAAAAAAAAATACTAAAAAAAATTAAAAATTTCAATTGTCTATAAATAACTCAAAAAAAATCAAAATTCTTTGAAAATTTAACTGTGTATGGAGAACTCTAATATAAACATTTGGTGAAAATTTCAAGTATTTACATCTATTAGTTTTTGAGTTATAGCAAAATAAAAAATTCGATTTGGGCGAAAACTGGTTTTGCGTAAAAATTCCCGTTTTTCCGTCATTTTTTTAAGGTTTTTCCCGACTCACTTAAAAAATATTGAAAATTTTTAACTTTTGACCCCCCAAAGTACCAACTAGATCCGATTTCCTTTTCAAAGAGGGGCTGAAGTCAAAAATCGAAGCATTTTTACTGCCCCAAATGTTGTCGACAGACACAAAAAAAAAAAAAAAAAAAAAAAAAAAAAAAAAAAAAAAAAAAAAAACACACATCATTGTAAAATCAATACATTCATCACTCCGTTCAGAATCTAAAAGTAGCCATTAACACACATTGTAGACCCTCAGTGAGATTATACAACGCGATACACGTTTGTATACCTATAATAAAATACGAGATTTATTAAAAATTTTAAATATCTGTTTAAAAAAAATAGTTATACTAACGGAAAAATAAATACCACGAGCTATGAGCCAACCAATAAGCGGTTTAGGTATAACGTGTACCTATATGGGTAATTGGAGCGCACTGACTGGAGGGTCTTCGCCGTGGTCGGTCGTAAATTTCGTCTTAGAGATTAAAAACGTACGATACGTATAAAACAAAAACATATTTCTAACTTGTAGGTGCATCTATGTATGTGTATAAATTATGTAGTGTTTCAAAAAAGGATCTTTGGGCGACTGGTCACCTTTTTATAAAAACAATAGTGGTTTCCGGAAAACGCATAATGTATAGTCTCCACCGTCTCGTATATCATATTGATATGTGGAATTGTAATAATACGGCTTCGATCGATGAAACTAAAACAATCACAACCAATTTTGCGTATGAACCAATTTAATAGGTATTATATTATTAAAATCATCAACATCACTATCGTTAAAACAACCGTTTATGATGTTCAATAATGTAAACGCAACTCACCCGAACGTCCATTAATATTTCAAAACCAGAATTAGGTATATGCGTTGAAAAAATGTTTTACATATGATACGAATATAATGCAGTGAAAAAATGGTAAAACGATAAAAAAAAATAATAATGATAAAACGTGTTTAATATTATAATAATAATTAATAAAAAAAATTTTTTTTGTCCATTCAACGGTATTTTTTATCTAGTGAGGTTGTATAATCAAATTAAATAGTTAATTAAATAATTACATCAAATCCGAGCAAAAACTGTATATAAATTATATGTTTTTTATTTTTATTTTTTTTTGCTTTTAATTTGGTATAAAAATATAAGAGTACAAAAAAAAGTAGAAATAAACAGTATAATTTAATGAATTATATTTTAAAATTTTAATATTTTAATAACGAAATATAATGAAATATTTAGAACTGAAGATTAAATAAAATCAAAACTTCGCAACACTATAGTTGAATTCTAGAATCCTTTGATGAGACGCATTGTGATTTATGATGACCATGGGAAATCAAATTTCGCTTATGATGAAATCAATTCGATTTTAAACGCAAACATTTCGGATTTATACGATTCATACGCATTCAGTATGAACATAAAAATGCACATAATTCAAGCGTCCAAGTCTAAGGTATACCATTTATACCTTAAAATGATACGAAAATGCATGCACTTGAATCGGCATCTGTCACTTTTGGCAGCTGTTGACGCATTTCCGCTGCATATAACCTGCAAGTGTATTTTATGAGGGTGAACACGTAGGGAGAGGTTCGTGGTTATTATTGCTGCGTGGATGATTGTGTATGTACTTATATGTATAAATATCTGCTCGTGAAACTTCTTTGCTGACGAGAAGAGGACTCAGAAGTGGTTTTAATTAATTTCGTTTTCCGTTCGAATCGCATTTACTTTTATTATTGTTCTGGTCGACTTGCAACGGTCCCGTTGTTATATCACCTTGAAAAGCTTCTCTATCCGAAACTACCACTATAATATTATTACACATTACAGTATTATACTATTATAAGTATACAACTAATAGCTAGTTGTAGGTACTTTGACTAAATTAGAGTAATAATACTATTATATTATTACAACGGGACACCCCGCCCATCCATTTTCCCGGTAATGAACATTTATTGGTCCTTTTAATATGTTATATTGTGTAAAATCACTACATATATACTTTTCCAGACCCTGAACGACTGTAAACATCGGTGCTCCCAAATTACTTGAGGAACGCTAAGAAACAAAAGTCTGCGCCAACCCGTGGATACACTTTACACATATGTAAAGATTTTTCGGTAAGAGAAGGTAGTGAACTGGGACAAAAAGTAATAAAAAATTGGAAACCGTCTGCATTACTTATTACTGTGTTACATATTAAATATAAAATATACAAATATCAAGTACGTAACATTATTTCAAGATATATTTTTGATTCTGAGCGTGGCGATGAATGTATTACAAGTATTCAAGTATTATACAATGATACGTGTCTGTGTTTTATTTTTTTTTTATGTGTTTAACGCTACCTTATTTAGAAGTAAAAAAACCATCAATTTTCATCTTTGAGTGAAGAAAATTACGTTTGGTACTTTGAAAATTTAAAACAAAATTTCCCAGTGCTTTTAAAATAATCATAAAAAACTAAAAAAAATTAACTGTCTTATAGTCGTACCTACTTATATAGATAACATAGTTGTTTGTCTCGACACCGGAAACGGCCTATATACGGCCCAATTAAAAATACTATATATATATAATATGTAATTTGTATAGTAAATACAATATACATCTATCGACGTTTAAAAGCCGCACGCGTATCGTCACACACAGGAAATTCGTTTTTATTTTCCTAGTCTTCTTCTTCTTTGTCGCCACCACTTGGTCGGATGTTCATAATGCCTACTTATTTCCTTCCCTACTACTCCCTTTCCATCACGTAAAAGACGCACCCAAAACAATTTAAAGTATATTGTGTTTTAAAAATATTTGTAAGGAAAGTACTTCAGAAATATGTTAAGTAGTTATTCTAATTATATTAATTCCATTACTATAGAAGAAAGACCGTTTTAAGTATAGTAATATTTTAATTATTTAAGTGTTACCTATATTTGAAATTATAAAAGAGAACATTTTTGAATTAATTTAATAATAGTTTAACACACACGAGACCCGTATTTCTATTTATTTACTTTTAAAATCAGGGGTCCCCACAATCGGATGTAATAATCGTAAAAAACGTTATAAATATAATAATATATGCACAGTATAATAATCCTTGAAAATAAAACTAATAATATCTATTCTATAATGTTTGATATAACCAATTCAATAACGTCTTGCTAGCACAGTTTTAACGCTTAAAATTCCAAACCATTTGTAAGTTCTTACCTATGCATTCGTACATAATACAATAAAGTCTAACGATATCATTGATAACAATAATTACCTAAGATCTCCGCTGTTCGTAATAAATGATTTTCTTGTTTGTTTTATAATTTATAAATTATAGAATTAACGACCTATGAAAAGAATCAAAACAAAAATAAAAATCGAAACGAACATCTTATTAGTCGTAATCATATACGAATTTTAACCTTACCTTTTTATTTTTTAAGAACTCGATCGTAATATTTTACTACATTTAAAGCATATAGATACGACTCATTGTATAGGTACTCAAGAGAAAGTAAAAGAGAATAATATAAATAATTTATACCTACGATTTTTTTTTAACACATAATTATACTTGGGCCGTATTATTATTCGTAGCAGGTATTTTATCAATATAAAACGTTATACTCGAGTACGTTATTGTTTATTTTATATAATTAGACAATTAATGAAATATTAATGTTATTTTCACGTAGATTTTCTATACGTTTTCTATGATGTAAAAAAATGTTTCACCTCATTTTATCTACATATTTAAACGCATTTTTTAAATTTACTTACCACTAATAATAATAAATATCTTAACCTGGTAAAATTAATAGTATATTTTAATGAGTTTAAAAAAAATATTCTATCGGATTAACAATTTTCAACTTCCGGTTTTTTTTTTTTTTATCGATATAATTACTTCAGTTTTGTTTTACGACATTTAATACGGAAACAGTTTTTTTTTAACATCAAGTAAGCTTTGGATATTTGTTATAATTATTGTTCGGGACTCTTTGTTGTTTTCTTCACTCAGTTGTACTTAAAAACAAAATAAAATCATGCTTAACTGGTTTTTTAAATTATATAATTATATCATTGCTTATTTTATAATAATATAATTACGTATTATATTATCGATGGTACATGATGATTGATGTTTAATTGCATAAGTTAACTTTTTTAAATGCACATTTCCGAGTTTTTTAGTATATTAAGTTTTGAGTCCTAGCTTTTTATGATATACCTATCAATTAGTTACCACAATTGCGAATTTAAATAATTATATGAATCGGACATCCGTTTATCATTTTTTTTACCGTCGCATGTAACCAACATCCTAGTACCTTGTAAGTATTGAACACTGTTACACCATGCACAGAAACGCGTTGCTATATAAATAGGTAACCAAACGGAATTTTGTTATCTTCATGAATATCGTTAGGTAGGTATAGATTTACAAAATCTCTAGCGCGGACGACACACAACAATCGACCTAATGGAATCCATTAAGAATAAAACAATTTCATTTGATTACGTGATTTAACTGCAAAGACATGCAGCTCAGAAATGGTGTTAAAAATGGAACAAGTCTAACATGTCAATTGTTAATACAATTCAACAATACTTGAATTAGAGGAGGAACGAAAGGGGATGGAACTCCTCCTTAAACTCCTTTAATTATATTTTGGGAATACCCCAACTAATTTATTTTCCATAAGGAGGTGGGTGTCAAAGGTTTTTTTTTTTAAACAAAATATTAGTATATTAATATAATAAGTACCTACCTACATTATTTTTGAAATTTTTATTTCACTATTTCGTATTTATTAGATACATTTTATATGATAAGTTATAAAACATATTATTATTATAACATTGGGTACTGTATAAGAGCTGTGGTGTGTGAAATTTAATATAACTATAATTTAAATAAATACAATTAATTTAATTTTAATTATTTTTTAATAACATGAATAACAAACTGCTTTCAATAATATTTATTTTAATCTGTTGAAATATTAAGTTCAATCATTTCACGGAGTAATTATTTTCGAATCCAAGAGAGTATACAGCCCCTTCTTTTATTTTCCGATTCGAGTGATGGGTGTAAAATAGTGCTTACAATAACTCAATTAATAGAGATTTAAATAACCTAAGCAACTCGATCAAGATAAAACACATAAATAAAAACTATTTTAAAATTTAAAACTCATTTTTAATTTCAACAATTTATGTTACAGTAATCACTGTACACAGTTACTTTTGTGTGTTTGCTGTTGCGCACATGCGCGCACCAGGATTGCTGCCCACTGGAGTCATCGAAAATATTATTAAAAACTAACTACATAATAATATAACTGTACTGTCGAAGTAATGCACTGTAAAACTGTAAAATGTCACTTTTATTTTCGTCCTATTTAATCTAATCTTGATAAAGTTATCCACATACGTATGTTATTTGTTTCATATACAATTCTATAGCTATATAGCCAAAATTATATTATAATAGAAACAAAAAAATATAGATTAGATATAAACAGAAAGTCTAAATATTTTTGTCTTTACCCATAAACTGAATCATATTATATTCAATGATATCATATTAGATTTGAAAATTAATTTGATTTTTGTAAATAAGTTTGACACATAAAACTATAGTGGACTGTTTCCAAATGATTTAAACTAGGTACATGAAAAAAATCTGAGTCTTATATATAGGAGAAAAAGCTAATACTATTATTATCGGAATTTACTATTATTTAGCTGTCGCAAAATTGCAATACTAAATAAAATAATGTTTACTTATATTATACGCAATGTTCAGTTTAGGTGGGAATATTGGTTTATATAACAAGAATAGATTGAGTTATTTTTTGTCGAGGAAAATGATAACTGAAAAATGTCTACTCTAATTATTGCTACAGTAAAGACAATTAAATTAAAAAATAAATAGGAAAGTATAAAAAACACTTTTTGTTCTTAAATAAGTATTATTGTGTATAAAATATAGATGTTGTTGGTCTACGCGTTAATTAATTCATCAATCAATTATAATTCAATTCATCAAAGGGTTAATAATAATATTTTCTCTTAAGATCTCATCTATAGTTATACCTATGTTAAATATTAAAACTTTAAAATACTCATAACTCACTTCAAAATAAGAATATCAGTAAAAATGTAAAAGCCTATACGTGATGGTCAGTAAATGATGATATTAACATTTAAGTTTGACAATAAGTAAATTAATTCTATAATATTGAAGCTAACGACAAAAAAAATGAATTTGCTGAATGTACGGAGACAATACATGCGGGTACGACGTCTTCTTAAGAATAACATCAATCATAAATTCATAATCAATATTACCTATACATATCTACACCTCCCATGTCTTTCCTGAATGAAATTACACAAAATGTGTATGTTGAAACCGCGGTTCTTATCGACCGAAATATTGATTATTAATTATTATGTTACATAATTTTTAAAGTAGGTATACGCGTTACAGACTACAATGTCGCATTGCATAAGTTTCCGCGTCAGTTGCGCGTTAAAGAAATTTAAAAGAGTGCACATTTTGTATAATATGAACGCAAAATCAAATCACGGTATAAACGTATTCAGAATATTATACAATAACCACGGTCCACGGTATCTTCGGCAACGGGCAGATGGACGATCATGCGATATCGTGTATTCGCGGGTCTCCGCCGAAAGAGACATTTCATACTCGGGTCTCGAACGAAGGGGCCACTGACTGCAGGTGGTAGTACGGCGGTGACGGTGGGTGGAGGGCTATAGGGTAATATAGTACATATACAGGGCTTAAAACTCGAAGATATTTTTAAATCGTTCTAACCCGGTAGTTAGTAGGTACCCATCAATACACATATATACGTCACTCTCGATGTAGACACCCTGTATACGTAGAACAATAATATATATATATATATTTTTTTTTTCATATAATACGAGTACACGCGTTTCCCCTCACCCCTCCCGTATAACAATAGCGTAATTGTGTCGGCGAGCCGCTGCCAAGTATCCATGTATATATATATATAGCCACATGCATGCATATAGGTACGTTTTCGACCTCATCGGGACTTGGCCCACAACGCAACATCGTTTATACGTATGCAGTCCTCTCGGTGCAGCGGTAGTGCACACAATGATACATAATTTATTATATTATTATATTGCGCGGCGTCCCATTCAGGGATCGGGACCGCTGTTTCTTCTTCACGCTTTCCTTAGAATTTTGTCTGTGCGACGGCGGAGGCCCGAATCTCTTTTGACGGTTTTCGTTTCTTCCCTCCACATAATAACAATTATATATACACTATACACGACATTTTTTTCCGCAATACGTCATTGTATACAGCGTCATATTATGCTGAATGCGCTTTGCTGCAGCGACCAGGACGGGTCAGAGATTACGCGCGCACAATGCGTACTACGTGCACGCATATTTTAGATCCCGATTCACATATAAACATGGCACACACACACACACACATAATACACATATATGCCATATAATATATACAACTTATATAATATGAGATACACGCAGGCGCGTGCACATCGAATCTATATTATAATATTACACATATATAATATATATATATATACCTACATTGCGGGCACACGCCGAAATCGCCTGCGGGACGCTTAAATTTATAATATACCTGCCCTGCCTACGTCTAACTATAAAAGAAACTGGTCCATATGATCTCTATTATTGTAATAATCAGGGATAAAATGTGTTAAAAATAAACGCATTTATATATTTAAAAAAAGCAAAATTGTAAAATATGCAAAAATACTATATAAAAAAACTGTATTATTAACAACGAACGACGACGATTTATCTAAAACCGTAACGTACCTATAGGGTGGCAAGGAAAAAATACAAAAATAAACAGGATTATTTTTTTTATATTAACTAAAATTAAAAATAAAATATTGCAGTATAGGTATAATATATATATTATACAATACAAAATTCATTACATTTTTACATTAAATACTAAATGCCCTATATATTTATAAATATTATAACTTAACTTTACCTTTATACCAAAAATCTATTTTTTTTTCTAATCTTAAACATTTGATTTTTAAAAATACAACAACTCAAGCTATATTTTTGATACTGAAAACTTGGTTTCACAAAAGTATAATAGGTACTTGTACTAATAATATTGACAAAAAATTAGATAAACATCATAATAATAGGTATGCATGTGCGTTTTCGTTTTCCGTCTAACGATCATGTTACAATATTTCGTTTACCTATCGGCAACCACTGTCACCGGATCCGAAAAATAAACTTATTTACGCGATATGCCGCCCTCGGCATTTTCACGTTTTCTTAATCATTTAGTAAAAAAATAAAAACACATTATAAGACGCGATATCAATGCGTGTTTTACCTTATTTTAAAAAGAAAATAATAACATGCTATTCGGCAAATCTAATCAGCGGACACGTCGAATACGTGAAAATTTCAAATAGGTACAATCCACATGTTAAAATTTTTAGATTAAATACTGTCGAAATAAATATTATTTTCATAATTTCTTTTATTATTATCGGAACAATATTAAAACATTTGAAATCCAACTCATTTACTCATGTAACGAAACGGATCGGCAGTGTTATGATTATCAAACTCAAAACTTTACTCGGGACATACGAGCCGGTGTAATATAATAAACATAATATACGTAGTATAATATTGTAGTATAATAGGTCTAAGAATAAAATAAAATAGCTGGAGCTACGTACAAAATAATATCACTTATAATAGTCATATATATCAATTACACGCCTACTCATAGTTATACATAGTTATACGGAAAAATTGATGAACCATAAACAAAATATTGTATATATTTATAACAACATAGAACAATATAATATTATATTGACACTAATTGCTATGCAGTTAGCACAATAAATGATGATAGTTTTAAAAGACAGTAAGGTGTCGTGTTTCGTTCCAAATTTAGGTACATGTGTGCCCAGGTGACAATGTGGCAAATATTATACTGAACTTGATAGTTTCTCTTATGCATCACTATCGTAATACAAGAACTATTGTTTAATGTTTTTACTTTTTATAATAATAGTCTATTTGAAATAAATATTGATAGATCCGATTTTATTTTTTTGCAAACAAAGTACATCAAAAGCAAGTTCGTACTACCACTACTAAATAGACAGCACAATTGTATAAATAAACTTATACATGATAAAGATATCTTTGATACCTATAGTATCAACTCCCATTGACTAATTCATTTTATCCACTCCCGAGACGAAATAAAAAAAACACATTGCCCACGCAAGTGCGATAAAATAATAGTGTTGGACCATTGGCAACTGTCATTGTACATTCACGATGTTTCTGTTGACTATAATTGTTATTGTTTTCATCTATAACAGATGATGGAAAAAATAATAATAATAACGACTTTGTCTGGTCACCGCAATTCAATAGAAACGTATTAATAGATCATTCATGATTATGATTACTTGGACAGTACAATGTATACAGAATTTATTACTAAATATTTAAATACATATACGTTATAGAAATGTATTATATTTCGCAGTGGTTCAATCCTACTCGATAAGAATTCTATACACATAATATCGTCCAAGTGATAATTTAACTATATGATAAGCATTTCAAACTTGTTGCTTTTCCAAGGTTTTTTTGCTTATTGGATACTTGTTTGATAACAGTTAGGCAACTTATACATAAGTTAGTTTCATTTGAATAGTGAATAATACGAGTTATAAAGAACGAAACTTCAAAAGTTTTTTCTGATTTCACGATTTTTAATGAATATTTTTTTTTTGTTTATTTTTTTTAAGCGCAAATGCATCATTGTGTTCAAAATAAAGAAAAATTAATTTTATGGTTTGTAAATTTTATAAAACAAAAACTTAACATCATAAATACCTACATGTCCTATTTTAGATAATTATCAGTATAATATAATAGTTATTCGACATTGAGTTTTTCCTCGAAAAAACAGTAATCATAAGATAATCGTTCAAGACGTGAATTATGTTACTATAGTTACAAAGATGTCGCGTACACTTATTATTACTTATCATATATTATAGTCTAATTTGTATATATATGTCTAAACAAGTAAAAAATGATTTAATAATTAATTATAAATATGCGTATACCATGCATCACCCGAAAATTTGGCTATAGGATGATAGTAAAATAATAATTAATAAGTATATATAATCAATGATATAATATTGTGTTTTGGTGCTTTCTTTCTACCCATCCAACCTAACGAGGGTAAATCAAGAATCCTTTATTAATAATTTTTGTGCGTTTTACCGCGTATAAAATACGACAACCTATTTATGTAATATACTGTTTATTTATGGCTGCGTTACATATTTTTCCATACATTATCCAGGTGTAGTAAATTATAATTTGGTTTTAATTTATACGTTTTTGTACCGGTTGCTCAATATTTGTTATAACGACTAAAATCAATAGATAATAATAATAATAAACCTATATGTATTTGAGACGAAGTGATTCAGCGAAAAATAAGTTTTGAAAGCTAAATTTTGTTTTACGCAATTCAGCTCATCGATTTTGACGAGTCGTGTCGAAAATTCGATCAAAAAAAAAATCCAACATTTACATTAGGTCACCTTTCTTATCAGGAAAAAAAATGATATTAGGAATTCATCGTTTTTTTTTGTCTTCAACGACTATCTCGGATCATTGAACTTGTGCTGAATATAATGTAGCACATTAGGTAATCCACTGTCGCGAGGTTAGATCATGTTAGGTAGGTTATTCCCCCGCGAACACGGTTGCCGAATGGATTAATATAATTATGAATTAATAATAATAAAATGAATGATAATTTATAGTTACAATAAAATCGTTGTTGCCTATTGCTGTTCTTACAACCGCACAAGTATAACAAACGTATAACCGTTACATATCGGTAATCATTATTAAATGTATACTCGAACGGTATAGTCCAATTATTATTATACAAAAACACTCGCACTCTATTACCATTACTACGCGCGTTCGTAATTATTATTTCTGTCCTATATATGTATTTTTTTTTAATATACATATTATTACAATAATATTGTACATTTTACGATAAAGTCATTTTAATGGACGACGTAACAATATATTCCTTAATTGGACGTTGTAGAATAATGTGATGTTCAATTATTATTCACACCGTTCAACGTTCGTTTTTAAAATAATGAGTACATTATATAAATATATTTTATTCGTCAATGAAACTACGTATTCTCGCGTGAGCCGATTTAATGTTAAGCTATATAGTGTGATAATATGAAGTGATAACCTATCGTATATGAAAATATTATAATATTACCACATCGTTATGAAATCACATTCACAAATTATTATTATAACACATTCATGCATTATAAAATAAACATATATATATATACACGTTTATGAACGTAAAATTCCGGACGATAACCAACTCTAAATTAGTTACCTGCTATCTAGCTATTGTATGCGGAGACGAGCGAGCGTATCAGTGCCGTGCGTTATGATGGTGTGATCGAAATTGGATGATGTCTGTCCCGATAAACTGTGATTATAATAATATTACAATTATCAATCGACAGCCGCGGAGAAACAGGTATTTGCCACAGATGACAGTTGACACATGATATTAAAACACTATATGGGGCACAACGAAACTATTTCCAAATATTATTATGACATTGATTATCGCGTGAAGCTATTGTATTAATAACATATTATATTATATATACATGGTGATAGTGATTCACAAAACATACTCAATTCCATTATTTGATTTAATAATGAATTTATTAAAATTCTGATTTTTGGAATTTTTACACTATAAATTTTTGATATATTTTTTTAATACTTAAGAAATATCTATGACGATACAAACTTTTTTTTTCTAATAAAAACCCCATTTTTACAGAAATTTATTTAGTCGATAATTTTGTTAAACCAGTGGGTAGTTTTTCAGGTATAAAGTATTTATATTAAGGATAAATATAGGATAAAAGTCTTTAACATTGATTTAAAAAAATATATAATATACATAATGTTAAATATACTTGGACTATTTAAAAAAATATATAAATTAATATAAATTACTAAAACCCTACCATAACCTGATATCTTCCAAACTCATTATCTTGGATTTATAATACATAAAATTAAACAACTTAAATAACAAAACTATTTGTTTGAATTTCGATTTTAATACGTAAAAAAATAATATAATAATTAATAGTAAAAAAAGGGGAGGGGGTTCAAATTTGACAATTATAAATTAATTTAACCTAACAAGAAATTTCTACATGAAACTTAATTACAGTACAAAAAAAAAACAAATCTTAGTAGAAATATATTTAAAATTCCAAAAATCAGATTTAAATAATCGCATTGATGAACCACTCTGTATAGAAAACTTATTTTTATTGTTTTCAACATTATTCTACGTCGTATAACGTTTGTAAACGGTGTACGTATAGCTAAAAAAATGGTAATTGTATATTGTGCGTTTACAAAACAAAACAATAAAATATGAGCAAAAAAAATATTTTTTCTGTTATTGATAAGCGGATATTGACTCGTTAGTCGTTGAATGGAAAAAGTTGAGTGGACGTTTTTATATTATTTCATGTTCTCAAATGATTAAGTATCTATATGTATATTATACACAAATCTTGTTCATTCCACGTCGTTCATTCATTATTATTGTTTTATATTGTATATTATAAAAAATCTTGAATAATTATTATGTCAGGATAGATACCTACATTATATTAAATACGCCATAGTCATTTGCAGTTCTTAACCTAACCTAACTTAGGTGTTACCTTAGTTTGGTTTTTTGAAAAAAATAATAATACTGCTTATTATAATATTCGTTCGATTGCATTTCTTTTTTCGTTCAGGAGGGATTTTCTTAATCTTGATTTAACTAAGGCTTAAATTCTGTAGCGTTATATATAGATATAAGTAGTATTAGTAGTAAAGTTGGCTCAGTAATTGTTTTTTGTATCATGGATTCCAAGTTAACAGTTTGATGTTACGTATAAAATATATTATTAAGCATTTTAAATAATTGTAGTGCTATTTATTAGTATTTGTTATTCTATCTTTGCATTAGCAAAATGTATTAAAATTTACATACATAATATAAAAATATACATTATTTTATGTTGTTCATAAATCGTAGGTTAATTCGAGAAATTAAAAAGAAAGAAAAAAAATAAACAGATAACGAAATTGCCCTATGATTTTTGTATTAAATAGTACATTGGTTTGATAATTAATTCATTTCAAGATATCAAAGACTTACTTTTTTTTTAATTATTTCATTATAAAATGTAATGCAACTATCCAATAACAAATACATAATAAAAGTTTCTATAATAATTGTTTAAAAATAAAATTATTTTTTGTTGTTAGGTATTTTCTATTTTTTGTTGATATATTTCCTATTTTTTTCGGGGCATATTTAGGAGTACACCGTATACTTTAAAATTATTTGATTATTTTATATTATGGGTATGCCATCTTAGCTAATAATTATGATCTTAAATCTTAATTCAGTTGTTATTATTTTTAATGCTAGAAATCATATTATGTCATCATATAAGTAATGTGATTTCTTGTATTTGGTAATAAGATAATGCAGGCAGATAGTATAAGACATTTGAATACTGTGCACATGAATAGTAAACATTTGATAAAATAATTATGAAGCATATTAAAGTGCATATATTATTTTAATACACTTTTTTAGATCTATAAGTCTAAGTAGTAAGCCCTATAGCAATGACGTACATCGCAACAATTTTGTCGATAAGTATTTAATATTATTTTAAGACCGAATAAATGAATTGATGACTAACGCCGAATTTTATCGTCAAAATAAGTATAATATTCTAAATTTAATAATAATAATGATCGTATTAACTCGGGATTTTCGATATCTGACGATAACGCTACAGCAACGTTAATCGTATGGCGATTGGCAAACTATAATGCATGTTCCGATTTCCGGCGACTATTTTAAACGCAGACAAACTTTGTAACGCGTGTGCAACGTTAAGCACGTATACCGGCCGCCATCGGAGTCTTCTATATCATATGAATACTCATTTAGATGAGGATACGCATTTACAGTGTACATATTGTGTCAACTTAATGGACGGCTCAAATAATAATAATTAATAATACAATAATACGATCGCGGTGAAAAACCGGTTTACTAAACATTTACAAATTTACTATTTTGACTTTGAAATTCGAGTACACTATCATTCGAAAGTGAAACGTAATAGCCAAAAAGTCAAGAACACAATTATACCCGTTATAATAATATTATATCGTTACCGTTCATCGAACGATTAGATCGATATGGATAACTGTATTGATACATACCAGCAAATATTAAAAAATTGATACCAATTTTTGTTTTTTAATTAATTATAGAATAATAATTAATTGTATTGTGTTAAAATGCGTTTAGTAGTGCCGAATCCAGAAATTTAGCATGCTCACCGGGTGAGCTTTCTTGATTTGTTTATAAAATATTGTCTATAACGAAGAAGTTTCAGAATTTTACATTTCTATATTATTATATTACCAAAATCGTTCTAATGTCAGCATTTTCTTCATTAAATAGTGTGTTGCTATCATTGCTATTGGACTTTTTTTATAATTTCATAGTAAGATATTTAACATACCCCAAACCTGAAAATGTTTCCTATAATCCTATACTGCATACGCTATGAGCACAGCATTTAGTGGTAATTATTTATATAGACATATAATATTAATTACAATAAAGTTACAATAATACTATATAGTAAGTAACAATATCTATGGCGCAAACCCAATTTATTACTGCCGCACCATTGATTATAAGCACCGCATATATAAAACTATATAACTATACCAATACCAACTATACTTAAATGATATACGTGCCTATCTACAATGTGTCCCGCACCGAGGGGTTTCGCGTTTGAAAACGTCATTTCGTATAATAATAATAATAATAATAATACGATATCTAACATACGCCGAACATCCACTTCACCTCGGCTCTGCTGCCGTCGCCAATAGGTACAATGTAACCGTATATCATGAAAAATATTATAAGCTTGACGACGTCAAACACTTGTAAAAGAGATAAATAATAATAAAATATAATAATTGTCGTCGAGAGAAAGTATACCCATATAGCGCAGTAGGCCTTGAAAGTTGGAAGACGTCGTCATCGTCGTTTTGGAATCTATTATTTTCAAAATTGAATTCCTAAGCGGCGTGTATATCGTATAATACGTGTATATACGTCGTATAAAATTAATATCGAATCGATTTCATACGGTGTGGACCCTATACAGTATACACGAAACTAAAACACTTGCACTAGAATTTTACTGCAGGATGAACCACAGAATTTCCACGAACCACGAGTTTTCGTATTATTTAACATAAGCAAACCTAGGTTTTAAATCGAAAGAATATCTTTCAATTTCATCATTTTAATTCTGCGTGTCGATATTAGTTTTTCTAATTTAAATTTAAAATAATATATTGATAGTTTATAGTTTAATAGTTTTATGATTTTTATATTATTCATAGTACACATTATTCGTTTTATCTTTTTCTAATTTGTTTTTACAATTTAATATACCGCTTTAATTTTTCTACAGTTTTAATTTTGATATAGCCGCATATACTATATTGTGCAGGATTATCTTTTACGCGTTCCGAATACATGCCATTCCGCGTGGATATAAAACGTTCCTAATAAGAAAACGGCATTGCCTAACAATAAATAATATTATTGACCTATGTGATGTTGCTATTGCTGGATTCAATTTAAAATTAAATTTTTTTCAAATTTGAAATCATTTTTTTTTTAATAATATAAAACAATTATTATTTTAATATAATTAATCAATATTTGTTTTTAGAATTTTAATATAAATTTTGTATTTTATTTTAACAATATTTTCTATATTTAACATCAATTATTACATTTAATTCAAGCTCCAAAGAAAGCGTTATGGCACACTCGTCTTATTCTGTGTATAATTTCGAAACACTCGACTTTTATATTCTATAATATTCGTATAACGTTAAATAATGTGGATGCCGTGGGTACATCTCATGTGTAAAATCACTGTATAATATGTACTTGAACTATATGTAATATATATATATTATATTATATTTACATACTTCCAAGCATACAACGTGTATTTTAATATAAAATATTATGAAGCTATGCGATCGCGCGCCCGGGAGGTCTTGTCGATGGTCGGGTCGTCGAACGGGCTTTGACGAAACCCGAGGCGGCCTCCGCCGCCCGCGGAGAAAGAAACCACTTCAGCCCGAAATCAAAAAAAAAAAAATAATAATAATAATACATATAAAAAATAAAAACAACCGCTCGGACGTCAAAAAGTGTCGTCAAATCCGCAGGCATAATAATAATTATTATATTTTATTATCGTTACCTATCTTCAAGTATAATTATATAATACAGCCAATACGAATGTAAGATTATATTATCGTATAGGGTATGATGGCGTTTAAATTCAATTTTTCGTTATAGGCAGTGAAGTTATAGAAAAGGTGAAAGCAACAAAAAGACATCTCCAATTTAAATATTTTTTTAGGATAAGTTAAAAGCTTTCTGGGTATGTCTTATTGTTTATTAATTTGTTTATTTCATTGTCGAAGCATATATTTGATTGTTGCAAAAATTGACGATATTTTATACATTTTTGTATAGGTAATAATAATTATTAAAAAATGAGATTTTGGAAACTTTGTTGTTGTTTCACTCCTCTTAAATATTGTACAGAAAGCAAGGCCGAAAAAAAACATTTTACCTTCCCTATACATATTATATTTATCGTAGAAATCTTAAAATATTCTAAATATTAAGAAAAATGTAATACATTTAACATACATTTATAAGATGAAAACATATTTTCCTCAAATTATTGCATATAAATACATTTGTTGACGTTTTTTCTTTTGTATAATATTATCAACGTTATCAATTATCACATTATCTGTTACAAAATAACATACAACTGTAGCGGTTTTTGCCAACAATTTCAGGTTATATAACCATTAACCTAGCACTACAGTATAGGTATTATATTATACGAGTATAAGGACGAGATGTACGACCATAGGAAATATAGCGTCATTTGAGAGAGTCATACCGTGTTATAATCGTACTTTAGCCTCCCCATTCTCTGCATGCTTATAATAATATGTGTCATAGACCCGCATAAAGTTTACAATACGGTAGTTAACATATATTAATCATGTAAAACAAATAATAATGTGTCAATTGGCGATCGTGTGCGTTTGAATTATGTTTGTGCATAATGACATAAATATAATATGAAAGATAAAATAATATATAACTGCTGTGGTCTGGTTCGGGTAGATGGCCCAATAAATAAAAATATTAAATTGACATTTTAATTATCAAACACAAGGCGAGTAGTATAGGTAGATAGAAGACTAGAAAGACAGCACTCGATTGTTTCTTTCCCTCCTCAAAAAAAAAAAAAATTTTAACACCGCACTCGCCATTCGACTATAATATACCATGACGTCATTACACTTGAACAATTTTGTTTAGTTTTTCAATCATTTATTTATTTTTCTAGTGGTATAACGCGCGCCACTGATGTTCAACCACCGTCGAACGATAAGCCACTGCCACCAGCAGCATTAACGTCCCTTCTATGTATTATGTATAATGCAACGACTAAACACTGAGAGGTCGTTGAGCGCGCGTGTGCTCAACTAATTAATTTCTGAACGTCGAAAAATTCAACACAGCCATGTCATGAATGCAATATTGTAAAATGCGTGACCAGCGGTCGTGCAAGTACACTTGTGTACCTCAAGCCTCTCGCAGAACAATTAGGCTTCTCATTTGTGGGTATATGTACATCAGTGATGTAGGAGTCAAACTTGATGGTTCTAGAAAGTGGGTGAGGCACCCTTAAACACTGCAGAAATTTAATTATTAAATAATGATGCTAGAAATTAATCAAAAATATTATATATAATAAATAATAATGATAATAATAATTTTTTTTTATTAAATCTAAATTACAATATAGAACAGTAGATGTATTTAAAACAATAAAATTGTATATAAAAAATAAAATTTTTTCAGTTTTTTTTAATGCCACAATAAAAGACTGTGCTTCCTAACTTGGGCGTACCTAGAGGAAGGGGCTCGGTCTAAATACAAAACTAATGTACATGAATAAAAGTAGATAGTATTCGTATCTGCATAAGTTTGCGATTACCGACATATGGTGTAATAAGACATGCTCAATGGTACAATGCAAAAATGAGTTTAAAAAGTTTAAAATTCGAAAACGTATATTTGAGCGAAGGTAAACCATTACATTATTATCGTTAATATCCGATATCTATACGATAAGTCCGAATTATACAATAAATATTGGTTTTCCCGATTGTCCGGTCTTCGCATAATACGCACACCGCACGCGTATCAACGATAAGTACAGTTTATAGTGCGTGTGATGTGTACCTATATATTATGATATATATGTATTCGTGTTTAATGTAAGCCGTAGGGAAGGAAGTCACGTGTCGGCAGGTGCTCGCCAGTGACTCGCGTATCTCTACTTACGAAAACATATTATTCTATAAATATATATTATTATGCATACAAACGGTACGTGGACGTACATAAATACTATAAAATAACGTGCCTATAATTTGCTTCTCGGACTTTCGGCGAATCGAATCGCGCAATAATAATGTATTTTAATACCTACGTACATATAACTGCATCTGCAGATACACGGAGACGTGCAGCTGGACGTATGTATCGTCGTAAATCGCAGTTGACCGTCGCACGCGCGGCTCGTGCCACTATAATATATTATGTACAACCTCCGCAGGCGGCGATCGTGCGCTGGAGAGACGGCTGGATAGAGTGTGAAATATATTACAACGGCGGCGGTGGCGAGACCTTTTATACGAATTTTTTTGATGGTCATAAAAAAAAGAGGCAAATACAAACGCATTTAATGCTCGAACGTGTATATAATATAATATACGTGACGGCGCATCGGGTGCCCGATGTAATATTATATTACCGTTTAACAGTTGTAGGTACTCTATAAAACACATGTATACACTATACGGGCAATGATTAATAATAGTAATAATAATAATAATAATTTGGCAGTGAAATTCGTTTTTTAACTCCTCTTTCTACTCACTGGTGCCGCCGTGCGAGTGTGCGACAATAATACACGGTGAAGGCTGTATATAATATCATATTATATCGTGCAATATAGTTATAATATAACTAAATATATAATAGATAATATATCTAAAAAATCGGCCCTGCTTGTACACAAATAACATTATGCATCGTAAGCTGAGGAAGAGAACACGATCAAGTGATTCAATGTGTGGCGAAAGCTGTTTTTGAGGCCCGTATCTCAATCAAATTCAGTGGATTGGTCACCGGGTGGTTGGATGCGTAAGACTATAGATCAATGAGTTTGAGATAATAAATTATAATAACTAATAATAATGTATTACATTTTACATTTCAATTTAACCAATAGTGAGTGTCATTAATTGATAATTATTGCTCACATCAAAGTAAATATTTTATTTTTATTATTAATTCGTAAGTGAAATAAAATTAATGTATATTTATACATGTAGATATTCTACACTAATCACATAAAATAATTGTGTCTTTAGGCCTTAGGGTATAGATTGTTTATTTAAAATAAATAAATAAAAAACATTTAACTTAAAGTAAATATTATTAAAGTGTTCTACTAGGTACTATTAGACATGGCTCTTGATAAAATTAAAAAATCGATTATTTGAAATAATGAGTTATATCATGCTTCTAAGTTCTAGCCGATAAGGCGGATAACAATCTGAATTTAGTATCTATTATTAAAAAAAAGTTATTAATTATAATTATATTATTATTTAAGTTTTTGAAAATAATTTTTTTATATAGTTTGAAGTCATTATGAAATCATTTAACAACATTAAAAAAAAAAAAAATTTTATTCGTCTATCGTTATCAATCCTGTATTGAAACAAAATGTAATATATTTACAATCTGTAAGTATTTACTTTTTATACAATAAGCCAATAATATGAAATTTAATTGGCAGGAGGGAGAAGTCACCCAATGGTGGCACCCCGTGAAATGATATAAAGTTATAATTTATATAGGTACTACTATATACCACAATAATATTATGGTAATATTATTACCACCTCTATTGTGAATCCGATTACCTATCAAATTCACAGGATCTACGACTTGTGTATAGAATATAGATATTATTATTACTGCTCTTATCCATCAAGATATTTAAGAATTGATTCTTGACACTTGGCAGTATTCGAGTATAGATTAGCAAATTCATATGATCTTATAGTATTAGTATAATTATATAAGTATACGACATAATATGTACACAAACGCCTCCCGAATGAGATGATCCAACACTGGCAATAATGACATAATATAATATTATGTACATATTATACACTCTTAGATCGGAACCCTTGATCGAACGGCAATGACATTTACGTTATTATTAACATTATCATCATTATCGTTATATCGCTGGATAAACTGCACTCGTATGCACACTGCGCAACACTCTTCGTGTACACACCCGTGTATAATATACGACAGTTATTGAATAATGAAAAAAAAAGATCGACAAGGAAATCCACACTCAACAATGCGTTGTGATGTTATAAATAAAATATGTTATTAAGGGGGTGCTTATTCGTATCGTGACGGTTATTGGCAATATTTTAGGGTTCGAGTACGACCTTTATATTTATAATATATAATATATAAATCGATCGTAGTTATTGAAAAACACGCACATCTCGCTCTGCCGTTCGGCACTTACGTACCGCCGCCATCGTCGTTTTTGGCATTTTACAAAGGCATCATAATAATAATTGTAAATAATGAAATAATAATTCGTATTACCACAAGCCGAAAATTATATTACATTGTTATTCATTAGGTACACTATATTGCCGATCGGAAATGTATAATAATATTTGTTTGGATAATAAATCAAAATGATTATTATACTCTAATAAAATACGAACTACTATTACTATAACTTAATGTAGTTGAATATGGTTTAATAATTTGGTCTCCATATATACTAAAAGATATATAAAACGAACTATCATATCCAAAATAGATTTCTGAGTTTCATCAGATTCACACTTAGGATTGAACACCTTTAAACCAATAATCATAGTTATAAACCAATATCTCATCAACTAGGTAGGCTTACCACCACATAGACAAAAACAATTGAAAATTATTATGTTGTTAAACCTGATTGAGGATAAATTCAATAACTTTACTTTTGACCTATAGAGTTTTTAAAAGGATACATTTTGTGAATAGGTAACGCATGTACCATATATACTTTTATAATAAACATGTAAAAGCCGTTAGACCTATGCATATTCAAAAATAAATTACTATACTGTTGAGTAAAAAATAGTATTATCGTGATACGCATCACTCATGCAATGGTGTAATAGGTCATGAACGCGGGTATACTGTATTACAATTAATATTTTGTTAATTTGATCGTTGCAATTACATATAATTAAATCCTGTGAATATATAAAAAAAATTGTATAATTGTATACAATACACAAAATAGTGAATTAAGTTAAATTTCGATAATGTTCAAGTAACTAACTATAAATATGTAATCAATAATCATATTATGAAAAATGCGTCTAGTTTTTTGGTTTGTGGTTTCAAAATTAGAATTTATTATTCATCGACATGCTAACCAGTGGTGAATTAGTCGGGCGTGTACCACATTCTAAAGAATAAAAAGCGAGTAAATGAGTATCGCTCTGCTGTACATGAGGGGGTGGGGTAGACCTCGGACTAGGGTAGGTTAAATTTGAATGCAATGATAGGTATCATTGTATACGAAAAACGATTCTGAACGGAGATGATTTATCAGTCTAGGATATATTATACTTAAATAATGTCATATACTCTATTTTGAAACAAATTCAAACATTTAAGTAAAAGTTTCAAGATCTTACGTTCAGTAACTTTTTAAAAATAACAAAAATCGAAAATTATTTATTGGTAAAACGATATTTTACACGTGTATTTTTGATTTCAAATTAAAATTAAAATTTAAAGACTCGTAAAATTTTTTAAATTGAATAATCCTCAAATTTTTTTATAATTATTCTATGCTTAACTTATGGACAGCATAGTATTAAATTTTCAATTCTTAGCTTTTGATAGAAAAATATTTATAAATTTTTAACTACCAAATAGTAAAAAATATTCATAATTTTGACGAATTTTTGCCAATATTTGAACTTCAAATGCTAATAAAAAAAAATTGTGCCTATGTATTTTTATAATTTTTGAATAAGAGTTAGAACAAGTTATGTGGACCCTTCTATTAAATTTTCAAGTAATTTGTCCAAGCTAAATTTTTTTTATCAACATTTATAAAAAAAAATTTAGAAAAATTGATTATTTCAAATGCCTATAAATAGCTCAAAAAAAGTCAAAATGTTTTGAAAATCAAATCACGTAAAGAAAATGGCAATATAAATAACTGGTAAAATTTTCAAGTATTACGACTTATACTATTTGAATAACAACAAATATCAAAAATCGTTTGAGGCTAAACCGTTATTTAACGCGGTTTTGTAAAAATTTAAATTTAAACACTCATAACATTTTTTTGTCTGAATCCGGTAGAGTTTTTTTACAGATAATTGAAGAAACATTTATGGAGAACCTTGTACCAAATTTTCAAAACTTAGTTATTAAAGAAAAAATTTTTACAATTTTTCAACCACAAAATTACTTGCAAATTTTCGCTATTTTGACATATTTCGTATAAATTCGAACTTTAGGCACTTATAAAAAAAAATTGTGACTAACGATTTCGGATTTTTTTTTATGACTTTAAGAACAACTTATAAGAAACCTTGTATTAAATTTTCAATATTTTCTGGCCAGCCAAAAATTTTTTATAGTTATTTAAAAAAAAAATACTTAGAAAAATTGAAAATTTCAATTGTCTATAAATAGTTCAAAAAAAGTCAAAATTCTTTGAAAATTTAACTATGTATGAGAACGCTAATATAAACATTTGGTGAAAATTTCAAGTATTTACATCAATTAGTTTTTGAGTTATAGCAAAATAAAAAATTCGATTTTGTCGAAAACTGGTTTTGCGTAAAAAATCCCGTTTTTCCCTCATTTTTTTACGGTTTTTTCCCGACTCATTTAAAAAATATTGAACATTTTTAACTTCTGACCCCCCTAAGTACCAACTAGATTCAATTACCTTTTCAAAAGCATTTTTTTACTGCTCCAAAACTCAAAAGTTATCGTCAGACACAAAAAAAAAAACACACATCATTGTAAAATCAATACATTCATCACTCCGTTCAAAATCTAAAAATTATTCTATCAACAATAATATATTACGTATTTAAAATATCATAATGCATGACAAAAATATTATTAAATTGTGTTATACTTATTACTTATATAGTTATATCAATAATTTATTATACTTTTATGAACATGCTTATATTTTGGAGTGGACTTCGGTACATTCACCACCGATTCTAACATTTTATAGAATTTTTAGTTTTGAAAACAATCATAACGAGAGCGAAACGAAAAATATTTTTGTAGAATGATGTATATAGTATATACCTACCAATTTGTTCACTAACACACTGCTGATTAAACTTTAGTGAATTTAACACAAAGTGGTAAAATACATTTTATTATACCTCGTAATATTTACACGACGGGTCCTTCTTGCCATTGGTCATCAAGCAAGCAACACCAGCTAGCAGCAGTTATATTATGCATTATTAAATGCATCCGCAATGCGTTTTATAAAACAATATCGCCAGTTGTAGAATACTTCCTGCAACTGCCAAAACTTTTAAGCCACACTGCGGTATCGGTATGGCTTGTATGTATTATGTAATATTAAATTATACATATAAATAATAATATATTTTTCGAAATTAATTTGATGGCAGTGTCAATTATTGTCCTATGCGACGTATCGTCGGTGATGTCTAGTTGCCATTTATACATAATAAATAAATAAATGATAAAAATTAAATAGTCATAATAAACGGAAGGCTGGTATAGGAGAATAGGTATTAAAGACAAACAAATTATTCCTAAGGAAACGTCTGCGGGCATCCTAGGCTAACCGTGACTGATAATCCATGCAAATAATTTCGTATAGCAGAAGAAATTAGTGATTATTAATTAGATTATGTGCAGTGTGATTCGTTAAGTATGTTCACCTTTTTTTCCTTAATAATACATTTATTTAAAATCTGATTAATAATTTTTTAAATAATATTCTTAAACTCTACACTTTCGAATTAATGAGATCTGTTGCACTACATAAGGAATTTGCTGCAGTTTCAAATGATAATTTTTCTAAACATTTTGATTTACAGCCGAAATCAAAATTTGAACGAGTAATTATTAAGTTATTTAATTTTGTGTTCCAAGGATATCTAATATAGATCTGTTCAGAAGATATGGTGACTTTTATGATGATGTAAGATTGTATATTATTAAAATTAATCCACAATCGACATTCATAATTTATTTCAAATTTGTAATAAGTCGTGTAGGTGTTACGACTTAACGAGTATAATAAATACGACATCCAAAAATGCATAATGATTTTTATTTGTGTAAAAACAATTTTAATAACTAGTATTCCTAGCATAAATAACATTTTAATAATTGAAAAATTACTCGTTCAAATTTAAAATTAAGCATATGAAAATTTTGAAAAAAAATCTCTAATAAATCATATTTAGTAAAAAAAAGATTCTCATTAGAAAATCAGATATTTATATAGCCACGAGATATTCCTTATAAGTAGTACAACAATTCTCAAAAATTGAGAAATATGGTTACTAACTATTTTTAAAAATTCCAAAATGCATTATTAAAGGAAAAGTGGGGGTGAGCGTGCTTGCAGGTTAATCACCCTGTGATAATATGTATTATTTGAATTAAAATTAAGCAATAAGCAAATAAATTTATCCTAGACCTAAAATTACGTTGTTATTTATGAAGTGGTATTCAGCTATTTGATGTGAATTAAAAACAAAATTTGTAAGTTCTTTGATTAATCACGGCGTCAGAACTGTTTCAAAGGACCAACACTAATCGCTATTATCTATTATGGTTGAATTGAAATCAAAGATGTATACGTAAACATTTACGAAACACAGCTATTCTCTAGTATCTATATTTACCTCACACCTAAGTTGAAATAATTTCGAACGACCATTACCCTATTCTTGTAATTCGGCCGACGAAATAACGTTTAAAAGCGATGTTGGTAACACAAGTTTCAACAAAACTCGTTTAAGTCTCCCCAATTCAATTTCTAATGCCTTCGGATTTGCGAGTATTTGACATTATTTTTTTTTCGATAATATTATGCGGGGTTTGAGTTCTCCCGGATAAATATTATGTAGGCCATTCGGGCCTACGGGCAGTCTCGACAAACGCGCCCGCGAAACGCGCTTTAGCCGTTATTCCCACCAACTGTACGTCACACCGCGGGCACTCAGTTAAGCATGCACACACGACACGGACTGCGGCGGTCCACGTATGATGTATATTGTATGTTTTATGTATACATCATCATTGTCATTGTGATTTTTAACACACGCACGTACGCGCGCGCCTCGAGATGCGGGTCATACGATATTATTAATAAATAAAAAAATAATAAGGCTCATGAGGGTAGTGGGCACGCGTCTCGTCAGCGTCGCAGTGGCAATCGCTCATTTTCTACTCGACTTAGTACACATCACGGCACAGTATTATTAACATTATATTTTGTATACATATAAATTATCATAATATATTATTGTAGTTTTGTATAATATGTGCAGTGCATCTTGTTCACGGTCGATGCAATCGTTGCCCCCATGACATAATATCCATTCAGAGACGGTGGTTCATCGATCGGACCACATTATTATTCTTGTATTATTTAATATATAATATTATAGTTTATAATATTATATTATTTTATATGCGCACGGGTGATATAAATCGGGGCCGTTTGAGAACTCTTATCCGCGATAAATCTCTCGGTTGGAGATCAAGAGAAACTAACTAACCCTCCTCGGCCCACCACGATGATCTATATGCCGGTCTGTCGAGGGTGAAGGTTTACTTAACTAGTACCAATCATATATTATAATAACATAATGAGTCTTCCAAAAATCACGGACCGCATACTTAGAATCTGAAACGTTAATATGACACAAAATATACGGCGCCTATAATAGTATATTTTGTCGATAGGACGTCGGAAGGTCGGACCGGAAACCTGAAGGCCGTAACGGATGTGTATATTCAACTATGATATTATATGAACGACAGTAGGTAATATAATATATAATATATATATATATCCAAAAGGCGAAAACCATAAATTGACGCGTTTCTTCATCTGTCGCCTTTGGCGGCACTCTTTTTTCGTCTTACATGTTACGTTTCTTTACATGACTAACTCGCCACCACAATGAATAAGCCGAACCGTTCCATTTCAAAATTATGTGTTATTCGAACGTACATGTGTAATCTTGGATCGTGGATGACGGTGAGATGACTAATACATTAGTTAAACGTAAATGGTGTGTTCTATTGGTGCAAAATATGCATAAATCGTTATTGGTCCACATGGCCATATTATATATAATACAGCACACAGCAAAAATAAAACCAATCATAAGTATTAGGTATATACTATATAGTTACTAATCTATATGTTATAAAAATATCCAGGAAACATAAATATAATTATTTATTCAAATTGTCGATAAATTAATCAGTGGCAGCAGAGACACGCATGTTTTAAAAACGCAGATAAAAGATAAGATGTGTTTTCAAATAATACGGGGCTGCGGGACCGATAGGCGATAATAATTACTATGAACATAATATAGTATTATATTATAATAAAGTCTTATCGAAATTACCTCCGATACAGCTACAGTTGATCGTCTTAAAATGGTTTCTGTCACAGGGGTTGGACCTTGGGATCTATTTGACACACTATGACTTGAAGATTGTGGCGTCAAGTTTATAATACGTGGACCACGATATGATAATTTTCATAGTTATAATTCACTAATTTTAACTGTGAGTGAATAACACTACACGACTGCAAGAGCAGATAAAATATGACAAGAAGTAATTCCAACCTTAGATACTATTTTAAAAGATACATTTTTCCTATAATAGTTAATTTATTAAAAATTAAAATATTTTAATCTTCAACGGTTGTATAGGCCACTTACGATATTATAAACAATATTAGATACGTATTTATTTAACTACGATACTTATATGTATTATATAAATATAATACTATGCATAGTTAATTATTTTTTAAAGCTATACATAATATGAATCAAATTTATATTAATTATTTATCTTTTATATAGGTGCATTACTTTGTATCTAGCTCCTCCCCTTTTTTATTCCTAGATTCACTAGATGAACCATAACAAAAATCAGTAAAACACTACCACGGAAAAGGTTATTGGAAACTAAGTTCTTAATTCCCAGAACACTCGTTTTATTATAATATAATATTAGAATGCTACCTATAAATGAAGTAGTGTCTCTCATTTATTAAAAAAAAAAACCGTAAAAAATTATTATTGTTCGTATGAAAATGTGAAAAAGGACGTGATGTGGATCCTAAAAGCCACGGGGTGTAGTGAATCCGTCTTGAAACTTACCTGCAGCCACGCGACTTGACCTAGCGGGTGTACAAAAATGTATTTCGAAATACAATTACACACAATATTTAATAATCTTTCTTTCAAAAGAATCTCAGCAAGTCATGGTGCAGACTGTTGATAATTTCTAGATCTTCACTAATTGTAGCAGGGAAGAATTAACCATTAGGCTCAGTGTCTATACGAAAAGAAAAGGGTATACTATTTAAGACGATATGTGTATCTGGTTCAATCTTGGTGATTACGAAAAAAAATCATTAATAAACAGAAATATTATTATAAAATCCACGGAACTCACTCTATATATTAATACTATTATTCTAAGGGTCAAGTAGTGTACCTATCATTAATGAAAAGATCATTGTTTACTATTTTGAGCAGATTATGATCAGTCTATAAAAAAAAAATATGTCTAAGAATATTTATTTTAATATTAATTATTCATTTTTCTAATACTACCGTTGAATGATGTAATTTGTGCCGAAAACTAATAGCATAGGTACGATTTAATATTGTTATGTTATTTAAGATAATATTGATAGCTATTATTTACTTATATATGTTAATACTGACATACTGTTTAACGGCATTCGGATTCGTTGTATAAATATTATATAAGTGAATTTAGACGTTTGGAACATTTCGTAGAGTAAAGTAAATAGTAATAAACGCAGTAACAAAAAGTTCCCTAAAAACAATATTTTTTAAATTACAATTGATACATATATAAGTAGGTATTAATAATTTTTATAATAATTATTAGAGAGAGAAATGTTGTACTTTATAAGTAGTATATTGTTTTGAATTTTATCCTACGAATTACTTAATCCAACACCAGGCAGCATTTTACGTTTTATCGAAATCTCTGAATGAAAATATTGTTTGGACACGAAGTGTTTTGCTGATTCTGAACGGTTCCTCGTACACATCCGGTCCGGGCGCTGAAAGTGTATCTCGGGTGTCCGTCTACGTGACGCATTTATACTGCACAATATGCAGATAAAGAATCGCATACAAGTTTATAATATTATTATGTGCAAGTGGGTTAATTAAATGAGCATGACGCGAACGAGATATATTATTGTACGTAAATCTCGACGAGGAAAGAGTAATATAGGGTCACACAATATTGTCGCCGCCGCCGCTGATTGCACGTCATCGTTGTGAACGGGACTACAAGGTATACATACCGTGCAGCGTAGCGAGGACCCAGGGTATACACCTGGTCGTGGTACCGGCGGCTACGATGGTCGAGAGGGGCCCGTGGGAAAATGACAACCACCACCGGAGCTTTGTGTTATTATTATTTCGCGTTAACAAAAGAAGCGAACGCGTATACATAATATTATAAGCAGCGACGTGCATATACGTTGTATAATATTATACATCCGACCGATATAGAGCGAGAAATTATAAACACTGCACCGGTGCGGTAGCCACAGCGTAGACGTTGTCGGGGCGGCGTACGTATTATATTATTATTATCGTCATGCGGGCGTCGCAGTTCAGTTGCCTACCCCTCTCGCGCGCTCAAACTCCATCGGCCACCCCCTAACTACTTTTTAACAATTTTTTATCCAACGTCATGAGCCGTTTTACATATTATTTGGTCAGTTCATTTTTGCAACGATAATATTGTAATAACTGTACACCACGGTCCACGACTGAGCCGTGTCTAGAGCAGAACTATTTGGGTTGGCAGCACTGGGGATGACAATGCCGTGGACCAGAAAATGAGAGCAGGTAAGAACAGAATTCTTGGCCCGGGATGGACGGACGTAAGTACATCATACACGCTGCGGCGTACAAAGCAAAGGTCCAAAAGAAACACCTCCGGGCCACGGCGGCGTCGAGAATGGTCTTTTATTATTTATTTTTTTACTCTCCTCCGGCCGATCGGAATCTTTAGAAAACTATTTTCGACCCAAACTATTTTTATACCTAAATATCTTTCCTATACCCATTTATCGTCTCCTGCCAATAAAAGCCGACCGCCCTACCACCGCTACACGGACAAAGTCGTCGCCGAGCGCCACAATATTATTGTCGTATACAATACTACTTGTTACTTGTTAAGGGTACAACGACGACGCCAAGAAGTAACGGTCGAAATATCGGAGTCTGCGGGTGTTTTTCATCCCGCCTCTTATTGTTCATTACGCCCGAGATTTACGCCGCGGCGTTCGTTTTGTTCACAGAAAACAGTTTATCCTCACCCGCCTACCACCCACCATACAGGGTTTTGACCGAAAACCTTGATGGATATTGTTATTATTTTGATAATAAAACAGTCGTACAATATGATATATTTGTAATGGTATAATATAGGTACTATATATATTATGATACAGACCGTGGTCATATATTATAATTTGGTGTACTCGTTCGGTCGAATAAAGCTGATTACTTGTAATACAATATACCTATATTGGTTATAATGTGTATAATGTATATGTGTGGATGCGTATGTGTAGGGTTGTGTTCAATATAATTTTTTTGTTTTTAAAAATATTTATTCGATGCTCGGTGCTTTTTAAATTTGTAATACATACACTGCACATATATAATATATATCAAAAATTTATTGGGAATTATATTATTGTTAACTGTGTAAAAACAAAATACGATATAACGTCGTGTTATTGCTGAAATACGAAATACGCTTAATACATAGTTAATACACACTACATAAAATATTTACTCGCATGCCACCATACGACAATTGATGAACACAAATTAAGATAAAAAATAAAACAAAATTAATTATTTTATCTAACCAATTAAAAGACGGTCCAAAATAATTTCGGTTATGTGTAGTGGTAAAATAATGCATGTATAAAAATGGCAAGTACAAGTAAATCGTTCGTGACAATCGTCAATGATCATATTTTTTATTATTCCATTATAAGTGGAAGCCAATGTAGCTGGCCCCAGTAAAACAAATATAATGTTGCAATATTAACAAATAACAAAACAATACAATTCGATGTTAAAAACTTAATCGTAGTATAACCACATTTACTATTTACTGCACATGCTGATGGATCTTCTTTAAATAAAATACGATCCTCGATATTAAAAAAACTTGAAATCTAATGTTGAATAACTAAATGCAATTATATAATATTTCATGTTGTAGGTGTGTATATATAAATGATGTATCATGTATGTTTATTAATATTGAATGTAATATTTATGAATTATTTACTTGTGCATTACAGATAATAATATGTACTGGATTGAATAGTTATATGTTGTATCAAGTTTATACACTATACTGTTTGGGAAAATTAACCCCAAATGTAGTCTTTTAACCGAACACTCACATACCATTTGGGTGAATAAGTATGAATAGTAAATTATATCAGTAAATTAATTTATGTACAGTAAAATAATAAACAATATACAATTTAAAATAAAATAAAATCACATACAATTTACATAATTAATAATGGAGTTTAACTTAGAAATGAAATTGGTATAGTAGTATTGGAGTATATAAATGTACAGTTTAAAATTAATAAGATAATTTCACTCACTCAAACAAACCATTAATATTTTGGTCAAAATTATGACACTCGCTCAAATGACCGCCGACAATTCTATCGGCTGTTATAATTTGAATAATACCCGATAAAAATACGAAAATACGACAAAATAATATTGATGCTTATATTATAATAAAATATAAATCTCTTTATTAATATGATTGTTTTTTTTATACTATTTATTTCTTATTTTTTTCATGTACAATTATCAAAAAGTATACCTAAAATTATAATGATCATTAAAAATAATATCATTTTAAATTTTTAAATTTGTATACTGTTTTATTTTTTTCAGGATTTATTCAATTTTAGAGAATCTTTTTGCTTAACTGAACTGTGTGAGCGTGTGACGTGCTTTTTTGTGGAGATACGATAAAATCACAGATTTTTTCCTATAGAGTTCGGTGTCCAAAGTAATTGTATATATGGTTAAGATATGATTATACTAGACGTGCAAAGAGACCAACTCGACGATCGTCGTGTGAGACGTTTGACAAAAGTTTAATATAAGCACACCGTATGGTTTGTCAGCCGAACGAAATATCTTTTCGAAAATAAATTGATATCCATTTGCGATGAATCACTAAATAATAATATTATTATAGAAGCCAAATTATTCATAAAAGTGTATTTCTTTTTATTATACCTATATATAGCTAGTTGAAAATAGTACTATATGTTACTTTGTTATATAAATAATCTAATTTTGAATACTTAATTAAATTTCATTGAAATAACCTATAGTAAAATATTTTCTTACTCCTAAAATTCTATCATTATAATTATGTACTGCAATATTTAATGCCTGGTAAAATTGTACTCTAATGCATTTCCTTAAACACGATTCTTTTGGCATAGACACTCACATTTATTATTATATTTGCAAGTAGAAATCGGAAATAATTAAAAACTGGGTTTGATGGTTACAAAAAAATCTGAGTATAGAAACAATTAAATGTAGAACGGTTATAAATGTACAATAACGTTATAATTTTAACTCTTGTACAAGAATCCTTATAACCAATGTAACCTGCAGTTAGTATTCATAAAAAAAAAGGATTTCGCACACTTGTGTGTTATTTTCACTAGAAGCGCCATAAAATAATACCAACCAGAAATGTTATGGTACACACACACACACGCATAAAAAAGAATCACACAATCATATACAATGGTGTTTAATAAATCTCACAAGCGGCATATTATACCCCCCGCCCAGTTTGACACGAATCTCATTATTGTCGACGACGGCGTTCTACTGATCTTTTATTCACCTCCTCCCCTGTTTATTCTGTCAAGGTTTTCTCCGACGATTTGAAAAATCCGATCGTTTTAATAATTTAAAAAATAAATTTTTTTGTATTCCATAACAATATTTATAACACATAATATTATAATATATATACGAATTTAATTGATTTATATTTTTTGAAGCAAAGATGGTGGTGGCGATAAACTATATAAACTGGTATGATTTGTTGTGCGTGTGTGCACAAGTATTATAAATATAGGTAGGTACGTACGAGACTACGAGACGACGCATCCATGTATACACATAATATATTATTATTATCATTATAATATGGAAACAGTATATGTATAGACTATAGAGGTAAACGACAAGCGACGTATTAAAAATGTTTCGATAATAATATATATTATATAATATATTAATATGGGACTATATCATATAATAGGTACTATAAAGACTATAGGCGCGCGACTCGTCTGACGGATATGTTATTATTATACATTCAAAAAAACATCGCTGATAGTTTTCGTGTTCGACATCGTAATACGTCGGTAGATGTTATGTTTATAATTTTGTTAACGGATTTCTGCCTAATATTTACCGTCTGTATAATACAATGCTCGTATAGCATATATTAGGAATTAACGTTTCAGAAACCAAAAAACAAAGATAAAAAATGTTCTTCCATTCCTCCTGTGTCACAATAGGTCAATACGCTTTAATGTCAACACGAAACAAGTGGTTATATCACTCGCGCGATAGACAAACATACAACGGTGATAGATATATATCGTTCATACTCGAAATATTCAAAGACATTATTTATTAGTTTATTACGAAACGAAAACGAACATACGTCGTACATAATTATAGAGCTATTGGTAGCAGTTAGAGAGTGGATAAAAATTCATCGATAGTAGTATAGTACAATATCGGTTTTTGACGAATTTCGAATTTCAAAGACCTTTACGACCTTTATACCACGCACGAACGGCTATGCGAGTTTTTAAAGTCCAAAATATTTCACGCATATTATGTATAAACTATAAATATATTATACTCGTATTCTAAGCTGGTGTAATTATCTAAATCTTATCCCCCCAAATTACTTTATTATATTATATTAAAAATATGATTTATTTTTGATATTTTTTTTTTGAATTACAGTTAGTAATTTTTTTTAACTGCATGGTGCATTGATAACAAAAAAGTATTTTATATTAATTTAAAATTTAGGTAAAAAAATAATTGTGCAATGAACTAATAAATAAAAGAATAGGGGTTAAACAGTGCAATTTAATAATGTATCAATATGTATACTTGTTGGTGGGACCTATTTAGGAAACATACTCACACAGTCACACATATATAAATACACCTAGGCACCCGGACGTCAAGTCTGCCGAAACGAGGAGTCGCCCATGATTTGATGCTTTGCGAGGTAACTGACGACACCATTATACTATATACTATTATACAGAAAGTTGATTGTCGTACCCTGCCGAATGTAATACGACGTGTACATAAAATACTATTATATTATTGTTGTTATGTAAAGAACTTATCTGATTACGAAACAAAATCACTGCAGAGACCCAAACTTCCCGTACCGCGTTCGGGGCGGCGCAACCCATTTGCGCCCGAACCCATTTATCGTAGCCCATTTGCGCCCTAAATCATAGCCCACATGCGCCCGATTCAGATTAGGTGAAAATCGTGTAACGTTGCCATTTATTGAGTATTTTGGCGTAATGGTGTGTAACTATAAAATCTAAAATAATATTTGATCGTTTCCCAAGCTAATCGAAACCAATATTAATTATTACTTAAATAATATTATTTTAATATTATTGTAATTTAATTATTTTTTGCATTATTAACATTCTTATTATTGACTAATATATATTATTAATTTTAATTATTTTTGACGTATTATTTTTAAACAATCTTAAACAACAACTGACAACTAATATGAATTATTTATTTTGGTTCTATATACATTTATTTTATGCATTTTTAATAATATTTAAAATTTAGATATATATATATGTATATTATTGTAATTGTATTTATTAATTATTTTGATTTTACCTACGTAAAAATATTTCTATTTGAAATTTATAATTTAATGCAATATAAATAATATTTATATAGGTACCTATACATATAACATGCATACTGTGTAGTATTTAACATTATTTTTAAAATTATTACTTTTTATTAATTTTGATTTTACGTAGGATTTTTAAATTTTAAAAAAACAACGGCAACGTTGCATGTAAAATGGGCGCATTTGGGCTATAAATCGGGGTGTTAAGTTTTTTATTTTGGGCGCAAATGTCCATAACCCTCGGGGCGCAAACGGGCTGCTCTTGGGCGCAAATGGGTTACAGCCGTTCGGGGGATGAGATTAGAGGGTTGAGTATCCCGGTGCAGTCTTCGGTGTTTATTTTCTGACTTGTCGCCAAGCTGTCTGAACGGAAGACAGCAAATGGACGATAATATATTAATATATATTATTATGATTATAATGTAAATTTACATCAAAATATATTTATTATAATATTTCATTCGCGTATGAACGCGGAGTGTGCGTTATCGATGTCATAGTTAAACTATACCATTATACTACTACTTAAACTAACACTTTCTAGACGTCCACAACTGCACTGTTCTACGTCATCACTGTCATCTAAGTAAAATTTTCGTGACGACAATAACTAGTAACTTTATTTTATACATTTATTGTACATTTTATTTTATTTATATTGGACATTATCAAGATCACCTGTATATTTTAAGTAATTACAAAACCTGATAAGCGAACCAAATTTGAGTTAAGATATCTTACTAATGGCATACAAAGTGTTTTTAAACAAATAGTGATTTAAACTCATTCGTATTTCTATTGATAAAACCTAGCATTTTATATTCTATAATTTAATTTGAACGATAAATCATTTTCAAAATAGACACTCAAGTCTTTAATAGAAATTTTTCTAGCGAGAGAATAGTTATTAATTTAGAACTGAAATATTATTGAATTTTTACTACGTTACTACGTGTAAAAGAAACTACTAGACATTTATCAATATTAAGAGGTAGAAGATTTTAATCACTCCGTTGGAAAAACATATTAAAACCGGATTGTAAATTATTTGCATCATTAATAGATTTATCGTAAAAGTATGATGTTACATTATCTGCAAGCAACAAAAATACTAAATATTTATATTAATATCAAGGATCATTTATAAAAATAGAGAATATAGTAATGATCTAAGGTAAGTGCCCTATGGAGCATTTGAGGTCACTGGAATATTATCTGCAAAATAGTGAAAAATTCACAGATTTTTGCTGATTATATTGGACAAGAGTTAAGTCAATTTAGAAAGTTTCTTTCGAATCCGAAAGCTTTTAATTTATAATATAATAATGTATAATATATACTTTGTCGAACGCTTTTTAAAAATCAGTAATACTGATTTAATATAAATTATGGCATTTACTACACTTTTAGTATAATTGATAATTTAGAAACAGGTTTATACTTTATAGTTCCTAATATTACTTTTATCACCGGATTTAAAGGTAAGTGCAATATATAAATTTTTCCAAAAAATTAGAAACATCCCGGTAGAGAGAGATGGATTGAATAAATAATAAAAATGAATGATAAGTACAGAGAGACACAATTTAATAAATGTAGGTAGTAAATGTTTGTTCTCATCCTATTACTTCTTTTATAGAGAGCCAAGTGTTTTTAGAATTTCTATTTTAAAAATAGCACTCGAATTTGAATTAAGATTAAGATAATGTTTAATGTTTTAAAATGTAGGGTTATCTTTCCAATTAGTTCCAATTCGATTCGATTGTTGGCCGTGTTTAATGAGTACACAATAATAAACGTTGTTTTATATTTCTACGGACAACTTGAACCCATCTCGTTTTTTATTGTTATATTATTATTATATATTTGTTAATTACAGATGTGAAATACTAATAGTAATAGCAGTAATAGTTAAACGCACTACATGTCTATTATTAAAGTTATTACAACGACTTAGGAGGTAAACGATGTTTGTGGTAAAGGTACAACTATTAATATTGAACAGTAAACATAATTTTAAGTCGTGAAATGAGTTTATTAATACCTTACATTATTTTTTTGTCCAGGACATCAGTTGTTCATTAGTTTATTACAATTATAAATTTATAATACTAAGGTATCGTGTAAAGCGACGACCGGCGAATCAACAAAATATCTGATATACTATTTAACCAATAAAAATTAATTTATACTATCATACTTATATATATATATATATATATTTAAATAATGTATAGGTAATATCAATACTTCAAAAGTGTGCACAGTTCCACAGTGAACTACATAACCCAGAAAAACCACACTGTATTTAAATACCGATCACACATACCACATAATACTTCGGACTTAACTATAAATTATTATGATCGATATCATTTTAAATTCTAATATTAGGTTTGGCTCAAATCTACATATATAATAAACCAAGAGTTGGCGGTTTCCAATTATTATCCTTTTTTTATTAAATTATTGTAATACATAGTAATTTTCAGTAAACTGAAAAATGTTTAGGTTATGTTAGATTTGTTGTTATATAAATTTTATTGAATACAATGTAGGTAGACATATAGAAACGAAAATATCAACCATATATTATTATGCCTTGCGTGGGGAGTTAAATATAATTATAGTTTAAAATTAAAATTAAATTACTAAAAACTCAACATCAGTATGTAATATAAGTTCACTTATCTGTTCATAGCTATACTTGGAATAGTCACAGAAATGTCGTACTTTTTCAAAGCAGTGCATATATTGTATAAAGTCATGAATCATTAATATCTATATCTATGTGTAAATTATAACATTTATCAATATAATATGGTAGATCTATAGACTTTAATAATTCATGGACAGACTAAAAAAACGATTGTTAATAAGACAAGTTAGAACTGTACAGCAACATTTTTAGTTTTTTTTTAACGGACCGCCATCGATGCGACAATATTATTTAGTTAAGTATATATGAAGGACAATGGTGCAGATAAAACCGGTAACATTGAAATTATGCCAAAGCGAATCATTCTAGGACATATTGTTTCCAGTCTAATAAATACCCAAATTATTAACCGGTTTTGTGCGCCCGATAATATAATTAGACAATATATTATTATAACCATTATAGGATGAAGTAATGTTGCAGAGTCCAATATAATATTTATGGAAAAAAATACACATAACAAATTGAATAATACCTACCTATTGTGTTGACGCGGAAATAAAAAAAAAACTTAACTTCATATAATTTGGTACATGCTATAAAACTAATGCTCAAGTTTGTTTCATCTGTCCCGCCATTACACATACTTAAATATTCATAATACACATACAGGGAAATTTCCCAGGCAAGCTTCTCCCGTGTTTTACTTTAATAATGAATTTATTTAAATAATTTTTTTACTGGGGATTTTTAAGTATACTTTAAAACCATATTTTAAAATACTAACATAGTTTATGCCACTTAAAGAAATAGTTACTGAATAATTCTGTAGCGATACAAACTTATTTTTTGAAATGACTAATGAGAACACCCTCTTATTACCTACTATACATTTTAAGCAGATTTTTTATGTTGATGTAAATGAGTGATAATTTTAAAGAGTATTTATTGAATAATTAAAATGTATGTATTAAGGATAATCATCTATGATAATAGGTTTAAACTGTTTAAAGATAGGAAACCATTATAGTTTGAAAATAATAAATATATAATGCATAATAAATATTAATAGCTTATTGCTGTAATAGCATATTAATATATTTTGTAAAATAAAATATTAAATTATTGTATTTTAAAGGATTAAAAGAGGTGAGTTCTTAGTTAATCAAACCATATATTATTTATATAAAAGAAGCCAAACATGAAAAAATGATTACATACATATTATATACAAGTAAGGATACCCAACGCAACATAGTACAATAAATTCGTGCTAAGACTATACTTTTTTTAATTTTGAAAGAGAAGTAAGTAGTAAAAAGATGTAAAAAACTAAAAACTTAATTATTATTTTCGTTCGTGCAAAAATCAAATTATTTATGCATGGTTTATAAAAATTAATGATTATAATTCAATATATGACCTAGAAAAATGGTATCCATGTTTATATATAAAAAACGTCACAATGTAACTTCCTATAGTAGTTGTCGAACTATACTTATAGAGAAACATAATTTCATTCGAATACACTTATTGTGTTTTGATTACCATAGGCGGAACTAGACATTTTCATTAGACTGGGCCACTCATGAGAGTCATTTTGCATCTATCATACCTAAAGGAAAGGGTGAAGGGCAATAGGGAACATCAATATTTTTTATTACAATACAAATGTATAACATAAGTAATTATTGATGTTATAATGTATTAAATCTAAAATTGTATCACTTTTAATTTAAACTTAAATCTTACATGTGAAATACAGATACTAAATATATTTTAAACATTCAAACTATTAACTAACTACAAAAATTTTAGAGTTAAAGGTACTTCCTAAGTCCTACAGAAACCACAGAAAGTTATTCACCCGAGGCTGGAGTTCTGGACAATAAAATTGACAAAATGATCGAATGAAACATCACAGTTTAATTATACTAGTATATATTATATAATAATATGATAATAAGACGTGTAAAGAATTCGACGCTTATAAAAAATTAATAATCAACTAATTCGAGTGGAAACCTGTAATATTAATTACTGATTATTTTTTGATTAATTTAAACAACGAGCAATGGACTGAGAAGAAAATAACTTAAATGATTTACTCTTACATATCGCTCGTAAATAAGTAGATATACCTTTATATACATCATGTGTATTGGTTGATGGCCAACTTGTCTGTCCGGCGAACGGTCATAATCACTTTATTGGACGACTTAAATGATATGTTATTATGTTTATTATTTGCTTTATAGGTTATTGATTAGCTTTATTGAGCAAGTTTCAGAAATCGTAGGTACAGTTTAATATTTCTATGCTTCGTCTAATGGACTAGTTTCTCAGCGTCGAATAAATACTATTATAATATTATATAGTTTATACTATTAACTATTATAGATACAGAAATCCAGAGGTCGACAAAATATTTTGGAATTTCATAGTATTATATATAGTTCTAACTTCTGAATATATTAATTATAACAATTAACAAGTGAAACATAAATGTTATTACTTATTACTTTAAATACTTTATAACTCGATCACGTAAATGTTTTGATGATTTCATATAAAAAAAGCGGGTAAGTGAGTATCGCTCTGCTGTACATTAGGGGGTGGGGTGGACCTCGGACTAGGGTAGGTTAAATTTGAATGCAATGATAGGTATCATTGTATACGAAAAACGATTCTGAACGGAGATGATTTGTCAGTCTGGGATATATTAAATTTAAATATTGACATACATTCCATTCTGAAAAAAATTCACAAATTCAAACACTTAAGTAAAAGCTTCAAGATCTTATGTATGCTAATTTTTTAAAAATAACAAAAATCGAAAATTATTTATTAGTAAAACGACTAAAACGTAATTTTACACGCGTATTTTTGATTTCAAATTAAAATTAAAACTTTAAACACACGTAAAATTTTTTAAATTGAACAATCCTCAAAGTTTTTTATAATTGTTCTAAGCTTAACTTATGGACAGCATAGTATTAAATTTTCAATTCTTAGCTTTTGATAGAAAAATATTTATAAATTTTTAACTACCAAATAGTGAAAATATTCATGATTTTGACGAATTTTTGTCAATATTTGAACTTCAAATGCTAATAAAAAAAAATTGTGCCTATGTATTTTTATAATTTTTGAATCAGAGTTAGAACAAGTTATGTGGACCCTTCAATTAAATTTTCAAGTAATTTGTCCCAGCTAAATTTTTTTTATCAACATTTATAAAAAAAAAATAAAAAAAAATTGAAAATTTCAATTGTCTATAAATAGCTCAAAAAAAGTCAAAATGTTTTGAAAATCAAATCACGTAAAGAAAATGGCAATCTAAATAACTGGTAAAATTTTCAAGTATTTACGACTTATACTGTTTGATTAACAACAAATATCAAAAATCGTTTGAGGCTAAACCGTTATTTAACGCGGTTTTGTAAAAATTTAAATTTCAAACACTCATAAAAAATTTTTGTCTGAATCCGGTAGAGTTTTTTTTACAGATAATTGAAGAAAAATGTATGGAGAACCTTGTATCAAATTTTCAAAACTTAGTTATAAAAGAAAAAAATTTTACGATTTTTCAACCACAAAATTACTTGCAAATTTTCGCAATTTTGACATATTTCGTATAAATTCGAACTTTAAGCACTTATAAAAAAAAATTGTGACTAACGATTTCGGATTTTTTTTTATCACTTTAAAAACAACTCATAAGAAACCTTGTATTAAATTTTCAAGATTTTCTGGCCGGCCAAAAAATTTTTATCGTAATTTTAAAAAAAAATACTAAAAAAAATTAAAAACTTCAATTGTCTATAAATAGCTCAAAAAAAGTCTAAATTCTTTGAAAATTTAACTGTGTATGGAGAACGCTAATATAAACATTTAGTGAAAATTTCAAGTATTTACATCTATTAGTTTTTGAGTTATAGCAAAATAAATAATTCGATTTGGTCGAAAACTGGTTGTGCGTAAAAAATCCCGTTTTTTCCGTCATTTTTTTAAGGTTTTTCCCGACTCATTTAAAAAATATTGAAAAATTTTAACTTTTGACCCCCCAAAGTACCAACTAGATCCGATTTCCTTTTCAAAGAGGGGCTGAAGTTGAAAATCGAAGCATTTTTACTGCCCCAAATGTTGTCGACAGACACAAAAAAAAACAAAAAAAAAAAAAAAAAAAACACACATCATTGTAAAATCAATACATTCATCACTCCGTTCAGAATCTAAAATGCTTTCAATATTTTAATTTTTAAGTTACCGACTCTTAAATTTCTATAAAAGTGTACTGCGAAGCTAGATGTAATATAAAATATGATTATTACGCGCAATTTATTTAACCAACGTAGGTACATACAACTATAAGCGTAATGCTAAAAATATATAGGTAGATAATTATTGTAGTTTTCTGAAATCTAAAATACTGAATTCATGGCAACAAGTGTTATTTATTTTAACAGCGTCTTCATAATATTAAGTATTAAATATTAATTTGATACGTCCGACCACGCACGTAAATTAATAAATAATAAATAATAATGTATACCATATTTTATAATAATATAATGACTTATAATTCACAAAAAAGTGTTAACATACATTATATTATTACATATAATATATATATATATATAGTATATAGATATGCGTATTAAGGAAATTATTGAATAAACTCGTCCGCTAATCAGAATTACTATAAAAAAAAATCCATGAACACAAACGTAAAATTGCATCATAGTAATCTAAATATTATAACACATTGTGATTCGTACTTCGTAGGTACCTACTATAGTAAGTATAGGACGTTAAACTATTGTGATTTTTATAAGAAATGTGAGGTTATAGCTTATAGGTACACCGCTATAACCTTTTCACAATTTTATCAAATTTAATTAAGAGGACGCCATACCCGCATGTGTTGTCTCTGTCTTACTAACGTACATCATAACAAATTTTCGTTCAGTAGAATAAATTTTGTGACGTTAGCTTTAATATTAGAGCAAATTTACCTATTTTCAAATTTTAAGGTAAGAATATTATCTAGACAATGACATACGCTTTTGATGATATTATTATTTTAAAGTGAGTTACAGCTATGTAAAATATAACAACTTTAAAATGTTCATAACTCACTTTAAAATGATAATATCAATAAAAGCATATGTCATTGTCTAGATAATATTCTCACCTTTAAATTTGATAATAGGTAAATTTACTCTAATATTAAAACTAACGTCACAAAATGTATTCTACTGAACGAAAATTTGTTATGATGTACGTTAGTAAGACAGAGACAACACATGCGGGTATGGCGTCCTCTTAAACGATCCTCTTCTTATATGATTACGTAAATTATTATAGAGTCGGCCATGAGTATTGATATAGAATAATTGCTTAACATTTTTTTTTTCATTAACCACAATATCGAAAAAACTTGCATAAAATTAAACATTTTATTATTAAAATGTAAAATCGCCTAATGGTTGAGTATTTCTTGCGAGTTTAATATTTTATAATAGCATATTAAGCGGTTCCACCGTCTGGTATTGGCCAGGAGTCACCACAATGTATAATATATATGAACAATGAACATATATTATAAGTAATCATGATTCATGACATGGTATGTATAATATGTATTTTAATTGAAAACAAAATACCATAAATAATAATAGCGAGGAGATTTAATGATCTCCGTAACACATTTTTTAAATTTTGTTTCATTCATATATTTTTACAGCTAGTGTAAACCTTTTCCCACGATGATTTTGCTTTCTTTTAGCAAAGACAAATGAAAAAAAAAATAAGTCTCGGTCTGCGATACTTGAATAATTTATAGTCCACGTGTTCAACGTTGTTAATTTGACACAGTAATACAACACATATTATTAAACTAATAATTAATATCACGCGAGTCGGGTTCGAATTTTCAAACGTATAAAATCTCATGCGGCCAAACCTTTTCTGCTGTTACCAGATTTTTAGTCAATGGTGGGACTGTGGGAGGGGGCACGTGCCCGAGTTGTTAAATGTATTGTTATAAACTTATAACTAAAATACAAAGTTATAATTTGAATGGGAAAATCGTATTATGTGCGAGAAAAACATTACTTAAAAATCTATAAAGTTTTTGTTTTTATGAACTGTTTATTGTGCTAAAAAAAAGTCTTTAATTATTATATGATTGTACTATACTTATCTAATCAATTTGTAAAATAAGTAATTAAAAGTTTTATACAAATGTCAAGGGATTTTTAAAGAATCTCTCCCCTCAATTATGGATGAATTTAAGTATAATATTTTATTTATGCTCGGGGATGCAAAAATTCTAAATATGACAGTGGCTATTTTAAATTGAATACATTCATAGGCGTGCGCACGGGGTATGCAGGGTATGCACTTGCATACCCTGCGACAGACGCTTAGGGCACATGAACGTCATGAATAGGGCTCGGATGTTGATGACCTTAAAAACAGTAAAAAATGACCATAAAAATGGCAAAAAAATGTCCTAAAAAAATTACAAATATTAGTTTTATAAATTTATCAATGCTTACAAATTATTTAAAAATCAAGATCATTGCATTGTACAATTAGAGCGTATTTTATGTTATCGAAAGTAAATTACAAGAAACGATAAGAAATTAGCTAGTGTGAAATCAGTAAAAATAACTAAAAATGTTGGAAAATGACCTATAAATCTCAAAAAATGACTTAAAAAGTAATAAACACCAAAAAATGCAAAAAAATGCAAAATAAAAATTAGTTATTTAGATTCACATGCTTATGAAACAGATTTGTGGCCAGGAGAGCATCGTCTAAAAAGTTCCAAAAAAAAATGCAAAATGCATCAACTTCCGAGCCCTAGTCATGAACAATGTCTCAGTTCATAATTTAAACGGGATTTTTATAAAATGGTAATGCGATATCGATATGGAATAAGGACTTGTTTTTAAATTAATTTAGGACGGTTCTCAATAATTTAAGGAAATATTGATTTTATTTTTAGTGTAGGTATTTACTATTTATATATCCCAAGAAATGACAGCGATTACATCTATTCTTTAATTTTACGATATCTAAATACTGATAATAATTAAAATAATAATATAATAGTTAAAGTATACCAGGAAAGAGAAGGCTTGAATTATAACAATTATATTGTATAATGTACATTTTCATTTAAATAAACATGTTTGATGTTTGTAAAAAAAACAAAAAAATACTTTTCATTAATAAAAAAAAAAACTACTTAAAATCAAAAAAGATGAAAAATCTATTTTTTCTTATGTAAAGTAGTAACCTATAATATAATGTCATGCACATTTATTTTAGGGGTATTTATATATATGGGGGGGCACATTTTATCAGCTACATGCCTGCATACCCTGCGAACAAAGTCTGCGCACGCCTATGAATACATTACAATTATAGATAATTCAATAATTATGCGAGTTCTCAACTTCAGCACTGTAGCAAAAATATTATTATTAACATGGTGAAATGTGAACCATGAATAATCATTCTCGCATAAAAATGTATGCATATATTATATTAGTATTCCATAAACAGGGTAAACAAGTATATTATAAGCCCATTTTTAAAATGAAATTGCCGTTTAACAATCAAACCGATCAGTTGCTGTTACTGTTACTGTTAAATAATATTATACATTTATACATGAACTCATTCGATGGTTCGTTACGATTGTAAATTGTGATAATTTAAAAATATATTTTATATGTCTACCTACGAAATGAAAACAATCGTATTATATATAAATACCTATATAAATACGCGTAACGTACCTACGTACGCGATGGTATGTACGTTTTAATTGGCAGTATGAAAAAAATGTGTATATAAATATATATATCATGAATAAAAAGGTCGACAAATGTTAAATTTTACCGTTATCGAGTTACCCGTAATAAATCGTTTTCCCGGCACTAGCCGTCGACAATCATCGTCGATATACGGATCGAGGGCACGTTGACGCGACGAGAGAATATAGTAATAATAATTATTATATATAGTAATTGGCTTCCCATTAATAATATTACAGTTCTAAATGATGATTAAATGTACTATAAATGAGAAAATACCTACAACGCGAGGTAGTAGTTATAACTTATAGATACTAGAACTAGACACTAGTATATTATACCTATACAATAAGGTGTCCGTACAATAACCCATTTAATTCTTTTAAGTGTGATTTTGAAAATTATTCCTCTGTTGGATGACCATTTTAACCTTGTTGGTATTTTTCACGTCAACTAAAACTAATAAATAAACTGAAGGTCATTTGAATATTTAAATTGACCAATTTTTAGAAAAATTTAATAATTTATTTTTATATAGTATTTATATTTTACCTATACTGAACTTAAAGAGACATATAGTTAATGGATATTGACAATGAGTAAACACAATAAAAATTATATTTTTTTTCAGAAGAAACTCTTAAAAAACAGTTCTATATAAGTTGACTAATTTGAAATGTTTAAATGCACTAAAGTAATATTATAAATAAATAAACGTAACCTAACCGAAATAATATTGCCCAGAGCCGTCAGTAAATTAACTGATGCCCTAGACAAAATACAAGGTGTATATTTTATTTTAAATATAACTTCAGTTAAAATGATTATTACTTTTAAAAGTTATAGTAATAATTAAAAAAAAAATCATATTAAAAAAAAAATGTTATGTACGATCAGTGAAAACGTATTTGAAGCAAAAAGGAAGTATTGTACAATATACTACGTATATATTAAATAAGATTATTTTATGATAGGATATTAATTATTAGGATAATATAACTAATATAATAAGTATATATACAGTAAATAGACGAAGCGTTTAACGTAAGACAGTATTATTATTTAAAAAACTATTAACAATTTTGAAAATATTTTATTTTTTAACTTTAAAGCGTTGAAGAGCAACATTTTTTTTAAATAAATTTTACTATATTTTATCGTTAACATTTCCAATCTTTTTAAATGAAATACAATATGCATTTTTAATTTCATATTCAAAGCAAATTTTTTTTTTAAAGTATTTCCATATAAGAATTAAAGTTTTGACCAATAATTTATGAGTTGTATCTAACTGATATAACTATAAACTGTTTAAAGTTTTGACTGTAGGAAACAGTGTTATAAGGGTACTCCCCAAAATGTTGGGCCACTTGATTCAACAGAAGCTCATCCAAACTTAAAATTTAACTAATTAACTACTTATAAAAAATTAAATATTTGTAGATCTAAATATTCCGGAATAATATTTTGTTTAGAAATATGAAATTAAAAATGAATGTTGTCAAGACTCAAGAGTACCTACCTAAACCATCCTAACAGGCGCAGACTCTATAATGTCTCAACGATGTTTTAAATTAGTTCATTCTATACTTTATTTACTATTATAAAAATAAAAATAAAAAAGATGTAATTGTAAAATATCTTTGTACAATTATAATTTGTTAGGTTTTATAATTTACCTAGTAATCTATAACTATAGATAATCGGTACAGTATTTGATACATAAACTGTCATAAACGTTAAAAATTGTAAATTGCTACACTTAAGTTTAGTAGATTTTAGTCTGGAAATCTTATTAAAAATAAAAATAAAATTTTAAAAAGAATAAAATACTTAAAAAAAATAACAATTAAAAATAGTAAAAGTTGTTAATAATTTATTAAATTTTTTACAAAAATGTTGTTTTTTAATGACTTAAAAGTATGTAAAAAAAAATATTTCCAAAGACGTGTTTTCTGAAATAATGGATCTCTTATATAAAATGGATCACTCTGTACATATTTATAATTGTATAAATGTATTATACAAGTGTAGGAAAAAACACTACATTCTATAATATAGGTTCGGACTTAAATTAATAATATGTGCACGTCGATGATAAACGAAACCAGATCATTTCGTGAATTTAATAATCGTAATAAATAACAATATTATTATAATAAATAAATATATATATATACATACATATATTATATATAATATTTATATAAAACCGGTTCGATACTTCCATAGTTATGGTCGTCTACTAACTACGATAGGACGAGGTGTTTATCTATGCATAACTATTTTAATTACTTTATCTACTGCAAGCGCGTGTGTATGCGCATGTGCGCGTGCGCGGCTAAAATAAAAAAATTAAATACCACTGGGTACATACCTATTACCTACGACCTACGTCCTACGTACATCGACTACAACAATTATTACAATATATTAATATACACATGAATAGTGCCGACAAACTACCTACTACACGCATTGCCTTAGTATTTTATTTTACTCCTAGGTAGATACCAATACAACTATTGACTACCATTTTACTAGTCCACGGCTATAATTGTGAACAAGTGAACAAAAAAACAATAATCGCTCAGCGCTAAAGAGAATTAATACTTTTCGTCCGGACGATTACACCGATTAAACGCGTAATTTACACACGTCGATGCGTTTAATCAGGTCTTTGGCAGTACTCGTAGTTTGTAAATATATTATTACACTCGTCCTAATAAATAAATAATAAATAATACTAAATGCGATGCGAAAATAATACCTACACATATACAATAATAAGACTATTTGTAGCAATAAAATACATAATAAAACATTGATTATATATTAAATATAGCTATAACACTCCAGTCTCCAAGCTCAGCCTGTTTTGGAAGAGTTAAGTTCTAAACAGAATCGTGGTTTATGTTAAAATAACAAAATATGAAATAATTATTTTAATATAATCTAATAATATTTTTACCTATTTTATAAATAAAAACCAAACCTAATATTACCTTATAAACCTATTACCCAAGTAATTATAATAAGATCTATATAGACACTCTTTATTTGCAAAATTATATGCATAATTAAAAATCATTAAGTTTTTAGTATTATTTACCTAAATTAATATTAAATCTGTTACCTACATAAAGTTAATACATTATACTGTATATTGTGATCCAAATGTATCTAGTAAAAATTGCATTAACCTATTATACTAAACTGAAGTATGCATAGGCGAAACTAGACACTTTTATTAGGCCAAATGAAAAATATAAAAAATACTTCTATTAACAACTTTACAATATAATAATTTTGTTTAATGCATGTATTATATATAAATATATATATTATAATGAATATTTTTTTATAATTTAAATATTTAATAATAAATAAAAATTTATAATAATTAATAAATTTATAATAATAGACATATTAATGGAAAATTTCACAAATTTTAGATACCAAAAATAAAGTTTTTAGTTTTAAATAAATATATTATTACTTATTAGGAATTTTAGATTCTGAGTGAAGCGAGGAATGTATTTATTTTGTTTTATACAATGATGTTTATTTCTTTTTCTTTTTTTATTCTGGAAACACTTTTTCTCCTCCTAAACTTACTCAAAAGTATCAAGTGTTAAAGTGTAGGTGTAGCATCTTTTCTGAAAGGTTATGTTCTTGAGCTGTAACTTTAGACAGGTCATATTTCGATTTTCAAAACGGTACTCAAAATAAAAACAGTTAAATGAGAAAAACTGTAAGATTTCACGATTCTATAATATTAAATAATTACGGACGCCGTTTTCTACCAGAAAACCTATATTAATTAAGATCAAAGAATGTGATTTTGAATAATACCATAATATTTTTTAACTACATTTGTATTTTAGATGTACCTATTTATTTATTTTACTATTTAACAATTAACAAATTATAGATTGTTGATAATGTAATGCTATCCACCGAGCTTCACTCAGAATCGTTTTTGTTAGCAGTGGTATACTGTTGCTCACAGATACAAATTAAATAACCTTTTGTATCCCACCTTCCAGACTTTTTAAAAAATCACTTTATTATGTTATATTATAATCCTCATTTGTACCATTTGTACCTATATACTATATTATATATTATAGTATTATATAAAACGTACAAATGTATACGTTTCCATGTATGAATATATTATTAATTATAAGGCCTAAATAATTATTAAAATATATAATATACACAAATTTTTAGTCAGTATTAGGTCAGGCCATGGCTTGACTGGCCTGACCCGTAGTTTCGCCTATGGAAGTATGCATTTGAAACAAGAGGAATACCTATAATTTAAAATGAACATCCAAACCGTGGTAGTATAGTCATGATATAGGCTTTCAATATTAAACCATATTTGATACTTACACAGAGCTTACATTTATACAATATCCAATATTAAAACTCACTTCTAATGTTTAAAAATAATTAAATAATTCGTATTTTATGAATAATCATAATTGCACATTTTTGTAGCTATACTGTACAATTAAATAGGGGATGTTTAATAAAGTACACGCCAGAACTGAATGACTTATGCAGTGCTCTACCAGGTAGAGTCTACCCTATAAAAGTTTTATAATTATTGATTAAAACAAATTCACGAATTTGGTAGTAAAAATTATTTGGTTATAATTCGATAAAAAAATGCATTTCAAATAACGCAATCTGTTTGATGTATATGGGCCCCAAGTTTCTATCGAATATCTGACCGTCACGTGACGTCAATAATAAAAATATACAATGGCGCAATACAATTATGTAAATATTACATAGTCATGATTATTATATTTAAAATTTTTCATTAATACGTTTATTTTCATCGTGTTATATTACGATGATGCGTGTATATAAATCATAATATATTACAATATTGAGAGACTTTCTAAATATATTTCTGCACACTAGTCCTCTACCGACGTCTGTAACAAAATGATACACAATATAGTATTGTTCTTGTTTTTCGTAACTTTTAATTACAACTATACTCTAAGAATACCTTTTATAATTTTAATCATTTAAAATGTAATCAAAATAGTATTAGCAACGCTGATACTAGTGTAAATATAAGTCAATATTTAGTAATTATTCATTATAGTATCTACATAGATTAAATCTGAACATAAATAAGTTATACAATTAAATAAAATGATTTTCGTTCGTGTGGGTTGAAGAAAAGGCAAGTAATAAGTCATAAATCATGACTAAATATAGTTGATTATCGAGAAATTAAATTTTTACTTTTTATAAACTTATACAATTTTATACGAATATTAAGTTCGTAATTGGACAATGCAATAGTATGGTTTCATTTAAACCAAATTTAATAAAAGTTAATCTTTCTATTTTTACAACGAGATAATTTTACATTGAATGTTTTTTTTTCAGGTCTTAGCTATAAACTAATATATTTTAAATTTTCAAGTATTCGAATTATCTAGTTTTAAAATTTTTATAAATCACAATAAATATTGGTGGATTAACTAAAAAATATGTTATTTTAACGTCTTAACTCTTTTAAGTTAATACATTATATGTTATATTCAATTGTTTTATATGTATAATTAATGTTCAACATAAATTTCCTAATAAATATATTTTAATTATTCATTCTTATCTATACAAATACTAGAGAAAATGCATGTTTTCAAGGTGGAAATTAATTGTTTACTATTTCAATACACTTGAGCAGCAATAATTATTATGTAATTACTATTTCCTTGATAATATCCCATTTTAAGGTGCCCACAATTTAATTAATTATTTTATAAGATTAATTATAACGATGAAATTAAATGCAAAAGTGGCCACCGTTAATGTTATATTCCAGTTTTTTTCTCTTATAATGGTAATTTTATGTAAATGTGTTCAATTTAGATGTGTTTTTTCTATTTCATTCATTTTCCCCTTAGCCAAATTAGTTAATTGAATTATATTAACAGTTCTACAATAAAGCGTAAAAAAAATTATTTTAATTTTTTTTTTTTTTACAAAAGTACATCAAACATGCAAAATAAAATATTTTACTAGTGCTTGAAAATGTATAGTGTACTAGTTTTAACTATTTAAAAATCAACAAAAAAGTTTAAAAAAACATTTTTAGCGAATAGGTCCCCAATAGTACTAACGCCGTTAGAAAACAAATATCTGAACATACATATTGTGTACATATTATGATATGCACAGTAATGTATTATATTATTTCACTGGGCAATAGACGAACAGCATGTCGCATGTGACCGTTTTATTTTGTTCGCGTGAGGATGTTATTTTTTCTTTTACATCTTTCATTGGACTAGTGCGCGTCGGAAATTGACAGAATCCCAGGCATGCGGGTCCCCGCAAATGCGTCGTAGTGTGGCGACATAATATAGTAATATACTATTTTTGAGTCAGTCCGTTTTACATCGAAACCCCCTACAATGTAACGAACCAAGTAATTTTTCATTTCTGAACACGATAAACATTTTTTTTTTATATAATAATATCATCGCACAACGAATATAAAAATAATTTATCTCGTTTGTTGGCCATATGCACGCGTAGACGCTGCCATCGACGCCGCCGGAGATACCTATATCTGCGCCAAACCGGCACGCAGGAAAAATATTTGCTCGTCGTGAATGAATGAATGATGATCGTATTCACAATTATTTACATAATAATAATAATATAGTTGTTGTTAGACCTTGAGAATACACCGATGAGCTGATCTCGGTAATACGGTTTCGTTTTATACAACGTAAAAAATACTAATAAAAGCACGTTATAAATCACACTAACGCACACATTTATGCAGAAACGAAATTAAAATTCTTAATAGAAGCATTTTCGGGATTTAATATTTCTACGTCTTCATGACATAATATTTGGACTTTATCGGTTTCCGTCAAAAATCACCTTACCGTTTTCCACGACTATCTTTTATCATCAACCAAATTAAAAAAACAACATTCCTTTACCCACTACATCTTAATAATTACAGTGTAACAGACTATAGTAACACTATAATAACTATTAAATAATATAACTACATAAAATAATATTGTATACATTTTTTTTTTAATGGGCACACGTTGACAAACGTATTATAATAATACATGCAGTACAATTGTATCATAGTATTTATTTAATTATAATTATAATAAGTTACCTGGTTGTTTTTCTGATAAAATTATGAGGTAGATCGTCTAGTATTTTATATGTATATAAAATTATTTAATACCAATAACAATATAATAATCAAATAATTTAAGAAAACAAAATTGAAAATACGTATAAAATCTATAACTATAAAATATATATTTTTATCTGAGTATTTCTATAGTATATTATTATAATCTATAAAATATCATTATAAACAATATAAACCTATACATTTTATCAAACATAATTGTATTTTTATAAATCAAATGTGAATTATCTGAATGACTGTAAGCTGTAAGAATATTAATATTAAATAAAGTACATTACTCGTAAATCCAGATTATAATTATTTTAATTTATTTTGTTTAAGTACACATACAAATTTTGGAAAATATTTTTTATATAGTATTTTACTACACAGAAAATAAATTGATACAGTATTATTAATAATTTCACAGTTATATTATACATTTACATAAATAGATGATTCTCAAAACATAAAACCTTTAATTTATAAGTGGGGGAAAAATAAATGTAATTTTATCTAATTTGGTGGAAAATGTAATTGTCGGAAAACTGAAAGGTCATTTTATGCAGAAACCGACGCCCCAATACAAATTCAAGTAAAACGTTTATTCGGACAAATGTTACTACAATAATGTACGTCATATAATATAATATTAATATTCCGGGCTATCCATTAATTAACTATTCGACAGGTCGTCTATATTTTGTGGCTTGCTCAAATTGTCGAATTAAGTTGATTCACGCATAATTATGGACTATTATATTTATACTATTGTAATAATATTTTATACGAATATAATTGAATTTCGAGATAAATATAAGGGACGTACAAGGCTGAAATTACTAACAGATTATCACTGGCACTTTGGACAATCTAAATAAAACTTTATTTAGCCTGCAATGCTTATCTCCGGATACTTTGTACCTTCTGTATAGTCAATATAATTCTATATATATATATATATATATATATAAATATAAAATTATATTGATTGTATTTATAATATATATATACTATAAGGACTCTTATTTTCCGTAGTTAGACGTTATAAAAATAATTCAAAATGTTTCCACTACACAATTTTATGAAACTGTCGAAGCGCTACTATCGAAATTCTGAAAAAAATTTATCCGAAAATTTCTAAACATAGGGCTGGTAGGTGGTTAAGACTTAAGAGGACAGATATAGAACATGTTCCCCAACTCCCCAAACAGATAATTAGATAAAGCACACAAATATAATTTATAATATACTTATATAAATATATTATACTATAAACTTAACATAATATATTGTATTAAAAAAAAATACAAATTTAAAACTCAATACGTAATAGCGTTATGTGAAAATAAGATAAGTATAAATTATAAAGTTTGGTGAGTTGTCCGACAAATATTGTGTAATGCATTAAAAGTATAGGTAGTACTGAATGCTGATCATCAGGACGCTGTTTTAAACTGTAAAGTTAAAACGGGAATACACGGTGACCCACTCTATATAATACCAGTATGTATATATTATACGTATAACCTACATATCGTCCGGGAATACTGCAGTAAATTGATGTCGTCCAAATGTTTATATTTTATAGACGATAAACAAAACCGTCGAAACAATACGATCAATTGCCCAACTATGCCAGTGGGATATCGGGACTTTTCCTGGTAGGCCAAGCGACTAGTAGTGGGCAGCGGGCTATTATTTATTTAATTAATAAACAATATTAGAATTTAGAGGCATTATGGATTTATGGCTGTAGGAAAAATACATTGAATAATATTGTTGTTAAAAATAAAAATGATTTGTTAAATAAAATACAGTGTACATTTTTTTTAATTTAAGGGGATTGGAAACGATGATTTTCTGTTTTTATCTAACATACGCGCGTAACGTAGGATTATAGACGTGTTCTATTTCCAACGTACCAATTCATATAATGATGCGATAAGAATTCTGAAAACGGAATTGATTTTTTCGTCAAGTCTACTTGAAATTGAATTCCCCACATTTTTGATATTATCCCTAAAAGCGTTAAATTAAAAAAAAAGTACATTGACATATTTTAACTTTTGGAGAAGTTAAAATCAAAAATATCAGAGAATTTTTTTAATAGTCTGCCACTAAACATATAATATATGTATATATATATATATACACATACATATAATTATACCATAAAGATATGCCTAATTAGTGATTATCTACCTATTATTTTAGAGTGAATCTTCTATATTTATCATATTATTGATAATAAATCGACATGGTTTTGGTAGGAGTGTAATGTATGTTTAAATGATCGCAGTGGGCTTTTATAGAGACTAAGTTCTATTATTATGAATAATAAATACCTAATAAAATATATAGTGTCTTCGTTACGCATGCGTTTCCGGGAACCGTGCTATTGCCAATTTATACGTTCTATCTCAGACAGAGATGTCTCAAGGGCGTCTCTATGTATGCTGCACGTGCGTGCGTGCGTGCGTGCATGTATGTGTGTGTATGTGCAAAACAATGCACATTCCTCCGAGAAGTCCGGTTTGGACTTATCAAAACGGATGACCGGAGGAGGATGGACCGTCGGGAGAGAGACAATACGTATTGTATATAATATATATATATATATATATATATTATATATGTACATATGTATGTGTTTGTGTACTAAAATCGTTTGCTGCACGTTTACACAAAATATATATTATACTCCGGTCTATATCTTCCGCACTCTCGCTCCCACCCACGCACCCCCATCTGGAACATCACCCAAAGCTACTATAGACCTATAACAACAACTATAATGATATCGCGTGCCTGCGTACATACGATTAATAACGATTGTTACGCAGATTGTAAAACTTCGAAGGGTTTCCGTTTTTCATGGTAGATATTGTTACTAGTTGATCCTGCATAATGTTGCCATGTTGCCCGTAACAAATTAAATTATGTCCGTGGACATACCCTGTTGACCGTCTTAAACTCTATTGAATGCGAGCTGTACCTACTTTGTTTTGATAAAATAACATAACAATAGAGGTCTAAAATCATATCGAATCGTAATACCTATTTTATTTTCTGTAACCGATGGCCACCCTATACATGAATAATATTATATTTATTTTCGCGAGCCAAAAAGTCACGTGTGAGCCACTTCTTTAAATGCGAGTTTCACAATATTATGTATATACATAGTGATTAGTAAATTTCCTCAAAATGAATTCGGATGTTTTCTGATTATAAATCAGTTAATCAAGACTTCTTCTTTAATATATATCATAGGTAAAAAGATATAAATGACTATACGACGCGAGTGTGTAAGTTTATGATCGCGATTTTTCCATCGACGCCGGTACTCAACATACATCTCATCGAGAGAAGCGAGTCAATACCGTTACGCTACATATACACCACACATGCATCGTTGTCGTAAGAAAAAAATAATGACCATGTGTGGTCGAGACTATGGAACAATTTTCGTTCATTGTTTAGCGAAACGTTTTTGTCGGCGGTGCGCATTCCTCGGCGACCGCCGCCGAGGCTATACATTATGCGCAATGCCCACGTATATATATATATAATAATATGTGAGATTTACGTATATTATATTATTTTAAGACACAAAGTTATATCCAATAATTTTCATTATTTTGGTATTATATACCTACTGCAGGCGTATGCGTATAGTAATATTAAACGATGAGGAAGCGCACGATTGTGAAAAACTGCACAAGTACCTAATTTCATTAATATGCAATATGAATAGTACCTACTTAGTTAATTATTATGATAAAAGTCATTTGCCCATTGTTCTTCAGTGATTTGAAGTGAGAAAAAAAGTATTCAAGCAACAGTAGAGAAATCCGTCAACCGAGAGAAAATCTCTCAAAACGAATTTATCTGATTCGGATTTTTATTGAAATATTTATCTATGATAGTTTGTTCTATTATATATTATATAATCTATGACGCCTTATTTAGGCCCACGGATGTACCTTCAAAAATTAATTACTATCGTTTTTTTCGCGTAAATTATATATATATATATTATATATATATACACCCAAAAGAGTGCGACACGGCCCTGGATGTCAGTGCGCGTGCGCGCGTGTGTGTATACGCATTATTTATGAATCGTCGCAGTTAACAAGTCGATTTTGTAAGACAAGTATCCCGAAAAATGAAAACCGGTCGATAATAGCTACGACCGGTTTTACGACGATCGGATGAGTTAAAATTTGACGAGAAAGAAAATTCCCACTTAATTTTTTCGCCTATAATGGGGTAATTGAACGCATAAAACTACTAGATACGAGGTCGCGAAACCGTCGACGGCGCATAGTGTTCAAATACGCGAGCACGTTCAACGTCCGTGACGCGAGGACTACGCTGTATATATTATATATAATACCTCCACTGTCCTAATGGTCTCTAGGACGCGCGAGCTGTGGCGCTGTGCGTGAGTGTGTGTGTGAACGACGAAAATTAATTCAATTATTTTATAATAAGCGATTTCTATTCAAAACGACGTTTAAATGCTAAGCGTTGTGTGTACACAGTATCGTACGTTTATGTGTGAGTACACATAACCCGGTATACGTTCAATAATGATAAGTATCTGGTATAGTCACAATGTTGAACCGGGGAGATCGTTTAATATGTAATATTATACTATTATAGGTATACGGGGTTTTGATTCTTTCGATATACACGATCTCGTCACAGTATATTATCGACTATTGTACCCTCAAAGATGACGTCCAATCCGTGGAAACGTTTGTTTTCTAACTTTATAACATTGGTAGGTACTTGCCTAAATACGCATCATTTTTTAAATTGTAATTCATAATACATTTTAATCGGTCACGCGACTGAGCACAGCGAAAAAAATTACACGTTTTGACGTTTTTCTTCCACCGTATATGCGCGCAAAACGAGCGAATCGGTCATAAATCAGTGTTCCTCGAATGTTTTCGCGTCAGAAAGAATTATTACTGTTTGTATTATTATATTATTTTTTTTTTTATTAAAATTTAATGTTTTTATAAAATGTTAATAAAACACATGCATTATACCACTGCATACACGATCCACTCAAAATATTTCATAGTTATTTTAGTCAAATTCAGGTACAAATTAAATTTCCAATGCTTAATAGGATTTTGTATAAACCTAGTTAAAACTCGGACTATCAATTATTATATGATAATTAATTGTGACCTACCCTACATATTTTAAGAGATTAAAAAAATCATTTAAAATATTGTGTACCTACCTATACACTTGATATGTGAATTGAATTTTTGCAAAGAGTAAAATGCACAAAGTATAATATTATATATTAAATTATTAACCATTTTACACATTTAGATCAAATAGACAAATATAAAATTCATAACTATAATACTAGTATGGATAAAATCGAATAGAAAATATTCATGATTGGATACATAATAGTCCAAGTCATTGGGGCCAACTAGTGATTTAAATTCTATGTAAAATCATGTAATAGAGTTGTCCTACGCTATATGTATAATAATATATAAGAGACAAAATATTTTAATTGTGAATAGAAAACGATCAAACCAATCGAAGTGCGTATGGCCTTCAACTTTGATCAAACGACGTATCTGATAGAAAATAATTATGTATTTATTTTCAGTATTAACATAAATACGGAATTTTGCAAAAGGAACAAGTTTTTCGGTACTTTACATAGGAAGTTAATAGTATATATAGTCAAGTTTTTTCATTAGAATCTATCAAATATAGGAACAGTGAAATGAGCATTTTCCAAATATCTGCCCCATATCAATACATTGATTTGCAGAGTAGAACTCTATATATGATGCATCTAATTAACCAACAGTCCTAATAAAGTCTTTATGAACAGACTCGGTACAAAGATACCATATACAGGTATATATTTTTACATTAAAATAATTGAACCGTTTAAATCTACTGCAGAAGGAGGTGCCCGGAAGTGCTACAATTTATCGACATCGCGATATCGGACATCGTGACGCCGATCTATAAGTACACGATTCGCGATCAATTGTCGATTCGCGTCACGCTCTACATGCCGTGCGTTAATTGTATACGATTTAAACGTTCTCGCGATTCGTATTGGCATGCACGTCCATGTCTATGTAATAATATATACAATGTACGAACCGGAGCACAGTTATTAAGGTATCTATACTTCACTATTATAATACTATATATTTCGTGTGTTTCAAATCCGGTGGTGGTTCTTGGAAACTATATAGATATTTTAGATATTAAGTTAAGTAAAACTAGTAAAAGTATAGTATTCATGCACAGCTACACGTAGTATCATGCTTTGTATACAAAAACATTTTAAGAGGAGTTTCAAATCTACATTATAAGTAATGTGGTTTGAAATTGAGGGATAATGCCTGTGAAGTCTTATTGCAGCCCTTCAACATTCAGTTACTATAATAAATATGCATATATATGCACATTGGGTGTATAGAGAATATATCAATATTTTAAATGTTAAATATAAACAAGAACAACGTATACAATAATACGTCTTGTTTAGTGTGTTTAATGTGTAACAATGGGAACGAGACGTTTCCCCTTCAACCATCACCCCCAACTCACACCACTATTCTCGCGTGGGTAGTGATGTATAGAGTTTTGAAAAACTTGAGAGAAAAAAATCTAAAGCCGGTGCGGCTTAACGCGCAGCAGACACCGAAGCGCGAACAATAAAATTAAAAAAAAAAAATGTCACACATCTCATCTGGCTGGCTCCAAGGCCCTGCAGAGAGTTGTTCGCCGTGTGCGTATTATTTATATAATATAATAATATATTTCTACATGGTCCTATTAATACTCGTTTTGAATGTTAAAACAATTTTTTTGATAGTCGGTGATGTATGAAAAACAACCAACGACGATTATAATGATTTCTTTTTTGGCACTACACGCCGGATTTGTATATATACATACACGAACTCGCACATACACACATATATGTGTGTATATATAAATATAGTACGTGGAACAAAAGCGAAAATATTTTTTCGGGAATAAATTAGAACCGGCCACCGTCGCCGCCGCCCGTTTCATTCATTCATTGTTATTTGCACGCAGCATTTCCACGAGCCGCGTCTCTGTGATAACCGCTGTTGAATGAATAAGTAGACGTGAATAATACGATGAAATATGATAGCCCCGAAGTCCTTTGAACACACACACACATACACACGATTACATGCACGCACACGACTCATTTCGGTCATTCAACATTCCGTTCGGTCAGATGGTTGAGAAATCGCCCGCCGCCGTTTATTATTATTCCTTGGATCGCTTACGGGTTTTCTTGTCTTTTTTCTGTATAGTTTTGTTTTATTACTTACACACGTAAGAATATATTATATTTATATAGATATTATGTGGGCGTGTATTAATTGTCGTGGCAGTATAGGTACATAATCGCGCCAGTGGTGGCTGGTATGTCATTATAACTATATGGCATACGGCGATTGTCCATTTCGCCGGATCGTAAAACAACGGATAATACAATTTACTGCGTGTATTTAGTATTATTAGCCATCTCCTACATAATATTCGATATGCGACAACGGTCAGCATACGCGTGACCTAAATCCCAAAGCCAAATGTGCAAAAAAAATATCTAATAACAATATTCGACAGTGGTCATCACCGATCAGTGGCCGATTTTGATATCCGTTCAAAGAGAACATTCCAGACGTGCCTTAACAGCGGCGGATATCTTAGAGATCATCATACAAAGGTATAAGTATACGTAAATAGACTTTTGAGTTTGGACTGAGGGTTTTGGCTCGTTGGACCAAGCTCGTGTACCTACTGTTTTCCTTACACATCTAAGACAATAAGACTATCTACAAATCGAATTTAAGGCTATACAATATATATAGATAACTTAACTTATGGTGAGATGATCAAAAAAATCGAATTTGTTTATCTTTATCCTGCGTATTGGACCGGGGAACTGGCCCATTGAGTACCTACACGCTCTAAATTTATCTCCACGGTCAGGCTAGCCTGATCCAAAATTTTCCGTTTTAGATAACACCCATGCCTATTCGATGAGATCACAGGTATAGACTATCTACCTCACGGCAGAAATAATCTACCTCACACACCTCAATTTTGAACCGCAGTTTAGCCCATTAGTCCATAATCCTATTCCTATAGTGTACACGCACCTAATAAGGTAATAAGCTTTTTGTAATAGAGTAGTAAAGTCGCAAAAGTCAGCGACAGATTAATTAAAAAATAATAAGCTATCAAATAAAAAAGGTATTTTTAAATTCCTTATTATATTATTATATTGATTACAATCGATGTCCAATTTCCAAGATATAAAAAAGTGTTACATAACACATTTTGAATAATATTTAAAGTTATTTAAACCATAAAAACACGTTAAATTATATGATTATTAATTAGTATATTACTCTAATACCCGTTTTTGTAAATAAATTAAAAATATGAAAGTATCTAAATATCGAATAAAAAATTTAAGGGCTCAAAAAATAAAATACCTATATATGTATATATTTATATAGGTATATTTGACGATTGTATTGAAATATGAAGACTCAGATTAGCCAAAGATCAATGCTTCTATTGGGACTATTGGGAGGGATGACGACACATGGAGATAGAAATTCTCTACTATTACATTCGTATTATATTTTGAGAGCATTTTACTTATCATTTTTAATAAAATGTATTTTTTAACAACAATTTTCTTATAAATAATATTATATTTGAATTAGTTGAATTATTATACAACCTAATTTTTATGACATTGCATAACAGTTATGGAATATCTAAAATGTAATCGTAAATCGTAAATTAGAAATAATATATAAACTATTAATTAATTTTATATTCTACATTAAATACAATTATGTATAATGCTAATAAACAAAAGTAATATTATTCCAAGATATTAATTTAATCGCATAGAACTCATAAATATTTGTTACATACTAACATTGCATGCTTATGTATTGTAATTATTTGTTTGAATATTAATAGTTGTCGGTGTTGTTGGATTGATAGTTATTGAGAAGATTTACACCTTGAAAGTTAGGTTGAGTTAATCATTTCAATAAACACTCATTTTTTCAACTTGAGCACTACCGTTCATAAAAGATACTTTTTAAATACAGATTTAAAAATAATAGAAAGATAGATCTGAGATCGACAAGTCACCCTCCTATATTTTAGTTTTATATTATGTATTTTTTGGTTTATTCGCATGCACATTTTCTTTCCCCGAAGACTTCGTAACCTTATGTAAATCACCTTTTGACGATTTTAACCTTTGCAGCCCGAATAAAACTACAGTACGTAGTATACACGCATATACTGTGCTATTAAAAAATTCATAATGCTCCTATAGTCAACTTTCTGCCTTTTGTATTGTCACCTTCACGGCTTCACTTCTATGCATTCTTAAGTCATTTACTTGTTGCACTATTAGATACTGTTACATTCGCGGTGTAAATAAGTAGATCGAGATTATTTTATTAATTAATGATTACGTGATCATTTTTACATATTATGCATAAATACCTATTTATGCTTTAATATGCACCCTTTTTTTCCGATAAACATTCGTGATGATATACACGAATAGACGTCGAACGATTAAAAATTAACGACGAAATAATTGGTAAGCAACCGGCAACATTGTGTACACTGTACTTTGTAACTGCGAGGTTCTAATAATTATTATTCAACTCTGTGGTGTATGTGTATTATCGTCATCACTGCGAGTTGTGAGCATTGATTTACCGAGAATTAATGCAATCAAAAAATTATTGTCTGAATTTATTCCAATCAAGTGCGTTGGATAAATTACCATCAAAAGTTAACATATTGCCTAATTAAAATATTCTTTAAACGATTAAATACAATTAAGCTAAGAAAAAAATTCAATATGAAATAAATAAATGATAGCTTACGATTGAAATATGTATTTGATTTAAAAATAACTGGTTTATACATTGTAATAGGTAATAGTAATCTTGTATACTATTAACATATTGTCGTTTTCATTGGAAATGTTATTTATAAAAGTTTGATGGTCAAATTATATCTACATGACTACATGGTATCTATACACTAAACAGTAAACTTCGTTATAACGAAACTTATAGAAACTATAACACAGCTTAATAATTATTACGTTTCTTAAATCATAAATTATTTTAATAATATAGTACTTTACCTCAGAAATACATGAATTTAAAAAAATATTATAAATAAATATAAATTTAGATCAAAAAACAGTTATCAATTTAGATTCTGCGCATAGTTAAGAATTTATTTTATAACATTTAGCATTTACGATGATACGTGTTTTTTTTTAGTTTAGACAATTTAATCTTTATGATTGAGGGTGGTTTGTACTTGATGATAACAAAATGGATCTAGTTTATACTTAGAAAGATAAAAAATTAAAATTTCTTTTACTACCAAATCGAAGATACGACAAAATTATTGAAAAATTCCAAAACAATTTAAGGGAAAACGAGAATTTTTATGAAAAAAACAGTTTTTAACATAATAGATATTTTTTTGAATTAAAATACAAATTACTTAATACTTGATTTTTTTTTATAAAATATTCTTAAGCATGAAATTATTTTTTGTTGTTTGTAGGTATTTAAAATAGCTTAATATATTTTAATAACATTTTTATTTAATAATAAAATGTAAATTACACTATGTATAATGTATACCTAAAGCTTGAATTGTAAAATAAGATTTTTCATAAGTTAAAAAAAAAAAAAGCGGGTAAGTGAGTATCGCTCTGCTGTACATTAGGGGGTGGGGTGGACCTCGGACTATGGTAGGTTAAATTTGAATGCAATGATAGGTATCATTGTATACGAAAAACGATTCTGAACGGAGATGATTTGTCAGTCCAGGATATATTATATTTAAATATTATCATATATTCTATTTTGAAACTAATTCAAACATTTAAGTAAAAGTTTCAAGATCTTACGTTTAGTAATTTTTTAAAAATAACAAAAATCGAAAATTATTTATTAGTAAAACGTGATTTTACACGTCGTGTATTTTTGATTTCAAATTAAAATTAAAACTTTAAACACTCGTAAATTTTTTTAAATTGAACAATCCTCAAACTTTTTTATAATTATTCTAAGCTTAACTTATGGACAGCATAGTATTAAATTTTCAATTCTTAGCTTTTGATAGAAAAATATTTATAGATTTTTAACTACCAAATAGTGAAAAATATTCATGATTTTGACGAATTTTTGTCAATATTTGAACTTCAAATGCTAATAAAAAAAAATTGTGCCTATGTATTTTTATAATTTTTGAATGAGAGTTAGAACAAGTTATGTAGACCCTTCAATTAAATTTTCAAGTAATTTGTCCCAGCTAAATTTTTTTTATCAACATTTATAAAAAAAAAATAAAAAAAAATTGAAAATTTCAATTGTCTATTAATAGCTCAAAAAAAGTCAAAATGTTTTGAAAATCAAATCACGTAAAGAAAATGGCAATCTAAATAACTGGTAAAATTTTCAAGTATTTACGACTTATACTGTTTGAATAACAACAAATATCAAAAATCGTTTGAGGCTAAACCGTTATTTAACGCGGTTTTGTAAAAATTTAAATTTCAATCACTCATAAAAATTTTTTGATTTAGTCCGGTAGAGTTTTTTTTGCAGATAGTAGAAGAAAATTTTATGCAGAACCTTGTACCAAATTTTCAAATCTTAGTTATAAAAGGAAAAATTTTTACGATTTTTTAACCACAAAATTACTTGCCAATTTTCGCAATTTTGACATATTTCGTATAAATTCGAACTTTAAGCACTTATAAAAAAAAATTGTGACTAACGATTTCGGATTTTTTTTTATAACTTTAAGAACAACTTATAAGAAACCTTGTATTAAATTTTCAAGATTTTCTGGCCGGCCAAAAAATTTTTATCGTTATTTTTAAAAAAAATACTTAAAAAAATTGAAAATTTCAACTGTCTATAAATAACTCAAAAAAAGTCAAAATTCTTTGAAAATTTAACTGTGTATGGAGAACGCTAATATAAATATTTTGTGAAAATTTCAAGTGTTTACATCGATTAGTTTTTGAGTTATAGCAAAATAAATAATTCGATTTTGTCGAAAACTGGTTTTGCGTAAAAATTCCCGTTTTTCTGTCATTTTTTTTTTGTTTTTCTCGATTTTTTTGAAAACTGTTGGAAAATGTTTACTTTTCACCTCTATAATGCACCAAGGATATCCACTTTTCCATCGGAAACCACCCCCAAAGTTTGAAATTGAAGCATTATTTCGACTAGTTATGCTGTACACAGACACAAAAAAAAAAAAAAAAAAAAAAAAAAAAAAAAAAAAAAAAAAAAAAAAAAAAAACACACATCATTGTAAAATCAATACATTCATCACTCCGTTCAGAATCTAAAATAGTATAATATCATAAAATTTCATAATTGTTTGTATGAACGGTTAAAATTCGAATTTTGACAAAATTGAATCTTTAAATAAATATAATAACAATTTTTGTAAAAGAAAATAACTATATACCTACCTAGTTATCGATAATTAGAAATAAAATTTATCTTTTAGTAAATAATCTCTACTCTTTATAAATAATTATAATTTATAAGCATTTATGAATGTTGGTTATATGAGTTTTATCAAATATTTCAGATTTCTTTTTTTTTTAATCTAATAAAATATATACAATAGAACCTTGTGTTTATTATTGGAAAGTTTTAAATGTTTTGAATATTGAAAATAATTTTGAATACAATTTATTAATTAGTCTGTTAAACAAATACAATTATTATTATAATTTAAAAGTTATCGAATGGACAAACATAGGTCAAGAGTTATTATATATAGTATATACAATGGCCAGACGATAATTGAGTTTAATAGTTTATTCTATATTTTTTTGTTAACTAGCAACAACTTTGTGTCTACCACCTTAGCTACGCAATTACCTACCTATGCTCGTATATTGTAGTTTAGTATATTTTTTATAATTGTTTAGTTTCCAAGACGATGTTATTTGTTCACGTTGCAGCAGCAGCGTAATAGCGTTCTGTTTCCGTCGGTCCATTTAAAACTGCAAGTGTTTTGATATTGAACTTGAAATGGTAGCCAAGAAACAGAAAATGTACGATAAAAATATAAAAATACACGAAGAGTGATTGGTGAAATGCCACGATTTTCTGAGATGACTAGTCACGTGTAAGATAATAATTCGTTTGGACCTAAAATACCGTGCACATATTACCTTCGTGTAATCATATTATTCGACGGCGTTGGTGGTAGTAGGGTTAGTGAATTGTAGCTTAGGGTTTGTTTAAATAACAGTAATATCATTACTACGAGATCACGTACTATGTATAGCTAGATAGTATATAAACTATATAGGAGAGAGATGTACCTACTGCACAAGTTAACTACTACTCACTATAATAGTATAGTCATATTATTTTATACAATAATATTATATACATGTATAATGTATATAAAGGATAGACGATAGTAGAATATTTAGAAGGCGTATGCGCCCCAAGATTTAGATTGATGTGTACGTATATTATTATACTCCCCTCGAGATCGAGAGACCAAGGATTGCATAATATTATCACGCTGTACACTACAGTGAAGTGACTACATAATGTACGTTATATATATATATGTGTGTGTACTTGTATAATATACATTATATCATTATTATTATCATTATTAATATTCATGCGACCTATGCGTACTACACGCGTCTAGCCGCAACAGACGCGTCGGCATCTGTTTGCGGACAATCCGAGTAAATATCCCTTTACTATACAACTGGGCCAACTGGCAGCCATGCATTGAAATATAGTATAATCTACTAATTCTATTAGTATACTGTATGTCTCAATATCTGGATACTATTATTACTAATATATACTACTAGTATTATGTTGTTGTTACAAAAATATTATAATTTATACAATACCTACATTGACACTCGTTTAGTAGTGATACTTTCCTCATATTATCTAGGAATAATTAAATAACATAATACGAGTACATTATACAATCTGATTCTGTACAGCATTTCCGTAGAAAATTGAATAATGCCGTTGATTTAACCCGTCTTAAACTCCGTTAAATGTAAATTATACAGATTTTTAATGCAGTTATTTGAATGGTTTTGACCAAATGTAAAATACAAGCCTAAAATTATACTAAGCATAAATAACTATTAATTTAACTAATGGCAACCTTAATAAACAAAAAGATGTTTGTTTTCTATAACATGAAAATCTCACTACGTAAACATCTTTAAAATGCGAATTTTGGGAAATTGCAGCCTTTTCGAGAAGATTCCTCTAACTTTCATAGTTTTGACGTTGATCATAAATCAGTTAGTCAGGAATTTTTTTATGTATTAATATTATACAGGTAAACGACAAATGTAATTGTTTATTACGAATAGGTACTAGGTAGATAATTCCAACTGTTGGTGATGACAAAAACATCGAGCACCAAACGTTATAGAATAACAACGGTCGATTCCCGACTGAAATAATATTAAAAATAGATATACCGAGTTGTATAATAACTAATAAGTCACCTTAAACAAGATAAATTACTTTGTCCAATGAATACTGGGCCTATTTGTGGCCTACTCATATCCCAGTTTTTAACATAAGTATTACTTTATTTTACGTTTGAACAACAATACGAGAGGCAAGCATTATACCCAGACCGTTATAATAATATATAATGATGCATAGAATTAATTGTTAGGTAATCTATAAAATTTAGAGGCGACACACAACTAAGTATATACATTCAAGATTCAACCAACAACATTCATGATGACCGATAGATTTATACTTATAATGCATCTATGTCTAGTAAATTATACCTATGACGTACCTAATAGGGAAAGGATGATGCAAAGAGTGATACCTATGGGAATTTCATTTTCTACATTAAGAATATTGAGACGAGTAAATTCTTGAAATCTTGGTGTAGAAATACAATAGAAAAAGATAGATTAGAATATTAAATGGACTATATAACATATACTCAGTTTTCATGAAAAGAAAGTTCAACACGACTTCGTGTTTAATGTAATTTACAATTCTTATTTTAAAATACTATTAATTAATTATGTATGAAAAGTTCATTTTTTTATTTCGATAAATAAACTCTATATTTATTTTATTTTAAATAAAGCAATAATTGTATCATTTAAATTTTATTTTGCTTATAAGTTAATTAATTATCCCTCTAGGTTTTGAAAGATGCGTGACCTTGAATGATGTATTTGAGGTTTGCTGCCGACCACCAAAATTTCACGAATAAAAGAAATTATATTTTTTTTATTACTCTTTGTTTATCCGTAATCTCCTGATTATATTATCAAATATTAAAATATAATATAGTAGTATCAGTCAGTGGCGTATTTATGAGGGGGGGGTGAAGGAGGCAATTTCCCCGGCAGCACTTTATTGGGAGCAGCAAATTTAACTGGGAATTTTTTTTATAATATTAATTTAATGATGTTTGTTTTATAAACATATTATGAAAATAAAATATATGATATGAAAATTAATTAATACATTTTACAATTGGCTTTGATTATTTTGTTATCATGAGTACTACTGAGAAAACCTACGATAGTCAACATTCTATGGCACTCAAACATTTTTTATACTGCATGATACTATTACCGTATCATATGTAATATAAGTTTTTTTAGAGTAAGAAAAATTACCACTATAAAAATACAGGCGAAAGGAAAAGTTCATTAAAAAAATGTGTACCCGGCAAAATCCTAAATACGCCACTGGTATCAGTACAAGTATTATGCGCATAGTGGTACTTGTTACCACATGCGTGCGTACATTGCACGCTACATATTTATTATGTATTATGAAAATTTTTTTTTGTATTACTATTATTTTTATCATTGTTATAGACTATAGAGTTTGCTCAGAAACAGTTTCATTGCAATGAATAGAAAAATGTCATTAAGATTTCTGACCTGTTGAATTTTTGGTTGACACCGTTGAATAAGATAATATTATAGGTACATAACTATTTATTAACACGAAACGTAAATTAGGTGAGACCTTAGGGTGGGTGGCTGGGAAGGGGAATAATATATTATTTGTGTAATATACAACGTGTGTACAAAAAATAATATTTGATACTTAAATCGTATATAATATATAGGTAGTTATTCTAAAAGTTTAAAAAGTAAAACTTTTTCTAAAACTAATTCACTGTTGGACAGTGCGTTATTAGAATATTATACCAACATTATACTTTTGGATTTTACGTACCTATATAATGTATATTCCATAACATATATTATAATATTAATATGTAAATATTATAATAACAAGTTTTAGCAGAAAACTATATTTCCTATGATATTTAACTAGATATATTAATTCTTACAAGAAATATGAAAATACTCTATAAATAACCTATATGCATCAGTGCATCTTACATTGTCCCCCAGTAGAATATCCTTATCTAACTGGCAACAAATAATCAATAATAATGGTGATGAGGCTCACAAATAGCCGTATCCATTAATACTCTCGTGCCCCAGAATCTATTGACTGTGTCACAACAATACACTATAACAATGTACAGACGTGGATAGAAATGCAAAAACGATTTAATTAAAAATCAAAGGGTGGCTGTTTTCTCAAGACTGACCTACCTTCGAACAAAAAATTTTTATCGACATTCATCGAAAAAAAAAAGGTTTATAAATTTAAAACAGCCAACATATTATGACAATTATACTTTGCATATGCTAATATTTCATTTTATTTTATATTTTTACGAGCTGAGCCCTTTTTTATAAAGTTAAATAAATAAGCTAATATAAAAATTTGGTGTAAATTAATTGTATTATTGGTAAATATTGATAATTCGTTTTTAAACTACAACAAAATAAGAAAATAAATTTTATCAAAAACTGGTTTCAGTTTTTCCGTAATTTGTTTTTCCTAATCATTAAAAAAGTACTAAAAAAGTACATTGTAACTACAATGCATTCATTGCTCCGTTAAGGATCTAATATTAACAATTGTTATGAATCTATTCTAATTTACCTAATAAGACATACATGACATAAAAACAATTTCCTATGATAATCAATTATTACTGTGCAAGACTGTCATCTATAAGCTAATTTAAATTCCCATAGAACTTGTATTAGTAAGAGTTCTATGTTATAAATTATAGTCAATGTTTATATCATTATACCAAAAGTTTTGTATCAACCAAGAATTTTATTGATCCATATTTTATATTCATTGCGTTTCTTTATATTACTCTTTGTGGTAGCTTATTTCCGAGAAAACTCAATGTAGGTTCAGCAACCGTTGCGAAGTGTTTATTTTGTGCTCACGGCGTTCAAACTATAAATACGTACATACGAATACGACAAGATATTATTTTAAGCCTTAAGAGGACGTCGTACTCCTATGTTATATCTCCGTCTTAGTAACATACAATATAGCAAATTTGCATTCAGCTAAATCCATTTTATGCTGTTATTAAAGTCAATTTACCTAATATAAAACTTTATTATATATTTTCTAAGGCATCACATAGGGTTTTATTGATATTTACATTTTAAACTAAGTTATAGATATGTAAAATATTAAAACTTTAAAATGCAAATATCAATAAACGCTTACACTATTACCTAGATAATATGTATACCTTTAATTTTGATTTTAAGTTGCGGAAATTTTCAATGATGTATACAATGTAAGACGGAACATACTGTGCGGCTATGCTATATGCGTACGGGTCACGGGTGTACGGTTGCGACGCGATGTCTTCCTAGGTTTATGGAGAAAATAATATTATTGATCGTCACTTAAAAAAATCTTGGTCTTCGGTTCCATCAATGGTATTCAAGAACAATAGCATACTCAAAATATTTTAAATCCTACATCACCAAATTATTAAATAGTACTTAAATGTGAAAAATTTTGTACTGCAAGTTAAGTGTATCTAAATTTTTTTGGGCAGTCCAGAATTTCGAATTCGAATTACGTACAATATATACATATACCTAGTAGTATAAATATTTGTGAAGTGGTAGACATTTAATATCAGTAGTATTAGTATTGTGACCGGAGAGCGAAACAAGAAGTTAAGGATATATCATTAGATGAAACATTAAGAGCCATAAACCTACTGAAAAACTGGAAAGCCCCCGGGTCAGACGGGATACCAGCTGAACTTATAAAGTATGGTGGTTTAGAACTGTACAAAATGATTTATGAATTATGCAATCGCATATGGAATGAGGAAATACTACCCGAAGAATGGAACAAGGCTATAGTCATCCCGGTACATAAGAAAGGAGATAAGATGAGCTGCAACAACTATAGGGGGATATCGTTACTAAATACAGTATATAAAGTATTTTCAAAAATTGTATTAGGACGACTAGAACCACTGGCTGAAGAGTGTATAGGAAACTATCAGTGTGGCTTTCGGAAAGGCAAATCCACAATAGACCATCTCGCAACTATAGAGTAGCTCCTAGAAAAGAAATATGAGTACAGACAAAACATATGGTAAGTATTTGTAGATTTCAAAAAAGCCTATGATAGCATACATCGTGACAGCTTATACAATATAATGTATGAGTTCGGCTTTCCTATGAAACTCATATTGCTGATAAAAATGTGTATGAACGGAACAAGATATCAAGTTAGAGTGGATTTTACACTGTCCGAAGAATTTGAAGTGATAACAGGGCTCAAGCAGGGTGACGCACTATCACCAATACTTTTCCACATAGCATTAGAAAAAGTAATACACAGTGTTTTATGGTCTATTTTATAAATTTATAATGTCTAATAAAAGAAAAATTACCACCTATTTTACTTGCTCTGCCACTAAACACTCGGACTCAGATGAAAAAAATATTATGATCTCTAAGATCATTACAGAAAATGAAGTTGTGGACTTGCGATAATATTTGTTAGCCTAATTATTAGTATAAAATGTTTTATTTATGTCATCTCAATGGTTTGTCCACTATGGCTGTTCATCGTGGGATTATAAATATAACCTCCAATGAAGTACTACTGAATATAAATATTGTTAATATTACATTGTTATAAATAAAGTACCAATTTACCTCAATTTAAAAAATTGATATTAGGCATAACCATAAATTCTATTTTAATGATTAATAAATATGATTAGTGCATATTAAAAAATCAGCCATATCCTTCCACATGACAAAATCATTTGAACGCCACTGAACGGCACAGAAGAAGAAGAAGTATTGGTATTGTGAAGGCTTATAAATGCATATTATTAAATTCAGATTTTACTGTAGGGGGGATGGAATTATTAAAATACTTATAACAATAAAACACAAACTCGATAACAAATAGTTTTTGATTGATGGTCGTTAAAAATAAAAATAAATGACTTGAAAAAATTATATTTCGAACTACTTATAATATCATTAAAATAATGAGTGCAAATGAAAATACTCGTTGATTTAACAAAATATTTATTATTCATATTATTCAGCGATCAATAAACTATAGGTACTTGAATATGTATTTTGAACCCAATTTTGTGTGTTCCACTGAATATGGTTTTCAATTTCAATGGGTTTTAGATATTTATTAGTAAAATACTTAAAATTAATTTTATTAATATTGTACACAAAAAAAAATAACAAACACATAATAATATAAATAAATACAGCTTGTAATTTAGAGGGTAACTTACCAATAGTATGCTCACTCCAATTTTTTCCTTTAATAATAAATTTATTCAAATTCTGATTTTAGGAATTTTAAAACGTATATTTCAGTCATATTTTAAAATTCTTGAAATTTGTTACACTAATTATCTCCTATGACGATACAAACTTCTATTTTTCAAATGAAATTCTATTCTTTTATTATCTAAAATGGTTTTATAAACTCATATGTAATATTAGATCTAGAATTATTATACTCGGTTCATTTTAACAAATTACAACTAATGATAGTCGATAACAAAATTTATAAAATGTTCAATTATAAGTACCATAGCCCTTATATCCAACAAACCCATTGTTATGAACCTAAAATTATCTTTAGTACACACAGTTAAAAAATTACTTGTTTGAATATTCATTTTTACATATCACCAGTTTTGAAAACATAATCCACTAAATAACTTATGCTATTTATACAATAGACAAGAGGAGTTCTTAACAGAAAAATAGAGATTTTTATCTTAACAGGAAAAATTTTTTTTTTTTTTTATAAAAAATCTCAAAAATTTGAAATATGGTCTTTAAGTATATTTAAAATTCCAAAAATCAAATTTTGAATAACTGAATTATTGAAAAGTAAAAAGGGGTTGAGGATGCTTGGTGAATCACTCTGTACATCAAGTACCTATAATATTATTGTTTATCATTTTAATATTTGTGTATCATGGTTCCCTCCTTACTAGTTACTGGTCGTTGCCGATGAAGAATAATAATCATAATAATATGTTATTTGGAGGCGGTTGTTCTCATATCGTCGCGTCAGCCCGTGACGATTAATTAACTCTTTTGGCCTCGTTGCCGCCGCCACCGTTTCCATTCACAATTTATAATATTTTATTATTTTAATTTTACACGTGTTAGTAGTACTCAGTGGATACATAATGTATTATTATACCATGCTCACATCTCGTCGATCATATACGTAGCCGTCTTTCTCGTCATATCTGTATGTATATAATATTATATTTTATTTTATTCCTTTTCTCCTTCTCTTTACCGTCTTTATCCTTCACATAACGGCCGGTTTGATAGGACCTGGTGACTTTCTTTCAACATTCTACACAATATTATAATGAACTATCATATACGCATCATTATGGCTCTACGCACTCCCAAGATAAAGCTTTAAAATTGAAATCAAGGTATCATTAAATAAAAAATATTTAGGATCTTAAATATTCTCACTATTTATTGTAGTATTATCATGAAATTGAAATGTTCGTTAAACATAATTAATATCGTGTATACATACAAAATATATGACATAATACGTATTAATATAATTAAAATTGTTAAACTCGTTTTACAATAAATTGTATGTAAAAATTAAAAAATATTTGATTTTGTATTTAAATAAATATCTGTTTGTAATTTTTAGTTAATATTATTGAAATACATCTTATCTTCAACTCTTTATATTATAGTATTTGTATCTTTGTATAATATTACAAAGTATCATTTAACAAGATTATACACCGACAATATTCTTTTATCTTAAAATTATATAATACATTTGTTACAAGATAAATTATTGTGTAAGACGAATAAGATATTGGTACAGCTGATGGATGAGTAATATGTATGTAACATCATAATATACGTTCGTATATTTAAAGCAAGAAAACTGAAAACCTTATTAGTTCTAAATTAATAACATTTAATATACTCATTTATGATAATTATTAAATTTATATACATTATTTTGTCTTATTCATTTTGACGGTTCGGTATAATCATTATTGTAATTTGTTGGAAGTACGGCGAGTCGGTTCCATTACACATATATGCAGTGTGCACCGCGTAAGTATGTATAATAGACTGACAACTGATCTTTACTAATAATATTATATCACGGAGTAGTGTGTGCCATCTCGATTTCAACTCTTCAGGCAGCGCGGATCTCTCCGATTGTATATTATAATATCAACATGCGCTGTCACCATTGTATTGCATGTTATATCGAACGTTATTAGTATGCGTACGAGACTAAATATTATTACGAAACACGAAACTTGTTTGGCTCCAGTCTCCGTCCGTCCGTCTGGGTCGGACGAGCGCGACCGTGCAGTCTACCCTGTTTCCAGCCGGGACCGCTATAAGGCTATTATTATTATTATTATTAATTTATTATACGGTCATCTTGTCCGACGTTTACGACATCGTAGGTATATGGTAAATGGTGTATATATGTGTATATATATGTATATCACACACTCGTATAATACATATTATGTACACTTCTATTATCCAGTGGTCAAAGTGGCTCAAATAATAAGTGATAGTGGTGGTGGAGAAATATTAGAATCTCGTAAACACATCCTACTAATGACCCATATATAAATTTATGGTTAGCCTATAGATTTTTTTTTCGGTACTATATAGGTACTAGTAAGAGACATAGAGGTCTAACGGTGTAGTGTGCGATCCACCATCACTTTTGGGGCATTTTTAGTGCCATGACCTACATAATATTAATTCAGTATTGATTTCAAAAAGATCATTCATATCCCTATATATGTGGATAAGCACTATCTACGCGAAGTCATTGATGTGAAACAAAAATACAAATGCACATTTTAACTTCAATACACTTCAACAGTTCTTCTTTAATAACTAGTATAGTCATAGTGTATACGCTCTGTATAATAGTTGGTGAAATTGGATCCACAAATCCGTTATAAGTAAATTTTTACGTGTATTATATACACTATATAGTATACAATAAGGTTTATAAATTATATTTACAAACTAAAAATAATATGAAAATCATTGATTTAAAGTTTGGAATAAATAACTATAATTATTGAAATTGGTCGTGAAAATTTACATTAAATCGATATCAAACTATAAAGATAAGTGATAAGTAAATCCTGATTTTATGTAGTGTAGTATTATTAACTCTAGTTTTTGTGAAAACGAAATATACATTTGTAATATTTAAAATTAAAAATGTTTCAGAAAGGAATGTTAACTAAAAAAAAGATAGTGAAACAACATCTCCATCTTCTTTCGATCATTGTTTCATAGCTTTTTCAAGAGTTGAGACGATTCCTCGAAATCGAAATAATAATATAGAATACCGCCTTACCGCGATACCCGTCGATTATCGCGTTGAACTCTGAATTATTATTCGCGTTTTTGTTGTAATGTGTATAAGTACTATAAGTATAATATTATATTATATTTGAAGTCACGCAGCTATTTTTGCGGTGCAAACAGAAAAAGACTCGACTGGCAATCAAATTGTATACGCATAATGTACATGCGATATGACGTATATTATATACACCTATATTAAATTCAATGGAAATCCTTTTGATGAAATATCAAACATTTATAACTAAATTAGAATACGAATGAATTGTTTATACTTTATAATCGTTCTTCGTATTATTAAATTATAATTTATAACAATATGAGGGCATATTTTTCAATTCAACGAAAAGCGTCTTCTAACACATTTCCAGCGTCGACTGCTGCAGCTAGGAAACTAAATATGCACTATAGATAATAATATTCAAATCTCATCGGCGTGCATAAAATAATATTTTTATATTTTTTTTAGATCGTGCAACATTGATTTCAAAATACATGATAAAGTCGTGCGTATAACACTGGTGCAGTACGACTCGATCTTTGTGTGATATACATCGAACGTCTTCGATTTGATCGAATGGTCAGTCTGGAGAATATTATTATAATATAATATTATGTTATTATTGTATACGCTTGCATCCGTTTCCTGTCCCTCAACGCCAAAGGGCATTCTTTGTGTTTCGTGTACAAGAGTCGTATAGGAGAAAAATCGCGAGAGTACGTTGTACTTCATGTTATACTTAAATCTTATATATCTTTATGTATTATTATTAAGTTGTGTACACATAAAATTCCAATTGCATTCAAATAGGAATAACTCACGGCCCGTTTAGTGGTGATAAAATAATATAGTTTGATCCCTAAACGGTTAAATCCTTTGAAAATTACAACTCACTAACATTTTTGTACAACTAGCACAGACAACAAATTTAAATTTATAACTGAATATTAAACGCAAGGAAATATTTCCCATTGTATGTGTCAACGCAGTTTTCCACACACACATTTCTTACACAACGCTTATACTCTAAAAAAAAGTAATATAATATAGATATTAACATATATCAATTTAAATTTTTTATAATAAATATCCTTTAAATTAAAATTATTACAACGATATACAACAGCCGTTTTTATATTATACTGTTATACTGATTAACATGAATACTTAATCCAAATCTAACTACAATGCTACAACAAAGTTGCCATTTCTGTAAACTGTTGACAAATTTAATTATAAAAATTCGTCCAAGTTGACCATGATAACTTAAACATTTTAACCATAGTTTGTCGTAATTTTGCACACATGTATTTAGACAATTTACCAACGAATTTTACGATGAATATACCAATAACTCAATACCTATAGGTTTGACGTATTTTTTGTATAAGCTACATCATAATATAAGTATGGGTGATTCTGTATAATGATCAACTCGTGTGAAAATAAATTTACGAATGTATCTATTATAGAATATAGGGATCGACGGTGTTTCACAAACTATTTTAATTTTAAACGTGAGAACTGTGACCCATCACAGTGAAGTGTATTAATATAATAATAATATTATTTTCGTTTAGTATTTTATATATATTTTATTCGTATTATAATATTATTAAGGGCAAATTACAGTGTGCGATTGCGAATAATGTACCTATATTATAGTATTATATGCATATAGTTTGTGAGCGGGAAAGGCGTCGTATTGTGTTTTTTTTTTTTGATCTCGTGAGATTTCTCTCTAAAACGTTGGAAAAACTTACTTATACACGCGCAATTCAATACATACATAATATTATCACTATTATCTATGTACACGTTTCAAAAAAAAAAAAAAAAATATGTATGTCCTGGAGTCACAGCACACATACACACTAAAATCGACGTTCTTTGTGTTTAACCGTTAATCAATGAACTACTATTATTAAAATACATCGTGTGTGTACACACCGCGCATGTTGTATAATATATAATATAATATAATAGTATGTATACACGACGCGTGTTGAATAATCCCGTAGCTCGATATTATTATTATAATAATACGTCTACGCGTCGCATTTGTCGTTTTCTCCGTTGTCTATATTCACCATCTCATCACGGCTAGCACAAAATGGGTTTTGCAAAAAATTAAATTTTGTCTCCCGGATTCAAAAAAAACAGATCAGCGTCTACAGAGTATATGGATGGTGCTTCTTTATATATAATATGTATTGCACTTACCTGTTACCTCCTAATATTATAATATATTATCACTAATATGACACAAACCCAAACACCTTTCTAGTAGCATAAGGATTTAAATGGTTATGGTCTCATTTTTTTTATTTTTGGTTTAGAAAAAAAATGTATCAACCGATAATTTGGTAAACCAAATATAGTATTTTGAGAGATATGGGTAATTTAGCAGTTTGATAAACCCGTTACACCCGAGTTTTATCCAGAGAAAAGGTTTTCAAATTGTAACTGTTATCAATCAAAAAATAGATTTGCCTAAAAAATAACCCCCGAAAAAATAACCCCGAAGATTTAGTCCCAGAAAAATAAAACCACGAAAAAATAACCACATATGCGATTTTGTAAGATTTTTAAATAATAATAATTGTCTAATATTCAAAACTAAAATGTATATTCTAATAAATACGTGTATATGAATATTTTATAAAATATTTTAATTTTTAAGTGAATTATAAGCATTTTCAAAATATTTAATATTTTTCATACTTCTAACTCAACTAAAAATTAAAATATCGTAAAAATCAGGTTATAACAGATTATAAAATAGGTATTAATAGATTATAGGTATTAATATATAATTTTTTTTATGCATTTATGTTTATTTACGTTTTTTTTTATTTATATATTACATAGACGGTGATTGAAAAAATTGACTATTTGTTTAAAATTATTATATTAATAAAATTGTATTACACGTTTATTGTGAATTTTTTTTATTTATATATATATTATTGACCTAATTGAAAATATTGACTATTAGAGTTTATAAAATATCCATATATATATATTTATTAGAATATACATTTTAGTTTTGAATATTATACAATTATTATTATTTAAAATCTTACAAAATCGCTTATGGGGTTATTTTTTCGGGGACTAAATTTCCGGAGTTATTTTTTCGGGGGTTATTTTTTCGTGGTACCCGAAAAATAATATTCTCTTAGGTACTAATAATGATACGGTATGTACAGTAATTGTATTAATTTTACACGCGTGGAAGCAATTATTATTTTTTCAATGAAATTCATTAAACCAATTGTGAAAAATTGTTTTGGCAAAGATTATATACGAATGAATCATATCATGTGTCTAATTTTAATCAAATGAATATTTAGAATTTAAATAGGTATATTAGCCAGCAAAATTATAGAATAATTTTTTATATAGAGGATTTCTGCACGCTATTTATTTTTTACTCTTTTTGATTCCTTCGTAACATAATAAATTTAACTTCAACAAAACTAATCTTGTGTTGTTAACTTTAGTATTATATTAGTGAATTAAGCATTTTTAAAATCAGTACTCAAATTTGAAAATGCATTTTTTTTTGTTTTACTTCAAATTGTATGTGATATTAAATTAATAAAAATGTGTAAAATGTTACAATTTAAAAATGCTTATATCTTGATTTATAGTTGAAACATTGTAAAAAAGCCAACTTAACCTAGCTTCAAATTTGATAATAAGCCTATTCGCTTTAAATACTTTAACATTCAAGCTAACCAAACTACCAAACAGTGTTAATACTGCCAAATTGCATATTTTCCACGTGAACTTGAGTGGAAGAGAGTAAGCAAGTGGTGCGCTGCATATGTTCAAAAATTGAATAAATTGTTCATATGATATATTGCAGTATAAAAAAAAAATTTTTTTATTAGTACTTTTTATTTTTTTTTCAACATTCAGTAAATAATGTTATTTAAAATTAAACAATAAACTTATTTTGTATATATAATATATTGATATTCGACTTGTTTGTATTTTGTATTTTTGTTATTTTCACAAGCTTAAATATTAAATTGTTTACATTTTATTTTTACATTCCTTTACTAAAAGGTTCACTCACACTGAATTTCTACGGCAATCGATCTGTCATAATATCTGCAGCCCCGCCGCGCGCGCCGTTAGGCCTATTACTACGTGGATACGTTATTTAATTATGTACCATAGAGGTAGAGGTTAGAATTAGAGGTAAAGGTATAAACCCAAAACTAATAAGATCATAACGACATTGAGTAGACAGTTCGATAGGTGTGTGTATATTTGTTTATATACTTGTTTAAACGTGTGTGCGCGTGTATGCATTACGGTACGAGGGGGACCACAAAAAAAATGGTTTGGTGAATAATAATAATAATAATAATATCACTGGCACAGCAAGGTTCGTCCGGTTTTCGAGCGGCTCCTTTGTAATCGTCGTAGTCGTCGTCTTCGTTTTGCGGTTGAGATCTTTGAAAATGGAATCACATGCTAAACAACAATAATAATAGGTACTACTACCGCCACTAATAATAATGATAGAAACCAATCGTTTATGTGCGAAGTCTAATAAAATAATAATAATAAATCTTGTGATGTTTTCAATGGTTCAGTATAATATGAGACAGTCTTAGTGACTAAACGAAGGAGAGTGCGCGTGTACAACGAAGAGCGAGAGCAATAAAAGGAGGCTTTTCGTATTATATATATTGTATACGTATATTGTCTACCGAGTGCGGCCGCATCTGACAGGTAATAATCGTATATACGGCATTTTAATGGAGTTAGGGATGGCTTTTTCGGCAATTCACTTACATATAATATATAATATACAATATGCAGAATGATTCACCAAGTATACTCACCTCATTTTTTTCTTTTAATAATGAATTTATTCAAATTCTGATTCTTGGCATTTTTAAATATACTTAAAGAACATATTTTTAAATTCTTGAGATATTTTACACTACTTAAGGAATGTAATTTGGTGATATACACTTCTCTTTTTCAAATGGAAATCCTCTTTTTTACTGTAAATTATTTAGCAGATAATTTGTTTAAAATTTTGAACTGCCTAATTTAAAATTCGAAACAATATTTTTTCAGTTATCAAAATGTTTATACTAAGAATAAAAAAAAATTGTTATACAAAAATATACATTATATAATATTGGATCTAGAATTTTTTCTATGTAATTTTGAATCATTTTTAAAGTAATAAATGTTTATAAATTAAAATTAAAAACTAAAATATTTAAATCACCATAACCCATACTTCTTCCAAACCATTTATCATAGACCTACATTATAAAGTTAAATAATTCATAAACTATTCAATTGAATTTTGATTTTTGAACGTCAAAATTTCCAGAAAAATTATCCGCTAAATACTTTGTATTATAAAATTCCAAAAATCAATTTTTGAATAACTGAATTGTCGAAAAAAGGAATGGAGATAAGCAGGCCAGACGAATCAATGCGTATAATATAAATACATCTTATACATAGCCACGTAGGAATAAGTGAAATACCTGGTGTGCGCGCGCGCGTGATTCACTGTGTTTGAAGGAGAGCTGACAAGGTTCGGGGATGCAACCGCAGTCACCGCCACCAGTAACAAAATGTATCTGTATAATAATATAATAATATTATACGCAAAATAATAATATTATATTTATGTGTGTGTGTATTTGTTACTTTTTGTGGTTTCCTTTGATTGCACGACCAAAATGAGCGCTCGTATAATATATACCTACACGACGAATAGCACGCGCTATATTTATGATCCACTTTAAAAATTCGTCGTCGTAAATTATATTTTATTATAATATACATTATTCCAGGAAAACCACCCGCGAGTCTATATCTTCGTTATCTTCGTACTTAACTACAGACGTACAATCGGTCAATAGATAGATACGTAATTTTATGCCTGAAATCCTTCTTAACTCGACTCGCCGATCGTTATATATATATATATATATATATATATATATATCTACATCGTTATTTGTTTTAACGCCGAATTGTATTAAACTCACGCGAGTTGTCGACGGCAAACTTGTAAAATTGTACGCCCACACACCTAACCGGCGCACCGGTTTCTAGGTTTCATTATTTATTTATTTAAAGTATTAAATAAATATATATAATTTTATAGTTTTAGTTAACGTTTCATTTAAGCGGAGCCTGTACGACGCCAGACCGTTTGTGTATAAATAAAAAACGTTTTATTTTTTTCATCCTAACCTAACCTTATTAGGTAAACGTCAATAATATTCAAAACTGCTTTTTCACAGGCCACGATAAAAACTAGACTTTTTAATCATAAAATAGAAATATCCCGTCTTCCGAATGACTGCGACTTATGATATACACGGTATTTACCTATAAGGAGTAGGTACCCGCAAGCTATTCTTGCATATTTAATTCAACTCGATATGATAAAATCGATGCATTTGCAGCATCAGCTGTGTACATCTATTCATGCATATATGATGGCAATTGAAACAAAGAAAATAACGGGAACATAAAAATTCAACTTAATAAATAAAACGCGTTTAAACATTCAAACAACAATCATAACAAATATATGTATTATAATTTATAAGATCGGGCCGACACGACGCGCACGCAAATCGTTTAACATTTTATACATGTACGTCATGCTGTATATCTAATTTAAGAAAAAAATCCGAAAAATCGGAATTATTTATTCTTTTTTAAATCAAGTTATTTATATAGGGTGTGCCTAGTAGAAGGTTTTTTCCAATTGTTAAGCTATTGTTTTTTTATTCACAAAAAAAAAAAAATGAAAATATAATAAACCACGGAAAAAAAAAATAAAAACCAATTATTTTATGTTTTGTTATTATGTCGTGTTCTATTAGATATTAGTCGTAATTTTCTGATTACAAATTTATATCAATATAATCCAATTGACTAAGGGAAAATAATAAGTGAATAAATTAAGTACAGGAACAGGACATATGATTCAAAACAATTGTATACAAGTATAAAAAAATATATAAAATTTACATTTTAATAATTTTTTTGTTAAATCCTATATAGTTTATATTAAAAGGTAGGTAGAATGGTGAAATAAAAATGTTATCAATCATATATTTAAATTTGGAATTGTCAACATATTATTATATAAAAAACAAAAAATAATTTTAAATATTTTTTATTATTTAATTGCAACTTTTTTATTAAACTGAATTTATAATTCAAATTTAAAACTAATGTCTAATTAAATATATAAATTTAATTGATTTGCCAATTGTTTTTTTTATGTTTGAGTTTGATGTCCGTTTCTTTAAAAGCATTAAAATTAGTAATAACAATATAATATAATACAAAACAACAGCGGTAGGAATACGTATACTAAATATTATACGCCTATTATTCTGCGTCGCGACCAAATAGTTATTTAAATGGTAGATATATACATGTATAATATACCTACAGAAAGTATAAAATATAAAATAATGAAATAAGTACAAATAATAATCACGTGCGCACCTATACATGTCGTTCTAATAATTTGCCTTAGTTTTTCAATTTTTTATGAGTATATATATGATAATAAATATGTAATATACCGTAGGTACCTCTTCAAATGCCTGTTATAGGGATTCCATAGAACCCTAGGCACCAACGTGTTCGCAATGTTCGCATCCCCTTCTGTTCATGATGTACACCGTTTCTATATATTTTTTTATTCTCACACTTAAGCATATAACTCTTATGGGAATGATAATATAACATGCGCAGTGTCCAGGACAACTACCGTGAGAAATCCTTTTTTTTCCTAAAGTAACAGGTTGATTAATCATAAATTGTTTATTGGTATCAAATCAGTATTAGCTCAAGTCCTCGTCTACGTATTTGTTTATATTTCAATTTAATTTTAATTGATTACGCGATGACTACACAAAAGAGTGAAATTATTTATCATATCGTTCTAAATCATATGATAGTGGCAACAACGTTGAAAATATAATATTATATAATGAGTATAGGCGAGTACCTTATTGTATTATATTATATACGATTATATCAAATAGGAGGTAGTGATATAGTATACACAATACGCTATATACGCATTGTATTTTGTTCTGTATAACTCCAAAGATGTGATTTAGAGAAAAAACTACTACTCCTTCTAATACCGTTGTTTTTTTTTAAATTAAAATACGAATACGTGCCACAGCATGTTACGTTGTACGTTCATTCAAAGGAAACGCATCACATTTGAATATAGTGTAATGAATTAATTAATGATAAGTCTGACATAATATATGCGGTCTTAATATAAACGTTGAATTTACACAGCATATTATAATATTATTATTTAATATTTATCTATATATTATAAGGTATTAATGTTTAATTTTTTTATACTTAACAAATTATTTTTACATTAACACTTAATAATAATAATAGTATTTATTGGATTTTATAAAATATAATAAGTATTTGAGTGAATAAAAAATAAAAATAATGATATTCCGAGAATATAATATAATGTAGTTATGCATATTTTATAAGTTATTGGGTAAACATAAAAAAAAATTGATTATTAATTAAATTTAAATTATAGTTGTATGGTTACATGGGTTGTCTTTAAAATTAAATCTGACAATGTTTGTGTGATGTATTTGAAAATGATGTACTCATAGTATACCAATATAGGAATATTTTATTGTATTGTAATTTGTAGTATGTGGTGGACGTCATAGCATAGCACTCATAACAAATAAAACAATATCTATCGGACCAGCTAGGTCCAATGCATTTATTAATATAAATTTTTAGAGATATTTTATAAGTACCTACATCATTACACGAACTGTAGCGAAAGTCGTTAAAATACGTTAAATCGCTATTTTAATTAACTGGTTAATAAATTATTAAAAGGTTAATCTATTTTATCAGGTACAAAATTATGTGTTTATAATGCGATTAGATGAAATTATTTTTTGAAGTTGTTATCATTATTTGTTAATGGTTTAAATTCAAAAATATTATCAAATGATTTGATTTGATAAAGTTATAACCATATAGGTAGGTAATTGTTATTATAATTTATACGGTATAAAGCTGTTGGACTTAAATAATTATAATAATATATAATAATATATGAATATACAGTATACTAAAACGTTGCAATAGTTCCAATAGTAACTAGATTATTTATTTGTGTTATAAAGACATAATATTTTTAATCACCTTTAATTGAACTTACGAATACGCGCGTGTCCGAGATGCAATTAATTTGAATAAGCGTGACTCTTTATAATACATAATTGTTGCAATCACGCGTAAAAAAAAAATACGTCTGATGACATATACAACAATTATATTAGCTAGTGTCGATGACTATGCTGTATGCACACAATGGTAAACACGGTAGATAGTATTAATTAGCCATTAGAAATATCTATTTTTTATAAATTTCGTTGCAAGCTGACCCGCGAGAAGTCATAATATTATGTTATATGCATGTTTGAAATGTTTCATTAAATCCGTTATTCAAAATAACATTCGCAAACGTTACGTATAAATGCAAACGTTACAACAAACGAATTCGATTTGAAAAACAATTTTACAATCGTTAAAATGCTTACGTCATAATAAGTATATAATATATTATATATATATATAAGTATATACTACTATTCGGACTCATCATGAGTCATAATATCTAACAGTTGTTATTATTTTTAATGATGATAAAACATATTTTGTAATTGTTGACGTCCCGGAAAACGTGCAGGCTCCGGAATTCAGGTACACTGACTTTTGAATTTCGATTGTACACATAACAATATGTACCTACATAATTTAGTCCAGTCCGCAAACGTAAGGAGCTATATGATGAACTTTACATAGACGATATTTTTTCAGCAAACTGTGTTTCTTTGGTTCTAGTACATCATTGCAAAGCCTTGGCTGCCAAGGGATAGATTAATACATTATCTTGATTGAGAGGGGATGGGTATAAAGTACACCATTCTTAGCCTCGATATAAATGCACCTTTATAGGAAAAAAGAAATAATAATAATATATAGATTTCACGCAATCAATATACGCCAGACAACGCGATTTCGCATGTCTCGACCGCATTAATTATCATCTCTATACTCGACACATCATACACACTAGGTTCACCTTAATTATCGCAGCTATTTTCAACGTTTTTATTATATTACATTACGTATAATATATTCTTATATCCTGTATACTCATTACTCGTATTACATAGTTGTTGGAGGTCAGCTATAGGTGTTGTCTACGATCAAAATACTGCTCCGCAGATTTAATTAATCGGATATACAACAAACACGAACATACAAAACAACAAACAATTATTTCATTTTTGATCATTATTCGGCTCTTTACGCCTAGTAATTTATATAATATAGTTTTAAATTATAATAAACGTGTTTTTAAATTTAGATTATTTAAACATTTATATTATTATGTTATACTGATGTACTTCATGAATTTGCGCAAATTCATCTCGTGCCGCAGTTGATCGTAAATACATACGCATAATGCCTATCGACTATAATTTGGAAGCATCCAGTACAAATTAATATACTGCAACATATAAACCTATATAATAATAATTATTATAATTGTCACATTATTCAGCCATCCGTAACTGTCCACAAATTTTCTTCATTGTATGGACTATATTATTAATACGAGTATGTTATAATATTATATTAAACGTACGTTCAAAACAGAATATTTGAAAATGCTGTTGTGAGCCAGTGATATTATATCAAATTTTTATAAGTATCATGTAGAAAACAAATACGGATGAACACGCGCCAATACGACAGTTTCTCGAAAAATCGAATAGAACCTAAACCTATCGATATGAAATAGTCCCTAAAAACTTTCAAAAACACATTCCATCAAGATGCAAAAAAATTAAAATTTAAAATCTTACACGTATTCGTATGTCAACGAATTCAAAAACATTTATTCTAAACAAATTATTAATTAGCCGCGTGTTTTTATTCGTCTGCAAATGTTTGCTATTTATATTTCTTCTGTCGACGACCAACAAAAGTGTACCAAATATTATAACAAAAATATAAAAACATATCAATTAAAAATAATTGTTTCTCACTAAAGAGTAAAATGTATTTTAAAAAATCCGTCAAGTAAATAATTGCTATAGCGTACGCCGTTATATAGGTGTAGAGTGTAACTTGTCATTCAGTAGGTCACTGAAAAATAGATGTGTTAAATTTCAATAAAATGATAAATCATTGCAAACGATGAAAAATAATTAGTATTTATTTTTACCAATTATTTAATGATTTAAAAATTACTAAACATTTTCAATTTTTCCCTCTAAAAGTACCAATTTAAACCAATTTATTTTTTTTTACAAGAAATCTCCCTCGAAGTTGATAATCGGAGCATTTTTTCTACTGTAAAAAGTGTTTTCAAACACAAAAAATAAAATAAAAATAACACTTCATTATACAATAACTCTGCTCAAAATCTAAAACTACCTATTAAAGAAAATTATCGAATGTATACATATTGCAGTTATATACTCGTATATCTGCATTAAGTAGTATTTCAGGGTAGTAATGTTTATTCTTTTCATTTCCGACCCCACAACTGAAGCTGTACCGAAATTGTGAAAAATAACATTTGTTGTAAATGTGTCATGTGTGTACAATCTGTATTTTTCAGATTGTTGTCGGTTTTTTGTGTATGTACCACGACTGTATTGCTGCGCTACAAGGTCTTATATGACTTCCTTCCTATTAATCGCATTATTTGACCGGCTAAATAGTGACCGATGTGAAATCATCGTATGAGGTCGACAGAATAATAATAAAATGTCGACCTTTTTTTGTGTCGGACGCCGGATGGAAATTTATCGGTTTATTGTGTGAAAAAACCATGTTTGTCCTAGCGGGAGTCTGAGGGTAAAATATAAGAATAAAGAAAAAGGGAAAAAAAAAAAGACATGGTGAGATAGAGAAAGAGAAGGGTGGGGGAGAGAGAGAGAGTGTGCGTGTGTGTGCGTGAGAGAGAAGAACAAAACGGACGATCAACCCTCGTTAGTATATTTTCTTCAAAGAACAACCGTAACGAATGCATTTGGTACGGAACCGAACATGAAATAAGAATATTACATTATACTATTTAAGAGGAACAGCTCGATCGGGTTACAGTTAAGACGTATAGGAGAAAAAAGTCACCAACAACTCGTTCAAATGGACTATTACTTTTTATTGTATTAAGTTTACGAGAATAAAACTAAAAGGAGAACGTCAGAAAGTATATTCGGTCGGTCATAATTTTGTTTTTAAATGCGCGAGGTCCATTTCAGACGTTGTAAAATCCAGTCGGACCAGATTTGGGCACATTTTATTATATTACATATACACTTGGTCGGCGTATAATATAATACAATACGAAATATGTACATAATATGAAAATAGAAACGAAAACTATCTTAGATATATTTCTATATGTTGTATATTATATAATACATTTTCAATTTTGATGATTTATTTCGAAAATAATTAGGCTAAATAACGCTAATATCTACAGAAAAGGGCCGTAGTGATGCATAAACTTATTACTTATACTTATTAGTTACTCTTACTATATGTACATTAATATTTTAATCGATTAATCGCGACGAAAAAGAAAAATGTAAAGTATGTCATACATTGTAGAAATCGGTGTAAGAATTAAAAATCAAATTAATTAACCTTGCCGGAGACCTTTTTTGTCAGACGCGATCTTCCGTCCGCGAGGGGGTCCTTACTCCTTTGTCATGGGGTCTACGGTCTATAAACATGTGCAAATCCAGTGTGTACGCAAGTATATTATACATGTGTATTATATAAATATGACTTGGGAGGGAATTCGCATTACACTATATAATATGATGTCGACGACAAAAGTTTTCACACGCGCACGCGAAAATAAAATATAAAATATATACGTCACAATTGAACCGCTGGTATATGCAAGTTACGAGTATAAATAATACTTATTTATTATATAATATATATATATATATGCATGTATATTGTATACTTATCAATTATACTACCACCAAATTATACTATGGCTATATTATGTCTATACAGTATACAGTCGGTCTTATGTTAATCGTTGAATGCCACCGCCACCGCTGCATCAGCAGCCGTAGTTGAGGTCGAAAATATCACCAGCCGAAAAGCCAAAGGTGAAAACTCCCTCCGGCGGATATCGCGCGCGCGTATGTGTGTGTGTATGTAATATAGTGACGTGTGTGTACTGTATTTCCATTGTTCTGCGGCGTGCAGGTCCCGGAGTCAACTATATATATATAATATTATTATTATTATATATATATGAGCTGCTCGTCTTCCGATCCGGTTATTTTATATTATTATGATGACCTGAGAGAGAGAGACGGTGACGGAGACGGAAACGTTGCCAAATATTCGCTTTTTATCAACACAGCACGCTTTCTAATCGGTCTTCTTTTTTTCTTTCAAACTCGAACTCAAACCCGTAATGTCCCGTTCATATTACGTCCCTCGACTATATAGCATATAATATAATATATATACGTCTGAAAAACCACATACACGCACAAGCACCCGAATATTGTTGACGCGTTAGTGTGTGAGCATATTATACATGTGTAAGTATGCGTATATGATGACGGTCCGGAGAAAGTGGATATAATAATATAGTGTCGTTGTCTGCCTGTCTGCCGTGCGTTTATATGTACTCGGCCGAGTGCGCGGGTGGCGCGGTGCCAATATAATAGACGTTATATTTCTCGTCCATTTCGGAACCCGTAAAATTCGTATATATATACGGCCCACGACTCGCATCACCAGTATATACATAAATATATTTACACGCGTAGTCTCCCCTACGACGACGACCTATCTACGCAACAGTATACATATATATATATATATATATATATATGTAAATCAATGCTGCTGAGAGTCCTTTTGCCGACTTATTATTATTATACGCGACGATTTTGCGAAAGCTATAATATAGGATAATTTTAGCCCAAAATCACTCGTCTCAGAAACCGTCTGCAGGGTCGCTATCCAACATGATATGTGTTAAGGGTATAATGTGCCTAATGTGGAATAAGGAATAAGTATGTGTGAATTACGAATACAAACAAATTATTTTTTATGCAATTTATTATATTCATTTTTTATTACTAATAAATAATAACTATATATAATATTGATGGAAAAAACAAAAAAAAAAATTACAATAACAACTTTATATTATTGTAAATATATTAGAACAATTAAAATAATGATAATAATTAAATACACAATATTAATAAATGCTTGATGTACTTATACCTAACGCAGCTTTGCAAAATTAGTAAACGCAACTATACGCAAGTGTAAAAAAGAAAAAACAACTTTGCTAATGTAAGTATCATTCTATGAAACTCAATACAAATAAATAAGTACATAATAATAAAATTATAATTACCTAATAAGAAACTAACTAATTTTTTTCTGTTTCTCCATCAATGTTATAAAATTATTAATATACAAAATGTTTCACAAAAACACTTCGTAACATATATATTATAAGTATTGTAACATATTATTATACATGCGAACACTCTTTGAACACGTTATAAAATATGACTTACACCGAAATCTCTGCATGATAATAATATATATTATACAAGATGGAGACAATAATTATTGAGTAATTTTTTTTTCGTTTATTGGCAACGTAATTATATATATATATATATATGCTATATACTATACTAGAAATAATACACCTATATATACACCAAGAAGCATTTTTTGTCTTCGTAGGATAAAAAGGTTGTTTTTATATAATATATATATATTATACATAGTAGGTATTTTACATTATTATTATAATGCTTTGTTGTTCGTTTCTCGATAAAATATTATATATATATCATGATAAATATCATGACGTATATTTATATCATAAACCGATATAGGCAGTAGACTTAATTATGTGTAATAAAAAATAATATTCAGCCTCGTTGGTTTTAACGAAATTCTATTTGTTAACGATGTTTTGTTATGGAATACACGACTGTATTAAACAAACCGTCAAAAACCTCATCGGCGGCGCAACTAATTGAAAACGATCGAGAATGTGTACGCATTTCATTTTTCTAGTTAGTTAAAATCATTTCTAAGAATTAATTCCAAACGAAACAACGTTATAATCTCTGTAACTAAATATTTAATCCTAATTAACATAAAATAAAAACATTTTTATTATAATATAGATCATTTATTTATAAAAACCATATACCTACCTATCTAATTTAAAATTTTATAACTATAGCGTCAAGTTTATCAATTAATTTCATGTTAGATTGATCTTTGCATTTTGCGTAGTAGGTACTTAGACACTTTTTATTTATCGATACCAGTAATTATTATCAACTATTATTTTGACTTAAACTTAAATCTGATTAACATTTTCGGTTGTGCGTGATTTTTTTTGCATGAAATATTCATCTATGATTCCATTCAAATGTACTATATATTTACTATATAGATCGTATACTATGAAGTTTATATAAACCTACACGTATGAGACGAAATAGGTTTCTATCGGTTTTTTATGTATAATTCCAGGTGGTTATCACATCTATAAACATTTCAGCGTGCAGGTGCAACAAATTTGAATAGAATAAGATCCTAACCTCTCAAACCATATAAAACTTGTATCAGTACACTGGAAAAATACGGAAATGTTTAAAAGACTTTTTATTATTGCTTGCAGGCAAATATAATAGTATTATTTAGGCACAATTGGGTTCTAAAGATCACGACGTTCATTATCAATCCTTTCCGATATTATGTTATATATAAATATGTTTACGATTGCAGCACGACATGCAGTTTAAGAAAGGTAGGGGAGACCCGGGTATCCTACCTATTACGACGAACAACAATAATAAAAACAGTTGAGAGATCAGTTACAGACACTATGATTGAAGGTGGAACGGACATGCGAGTGTAAATAATGTAAACATAAAAAAGGGGGCGAGGGTTGCAAACGATAAATGTATCAAAATTAAGGCTGAAAAAGACATATCTACAGATATTGATGAAAAGATTCAATTGAGAGAAATAATTCAGAACAGTCCATACCATTTAAGGTATACTTATTGGTGTGCCGGAGAAAATTGACCAAACTTTTATATTATATTATATCAAGTAACATTATAAAAAAGCACCGTATAATCGAAAATATTTTTTTACTGTTTTCATGGTATCTTGATGGAAAAAAAATAATTTTCCGGAAATGTACAAACAATCTGTGACAAGGGGCGATAAAATAATTGTTATATCGTATAGAATCAAAATATAACCTATACCTACAGTAAACTTCTAAATAACTTTAATTGGAGGACATTCATTTTACGCTTAAAAAATAATAGGTATCATTAATTTTTAGCATCTAATAATTATCATAATAATTTAGTGTATTAATTATTATAAATAAAATATTTTTAAGCAGTTAAATTGATTTATTGAAACATTATTGTATAACACGAATACAATATGCAGTATAACAGTATAAGCGTATCAAATACATACTGCTTAGGCATTGGATCAATACATGGACCACATAGGCGCAAATAGACTCAACATATTTTGTAAGGGAAACGGTGGACTAGATTAGTTTTATGAAATCGAGAAATGTCTTGCTTATAATATATATTTTATAAACTAATATATATATACATATAATATAATTAATTTATCCACGGGATCTGCGTACATACTATGTATATAAAACGATATCATTTATACATTTTAATCAAATAAGCGTATCAAGAGGCGATTTACACCTTTATATATTATAATAAGTAAACCAATAGTAGGCGTAGAGTATAAGGAAGTATGCGATACGGATATGGAGATATTTATGTATTGTGTTTTAAGTAATTCAAATAACAATGCGATCAAATTTGATTTATAACTTTTCCACAACAACATATAAAGTCAGTCTACGTAAGCTTAAAAGTTCAGAGTTGCGTGTAATCAGCTTTGTATACTCCACAACTTTGGTCGGCCTTTATTGATTTGTAGTAGCTTTTAACCGAGTAGAGAGGTTGATGGACTCCTCTAAAAGTGACTGCTGTACATATAAAATAATTGTACGCAATTAAAAAGTTGTAGTGAGTTTAACTATGCTTAAGCGGATAATTTGGCGTGAACTTCGCAGGTTACAAACAGACATAGTATAGGTACATACGACGAGTGATTATCGCGGGATCGTTAAGCCAAAATATTGGTGTTAATCGTTACTAAATCTAATTATCCGTAATCCTGTGGCTTTTGACGTGCATGCAAATCGCCGCGTATGCTGTTAATTCGAATTTTCATATGAAACACGATATACAACATTGCGGTGCAATAAAATGACATATTATATCGCCAAATTTGTGAGTTAGCAGCTGATTTTTGCACTCCGACGAACAAACATAACGTATATTATTATAGCAACAGGCTAGGAAGACAATTTCGGATTATGCTTAGGCGATATTCATTACAGAAGCATGGTTTAGTGATATTTCCGTCGAACCCTTTCCCAATATCGTTTGTATATATAAATGGTAATATGATATACACTATGACTATACAGTCGATATTTAAACAGTTTTACGCGTGACAATTATATATTTATATTTATCTTATAAACATATACAATAAGTAAACACATTTTAGTTACGGAATTTTTACGCACCCTATCTAATACTGCATAATACGCACACAAAATGTGTTCCCCAAGGCCCAAGGGACACCATAGTAGAAATTATATAATATTATAAGACTTTGGACTGCATGTGCTATTCCACGCGAGATCGATAAACACAATATTATTATTATTCCTCGAGAAAATCGTCAGTGTACAAAGGATCGGTAAGCGTGTTATGGTGGCTGTATAACATGTACACATACATCAAAGGTCTGTTTTACGTCAACACGAGTATTGCAAGTAGGTATACCTATGGGTTATATTATATTATACATACAGTATATATATACTCACGTCATATACCCACTCGATTTTAACTTTGTTATCGACCTTTTGATGAAATACAAAAAATTACTCGATATATATTTCCTTAGAATTTGTACGGGAGCAGCACTACCCCCTATCTATAACATAATATCAGTGGTATACATTATATATTAATTTTTCATTGACTTCAGAACGACTGCAGTTAAAATTAGATAAATTGAGCCCGAAGACATTGATTAATATAGGTATAATACTACTATAATAAGACTTTGGTTTTTGACTTTTTGTTGATTATCATTACTTTGTGTACACTCAATTGAACAATATATTTTAAAGTTTTTGTTTTTTTTGTTGCAGTAATAAAATATAGGTTCTTTTTAATATTAACTGTAAATATCGCTATAGCAAGTTTTTAATGGTTTGTTAGAAATTCAAAAAAAAAAAAAAAAAAAGTGTTTAATAAAAATTATTTAATTAAGTACTTTTCTTGTTCTGATAATTTCCGCGAAATAATCAATTCAATTTTTTTAATATATAAAAAAAAAAATTTCCTATGGCTATTCAGTGCAATTTTGATAGGTATATATCGTATATAGTATATTATGCATAATACTTTCTATTGAAAATAAAATTAATTGTTTTTAAGTAAATTAATGTTTTCACAATTAAAATGTTTTCTCGGAGAATCCTTTACACATAATGTCTTATGAAATCGTAGAAGAACGTACGTTTATTTTAAATATCGAAGAATGAACAAATATATATAATACAATATACATATACTTATACTGACCGTAACTGATACGTAATATATACAGACCTAATAACCTGACGATTTTCATTTAAAAGTTTTGTATTTCGAATTGCAAATATATTATATAGGTAACGAAAAATAAAGGTACCTGTCGATCGCACACACGCGATGTATACAACAGAATTTAAAAATCAAAACGAAATAACAAAACGGAGATATCTAAAACAAAAATGTGCTTTGTATTACATAAAATACGTCTCACACAGCATGTTAATGGGACATCGGTGCGTTATTGTGGTATGTGTATACAACTTAAACATACGTGTATACTGTATACATATCACGTCTCGGAAACGAAATTATATTACATATATTATTATTATTATATTTTATTGGTGCGTACCGGAAACGACGATCGATACACGCGTCTCTCAATCGCGGTCCTGCATGTAGCCGTATATATATTATTATATATAGATAATGTGTGCCCTCTTCGAAGACCATAAAACATCGTCACAAGGGGATGACACTCAGCAAGGGGCGTCGGAGGCGATAAAATCGTTTATCGGCTAAGGAGAAACGGCAAAAGACGGACGACACGCGTATATGTATTATACATACATATTATACAAGTACAATACGCATATTATGTTTATAGGTACTTACACTCATATATATATATATATATATATATATATATGGGGATGAGCATGGAATAAGAACGAGATAGGGACCCGCCGATACACATAGATGGTCCCGATACAATTATCGAGCACGGATACGCGTATTGTATATTGCCGCCTTGGTTACAAAGCGCGAAAAACCAGCGGGTAACCGCTTTCATTAGCCACCGAGAAGCGATCGGTCGGCGGGCGAGGGACCCCCGTAGGAACGCGCGTCGAGTATATTATATTTATTATATTATAGTAGGTATAGAAGATAATATATAATATACATCCTTGAAGATGATGTGTACCACATAACATTTAATATATTATATTATGTATATATATTATATATAACGTACGTATGGTAGAACGGACGACGGCTATAATAATCAGTGTCCAGTGGTGTATTATTGCGAGAAGGGGAGGAGAGAGAGGATGCATCGTATCCTCATTTCTCTAGTTTCTGGTTTTAGCGTAAATACTCTTCAAATGAACAATTATACAACGGTATCTATAACTATTAGAAGTTTCAGTGATAAATACAAAATATTAAATAACTATTTGTAATTTTCAACTTTTCTCAAATGAAAAGACCTGGTTGGTACCTATACTTAATATATGTAATATATCAGATGATAAATTTTAACATTGTCATACCTATACATACATTAAAAAAGCGTATACCGACAAGGCCCCAAATATTTTTAGCTATACATAATTGATGATAATTTATAATTATAAGGACAAATACACATTTCTTCAACTTCGCAAATTTTTTAAAACGGAGACCTATTTTAGTTTTGTCTGCAGTTTAACCGATTCTAATTAGTACATGCAGGCGCAGCCATGCAGGTGTTAGATAACTGGTTATAAGTTAAAACTTATAGATTTTTAACCTATTTCAACCTATGTAGCATGTACTAATTGTTTAGCGTTGGACCCATTTTCCAACATTTTAGGCATATTGTATAAATACCTATGTCCTAAGGTTTTCTATATCGCTTTTAAAACCAATAAAATTTTCAAATTTTCATCTTTAATGGTATACGTAGTTTCTGGTAACGAATTGAATCTAAATAGTATTTACTATATTTTATTTATGTACCTATTTGAAGTTTAAACTATAACAAAATTAATTGAAATCACAAAAATTCGCAACATTTTGGAGTACCTATAGAAAATTTGGTATAAGATATAATATGTTGTTTTAAATAAATAAAATTTAATGTAAAGCTACATTCATTTTTATGAGTGTTTAAAGTTCAAATGTTTTCCAAAATAAATATTCAAACTTATCTTTAAATGATATTTGATATTCTATAAAATAATAATAATCGTAAAAAAACTAAAAATTTTCCACTACATTATACAAATTTAAATATTTTGTTTAATTGTAAGCTATTTATGTTGCGAACCTTTATTAACACCATTTTATATTATACGAAATTACGACAGCGAAATTATGGAATTTTAATATTTTATTAAGTTTATATTTACAATATCATATTATAATAATTAATAATGTAATATATGCAATATTTTAATAAAAAATAAGTTTAACCTACCTACCATATGAATTATAGAAAATTAATTAATAATACTCGTAGTAATATTAATTGATAATAATATATCCTTGCTCCTTGGAAATAATAGCTGACAACATGTCTTTGCTTAATCGTTTTTCGTATGCAATGAACTATATAACATTGAATTCAAATTTAACACATCATCGAATACAGTGACTTACTCGGTTACTCATCAATAAGTACACTCGAATCAAACTATATAGTAGACTTAGTAGAGCTTCTTTTTCGGGTTCTCCTTATTAAAGTAAATTGTAATTGGTGTATAAAACACTGTGTATATTAATATGTACCAATATTGAATATACAGAGAGATTCATACCAAGCAAGCTTACATATTTGGAAGATATGGCTATCTGAATATTCTATTAATTAGTATTAATCCATACATTTTTACAATTTTTGTTTTATGTTTTATTTTTTTATAAAATCATTTTTAAAAACTATTATTACTACTACACAAATTTTGAAAAGAAACTACTCAATCAAATTTTAAATTAAGTAAGTAAAGTAAGTAAATTAACATTAAAAAAAAATATAGCCATTAATAGGAGGATTTTAATTTGAAAAACAGAAGTTTGCATAGCCACAGAACATTCATTAAGTGGCTTAAGTATTAATTACACATTATCTCAAGAATTTAAAAATTATGGTCTTTAAATTATGTTTAAAAATCTTAAAATCAGATTTTGAATAACTAAATTATTGAAGAAAAAAGCATGTTTGAAGAATTACTTTATATATAGTAAAAGTAGACACCTTAATGTTAGTGAAACATATAATATATATATATATTTATTGTGTATGAATAATATTCAATCTTTTTACTGGAATTGTAGAGAGTTCAACTATATAATTATAGTTATTTACCCGGTTATTATTTTGCTCTGTTCGAGTAAATATTAAAATGACGCCACTGATCGAATCGCACTTTATCTACATACCTACTATACACTACATTCGGGACTAATGTAAGCGCAGGTGATATTCGATTAAACGATATTCGATCGATAAAACTAAGAACATATTATTAAAATAATTTCGCGAATAATATTTGCATAAAATAAACTCATAATGTTATTATACGTAATCGTTTAAAAAATTTAATTAATTATTCAACACTGAACTGTTATAAACAATCATGTTTTTTTATGGCTTGTCAATATTCTAATTGTCATAGTAATATTAAATCAACAACAATTAATATGAAACAAAGTCTAAAAATACATATAATACAATTTTCAAATTTTTATTGGACACAAGTGATTTTTTTTACAATAATTTTTTTATTGATAATAATTATAAATGTTTCTATGCATAACGAGATACTTTTTAATTAAACGAAACTATAATGTTTATTTCTTATCCCAATACATTTTAATCTCGAAGGGGATATATAATTGTGATATTGGGGGCCGATTATCTTCTTGAAGAATAAATACAAATAAAAATAATACAGTTCAAGACGATATAGGCTGCATGTAATACGACAACTGCATCGGAATAGATGTGTGAGTATAGATGTGTGCATTTTGACATGTTTAAAAAACTAAAAAAACAAAAGTCATTTATAAGGATATGTTTTTAATGCTTCCCCATCCCACACACACACACACACACACACACATCACTCTAAACTATATCATGTACGTGCAATAGACATATTATATCCTAACACGAGATATAATATTATACATGCCGCAGCAGGTATGAACACGCGTACGTCGGTGTGAGTATATTATACACACTATACATATTATATATAATACATCATATTATAATATGGGTAGATATATAATATACCTACATACACAATGTCAATTATATTCCAAGAGTACAATGGTTGCTTTTGACCGTGAAAAGTATTTTTTGGAACACAATGTATACGGCACCTATGTATAATAATACGCACGGCGCGATGGCGCCTCCTCGAGCATTTCGGATTTTTATTTTTAGTGAAAATATCTCGCATATAAGACACGTGTGAGTGTGTAATACTAACACATATAGGTATATTTTATATTTTTATAATATACATTAAGATATTATAATGAAAAGCCGATTATTTTTATAAGAAAACCGTGAAGGCATCCTACGGAAATTCCATTGAAAAACTATTCGTTGAGTGAGCGCGAATATTGTCTATACTCTATAATATCAATTATCAGTGACATGAAGTTGGCATTACATTGATAGCAGAACTTTCAAAATTTGTCCAACAATGTTTAAATAGACTTGTTGGACATGGTTGGAAAATTTTTGGAATTTGTTGGAGCCCCCTTTTAACTATCCCACTTTTTATTTTGTAATGCCAACTTCACGGCTCTCGTAATACCTACCTACGTATTATTATATATTATACCACACTTCATTGCGTTATTATTGTTGTACATAATATGCAATATAATAATATAATATTATGAATTCGTGAAGTTCATTCGTTGTCATCGATTTCTTTATATTTCGTACTCAATAAAATACGAAATGGTACATTCGTATGCATTATCATCTTATCATGTTTTCAGAAATCATGTTTTTCTCGTCTCCGGGTGTCCTTGTGCATAACTTGCATACTAACATCTATATTCGGTAGTATGTGCGTATCTATTATATACATTTTCCTGCAGTAAAATAATTCTTATTCACGAAAATTCAGTTCTTCGAATTATATTATTATGGGTATATCACAATAATATCCTTCGCAGAGTACCTACTCAACAGTTGACTCTACATCCGATTGCTTTGTATTTTGTATAGTATACTATTATTATTGTTTACACGCGTATTGTATCGTCAGGTTACGATTTGAATTGGTCGGGTCGCTTAACGGTGCAGCACATTAGAGCGGTGCCGGGTCTTTAAGCCCCTGTACGTGACGCTCAATAAATAAAATCTAAAACACAGAACCTGCAAACGGTGACGAGTCAAAACGGCAAGAAAATAATATCACACATATGTACCGACGACATTGTTGTGCCGGCGACAGCGGTTGACAACAGGGTCGACGACAAAATAATAATGTATATACCGAAATCGTTTAGAAAGTGGCGTATACTTATATTGAGTTATAAACATCTATAATATACGCACACTACACATTGTAAAAATAACGGACCATTTTATTATTATTATCATCTCATCTCATTATTGTTTGTGACATTTTATTTTTTTTATTTTAGACCCAAATTTTTGGATTTGATCACTATAGTCTACATTATATCGAGATAGCGTTAAAAATAATATGTATATAATATACTAATACACTGAATTGTCATAGCGCAGAGCTACAAACCATGAAATGTGTTGAGATCACCGGCACGTATGTGATGCTTTATATATTATTTTGTATCCACGACTCCAGGTAGGTCCTCACTAGACTACTATAGAATAGAGACTAGAAGTTTTTTATGGAGTAGGGGATACTTCAAACACACTTCTCTCCGACCAAATTAGTGTTTTCTAATTGCGGATAAAGTAATGTAAACCAACAATCCAAATAGTGGATATTCAATATTGGTTTGTAATCTAAAATCATTAAAGGAACAAGACTATAACACGTACATATTCATAGTACCTATAATTTAACGACGTTGTACACAACTTTAATGTCTTTATTTAGAACGTTATTTTAATACGATTGAGATTTCAGATTTAGTCCACTAGAAGCAGCGCCCCAGCAGATTCCAATATTTTCACCGGGTCTGGCAGGTCTTCTATAGCATTTAATCATAGGTATATAATATTATAAATGTTAGCTTCTTTAATGAATTTTACATATCCAAAATCTTTTTTACAATACAGTATTTATTAGTGTTTATAGTATTGCGTCAATGGTCCATGTTAATTCAATACCTGTCAATAATGCCCACATGTGTTAGTTGCAATACCTATTTTAATTTTTTTTTTTTTAATTGAGACGTTATCTCAACGGAATATTTAGTTTCATTAAATAATAATATTCGCGCACGCTGTACATATATTATTATTAAACACTTTTAGCCCAATACATGTTGAAATTATGGATTGGTCGTAAATTACGGTACACGGAAAACATGTAATTTCTTTTACACGTAAAGTTGTCGTGTTGACCGTAGAGGACGTCGAAAAGACTCGTTTGCTGTTTGGCATTCCCGATTCATAAATAATGTGTGCGGCAAAACGCGACTATAATAAATTTTGTCAATTCTTTGCTTGACATTTAAATTTTGAAACATAATAGCTATATTCTTATTAGTATTTAATTCTAGGGCATCAAAAAAAGTATTTTCCTTTTATACATTGTTTTAACTGCATCACTCCTGTCGATTTTCAAGTAGATTATTAAGGTCTGCATAGTAATTTGATAATTTTCAAATAAATGAATCTGCAGTAAAGTTACAATAGGTAATCGTCAAAATATTTAATTTTTAATTATATTCGTTATAATTTATTATTTAATTTATTTATATTTCATTTTGGAGTTCAGCCACACAGTTTTGTTTTACAAATAGAAAATTGAACCAGTTTAATTCTGTGAAAGATATGTCATTTAAATTTATTTCCTAATTAAACAAATAATTTAAGCTATTTAATATAAATATTAATTATGAACATATAAATATGTAATATAAGAATAAATATTATGAAAAAGAAAATAATTTTATAATAATTGTATACATCAGAATAGAAAAAAACAAAATATTTGAAGACTTTCTAAGCAACCTCCAAATTATGTAATATTAATGGACTGGACTAATTCCAACTAGTTTTCCTAAATAAGTAAATCTAAGCCCAACACCCATATTCTATAAAAGATATCGGGACTCAACTCATGCGGGGTTTTGAAATTTGATAACTCCAAATCGAGGTTTTAATCCTTCAAATTATTTTATTTAAAAAAAAATATTATAAATTATCCTAATATAGTTAACACCCCCAAATCAGACCAGAGGTTATAGAATATAGATTATTATATATCTTTTGTATATTTATACATTATAGTTGATTATAATGTATTTTTTTAAATATTTTAATCATCCATAAAAACGTAAAATAACAGTTATTATATTGTTATTCCAACGGCCTTATAATATAATACATTACAATTAAAATAAATAGATAATTATATGTAATTAATTAAAAAAATTATAAACCCAAAGGCCCATGTAGCTGAAAGTCTTTTACAAATAAATAAAAATAAATAATAATAATATTAATAAATTATAGTATTATAATATGTAGGTAGTGTAAATACATACCGGTTTATAATAATAATTATTATCATTAGTATTAGTACGGCTGCGTGCTAGTCGTAGACATTTTAAACTAATCAATCATTACTTAAATATTTGATTTCATATGGCTTATGTGATTTATACACGCTTATTGAATATATTTTCATAAACACTATAAGAAAAATCGACTAGTCAACCGAACCTATGTTTCATACTTATTACTTGTATCTGCCGAATACCGGTAATTACCAACCTACTGTGTAAACACGTAAATATAAAATATATGTATCATTTCTTTTGGACACTAAAAAATAAAAATATTTATGGAGCTATATTGATAAAATGCGTTAAATAATGGATACTATAGAAGTATAGAATATAGATACTAATACAGGTCTACGCAACACGTTAACAACTATATAATAAACGTGCATTTTTAATACATTCTTTGGTATTCGACGGTCGATTAATGTTTTTAATTAAATTTATTTATATATATATGTATTAGTAAATAGAGCAACGTAATAAAATTATAGTTTCGATTTCACCAATATTATTTGGAACGGTAACCGATACAAGTTACAACCATAATCACACGGTATTCATTATATTTATTTATAAATTTAAATGCTCGATGCTTGATATCTATAATACATTGAAATAATTCACGACTTTACACTCACGACACAATATTTTATTCTATTATATAATTTATTTTTATAGTTGTCGACCAAACCAACAAAAATTATTGAGAACACGATGGTTATAATTTATAAGATATCATCAGTAAAACCCCTGACAGAGCCAACGTATAAAAAAAATGCCGAACTACCAGACGAACGGCATTAAAACCGTCTTATTATTACATCGACGGTAGCGTATCGTTAAAACTTTAAACAAAAGAAGTTAAACAATAAACGCCCTTTGACGGGGCGTTGTTTCCTGTCGTAATACACCCCAGCTCTTTGGCACAGCGGTAATATATATAGGCATATATATATATGTGTGTGTGTGTGTAGGTACATCGGAGTCGAATTACTTCAGAACTAAAATGAAATTTAAAAAGATAGCTAAACAAATGGCCTGAAAAAGTTTCAAGGTAAAATATGTATATAAGCTGCAGTACTTTGAGTAATTTAACAAACTGTGTTTGATGTTTCTCACTCGAATATCAACAGGTCAATTTTACTATGCGTCCAACTACGTAGCTTATCTCTACATTGAGAATTGACTGTGGATTTATTGACTCAAAATGATCGTCAACTGCAGCCGCCGAAAAAGAAATCGAATTATTCGAATTTAAAATTTTAATAGTCATAAGCAATACGTACTCATATAAGTCTGCCACATATTTGTGAAATATAGAGTCTATATCTATACTATAGACTAACTAAACCAACATACCTAGCTGTTATAGATAATAAACATTGAGACTTATTTAATATTTTACCATTCTTTTAAATTTCTATTTGATATACACGTACAATTATGTGATGACAGACTAACAAATGTTATGCCTTTGGTACTTTGAAAGGACATCAGTACATCACATAAAATTATAGTTTGTATGATGATGACATTTGATGTAGAATAGTTAGTTGAAAGTATGTCATCAAAAGATAGTTGATCAAAAACAATTCATCAACATTTTTTATCAAAGCACTTTTCATAAATTGTAAAAATATTTTATAAACTTAATTTAAATTAAAACATAAGATTTTATTTATTGAACTAAAATTAAATTAAATTATATTAAAGTATTATGTATAAGAATATATTATATTATATTAATATTATTACAATATATTATATTTAGTCATCAAAAATAAATATTTTCAATAATTAAAATTTCAAGTATACATTTTAAATTGATATAATAATAACATAAATGTTTTTGTAGCTTATGTAGGCTATTAGTTAGTATAACCACCAAGTTGTTCAAAAGACCAAAAAAAGTTTAATTATTTTCTGTTAAAAAATCTAATAAAAAAAAATTCAAATTGTTATCGATTTGTATCATTATAATAATAGTGCATAAACAGCAATACATTTTAAATATGAACACTAAAACCAAACCAAAAATAACTTAAATAATTAATACTTTTCTAATTGTAAATTATATAATAATGAATTTGACAAATAAATCTTTTTACGAATTGTCTTTTTTGACTATAACTGTCCGGATGACTATTTTTAAGCGGTTTCTATTTGTAATTTATAATTGAAAACAATCAAATCAGTTATTGATACACTAATTAATACAGTAATACACTATAATGGCTCATTATTGTATAAAATTATTAAAATACGAGTATAAAACTACTGTTAAGACTTTTCACTACATAGTAAATTATAAAAAATATTATGAAAAGTAGACTTATCTATTTCTTTTTAGGCAAAACATGAATTGCTAAACAAAAATTAATTTGGTTTCTGGCCTGGTAAAAATATTAAAAACACAACTGAAGCACTTTATGCGGAGGCAACAAAATGTATTTATAATGAACTCCATAGTACCCCAAGATAGTGTAGTACTGTAGTTCTAGGACTAGTGTTGTTCATATCTTTATTAATGAAATTTCAAATTTGTATATAATTTGGATATAGACAGTAAAATCGTTATGCACGCAGTTGGTAAATGTCTACTTTTCTCAAGTGAAATCTGGATAAGTGTTCAAAGTAAATAAACTGTAGTGGCAAATAAAGTTTTCAATAAATTAAAAAATTTTAAATCAACTCTAAATATATGTAATAAATCTAATGTGCCGTTTGATGATATTATTATTTATTATACAGTCTTGTTAGTTGTTATGACAACGAATATAATTTCAAATTATTGTAATTATTGCCAAAAATAAAAATAGTTGCTAGAGTAAAATACTTAGATATAATTATTGATTAGAAGATTATGCGCTTAAAGTTAATTATTTTTAAAATGTACCAGTTAAAAAAATCTTACAAAAATTATGTATGTAGTATACATTGTATTGTATAAATCAATTTTCCAATATGGATTCATAGCATACGGAAAATGTGCAGAATAACGTTTTGTCTCCACGCGAGTATGCGTTCATCGCTGAAAAGATGTCATGGTAAAATCATGCACTGTATGATATTACAATTTACAATTACAATATTGTTGTACATGCATCTACCTTGGCGGCTAAAATCGAGTTGTGCAGGACTGGGGTGAAAAAAAATTCGTGTTAAATATTGTTTACCGTAGGTATTACCTGTACACGTTGCGTACGGATATGTTGAATGTTATTTTATTATTACGAAAAAAAAAAATCGAAAACCAACACTATACGAGTATATACTATAGGATGTCTGTCTATACATCAATCTCGCAGACGACGCGCCATCAAAATGTATTTGAGCATCATTTGCCCGCCCATAATATAATATTATGACGTTGTATATTATACTATATAACATTAAACACTTAATCGTTTGTAAAATGGACTTTTGTGTACTCACGAATCTTATTCTCTGCGTGCATTTTATATAGGGTATTACATTATGTTATTATTGCTATTATACGGAAAATTCAACACAATATTATATATAGGCATTAGGCACCTATGACGAGTATTTTTACGGTCGCTGCGTTATTATATTATTTTGTCGGTGCGTGGAAAAACACACAATATCTACATTGCAGCGGTGTGTGCAGTTTACTTGCACAGCACACATTAATATCATTGTCGACGTTATTATTATTTGTATTGTATACGCACACGTTCAGGTTCCGCTGCCGCAGAGAAATGGAAATGTTGTCGACAATATTAGATATTCGTTTGACCCACTGCAGCAGCAACGTATAATGTATCAATCTCACCAAATATCGTCATAAAAGAGTATTTTATAAAAAAAAAATATTATTATCATTACTAAATTCCTTAGAGAGTCAAAAGAATTAAGAGGATTGACTGGCAGTTCACCGGTTCTACTCAGTCAGCTTCGTACAGGTATGAACTCCATCATAAACACTACTATATTCTAATGGACACGTCGACATTTTACCTGATAAACGGCAACATACAATAAAATAATACTCATTGTATAGACTATAGACAGTTTACAGTACTGCAGCAGTAGTATAGTTTGTATATTATTGAACCTTCGAGTAAGCAAAAACATAATAAACTACAAAATGTCACTCCGTAGCAAAATTCAAAATAGTATAGACATGACATGCCGCATACATTTTATAGATAAAGCCGTTTTTAACATATCGTTAACAACATTATTATTAATACATGTATAACAGGCTGTAAGTATTCATTAATTTATAGAAAATTGTACGATTCCGCCCTTTATTACTCAATTACCTATCGCAAAAATAAGATAATAGTGTGTTGATAAACAAATTGAAATAGTTAGTGCTTAAAAAATGCATTAAATGCCTTTACATGCAGTAATAAACTTATTTTTTTATTTATTATTATTCTCTAATTTGTATGATTTTTATATATAATATTTTTATTTTAAATTTAAGTACATTTCATACATTATCATTAAACGCGTATTATGATTTTTGGTTTAAAATTTTAAATGCAAAAATCACAATCCAAAATTATCTATTATATTACTAGAGAAAACGCTATATATTCCATACATAATATAGAATACTCTATAAATATATATGTATGTGAAATTATTAGGTATAGTTTGTGTATAAGAATAAATCTAATAATCAAAATGAAACATGCAAATGCAATTAAGTTCGAGACCTATTTATAGACATTATTATAATTGAATTTGTAGTTTTTGAATAATTTTGTAAAACATAGAAATTAGTGAAGTTTAGATTAAGATAACCTACTTACTTGCTATGCGAAAAATGTTGGCTCTAAGAAATTTTCTAATTCTGGGAAATTGCTCTTACAACCCCAACTTATTGATAACCGCGATGTATAAATTATATTTAATATATACGTCGCGACTAGCTACGCGTATTACGGCCCGTATTGCATTCGTTAAACTATTCTTGCATTAAGCACGTAATTATTATTAATATATAATAATATCGTATATTCAATTTGGAGATAATATTATTTAGTTGTTTATTATTCATAATATTGATAGTGGCAGTGAGCCGTATATTACATTTACTATGAAATATTGTCACTGCGTGCGTGTAAAAAATCTGATTTCATGGTCTGAATTTACACCGTATCGGTCATTTAAAATAATTGAAATTGTTGATAATAAACGCGAATACGATAAGTATATATTACTATACAAATATAACGCGTATAATATTATACAGCTCGCGTTTAACAACAGGTCCGGATGATATATATATTAATATATTTGCTAAAAATACTTCGATTCTAGTCCGATTCCCTGAATTCGACAGGAAATGTATTATGCTTCTATATATAGTGGTTATTTTGGTCAAATTTGGAGCCATCGAGATCTGCCAATTGAGTATAGAGACGACCTACTATTATTCACGCAGCACGTCCGAGTCTGTCTCGCCGAAGGGACCGTCCTAAATAATATATATATATATATAAGTTTACTGGTATTTTCAAGAACTAATACAAAGAAGATCCCATACTTGTCGATATAATAATATAGGTTAATCCTTAGATACTACCCAATGCTGTTACTACTATTGAAGGCTACATCCGGTTTCATACAAACATCAAAATGTAAATGAAATAATAAAAATAGTTTCGAGTTTTAAACGCAGCAGTTGACTTTTTTTTCGGTCAGACTTCGATTTGATGTGTTTGAAATTGTTTTCCTTTTTTTTTTAGTTAACGTAAATAATTTTTCTCAAAATATATCGTAGGAATTTAATTTATTGTCAGTGAAGATAAATAGACGCCTGCAGATGGTATTTGGATTTTTATTTTACCCAAAATGCTAACAGAACGCCCAGACATTTATTCAGCACATTGTGATAGCAGTTGCTTGCCATGGGAGGCTCAGTAAATATGAGACATAATAAAAAGATCGTAGTTGAAAAGAACATGTACAATAGTCTTAATCCGACACATCAATCTGTCTTCGGGACCTTTTTTTAAACTTATGAACATTCTAGTGAAATAATATTGTTTTCGCTCGTATAATTCTAACCTCCGAGATTAGGTTCCGAATTTCTGATGACCAGTATGATTTTGATAAATCTGCAGTTGTATAGGTTTGTAGACCGTCTGAAAAAAAATCTTACTCGAAATATATATAACATACGTCATTGCAAACATAATAATATAAATGTTCGGATAACAACGATTAAATTCTGTCAAATAAATAATTGGCGGTGAGCTAGTTGTAAGTTAAGATTATTAATCGGCTTGAGGTACCGACAACCGAGGAAAGGGAAACACTCGAAAAAGAGATTTAGTAATATCTAATCAAGCAGATTATTATATTATTCACTCAACCACCGCCGTTGTTGGAATTTGCGAATGCCGAGCATGAACAAACATTTATTGGATCTGTCTTCCGAACGAATTAAAATGGTTTAATAATATTATTTATATAGAACAAATAACGGTTTGTACACTATTGCCACGGAGTGCCAGAGTATTATATTACGCAATAGCCCAAAAATTCCGAAAGTACAAATAGACACTTATCTCAATTATAGCAATTACAACGACGGTGATATGTGAACTCTCGATTAATGATATCCGTAATATTAAACCTGTCGGTACAAAGTAATATCATAATATCCTTTTATATAGGTATATAAGCGGAGAAAAACAGCTATTATTATTATTATTATTATTAATGTATAATATTATGAAGGTGGGAAAAGTGGAAAATGTTTCCAAAAATAATGACGAGCTTTCAAACATACGAACTCATAAAATATTATTATTAACTATAACAACGACGACAAATACGATAAAACGTATGATAATACATATAATCCATGTCCTATAGTCTTATACACAATAATATGACTTGTGTATATCGTGTTTATTTTTTACGATCAAAATGCGCGACGTGGTAACGACGACGATATGGCGCGCACGTCGTAATACGTTTTTATGAATTGTTTTTTCTCCTCAACCGCGACCGCAAAAAGAACGGTTTTTTTAACCCATGACTTGCATTGCGACCCTAATGAAAAAATAAAAAATAAAGCCCCGAATTTTCACCCTTCGTTTTTATTCCGTTCGCGTAATGAATTAGCGTTTTTTTCAATTACTCTCTGTCTGTTTTTCTGTGTATGTACTCGCGCTCTCTCTCGCTCTGTCTTTCTCGTTTCCACCCCGAGAACCCAGTAAATAATAGAAATTTCTCTAACAATAATTTTACCCCGAGTAGTGTATAATGTACTCTAAGGTAGGTATATGCTGCGGGGGATAAAATATACGAAAAAAAATAGTCACAAAACTCGAGGGCCGTTGAAATTCCGAGGGACCAATGCTGGACGACGATATTGTATAATATAGGTTATGAAGAGGAGAAAGATGAGGTGATGAAATTTCGAGAAAAACAATCGTTTGGCTTTTTCTCGCAAGAGCCCCACATTATCACATTAGTCCTAACCCCAAGGCCAACGCCGAACAAGTGCCAACATATATAACACGGTGTACGTATAATATTAATGTTGCGCTTTGTACAATATGTTGTTACTATAGTATACCCGTATACGAAGTTTAACACAATATTATGTAATTATATGAACGAAAGCCAACGCCAACACCGCCGCGACCGGTCATGGACCGTTATCCGGCAGGGTCCTTTTACGCAATGAAAAAACATAATATTATATTATATTAAATTATGTATACCGTATTATTAGTCATGTACATGCTTGCGCACTGCAGTCTGCAGGGACCACCCATATTCTCGGAGAGATATTCGTCAAAAGTGGACTGGGAATCGGGTTCGGCGTGTCGCATGTGTAACGCACTCGGTCGGCGGTGTAACAATAAATTGTCGCAGCAGTGGCGTGAGACTGCACAGATATTATATGGAATATCATGATATAAATTATACAATGTATTATTATTATTATTATTATTATTGGTAACACTATATACAGGTAAATATTATCGAATAAATATTAAATATTATATTATTATTGTCAATCCACTGTAACAGCTAGAAAATCGACCTATTGGCATTATATCGCGGATCATCAGTGCTCGTTAAAACCCCCTTCTCTCCCCCTGCCCTGCCATGACACCACATCTTTAATTTTTCAGTTCAATTTTTTATTCTTAATTATTATAGTAATATGTAAGGCTCAAATTTCACAATTTTCATGCAAAATGTATTATTTTTGGGTGCTCTATAGGATAATGTATTCCAAGTACTTTGTTACACGGACCGACGTACCTAACAAATATTTTAAAGGTGAAACTTTTATTTTGCAACTTTCACATTTTTTAAATTATTTTATTAATTTGTTGTACATAAATTAGTTGGTCGAGTTTTTAGTGTCAATTAGGAAATTCAAAATGTTATATTAAATATATTGTTTTCATAATATTGGCTCTAATAGTTATTACTTTATTAGGTATTTTTCATTAGTACCTAATGTCAATCGTTCTATTTATGAATGCGATAAAGTCTTTATCTATCTTCAGTGGTTATCTGATGTGGTATCCGTGTCTTACCGGGACTCAAATAATTAACAACTAATTGGCCAGTTGGTGATATATAGTATACTGTTTATTTAGTGAGCGTACTCAAGTAAAGTATTTTGTTTTTGTATTATTGTTAGTTTTGTTAAGATAAAGAAATATTAAAAATTTTCCCAGTGCTTGAGTAGATCCATATAAAATATAATATATATATTATATTAAATGTATAAAAACAAAATTGTTGACATTTATTTTTTAAGGCATTATTTTGTTGAAAACCATTTTTGGAGTATTTTTATTAGTTTTTAGGGTATTAAATACGGCACCTAATAATACGCTGTGTAGTTTTATATAACTTGGGTGACCACTAGTGTCGAGTGTCGACATAAAGTGCTTAATATGGCTCTATGTCTTTTAGTATATAACTACAGGTTAGTGGTTACCACTGTTATCAAACGAGTAGCTTATAATATGTATTATGACTGGTATCAACTGATAAACTCAGTAGTCACGACGACGACGGCGATACATTTGTTGCTAATAATAATACTCTGTTTTGTAATCACAATTACATGGCTCGTGGTCTAGATCATTATAATACGTGTACTGTGTAGGTACAACATTGTTGAAATCATATCACACGAACTATATTATATTGTTTACATGACTACATCACAAAAATTTTTAAAATTTTTCGAATATTTTCGCCAGAGTGCTTTAACGGTGATTCACATTGTCGTCCATTATCGATCGAAATTTCGTTTCCCTGTATCATATAATATCTTGCCGTCTACCGACATACGTGATCACTGATCATATATTTACGGTGATTTACAAACGGCGTATATCACGTGGCATATTTCGGCTTCTAACACGCGCAACGATCTGTACACAAACGCACTGTTTACAATGCAATTAATAACAATATTGACGTTTGTTAAAGGCGTTTAATAATAAATAATAATATTACGTTTATAAACTTATAATATAATTTATTATTGTATTGAGCGCGTTTCACCGATAATATATGCAAGTGTACCGGCTGTGGTACACAGAAAAAATCGGAGCATGCAGGATTTATTATTATTAGATCGGAATCTGCGGTGGCAGATATCCCGCGGGATAGTGCCCCTGTCCTGTGCAATCCTTGTTGTGTGTGGGGACGTGAAAAGCCTCAAAAGGACATATTCGTTTCGCTCCTACCCTATATGCAAGACCAACTGTCCCAGTGGATCATACTTTCTAGAATTATTTGGGACTCATCGCGCACATTTCATATACGCTGCAGACCGCGATGGGCATTGCATTATATAAGTATAGGTAATATTATTATCCTGGTCAGCCTGGTCTGAATTTTACCACATCAACTTTAATACGGGGCACATGCAAAAAATAATACATAATATTATGTACCTACATGACGCGACAACACGTTTAGTAGCAACTATAATATTATATTACTTAGAAGTTAGAACACTCGCCACTCGGTACATAATATTAGGATATGTGAACGCGCAGTCGAAAATTATACACCTCCATCCCGCCACACCGTTAATTGGTTATTAATTATTATGCTTTATTACCTACCTGCAGATGTCAATTTATCGTTGCAGTTGTATTAGAAAAGCCAAAAGTTACTATCAAATATGACAAATTTTAAATTGTAGTGGCGCCTGCAAATTATTACCGGTTTTAAACAACAGACGATTATAGTAATGCCCGTTTATCTCGACGGCCTTGGAAATAAATTAATTTATTGAATTATATATTTATATTGTAATAATATACGTCAGAAAATTTATTTAGAATTGATACAATTCGAACATTAAAAATAAGCCGATGATTTTTATAAATAAATTTAAACTGTAAATAAAGTAGGTACCAATACAATTATTAAGGGGATTGGAAGCGTTGATTTTCTGTCTTTGTCTTACACGCGTGGAATATAGGAAAAATAGCTATACGCGCTTGACGAAAATTAAGGTACTTCTAGTTGTTCGATTTAAAATATGTAAAGATGATTGAATTGGTATACAAGTTTACTTTGCATCGGTCGAAGTACTTTTTCGATTGTTTTATTGTTTAAGATAAATATTTTGATGAGAATAAATATTTTAAATTTAATAAATTTGTCAATTTTTATTATAAAATATATATATTGAAAATAATAAAAATATACTTCGACCGATGCAAAGTAAACTTGTATACCAATTCAATCATCTTTACATATTTTAAATTGAACAACTAGAAGTACCTTAATTTTTTTCAGGCGAGTAGGTATAGCTATTTTTCCTATATTCCACGTGTGTAAGACAAAGACAGAAAATCATCGTTTCCAATCCCCTTAACAGTAAATAATATATTAGTTATGCATCCATTAAAGATATTGTTAGTTAATAGTGCTTCCATAGACCATAGTGTATTTAATGTCAACCTCATAATATTATATATGAGATTATAACTTATATTTATATCTATGTAATTATAATATTAAATTGTTATATCTATAATATTTATTTAACGTCAAATTTAATACTTTTTATTATTTTTTCTTTACCATATGCATACCACATTTATTTTTTATTAATACTTCATAATTACAGACAAAAGGTTATCCTCTGAGATGAGATGGGTCATTAAACACTATATCAATGTATTTATCATAGCTAGGTCCTAGGTACTATATTATTATTGTAATTATATTGTTGACCAATACATTTTATTATTATTATATGTCCGGACTGGGATATTATGTCGATTTTACAAAATAAAAAAAATAAATAATTGATAAAAATAAATTTCAAATAATATATAAAAAAGTATCGAAATATTTTTTTTTATTAAACTGTATTTTGTATTTTATTATAACTATTATTTGATAAAATGTATTATGTTAGTGTACTATGTGAAATTCCTGTACCTACATGAAGTACATCTATTATATCTATCTAACATTATCTATCTTAAGTTCATAAGGCATCTTATGTAGGCATCCAACTAATGAAAATAAATGGAAATGAATTAAGAAAATTAAAATGGAAATTTCTGCGGACGAAACATAGTTGAATTTAGATGCTGTATAGACCTGTAGAGCTGTAGCCTTTATGTAAAGGGTTTCAAATGTATGGCTCACCAAGGTTCTCGATCCGGCCAGTCAAGATATAATTAATATTTTGAAAACAATACATTATTTTTATTGTTTGTGATTTATTAATTTATTACTTAAGAATTTAAAAAACAATTGGCCCACAATGGCAAAGAGTATCTTAGATTTGGCCTGTCGTAAAAAAAGTTGGAAGCCCCTGCTGTATAAGAGAAACTTGAAAATTTATAACAAACCATCCTTAAAAAAATAACAATATTTTTATGTTTGAAAAATTAATAAAAATATAAGTAGAAAAAATCAATGTTAGATTTTTTTCAACACTTGTTAGACATAATATTTAAAAGGACACCATTCACGCATGTTGTCTCTGTTTTACTAACGTACATCATAACAAATTTGCGTTCAGCAGAACACATTTTGTGATGTTAGCTTTAATAATAAGAGTAAATTTACCTATTATCAAATTTATAAAGGTAAGAATATTATTTAAAAAATGATATACTTTTATTGATATTATCATTATAAAGTGAGTTATAACTATATAAAATATTACAACTTTATAAATTACTTTAAAATGATAATATTAATAAAAAATATGTCATTTTTTAGATAACATTTTTCCCTTTAAATTTGATAATAGGTAAATTTACTTTAATATTCAACATCACAAAATTTGTTCTGCTGAACCCAAATTTTTTATGATGTACGTTAGTAGGAGAGACAACACAGCGGGTATGGCGTCCTTTTAAGAAAAAATGTGATTAAATTTTAATTTTTATAATCTGTTGACTATATATTATAACTATAAGATATCGCATTATATCATATATATATAGTATATTATTACATTCTATTTACAATGTGTGTTATAAATATATGAATGATTTTTATTTTATAAGCTATTTACTGTATAGACGTGTATTCAATTATTAATTTAGTGGCGAACTAGCCAAGGAGGCGAGGGGGCAATCGTCTCCCAGGTCCTCGATCATGCCATATTAATAAAAATATATATAATAGTAAAATACCATTAATTTAATTGTAAATTTATAAGAATACTAATTGAGTGTACAAGAGTTGTACAATAATGTTGCCATGGATTTTTAAACTCAAAAAAATTTATAAATTGAATATTATAGGCACTGAACAATATTATGGACAGAATGAACTATCAACGTTACGCGATGCGTTTGTGATGTACGTTTTATAAATTAATATCATTTCATATTTTTATGAGACGCGTTTGTGTCGTTCAATATGTAATACTTCAACTTATGACGTACATTGTACATAACATTTAATAGATATATTTACACTTCACCGAAACTTATGTTCTCAAATTATTCACTAAATGTCTAAACTTAAGTTGCACTAATGTATCTACAAGAGATGTTTCATGATGAGTATTATATTTGTGTGTTTTTACATAGGTATTTATATAAAGGAACGTTTTCCCTGCAGCGTTCTGACGCAGCGTGCAGCGCCTAAACACAGAAAAACGAGATTCGTTTTCTTTGCATACGTATCGACGCCATCATTTTTGATTTTTTGATCAAATTGTGTTCACTAAAATTCTATCATAGCGCTTGCAACCGTAATCTAGTACATACATAGGTTTCTTTATTTGTTTTTCAAATATCTTTATCATAATGCAACGACAATTAATTTTGAACAATAACAATATAATTTTCAAGATACTAAAAGAAGAAAAAGAAGAATTTGAAGATGAACTACTTTTACCATGATTCTCAAACAAAGAAATGCTAAAAAATATCGTGCATATAAACTTGAAACATTTTTAAATTAATAAAATAATAATTGATAAGAAGTCTTGTATTAAATTTACAAATTGTTTTGACATTTTGTGTAATGTTGACGCAGGACGTTTGAAACAACGAGCAATAATCGAGCACGACCAAAATAGACGTAAATGAGATCTATTATCTATACGTGTTTTATCACTTAATATCTTTATAATTATTTTATTTAAGGCACAGATACCATTCATGTATAGAATAAAGTTCTATATATCTGTGGTTTAAGGTGACAATAAATTTTAGTATAAACCGTCATTAATAGGTATACGAAATAATATTATGTGGTACATGTAAACAAAAAGTTATGGACACACACAGCTAATACTTCTTAAGTGCCTACTCGTATCACATATATTATTCAGTAGACAGATTGCGACCAAGTGCACTAGCCATAACATTTAGCTATATAGGTTATATAACCATTTTGCAAATAATATTACTATATTTTTGGGGTATGACCAAAAGGTAATGTACAAATATGTACAAATATGTGGTTTGTTTGCTTGTGATAATTTCACTTCAAGACGTTATATGATTGTGAAATTAAAACAAGCTCTGTTCAATTTCAGTATATTAATATAATAAGAGGATGGTGGTTTTTTTTATCATTACACATTAATAACCTAACCAAACAGCAACTATATAATATATCCTGAATATATATTTAAATATTTAAGTATCAAATCTATCAATACAATTTGATTATAATTAAATTATCAATTAGAGATGATATAATATAATATTATGTATTATACATAATATATTATATCAAAATGAAAAATAAAAGCGTTGCCGTGATTTTAAATTTCTCTTATTTTTATATTATATGTATATAATGGAATATAAGGCATACCTTTTACTTATTAAGAATGTCCATGATTCAAGTGCAATAAATTGCAATAAAATCATTAATATTGATTTTATTATTCTTACAAATATTTTTAAAATTAATTTAGTTACCTATATTTTTAATCGAATTATTAGATTAAATTAAGAATTTTTTTTTTTTAATATGTGGGATTAGGTATGTACGTGTGTGGTGTGATCTTTGGGGGGGAAGGCTTGGTCCTTTGGATCCGGTTCTGCATACGATTTGCTTTCAGACAATTCGTGCCGCAATCGCTGTGTAGACTGTAACCTAGTTTCTTTTTTATTCTGCCGACTTTTGTCGTCTATACTACGGAACTATTAGTGTGGCCATCGGTATATTTGTATATAAATAATAAAATATAATAAGGAAATTTGTATTATAATGCCCCGATAGATAGACGGAAACACGATTCCACCGGTATTTCGATAAATTATGTTTACGCAACGTAAACCTGATCGGTGTTTCGTAAATTTCATTCGCACAAGTTATTTCATAGTCGATTCTTTCCGTTTTTACAATAAATGCGCCGCCGCCGACAGACGCTTTCCATTCATACAGGTATACTCATAAGTCAATAAGTCATAATGTATACTACGACGACAACGTTACACGCAAATCACATATTATCTTATTGCTATTATTATTATTATTGTTATAGCGACATATACACACATACACAATGCTAAATATGTAAAATATGTAAATATTAATAAAAACAAACAGTGACGAAATCGAATAATTTCAAGGCTACAATTTAGCACCTTTATTATAGACATAGGTAGTATGGTATCGTTCAGTGTCGCGCGTGGGAATACATTCGTTTTTCCCAGAAAACCGCTGACAGTGGTACGACTCCAATTTCAATTTTCAACTCGATGTAATCAAAAACATTATGACAATTCCGGGATATTTTGTGGTATAAAATTTTTAAATTTTTGTCATAGACGTTCTTCTATCAAAACCTAGTGTTTCTCATATAGTTAACAACATACACAACACTCCGATATCCTGTCGTAATGCGATCAATTCGTCTACATAATATTCCAAGTGTACAATTTCACGAATACAATACTGTCAGCGCATCACGCATCGTTTGCAAAAAATTATTCGAACATCTCTTCACTTTAGTTATCAATTTTAAATATCTGATATTATACTATAGTTGTTCGGCCACACAGCGTGGTACCAATTAATAAATAATGATACAAAAATAATAACATTTAGGTTTTTTAAAGTTTTCTTGCGAAATATTATGTAAAACTTATCTCGTTGTGTCAAGTGATTATGTTGTTTTGGTGGTGAGGAAAAGGGATGAGAGGATTACATCTTGGATTCCCATTAAACACGCAGCTGCTACGGTTTAGTATACGCGGTAGGTACTCAACAATATTACCTATCTATACCTATATTATAAATATGTATTTTATACGAGTATACGACCGATCGCGCCATCGATGCATTGTGTGTAATGGAGGCAGTTGGATGAGAAGCTCCTAAACAATATAAATTTTTATTTTTTCAGTCCAAGAAAAAATCGGTCGAAAAGATGACTTAAACATATAGTAGCCAGCACTAGCCTACCGGCGAGAGACATGTTCTGATAAACATCATATTCTGATCTCCGGACAAAACTTTGTCGGCTCTTTGCTCGTCGGCATAGATCGGCGGCGATAGATAAGAACACACACACACGGCATACTGTCCGACTGGTCTGCCCCCGAACTGTTTATATTGTATTATTGTATATACTTATATATGTATCTATACCTATGTATATTATATACACTAAAGAGTCTTCCCGAATTCTTCGAAATATACGTATATGATGATATGCTTAAATATAATAAATTGTACGGGTGAGAGGTACCATACTCGCCAGTCGCCACTGAACACCAAAATCTTATCATTATTATTATTATTATCATCATATATATATCCACTCTATGATGTTATAATTGTTATATTATACTACCTACCCCTCTATACATAACATATAATACATTATAATGTAGTTTTATTAAGCGATGTGCCGGACGAAAGACAGACATCGAGTGACCGTCACACATCGCTTAGGGTTTAGGCGTCAAGCCATTATCGCGAACAATGCAACTATATATTTTATTATTATGCACTCTCATCCGGTTATCGTCTCGTCACACGTCGCGGGATTTTATTGATTCTGCCGTTTTAATATAAATTCCACTGGAAATTTGTATAATATTATATGTTGATTCCACCTCATCACATTGCATGTTTTGATTCCGTTGGCTTATTATAATACAAATATAATATATATACAATATAATCAGTGGTGAATTTAGAATACATGCACACCGGGATGAAATAATTTTATTGCTAACCCCTCCTCTCTCACTTATATAAAAATATTATGCACTCAATAAAACTGCCGCTGTGGGCATTCGCCCTCTCTCCCCCCAAAATACGCCACTGAATATAATACATATACAAAATAATATAACTCAAATACCTTATATATTTTTGTATTGAAGTGATCGACAAACATTGCGTTCACAATGAAAAAACTCAAATAAGTCAAATATATCTGATATGGTTAAAAAATACAATATAATGATAATTATTAGGTATATAAGATTTGATATAAAATTTAATTATATTTCTATCCTTTAAAATAATGATTTGGTGCTATTTTAATATACGTAAGTGAATTGATCAATATTTTTACTTTGAATAATCATCGACAACTTTTGTTTTATATTTTATTTTTAAATTAAATTATTATTTTTAATGTATATTGTATAGACATTTTTTTTTATTGTAGTAGCTTAATGTGTGTTTGTTTATTATTATTATTATTATTATATATGAATAATATACACATATAAAATACAATAATATAGTTTGTACTCGTATGTTTAAATTTAGTATTTGTGAAAACAAAAATATATTAGGACAGCGCTTCTCTATCTATGGTACGCGTACCACTATAGTGGTACGCGGAAAGCTTATAGGTGGTTCGCGAAGAAAATCTCCATTTATAAAAAAAATTGGAATGAATCATTATTAACATTAAATATTATTTGGTTTATTTGGTGGTGTGGAGGTCATTTGTAATCCTAATAATAAATAATAATAATAATAATTGTACATATTTAATTTAATTTATTTTTTTTGTACATTAAATACTTAATTCCCATCATTTTGTTATTCCTAATAAAATAAAATTCTATACACGTAAAATAAACGTATATATTATTAATAAGTAAAAAAAAATGGTCAGGTGGTACGTAAACATTTTCAAATTGTGTAGGTGGTACGCGAATATAAAAAGGTTGAGAACCGCTGTATTAGGACGTATTTTAATAAATTGTTTGTTAATATGAGAACATTGGAAAATGTAAGTATATCTATAAGACTTGTACCGTTATTTCCAATATAATCGCGATGTATACCTACGTTTAATAAATCATTTTTGATAAAACATATACGTATTTATATTATATATTATATACAGATTGCAATATGAATCCAACACGATATCTCCGTAGGAATAGATTTATATAGGTATACATAGGTGTTAGTTACAGTATTCAACATTATTTTGTTATGAATTTACTACAAATATTAGTTTAAATATTTAATAATATAATAATAATAATGATCTGGTGGAATCAATATCATTCATTAACCTTTGGTGGAGTTGATAATCGGCGCAACTAGAAATTTCTTATAGGTAAAAAATATAATTTTGGTTGAATCAATATACACCACTCGTTTAATGAGTCTCGTTACGAATAAATGTTTTCCCAAAAATTCGTACCACCAGACTCAATTCTGTGACCCATCTATGTATATACTGTACCGACCTTACATATTATATATTTTATAAAAATGAAGTCTTTGCGCGTGTGTAGAATTTTATTATAATTTTTTCCCCGACTCGAAGCCCCCGCGGACTACGCAAATCGATTCCGTTCGCAGAAATTTCGTACGTGCTTTGAAATCCCCTCCGTTCGTTGCTTAATATAACAAAATAATGCGCCTTTCTCTCATCGTCACCCCCATGGCCTCCGCCGGATTCCTCACTTTTGTCTTTATTATAGACTTTTATTTTATTAGTCTTTATACTCATAAAACGTATCCTCAATAGTATTATGTAAATACTCAATATTGCTGTAGTAGACAAGAATATGAGACTCAAATTAAATATTCGTCGTCAACGCGAATATCCCCGACAAAAACGATTCACGGTGCATACTTATATTACACGGAATTAAATATGTATAATAACATTATGACGTGACACCGACAAAAACTATGTGCAATAATTTGTATCGTTACGTAGTGAAATATAGTGTATACCTACTATAACTACCTATATAGAATTAAAAATGTTGTATTGCTGTACTTTGAAAAATATGGAGAAAAAGTCATGGCTTTGGAAAATAAGTCTCAGAAACAACCTCCCTTTCTACCCAAATGGAAAAAAATATACACGATGAACAATACAAAATTCAGATTATTTCAGATATTTCAGATTAATTCAGCTGTTGTAATTGATTGTTATTATTGTTATGATTGGATGTGTCAATGTTTATACATTATTTGTGAGTTAGTAACGACGAATTGTGGTGGAAATAATAATAATAATAATTAAAAACTAAAAATTCGCATTTGTACGGATTAATTGAAATCGACGTAAAGAATTCAATTAAAATTGAAAATAATATAAAATAGTTTATTTTTTGATCACAGAAATAATTGTTTTACATTATTATTTTTAAACGATTTATGATGTTTCAACTAAAGTTGATATTTTTACGAACGGTTACCTATTAATTTATAATATTGTATAATAACACTGATAACAGTAGTATTAGACTACCTATATACACCGGTATGTAAAAACCAAACACAAATAATAAGTTTTAACACTTTTTACCTAATTAAAATATAAATATTTTTGTTTTCGGGTCAATAAAACAAAATAAATAGGTAACATATTTACTGCAGTATTGCAATTCTGCAGCGATAACGTTACCTATATGCTTGGTATAAAATAGCTAACAAACAAACGGACTTAGCAGAGGAGATCGAAGTGTCCATAATGCAGGGTAAGCAGGTATTAATTTAGGTATAAGTCATAAGATCAACTAATATTAATAGATTATTATACTGGATCCACTCAAAGATGTACAATATACTGCTATAGTATAAAATTTATTTCTGAGTTTTGGCGTAATGATTTTATATATAGGTAGTTATAATTACGAGAGAACCTAAGTTCAAAATAAGCTGTGGGGGCAAAGCCTCTCCATTATCATTGACATCACTACAGTTTAGTACTTACAAGGGTCCTATAAAATCAAAGTTGAAAATAAAACCACGAAGTTAAGTCGTCCGTAATATATAGGTACATTGCAGAATAAATTAAGTATAATATATATATATATATATATATATACTTCTTATTTATATGCAAATGTAAATAAAAAGTCATCAATAATCTTTATTATATAATTCTCTTTTATATTTGTAAAAGCCTATTTTGTTTTGGGTCATAGCCGACCTGATAATATGATATATATTTTGATCCCCATACATTTACTCGTATATCGTACATCTATAGTATTAGTATATTACATACATATGTAATTATTAATTATTTTACAGCTAAGCACCTCTATAGTTACGTTATATATAGTTACAAAATATAATACATATCCGTAACTCACACGGTGATGAATTGATAAATAATAAAAATAAAAATAATATTATTACCTACCTACTCGTATATAAAACAATATTTCGAAAAATGTATTCTGTCTAAAATCTACGTCGATGTTCAATGATGATGATTTAATTGTGATAGTTTGGAAAATGAGTGGGTACCTACTACCTACATATTATTACAACGTGCCACAGTGGCTGTGACGGTCGGTGGGGTAATCTCCGTGGACACCCCTCAAGTACATAAAATGTACACAACTAAATTATAGCGTTGAAGGGGTTATGGCGTTGGTGGTGGCGATGTTGTTGTTGTTGTTGTTGTTGTTGTTTCCATCGTTGTCATTCACGGAGAAATCGATATGACCTTGAAAAATAAATTTGATTCGCGGCGGGTGGAATCCACTCGGGTATGTAGTAATCGGTCAGATGCCTCCGTACTATATAATATTTTAATATAATATATACGGTTGTCCCTCTCGTTCGTTAGCGCAATAACAGTAATACAGTATATTATTATATTCTATTTTCGCGCGTTTATAATCATTATTTCACCCGTCTTGTCAACGTTGTCTGTGCAAAAATCATAATGTAAATATAGGAGCGTCCCCTGCGTTGGCGCCAAAACGTGTCGGATAAAAACCAATTCGATGCAGCAGACAGACGCCACCGTCCAAGTGAGTGACAACTGACGATACAATAACAATACATGATATATATAATATAATATTATTATTAATTCCGTAGTTTACCGGTGGTCTGATACTCTGATTATGGTTGCAGGGTTGTGAATGAGAACTCAGTAGGACACCGCCATAGAACCACACCATACATCACAACAGTATCCGAAACACATGAGATGGTAGAATTATTGGATTAAAAACCCAGTCTGGCTCGGGGTGGTCCCATCAATATGATATTATATTATTATCATTGCTGGTTATAGATAAATTCGAAGGTGTACGTATACCTAAATACTTATTTTTTTTAATACAAGATCTCAAAAAAAAGTAAGTCATTATCATATTAAATTAATTTTTAAAAATATTCTAAATTCATATTTAAATATAATACTATTTTTATTATTATTTTTTTTGTTCTGTACTGTGTACAGTAAAGACTGAGGAGTTTACTTAAAAGAATAATAAAAATAAATAAAATAATACAACATATTTACAAAAAAAGGTACCAACGGTGTGTTTTATGCGGTAAAAGTAGTAAAACACTCAATTTGACCGTATATGAAAGTCACATCAGTATTCAGTAGTTCATCATGTACATTTTGTATGCACATGTGAATATCTGCAGAAATGTGAAGATAGTGTATAATATACGCTCCAATATATCACTGGATGTTTTGAGATAAATCGTGTGCTTAGATGTTATATGTATACACGACAATTGGGTTTTATGGGTTTTCTTTTTGTTCTCCATATTTTGATTTGTGAACACTACCGTGATGTTAAACATTGTTATTATATAAACATCAAAGATAATATTTAAAAACTGTCGGCATATATCTCGAGTGCCGTTTACGTGTATTGTAATATATGTATATGTTGTACGAAAGGAGGGGGCGAAACGCGAAAAGAGAGAACATAGCGTAAAAAGTTGAAGATTTATTCTCGTCGTAGGCGCTTGTAAAAAATGCGCGGAATGGACAGCAATAATAATAAAAAAAATCGACCCGAAAGTTTCAAACTTATTTAAGATAAGTTCATTTCAAAAATTAAAATACAAATGTCAATTAAATTTGTTATCGTATAAACTATTATTATATTATTTTATATTTACTGTTTGGTACATCGTAAGGTAATAATAAAGACGCCAATAGTTCAATAGTACCCATATAATACTATAATAAATAAACCTAATTATACCTACGAAATTAAAGAGATAAATTTTAAGATAGGAAATTAATATTTAAAACAAGTATAAATATTCAATTTTTTTTTTTTATGTGAAAATAATTATTAGTATAAAACGATAGATTTTTTGAATATATTATTGACATTTAATAAATATTTTAATTATGTATTATTTAAAGGTTCAAAAATACTTCTGTAACTTGTAAATATTTAATATGAAATTGAATAAATAATTCATATGATAGATAAAAGACTAGCGGATATTTTTTGATTTTAAAAATAAATCTTAACGGCTGTCTTAGACTTTACCTTTACGAATCCCACTATTATTATTACCGCGTTCGCATAAAATACTATTATCACAATAATTATCGTTGGCGATGTTAACAAAGGGGCTTTTGGTTGACTCTTAGAATTTTGCCATATCGATTCAAAAATTGCATTATATGAAAACGAGTACAAGAACAAGATAAGCTTTTTTAAGTCTAAGTCCAAAGTCGTGGTCCGACAATTAATTTGGCAAACTTATCGAAAAATGAAAGAAAAACTATTCATATCAGACTTTATAATTATATAGAATTTTACGTGTGCTCAAATCTTTTTTGTGTCTACTGTCTACATATTATTATTGTGTTTCTATTTTATACCTGCAATTACCAATACGTTATTATAACGTATAACGTACACGAATATTGAAATATACCATAACAATATATCTCACATAGTTGCATATTTACTATCGGCCAGTAGATTTGGACTTAAGCACGATTTGATATTTGAGAAAATAACATTTTTCAGGTACCAACACGTATAATAATTTATTGTACGACGCGCGACGCCGTAATAATAATAATAATAATCGGTTTTTGATCAACAGTAAAGCCCGCATAGAATAATATTTTTCATGGCGTCTTGTACCTATTATCTGGGATTTGATAACGTTTAATTTCCAAGTTTATTTTGAGTTAGCATCCACTTCCGGTCATATAAGACTTGGTGTCTAGACGGCACTCCGTCATTACTCCAGGAACGAATAGATACCATTACGATAATACGATGGTTTCCTGCCGTTGATCAATTCCGTTGAACTACGAATATGACGAATTAATATTGTCATTCACAATAGTCTAATTTGTAACGATACCGATTACCGAAATACCGTAAAATATTAACACAATAATAGTACAACTCTAATCGATACCAGACGAAATAATACAATAATAATATCCGGATCGAGCGGTTATATAATAGAACTGTATACTAGAGCTGAGATTTCAATGCTCTTATTAGTCGTATTATACCTACCATTATATTATTAAATTATTTATATTATACATTTTTAAACGTCGTTATATGTATTTTGAATCGGATTAAGTAGTTTTTCAAAAGTTTTTTAATTTGCATTTTTTGTTTAATCTCATTTTTTAGAGTATATTAAGGTTTTTAGGGTAACTAATAACATGAAAACTTCGATTTAAAAAAATTTTGAATAGTTAGATTTTTATTTTTTACTATTGTTAGATTCTATTTACATGATAGCTTTCCTCCTTATACCGTTTATATTAATTGTTAATATGTTATCATTCAATTTTCTTATTAGTTGTTTACAAGCATACATTTTTAATTTTCTTTAAAGAAAAACAAAGATTTGTCACGTTGGAGATTTGTACATTTCTGTGCATTTTAAAATAATATAAAAAAAATGGAATAATGGTTTAAAACTTATTTAAAATAAAAACATCTTTTATAAGTGTTTTATTTTGAATTTTCAAGAAATAAAATCATTTTTTTTAAAGAATTACATTCTTAGTCAGTGATAACTCAGATAACTGATATAGTTTTGTGAGCATCTCCAATGTTATCTAAGGCTCGGAGGAGATCTTATGACTACTCCTTCTGTAACTTCATCATTCATAACATAATTATAAAATTATTTGATGTTTTAATAATTATTATATATTTTTATTACAATAAATAGTATAAATAATAGGTATCGTATCAATAATGTATTGTTTGCGCCGGTTGAGCTGCGCCGCAATTTATTTGCATGGACGCATATGGCGTCATGGGCGGAACACAAATTACGCGCCACGGTCCAGATTTTATTTTAATCGATATTTTTCTGGCAATAAAAATCGCTTTACGAGTTTTATCGTCGCGCTCAAACTTCAAGATAATATATACACGCGTTCATAGAAAAGCGGTTTGTTGATGCTCCACCCACTCGCGTGACAAATCGACTGCCGGTTGAAATTTTTATTTTAATAAGTCCCCACTTTTTAAGCCAACTTAGTTAAATAATTATAATTATTCAACACGGGTATCATTTTTAGTTTCATCGAATCGTTTGTCAATATTTGTCCCCTATCCGCGAAAGCTGCCTACAATGCTTTTTATAAATTATACCTAAATTTATAAAGTGTACAAAAATAATTTTTTACAAAAATCTAATTAAATTCGGTACGTTTGCCTAGAACATTGAAGCGCTACAGACTATGTAATTAATTATACCTGAGTAAGTATAAACAATTTCTTAAAACTATTATTTTAGGTTTATTTAAACGGTAATACAAATTAATTAAGATTTCCTAAAAAAAAAAATTCAACTAACAAAACTTTACATAGTATCTACCATAAACTTTTTAGATCACCCTTAAAATGTTAAGTATCGAAAAATCATTTATTCGAGTAGTCAAACAATATTATTCAGAAGTTGGCGATAAAAAAAAAATAATACACGAATAATGAAAACCTAAACACCAATGTACCAAAACACTCAATATCACTCAGTCCACCACCATCACAACACCAACACGTACACCGTGTTAATTTATACAAGAATATTGAAACCATGGGACCGGCGAGCGGCAGAAACGTTCCCGCCGAAAATCCGACAACATATCCCGCGCGCGCGACCACCAACGTGCGCGTATGCAGCGCCGCCGCCGTCGCGGTGCGTAATCTCACCGGGAGAGTCGCGGCGTCACAGGCGGCAGACGGATCGCCACACTCGTGGCGGTGTTGGTGGTGGTGGTGGTGGTGGCAGCGGCGGTGCTCCACCGGCTGAAGGGTGGGCAGGCGCGCGGTCGAGACGCAAAACGTTGCCGGCGCTCGCTCGCACGCACCGGGAGCGTGGCGCGCGGCGCACTTATCCTCGTGGTGGTGGGAGGGATGCGGCGGCGGGCATTTCAACAGACGGACCGGACGAGCGGTGGCGGTTCGGGGGGCACGCCGGCCGGCGTTTTCAGGCGGCGGCGGTTGGGGGGGCATCGTCGCGGCCGTGCGAGTGCGCGCGCCCGCCCGTTTCTGAGCGTGTGTGTGCGTGTGACTGTACCGCCGACACCTCGCCCCGACCCATGTCAGTCCTTTTACGGAGACCGTTTCGTACGCACGTCGCACATCCGTTGCCCGCGCGCAATACATGCACCGCTCGTGTGTGCAAGCCCACCACTACCACCACAACCGCGGTAGTTGTAGTAGTAGTAGTAGTAGTAGTGACGACGACCGCCGTCGCGTACAGTACTACAGTCTCATCCGCACCGGCGCCGGTAGTGAATGTGGTGCGCGTGTCTGTTTCCGTAATATCGTTGAATGTAAAATTTCGTTGACATTTTTATAATTTTTTTTTTTTCGTTTTCCGATTTCGATCTATACGCGAGATCGCGAGTGTTTCTTACGATAAATTAAATATCATATCGTCTGTGCTTCGAGTTTTTTTTTTTAAATTTTCGCCGGGACGTCCCAGTCGATTATAAAATAGACAACCCGTCGTCATCGCGTTTGATATTTTGATTTTCTCGTAGCCGTCGGGAAACGAGGTACCGTGGGAATTTCCCGGTTTTTCCACCGACGGGACAAGGATTGTTACGTTTTAATATAATTTTTTTGAACATCTCATCGTGTGTGCGTGCGCGTTGGCGACACGCCGAGTGACCGTCGAAAACGACCGGTGGGATTACGCGGACTAAAATTACGTTGCCGGGTAAGTGGTACAATATTTCTTAATAGTTACATAGACGGTGAACGGCGTCAATCGACGGGCCCGCCAATTTAGATCGGCGGTCTCGTTTCCCGCCAGCCGGCGGCAGTTGGCGCGACCAACGTGGCGCGCGCGTTGGGCGTATGCCGGCCGGCGTCGGCGACGCGCCGGCGCGCCGGTCGCCCTTCACTTTCGCGCGCACCCGTTATCGAACCTTTTTTCCCCACACCGTTCCCGCCCGACCGGCAACCGACGCGCCCGGGAAATTGTCACGGTGGTATAGCCGACCACTGGAATTTCTGTCGTACCTATCCACATTCCCGAAGACATTGATCATGGTCTTCCCCCCGAAAAACGCGTCCCCAGTAGTATTCCCTATTTTCGATGTGTATATTTTTTTTTAATCCGTCCTCATCCGGCCCCAAACGTTCGCGCCGAATGACTTACTGATGACCGTCTCTGTTGTATTGTCACAGGTGCCGCCGAAATGGTGAACCCGAGCACGGAATCCATACTGAACCAGATGACCAACCTGGCCATGGACATCGCCCTAGACTATGTGTTGCCCGCCTCGCCGATGAGCGACGTGTGCAAGAGCGACTTGTTCGAGTTCGAACGGGACGTGGTGGTCGCGGCCGTCAGCGGCGGAGCGACTGCCGATGGTCTGCTGTGCAGCTTAGTGGCCGGTACCGCGGGTACGGCTGGAGGCTGCTGCGGTCGGCCGCCCACAGATTTGTGCAAGAAGAACAGTTATATGGGCGCAGCGGGTTGCGACTCGTGCGACGCGTGCCTGGCCAGAAACGCCGCGGCCACCTCAGCCGCTGACCTCTACTCGCCGAGCACCTGTACCACCACCACCACCACCACCACCACCACCGGCGGCGGCGCATCGGCGTCACCGTCGTCGTCGAGCGCCTCGTCCACGACGTCGTCCGCATCGTCCACACCATCGCAACAGCAGACCGCCGAGACGACGATGGACATCAGTTGGTGTCAGTTCGACGGTTGCGAGTTCGACACGGCCGACAATAGTTACCTGGACATTTGCGATTGGATATTCTACGCTGACCGGTACGCGCTGACTGACGAGAACCGCGAAAAAGTGCAGAAAGCGTTCCAGATGGTGCCCCCCGGCGAAGTGACCGGGTACGTGGCCGAACCCCCCAAGCACGTGAAGAGATCCAACAACCCCGGCGCCGGGCGTTCCCCGACGGGCGCAACGACGCTGCCGGTCGGCGACGACCCGACTGTGGCCGCGGTGGCCGCTGCCGCCGCCGCCGCTGCGATCGTTGGCGGCGTGACCGTCAAATCGGAACCCGACGACGACTACTTGTGGACTAGCGATAACCACTTGCTACCGATCATCCTCAAGGCGGAACCGAACGCCGACATACTGCAGATCACCGAGCTGGACCACAGTTACCTGCAGACGCCCACCAGCCACGGCGGTTGCGGCTCGACCAGTTCGTCGACGGCCGTGTCGCCCGCCAAACACCATCCCAACCACTTGGTGGACATGCTGGGACTCGTCACTCCGCCGCCGTCCCGTTCGCAGTCTTCCGGTGAGTACACGCGATTTACATTATGTCAATGTTAATAATGTTATGTAGTAAATATCGGGATTTGCGGCGAAGGATTTTTTTTTTTAGTTATTCCCCGTCGAGACGTCGTTGCGCAACATGCGTGCCGGCGCTGGCGGTTCGTGATGTTGCGGCGACGATTGCGCGCGCATCATCGTTCGTGGTGCGTAGGGGGGAAACGCGCGGGAAACGGTGGCCTAGTTCAAGGCCCGTCTCCGCTCGGCCCCGCTCAGTGGTTTCATTTAATTTCGTTTTTATTCCCCTCCTCGACGCGTCCGTCCGTCCGTCCACTGCGAGTTCCGACGAGCGAGTTCCGACGACGTCGACGAGGAGATTACTTTACGCCGATGATGGTGGTGCTCTGTCATAGTCGTCCGCTCGTTTTTATCAGTCGTAAATCCCTCACTGGTTGTGCCGCGTTGTTAAATAATAATATTATATAATCGTTCGATTCATCCGCAATCGACGAATGTGCCGATACATAGGTGTATTTTGGTCCCGGGCCTGCCCCAATCCGTTTCCGGACGTCCGCCCACAGAAAATGAGATATTCGTCGTCGTCGTCGTCGTCGCATTGTTATCGTTTAATATTATTGTCTTATCGTAATATTATTGTCCGGTCGTCGTCGACGGCGGCTGTTATTTTCCCTCTCAAAATAACCAACGACGTTAATAACGTTTTTATTTTTTTTTTTACGCTGTCCTTCCCTTCCACCGTTCGTCTTCGGCGGTCGTGGCGCACCGTTCAAACGCCGTCTGTGCCGCTACCCGTCCGCGCGTCTTTTTCGTGTCTTCTTTTCAGCCGTGGTTGTTGTTGTTGACGATATCTGATCCGTTCTTCACGGGTCGTTCGGGGGGTGGTGTAAACGACGAATGTAGTGGTTTTTTTTTCACTCCATATCGTATGGTATATTCTGTGAATCGACTTTGTCGTTGTCGTCGGTCATATTATTATTTATAAAAAATGCGCGCGTGTAAACGATAATAAAAAAAAAAATGGCAATCATAAACACAAAATGATTCTATTTTTGGATAAAAAAATACTTGCAGTATCTTCTATCGGATAAAAATTCCAACCACATCTCTTGCAGCTCATTATTTATTTATTTTTTTCAATACCGTTAGATTTCTCCGTATTCACTCTCCCGCGCTGCTGCCCGGGCCATCGCGTTGGTATGCGCGCGAATAATAATAACGTTTCACTTTAGACAAAATAATTCGTTTCCCGAAATAAGTACTACATTACACTACTATTACTTCACGTATTTTTCGATTGCTAAATATATCTACCTAATAGGGTATTCAAAGTGCAGGTTTATGATTTTACAAATCTTAAATAAGTACATTATCGTTATTTTCTTATTTTTAATTAATTATTTGTTCAATTAAAATTAATGACTGCGAGTTAATACCACCATTCTTCATAAATTTAGAATTTAAATACATACTGATAGTCGCTAAATAAGTTATATTTCCAATATTTCATTTTGTATATTATATTCAATAATAACGAAGTCCTATTTTTGATTGTACACATTACATAAGAACTGAGGTATTTTAAATGGGTCAAAGTATACATATCTTATATTTCTTACGATTTTTAATTTGTCTTATAGACAAGATTTATTTCGATAAAAATGTTCGAGTTCTGATTAATAATAAAACAATAAGTACAATACGTTTTTTGGATCAGATCTTTGCGCATATGAGAATTGGTTTCTTGAAAACACTTATAATAATACGTAATTGTCGTTCCGGTAACGGCAACAGTAGTTATTTTACAAAAAGTAAAAGTGTTCTAGTTAGCGACGGCGTTCTCCCCTCCTGCGCAAGGAGTATAATATACAAAGTGATAAATGATAATATTTCGACGACGACCACGACAATATTAAATTCTACGTTTATTAATAGTGACGAAATTATAGTGTTTTTCCTGGTTAGACGATAAATATTAATATTCCTCCACCCCCGTACGAGAAAACGGTGGGAAAAAAATAATAAATAAATAAACCTACAATTATAGATGAATGTTGTCATCACCGGCGGACGGCGATAGCGTACTCACGCGCACGTATCGATAACGTGTCTAAAAATACTATTACTACAAAACGGCGTCGGTGATCGTGAGTGTAGAGGGGGTTGTTATGGTGTGGAAGGGTATGTCCAGGAGAGGAGGTGGAAAGTATTTCGGTTTTACGGGCGATCGATATACGGGCGGCGGCGGTCGTGGACTTGCCCTTGAACCCTAACCGGGGCCCCTCGCGGCGTGGCGAGTCGCGACGTGTCGCGTGCGCGCGCATCGCGGCGGCACCGGCGTTGCTGTTTTTCCCGGCAAGAGATTTTCCGCGCGCGCGAAAAACGCCGCCGCTGTGTAAACGCACTGACGACGTCGTCCTACACCGCCATTGAGGGCAGCCGCGCACGTTGGCGGGAATCGTCGGCGGCGACGGCGGCGGTATTCATTTACACACACACGACGTACACACTAGCGCGCGACCCTGACGTCACGGCCGCCGCCCGATCGATCGGCGCGCTCTCGGCGACGGTGTCGTCGACCCGCCCTTGAACGTCGCCGCGCTTTTTCCCGCGCCTTCTTACTCCGGCGGAGGGCACCGTGAATTTGTATTTTAAACTGTTTACCACCGCGACACGTTTCCCCATCTTCTACACCGTAACACCGTTGCGTTATTACTATACCATTCATATCGTCATTGACACCTATGTGCTAAAATCCGTATTTTTTTTGGAAATAGTGATATATAAAAAAAAAAAATTCTGTAAATTAAAACAAATTTGTGTGTTCTAACGCCTGTATCTAATTTTATTTTGAAAAAAATCGGTAGCTCACTTGGGAGGTTTTTTATTTATTATTTTTTGTATTTTTTAAAGAAATACTGAAACCTTAAATTTGTAAAATCGGCACATAAAACTTTGCAATATTGTTGTTGTTATTTTTACGTGCCTATACTAAGTTGAAATTATAATTAAATATTTCGTTGTACTTTCTATGTTATTAACGTGCGTTGGGTATTTTTGTTTCCGGTTTTTTTCACAGAAGAAGAAGAGATCGACGTTGTCAATGACAGCTGGGACACCCCGGACACCCCACGTAAGGGCGCCACCATGGCGGACATAATGAAACGCGGCATCGTCAAGAAGCGCGAACCGCTTACCAAGTGGAAGAACACGGTCAAACGGAAGCACAAGACCGCCGGGCAGTCGGCCACCGCAGCCGCCGTGGCCGCTGCGTACCCGATGCCCCCGCCTCCGCCCAAGAAGCTATGTGGTGGACTATCGCTATTGGACCGATACAAAAAGGACACTAACTGGAAGGGCGCCGTCATCAAGGACGAGCCCGTTATCAAGGACGAACCCTTGGACGACGCCGGTTCGTCAGCCGACGACGACCGCAGCGACGACGAGTACGACAACCGACAGCGACACCGACGAAAACAACGTCAACAACAACAACAAAACGCGCTGGCGATGAACATCAAGCCAGAACCGTTGGACGAGGACGAAGACCGCAGAGTCGACGACGAAGACGAAGACGACGATTACGACATGGACGCGGACTTCGAGTCGCTAATGAAGAACGAACCAGACGACATATTCGATGACGATTACGATGATTACGACGACGACCACGACATGGATTGGGACAAAGTGTTGCGCGGCACGTCCACGTCGAGCGGCGGCCGCGGCAGCAAGTCTTCCGGTGGCTCGTCGTCGTGCAGCTCGTCGTCCACGACCACGGGCGGCGGCCGCAAAAAGAAGAAGAAGAAGAAAAAGAAAACGTCGGCGTCGTCCGGCTCGGCAAAATCGTCGGCCAAGATGCATCACCAACAGCATCAGTCCGGCGGCGGCGCCGGCAAGAAGATCAAGTACGAGAACGTCAACGGCGGTTACAGCTACAAGACCAAGCTCATGGATCCCGTCAAGCGGGCGCTGCACAACGACCTGGAGAAGTCGCGGCGCGTAGAGACCAGCATGCTGTTCATGAACCTCAGCATGCAGGTGTCGTTCCTGGACGACAACCGCAAGATACCGTCCAAGCTGAGCATACTGCGCGGCGCCAAGCGGGAATGCGACCTCATGATGCTCGACGAGCGGCGTCTGCTGTCCGAGAAGCACGTCATGCAGCAGAAACAGCGCATGCTCCGCGAGCGGCTATTCGAGCTCCGGCGCGAGCACTACCACCGGCGATACGGCAAACCGAAACAAACATCATCATCCCAGAATTCACACAATCAACAACAACAGCAATAGTCGTCGTGGTGAGAACAAATCTTGTAATGATATTATTATTATTTTTATAACATTATTTTCTCATCCCCCGCACACGACACTCGCGCACACACACACGCGCTCGCGTGACGTACCTACTCGTTCGTCCTGGGCGTCATTTTATTTATAATTATTAATATTAATACATTTTTTTTTTTTTTTAATTTTAACTTCGAAGAACAGTTGCTCAAATATATTTAAACATATATTAATTTATTATTATTTTTATCAATAATTATTATCGATACGTATTGTATATGTATGTAGAGGTAGTTAAGTAGTTAGACGTGTGTATGTGTGTGCGTGTGTATTGGTGTTACAATATTATGTTTATGTACATTTACATAGTTTGGATATGTTATACACGTATTATTATTATATTATGATAATTCGTCCAAGACGAGCGAGTGTCTGTGTTTGTTATTGAGGTTTTTTTATTTATTATTTTCTTATTTTTCCGAAATCCACTGAAGTACATTTTTTCCGTTTCAAATCATGGAAAACAGCAAGCAAATATACTGTTTTATTTTTTTACATTCGGTAAACAGCCGACTTATATTGTCGGGAGCAGGTCTTATAATAAACTATTGTTTATGTATAAATGTATAAAAAAAAATGCGTCTTAAATATTTAATATTTCGTAATATGTTTGACAGATTTTTTTTTAATTTAAGTTTTCTACTTTCGCCCTTTCCCTTGCTCCCGTGGCACTATGTAGTTATAGATATTCTTGTAAATACGAATAATCAACATTTTAATTTACTATATATATATATATATAAATAAATATATACATTTTATTATAATAATCGTGTAACACTTAGGATATTTGGTTTTTTTTCAAACGTATAAGCCTACTGAATATATTTTAAAATATTTTATTATTTAAAATCGTGAAATACAAGTAAACAACGTTTAAACGATATGACATGTTCCTATTGTACAGTTTTTTTTTTAAATATATATATATAAATGTCTAATGAAAACTTTTAGTTGTATAATATTTTTAACGTTATCCATAAACGTAGACGATAAAATACATAATTTTAAGTATGAGTTTATTGTTAAGTCTTCGAGGATATTATTACATGATGCTTCCCCTCCCCACACGTTTTTTAATGCACAGTACAAAATAGATTAAGTAAGATCTTACAATGTTATAGTTGGTAGTATTGATAATTATTTTTTTTCTGATGTAGGTATACTATACTTGTTAGTTTTTTTTTTGTTACGTTTTACCTGATTTCGTTGCATTTCCAAGTTGTGTTTGCGCATTTTTCCTTTATTATTATTATTATTATTTTTATTATTATTATTTCATTTTTAAACATTTCTTTTTTTTTGTTCACTAGACGGCACCTAATTTAAATGCACTTGTAAAAATTAAATAAAATGTACGTAAAACAATATTATTATTATTATTATTATTATTTTTATTATTATTATTATTATTATTATTACTATGATTATTATTATTATTATTATTATTATTATTATTATTTTTATTATTATTACAATTATTATTATATTATAAAAGAAAGTAATTTATAAAAGCGCTTATTTGTACATACAGATTAATTAAACAAGGAATCCCCGTAAACAAATAAATAAAAATGGTAAAAAGCTTTCATATTTTTAGATATAAATATTAAATAATATGTATGTCTTAAGTATACATACATATGTATTGAAATAATTGTTAATGCAATTATTTATTATTAATTATACCAGTGGAAGTAACAGGAGTGTTCATTAATATTAGGTTTTTGTTAAAGAAAAAAAATATTAAGTAAATAAGTCATAGACATTTTTAAACAAATTTTCTCCTACGATACAATATTGTGATAAGTGCTGTTTTTTATAAATCGTTAAGACTTTGTTTTAGTTATTAGGCCACGAAAAAGAATATGTTTGTTTTTTCTCCAAAACAACACGTTTCTGCCGTTAAATAAACGTCCCTAAATTTTTTAAAAAACTTTCGTTTTTGGATTTTTTTTTAACTCTAGTCTCGAGTGCCATCCTCGTTCATAATATATAAACCCTTCCCTCTTTTCATATATTACACGCGTGAAAGAGAGATATATTTTTTAAACGCTAACTCTTTATTGGTCGCACATTTATTAATTATAATATATATCGTATATAATATACGAGATATATATATAAAATATAAATACATATATGTGTGTATATTATAACTACGGAGGAAAAAGTAAAATTTAGTGAGACTAATTTTGTATTAGATATTATTTTTAATAATTAAGGCTGAACGTGATTGTTAACCAAGTGCTGCAAACATTTTATTGGAAAATTAATGATATATATTGAAAACATAAAAAAATAAAAAAATAAATTTTCATCTTAATTCTAAGCCATAAATTTACCTTATTTATATTTATCGAAACCTAAGTTATACACATATATAATATATATTTTTTATGTACAGTCTGTGGCATTAGCCTAGAAAGTTGTTAGACTTGCTTTTATCTGTTATGATTTAAGTTTGTTTTTTTTTTTACTCATAATCGAGTGTCGACTTCATTTATGATTAATTTATTTATAACGTCGAGTTAATTAAGAAAAACCCATATGTACCTCTTTATCGTTTTTACACAACAAATACAAAAAAAATTAGTGCATAATTACCTAATTTTTTTTAAAATTATGTAATATTTTAAAGAAACGATATTAATTGATATTTTAGAGTCTATGTTTTGTATTTTATTCATACTTATATTAGATAAAAAAAGCAAAAATGAAAAAAAAAATCTTGGCAAAATTGTTTTGTTATATTGGAAAAAAATTGTAATTTGGAATGGAAAAAAAATTGGCGTGTAGAAAAAAAAAATATTTTTGTTTTTATTTTAATATCACTATCATAATCTTATTCACTTTTCCTCTGTTTCCTTTTTTTCACACCCATATAAACGGTAAGTTGGGTGAGTGTAGTTACTTTTATGCTACATCAACCGAATGAAAAATGAATACGTTTTATTATCTATTTAAACGAGCATTGTAATATACAATCCAGCTGCAGCTCAGAATCGACTCTGTAGTCATTCCTTGAAGAAGTAAGTATAATTGCGTAGATACAGCGATTTCTAGTATAATAATTAATAACAACTCGGACAATAGACCTAAAAAGAAATTGACTGTGAGGTCTGGAGGTCAAAATTGTACTCACCTGCGAAAATATTCTTCTTCATATTATTTTTGTTTTATTTATAATAAATATTATAATTCTTAATTAGAAGTAAAAGTTTTTAATAAACAGGTAACCGCTCTGTTGTGTAATAAAATGGTTAGTGTAATTCATCATTGAGTTTATGTCATTTTATGAATGTATATTTTAATTCTACTATCAATTATCAAATGATATTAAACGAAAATGTTCTGACTTTTTTGTTTTTTGTTACCATGGTTACAAATAAATTATTTTTATAGTAATATTAACATTTTAACAACTGTAGGTACCTATAGTGTATTTCACGAAATTAGAGACTCGACTATAGCGCGACAAGTGGTCTATAATGAGTAAGGCTACTCAAAAGGTGCACTAAAAAGCGAGCGTAATTTGATTTGCCGCATACAACTACTGTAGTGCAGCACATTAAAAAGTTTGAAAATCACTAAAATCTATATTTTTGACCTCAAGTCGGTCTTTAATTTCGTGAAACGCACTATCAGTATTTTCCGCCTCGATAAAATGTATTGAACAATTTTTACTTTTGACCCAACTAAATACAATAATAAAAAAACATCATTTTTAAAATATCGACTCATTCACACCTAATATTATGTATAGAGGACAAACGTTAAGGTTTGTTCCGAAAACGAACATATGTCACCAACACCCCTAATTTGGCAAAAATAAATTAAAATATGTCAAAAAAATAAGTGTACAACTCGTGAATAGACAAATACCTTTAACCTGCGACGGCTGACCGCGATATACAGGTGGTACCTACCTATCTTACCCATCTTACCTAGTACCTACTCGTTAGATGAGTTGAAAAAAAGCACTACCATATGTCGATCGCACGATACTTACACGTACCTAAACATACGTACATGTAGATATTATACCTATGTACGGCAGCGGTACGACCGGATTTCGTGGAACGCGCCCGGTGACCAGGTTCAAGGTTGTGTCGCGTGGTAGCGATAGTCGACGTTTGTGCTGGAGTGGTGGAGGTACGCATCGCGTACAGTCGGTTACCGTCGCTCACGCACGGCGGTGAAAGAATTCCGAACCGGCCGCGGCGGCACTCCGCTGGGCTAGCGCCAAACGCGTAAAGTTGAAATACGACACCGACCGAAAGTCGCTACACTACTCATTTTTCCAGCGCGCACGCGTACTTCGCACCGGTTCGCATTGCGACCACCTCTCTTCCGACACGGACGTTCGTCAGTTTCCCCACTTCCGGGCTTGGCAATTTATTTATTTTCACTACAGCTAAGTTTATTTTCGGACGAAGTAAGTACTGCATTGTTATGGCAGGGTCCACCGTCAGTGCTCATTTATCGTCAATAAAAAAAAATACTTCAAGTTCCGACAAACGGTATTACAGTAACACCTTGTATGTTATAAACTTATAAATATAATGAAAGTATAAAGTATATAATATTTTATAAGTAGGAATTGGATTTAAATATTCTAAAAGCTTTATAAATATAACCAAAAGTAAATTTTATATGCAATAATTCCCATAAAAAGTGGTCGACGTTTTATTTATAGGCGCACAATCAATAGGAAAACGATGATTAAATTTTCAAAATTTCTAACATTACTTTATCTTAGCTTAACTTCCAAGAGTACAATTACTAAACAATATCATTAAATAAAAACAAAATACTAAACTTTAAAAACGCACAATAAATAAAAAAAATCAAATAAAGTCAAGATATATTTCTAATTGCATAAACAATTACTAAAATTATATAGTGGAGGTATAGATAAAAACGTTATCATATAGAACGATTAATTTTTTGTTCGGATATACTTTAAACCAAGGACGTACGCAGAAAAAAGTTTTGGGGGGTATTTTTGAAAATGAATTATCGTAAAGTAGAAATTTTTAAAATACAAACATTGATATAATAAAATTAACATTAAAATTGAATAAGTAAATGACCATACAAAAACCCAAGTATTTTGGGGAGAGGGGGGTTTAAATATCCAAAACACCTCCCCGTGTACGTGCCTGTATTAAACTATTATGCAAATATTATGAAAACAATATTTCTTGATCTAATAATTTGAAATTTACGTTAGAAGCTTGAAGAGTGTTTAATATAGGTATGCACTAAAAATGATTAAAATCACAATGCTAAATATAGAAAGACATCGAAGAAGTTTGATTTTTTAAGTATGTGTATTGTGTATACTTGGATGCATTTTTCTATATAGAGCCCCCAAAAAGTAATGCATTATATTATATTATAATAATGCATTTTACATGGAAGTCCGGGCACTTAATCTATAATATATAAGAACAGGTGTGAATATATTATAAAACATTGTAATGTATTATTCTATATATGTTTTATATTGTTTTATTTCATAGAAGACGTCTTTTTACTCGTTTATGCGGTATAGTAACAATATTATACAGGTAATAATGACGACATGTACGCACCTAAGACTTGCGATGTTTGTAACTGCTCGTTTGAAAACGATAAAGTTTCCGAGAAATGAACAACCGTTTTACGACTTTTGTCTAGGGTCAGCGGATATATAATACAATTATGAAACTTTTTTCATATATAATTTGTCTCGCCGTCTCGGTGACAGTTGTTCGTCGCCACCATTTATTTCAGCAAACGGTAACTGCTAGTATCTAGTCACAATTACTCGAAAACACTTACGAAAAGTTTATTTAAAAAATTATATATTATACGTTAGATATCTCGTATATAATTTTTGTTTACCCACATTTATGTAAGATAGGGATCAGCAATTCAATGTTACTAAAGAGCCAATTTATAAAACTATAAAATATAGTAAACCATAGAGTATAGAAAGCAAAAAAGGACAATATAATTTAAAATCTACAATTAAAATTTACTTTTTATATTTATTTATTTATATTATATGTTTTAATGTTAAAAAAAAACATAATAAAATAAAATACAGATAAACGCTAACATTTTATAAAGTAATTTGAAAATGTAGCATGGGCCAGATAAAGAAAGGTACACGGGCCGCCATTTGCCTATCCCTGATAAAAGAGAATAGAAAGTTTAGAATAGATACTACAATTTTTGAACGAAAATCACTTATTTTTATTATTCATTTTTTTACAGATCAGTTAAGTGAATTTAACATAACTATTTAATGAAAAGGATTAATTTAGTACTACCTATTGAATAATAAAATTGTTTTTTCACCTTTTTTATCGAAAACATTTCCAAGTCTGCAGAGAACTAACTTTTTATTCTTGTCATATTTTTATACTTATATAATTTGTATTGACAATAAGATAATAGTTAATAATTTCTAGAAACAATAAATTTATATTTTAAAAGGAATTAAATGTACTTTAAGGCTTAAGGGAGTAGAGAGTAGAGACATTGGTATCGTACCATCGTCTCCCTCAAAACTGTTACTGATGATTTTCTTCACTAAAATTATGGATCGTATTTGAACGAATGGTTTCCTTTTTACCTGATGTATCACGGATGATATAGGGTTAAAAAATGTAGAGTCTTTGATAGTTTTAAAATTGTATTAATTTAAAAGTGTTTTTTTTTATAAATGTATAATAATATAATACTACTTTGCACCTTAACTTATTAGATATAATCTATTATATTTTGTGTAAAATTATTAATAAGATCTTTTGTCTTTAATACGTTATGTTTAATTAGGTACTTAGAAAATACTATATAAAATTATCTTTTGAATTTCGATTTAGATCAACATTTTCTGCATAATCAAAAGTAATTGCTCAACAGTTTATTCGAAAAAAAAAGTATGTTTTGCCACTGTAAATGTTCAGTATAAAAACTTCAGTACTTGAAAAAATGGTATTTAATTAAACTTAAAAATTTTATAGGAATTTATATAAATGCATTATGAAATGGTCAATAGTGGATAATTTTAATGAATTACCTTGTATAAATTTTTATTTTAAACCCATGTTTGTAAATTTCAGAATATAGAGTAAAGCTTTCAGGTTTTATAAAATATAAAAATTTAGGTACCCCAGGGAGTTTATTTAATATTAGTGGGTTGTAATTTGTAAGATTTTAATCGTGTACTCAGTATTGACTACAAACAACCAACCTTTTACTCGTTTTAATTCATCAAAAATCTGGCACGTTTTAGGTACTCAAGGACAACGAAATTCCATAGAGCGGAGATCTTGGTGAACATCGACGGGATGAGGTAATAACTGACAAATGTACGTACTTATATGTATACCTATAAAAAGGGAACTTTACTAAAATCTAATAATTAAAGTAAATGTATATAAGTTTATACCTGTAATAGACAACTTATGTTATAGGTAGTACACACAAATAATACCTATACATTAAGCAACATATACATGGGTGATTCAAAATTTAAAAGGGTTCACTGTGATGGTAACCCTTTCCGAAAAAATAAAAGCGCGCGTTTGACTCGAAATATTATATGAGCGTTAGTAGTCGTTGGTTGTCTGTATATATTATACAGGTAGGCAAAAAATACAGTGAAAGTGTTTGTACGTGAATATTCATTTGGCGGCAGCAGCCCATATAGATTATAGACAACTATATATATATATATACAATTTTATACTGGTTTGTAACTATTATTTATATACACATAATGTATAAATGTATATAGTAATAATAATAAAAGAGAGACAAGCCTATACTCGTATAGCTTGTTTGTGCCGCCACTGATTGGTTGTACCACCAAAAACCGCTGCCGCGAGCGTTATTTTACCTATATTTTTATTATATGTATATATACATTTTTATATAGACACTCGACGGTGGTGAGCGGAGGACGTTGTGAAATCGCCCTCAGTGTGTGTGTGTATAACTGATTTTTGATTTTTTTTCTGAAAGTAGTCGCGTGTAAATATGCGGCGGCGCGCACTCCGGTCAACTAGTTTTTTTTATATATACCTACCATATAGGATGTTTCAACAAACATGTTCAACCCCCTTTATTTCTTTAATAATGCAGTTATTTAAAATATGATGTTTGGAATTTTTAAATAACCTAAAGTAAAGATTATATTTTCAAATTTTTGTGTTGTTTTTAAACAGTGGAATTACCATAGGCGGAGATTTGATTGAATTTTAGAGGGGTTATATTTGGCAATATTGTTGCAAAGTAAGTATCTAATTTATACATTGAAAATTTTTCAATAATTTTGAGGGGTTAAGGCCCCCCTAGACACCCCCAATAACTGGCTATAAGAATTACAAACTTTTATTTTTCAAATGACAACCCTCATTTTCTACTACACATTTTTCAGTGGATTTTTAATGTTGTATCAAAATCAAAATTTTAAACGTTATTTAACTTTTCGTTCTAGGCATAATACTATTATTCTATCAAACCTATTATCATAATAGGTTCGAAATTCTTAGTAGGTAATTGATTTTAATCTTTCAATGTTATATCTATTTTATATTTTTATATAACCATTTTTAAGAGCCATCATACTTAGTATATAAATATTTTGAAAACTGTTAAACCACTCAATTAAATTTTGAATTAAGTTCTTCAAAATTTTAAAAAATACATCTGTTTAGTAATTTACTGTAAAAAGGGAACAGGAAAGTATTCATTTGAAAAGCAAAAGTATACATCGACATAGAAGTACAGGATCCTCCTTAGGTAAAATAAAAATTCTTAAGAATTTAGAAGTATAATCTTTAAAAATGTCTAACATCACAATTTGAATAAATTTATTATACAAAAGGAATAAATAATAAGGGTGTTTGCATGCTTTGTGAATCATCCTGTACATATTTTACATAAAAATTTTTTTCGATTATTTTGGATCGCATTTCACAGCAAAGATTCATAATTTTAACTTCAACTCTAGTACGGATAACTAAAGGAACCTATTATTTTATTATAATTGTATTGTAATTAATAATTTGATATAACATTTTATTATTCCTTCACCCCATTCGTCAAAACAGTACCAGCATTTGATTTTCAAACGGCAACCTATCATTTGAATTTTGAGTGTTAAACTCTTCAAGAGGATGCCAGGGTAATATTTGTTATCTCTTTCTAACCAACGCGCAACATAGCAAATTTTATGTTCACAATAATGACTATATCCATATTAATCTCTTAAATTATAGTGAAATAACCTCATATAAAATTTAAAGTTAAGAACATTATCTAGGACATCTCATAAGCGTTTTATAATATTTTAATTTTAAAGAGAGTTATGAGTATTTTAAGATTGTAAACTATTTATCTTATTTATAAATTAATTGAATTTTGGAATTTTTACCATAGCAGTTTTCTTTTTCAATTATTTTTAGTGCAGTTTTTTTTTTTATTTTAAGTTTAAACATATAATATTAGGATCATTGTTGACATTTTTATTTATTTATTTAATTGACATTAAATTATCAATTCTTAGCTTTTGATAGTAAAATATTTATACATTTTTAACTACCAAATAGTTAAAAATATTCATAATTTTGACGAATATTTGAACTTCAAATGCTAATAAAAAAAAATTGTGCCTATGTATTTTTATAATTTTCGAATGAGAGTTAGAACAAGTTATGTGGACCCTTCTATTAAATTTTCAAGTAATTTTTCCAAGCTAAATTTTTTTATCAACATTTATAAAAAAAATAATAAAAAAAACTGATTATTTTAAATGCCTATAAATAGCTCAAAAAAAGTCAAAATATTTTGAAAATCAAATCACGTAAAGAAAATGGCAATCTAAATAACTGGTAAATTTTTCAAGTATTTACGACTTATACTATTTGAATAACAACAAATATCAAAAACCGGTTGAGGTTAAACCGTTATTTAACGCGGTTTTGTAAAAAATTAAATTTCAAACACTCCTAAAAATTTTTCGACTTAATCCGGTAGAGTTTTTTTTACAGATATTTGAAGAAAAATTTATGGAGAACCTTGTACCAAATTTTCAAAACTTAGTTATAAAAGAAAAAATTTTTACGATTTTTCAACCACAAAATTACTTGCAAATTTTCGCAATTTTGACATATTTCGTATAAATTCGAACTTTAAGCACTTATAAAAAAAAATTGTGACTAACGATTTCGGATTTTTTTTTATGACTTTAAAAACAACTTATAAGAAACCTTGTATTAAATTTTTAAGATTTTCTGGCCAACCAAAAAATTTTTATCGTTATTTTAAAAAAATAATACTAAAAAAATTAAAAATTTCAATTGTCTATAAATAACTCAAAAAAAGTCAAAATTCTTTGAAAATTTAACTGTGTATGGAGGACGCTAATATAAACATTTGGAGAAAATTTCAAGTATTTACATCGATTAATTTTTGAATTACAACCATATAAAAAAATCGATTTGGTCGAAAACCGTTTTTGCGTAAAAATTCCCGTTTTTCTGTCATTTTTTTTTGTTTATCTCAATTTTTTTGAAAACTGTTGGAAAATGTTTACTTTTCACCTTTATAATGCACCAAGGATATCCACTTTGCATTATTTTATTATTTATTATTATTAAATTGAAGCATTATTTCGACTAGTTATGCTGTACACAGACACAAAAACAAAACAAAAAAAAAAAAAACACACATCATTGTAAAATTAATACATTGATCACTCCGTTCAGAATCTAAAATCAAAGGGCCAGTTGGCACTGCCAACTTGACAATAGATATACACATGTTTATTATTTATAGGTGTAGCTGTATTATAGGTATGTCTTTAAACTTCATTGTTTCAGGTTATGTGTTTTTTTATTAAGATTTTACAAAAATTAGAAATAAAAACACGTAATCTTTTTGTTAGCCACTGCTACCGCTGCATCGTAGCGTGTAAAACGGCGGCGTATTATTCACGTAGGAGGTAAATAGGAGGCAGTAGTGACCAATTAGTAGACGAATAATAATATGAAAACAGCGGCGCTGCCGAACCGTATCAATCGTATCATTAAAATATTAAATAAGCCCCTCTGTTGTGCGGGGGCGTGCTGCATGTGATTATATAATATATATAAATGTTATACGCCCGTGCGCCACACAATTGCAGGTGGGCATTTATATACATATGTTATCTTCTTCAATTTATTTAATACTAATTTTATAATATAATGTATATTTTACACACAATTTTGTGGTGCAGAAAAGTATTTTAAATAATAAATAATAATCAATGATATCGCCATTACAATTTTGTCTCTTTATGAACCTTAATTATTTCGTCGTAATTTCAAAGTTACAACCGTTTGTGACTTGTATTATATAAATTAAATATAATTATATCTAAATGCATAATGCATGCTAATCAATATATTATACTTCTTTGGAAGATCTTTCAATATCAACAATAAGCATCGGATCCACATTATCTCTTTTTCTACAAAGATCAAAAATACATCTAAAAAGCCGATGTGTTGGCGAGTGCTTGCACCGGATACGTAAAAGCTACAACTTAACACTCGATTTTCGGTTTGTCCGTAATTTTTCTTTCATTTTTTTATTTTTTTTACATAACACTGTGCACGTTATACATACCTATTAGTTATTACTGGCCATATCTACATAATATAGGTGTACACGTGTATTGTGTACAACCCTGCACGTAGCAATATATACATGTAATAACGAATAATACACGTATTCACTTATTTCTTTTGTGACATTATTTGCCTTCGCTACCTACATCGACTATAATATAATATAGTGAAATTATTTCTAAATAGTAAATAATATAATATACGTGATACTTTCAACGTTCATTGTGTATGTATACCAATCGTATGGGTTGCAAGTAAAAATGGCGTAGAAGTTGTCGAGTGCGGTTTTAATGTGAGCCCTGTTTTGAATGATTTTCCAAACGCCATAATTGTCATTTGATGATGTTTAGTTTTACGTTTAAAATATTATAAAATTTAATTATATATATATATATATATACTGCACGCTGCATCAGTGTTTCGGCCGTGTGACACCCGCAACCAGCCCAGCCAGAGATTTTTTAATTGTTGTCTGGTACGAATTTGTATTATAACTTAAAACATACGAGATAGAAATCCATTTTGTAAGCATCCAATCAACTCTCCCTCTCTTTTCTCCTGGGGAAAATACTCAGTTGGACTTGTTGAATATGTGAAGATTTGAATATCCGTCTCCCGCTGCGTTTCTCCCTCAAGTGGTGCACTACAATGTGGTGAATTTATCTAACACCGGACCACAATAAAAATCACTCAACAGTCAGCAGTGAACAAGTCTATAGGTTTTGATACTCATATACCTATGTGCCCTATATATACATTTTACTTATACGGGCCATTTAATATTTGTGACGCTGCTCATATTATATGCACATGTATTGTGTTGTGATAACTCTCGATTTCGTTTATTTTACTGTATTTGGTTTCCCAACACCCAAAGGGCCAAGTGTTAGTGGGAACTCAAGAGCGGGGAGGGTTGTTTGGTTTTTTTCTTTTCAACAACCACTATATACCATTATGCAGTAGGTACTTTTCTAGACCTTTTTAATCGGCGTTGGGCACAATGGCAGTCGTCAAGGGTTGTTTGAATTATTTAAACGTTATTGACTTAACCCATAAACAACAATTAAACAAGTGGGTTATTGCAGGGAGTATAATAATGATGAAAATATATTCAGCAGCACGTTAGCTTTAAAAACACATATCACTGAGCGTCTGAGCGCAAACTATGAAAGGGGCGACAGTTAGCTTGGCATTTTTAAAATCTAGGTTTCGACATATAGGGCTGCTAAAAATAATAATGGAAAAAATAGTAGATACCTCGCTATAAAATACAAGTCAAAAATCAAAAGATCAACGCCGATGATAAGTTAAATAAAATCCTCATACCAAGTGAATTAATTAATTGATTTACTAAGTGTATTACTATAATATTATTTAAAAAAAATTATGACTTAATATTGGTCGATGGACACGTGTGTGATATAATAACTAAAACTGTCAAAAACTGTTATAACTTATAGTCGAATATAAGTTAAATGTATTATAAAATTGTCTTTGACTGACAAATTACAGCATTCAATGAAAGTTCAATAATAAAGTGAAAAACTATTGAAATAATGTGCTTATCGCTTATGTTACATACTTACATATATAATGTATATATATTATATTATGTTTGGTTTCGTGCAACCTGTGGATAATAATGTAACGACGCACGACTACGAGATTGACTTTGAGTGTTTGTGCTTGTGTTTTGAAACAATTCCAATTTACGCGATCGATTTCGATTAAGGACTGCTGCCGCCGGGTAAAAACGAGTTAATAATATAATAATATAGGCATTATTTAATCGAACGCAGCATGGCGCGGACACTTGTAGAGTAGGTCTTCCGACTTTAATAATAATAATATTATCACAATCGTTAACATTCGAATTCATATAATATAATATTCAGGATGGTGGGAACACGAATTATGTTATATATCGATCAATACAATATGCATACTGTGAGCTGCAGATCAACGTCATACCACAGAAAATCGATCACATGCAGCGTTACTTATAATCGTTGGCCGGATTATATTTATTTTTTTAAGAAGTTAATGGGCCCATAGAACAAGTTCCTTTATAATGGTGTGTTACAGTGAAAATGTTTTTTACGTTTGGAAAAAGTCGCATCGTAGCGTATCTAATATACTACTATGTTTTTACATGCACGTGTGTATGGGTTTGTTTACATTTTTTCGGTACTTATCTGCCTTTTACAGTGTTCGAATGAAAGCTAAAAAGTACATCTGTGCATCGCGGACACATCACATTTTGCGTGTGTGCAAAACATTAAAATGACGACTAGTATTATACGTTAGTACATTACTGTTGTTATTATATTATCATATGATATTAATTATACATTATACAATGTATGCATGTATATTATAATATCACTATCACAAGTGACGACGATATAAACAACTTATGAAATAGGGCTTTAGTTATCAGTGAATATTGATTATGATGGAGATGATGACGCCGTTTCGCCCGAGTCAAGGATGTTTGAATAACATACTCTCACACACATAAGGCATTTAATCTAATTTCTTATGCTTCCGTGTACGACGAAATACATCGCACTTGCCACGTTTTTCTTTTTATCGATCGGCGGCCAGACATTTAGAGACATTGCAGACATTTTTATTACCGTTCTTCGCGTCTTATCTCCTTTTCATCACGTGATTTAGTGATTAAGTGCTGATTTGCTTATAACAATGTTTCTTATTATTGTAAATCAATATATTGTATTTGTACCTATGCAGAAAATCGTATGCTACATTGCTACTTATTATAGAAGAAGATGTCGGGTATAGTCATGGTACACATACGAATATACCTATAATTATATCTTTATTATAAATAGTACTACGCATGTTGATTTTTCGTTTGCGAGAATAAAATGATAAAAAAAGACATATAACCCAGAGTATATAATACTATAATCGCATCAACACGTGTGAAGTATTAATTGTTTCGGGAGTATATTTTTATACATATAAATTTTTTTTTGTGTTTTTTGTTGTAAACATATTTTTGACAGAATCAGTTTAATTTCGTAAACTGCAGAATTAAATACCCATACTCCCTCACCGTTGGCAACTGGCAAGACACTAACCTCCGTTTCAGAGTGTATAAAATAAATACACGCACGAACATTTACGTTGTCATCGCAATAATAATGAAGATGAAAAGCTAATAATATCGTCATGTTGTCTTTTTCGTTTTATTGGCGATAAATTATGATGAAAACAAATTCATAATATCTATTATTAAAATGTTCCATCGCTAACAAAAGTTTTCGTTTTGTACATAATGACGTATCAGATGAGTTGATTTTTTTTTTGTAATTAAGAACAAACAAAATCTAAAAGTTTTCCGTGATATAAACTGACTGTTGTTTACAAACAGTTATATTTTTTTAATTTATTTACCGTTAACGATGGATGAGAACAGTGCATGTAAAATGTATAACGTGAAAACCGTTATTGACAAACAACGGATCGCAGCGGCGGTGAACAGGGAAGGACTTTCTGGTTGATTGATTTTCCATCTCTCGAAAACCGTCGCAGACGAAAAATAAACACAAACAAAAGCGATGAAAACTATCTTATACACAGAGACCTCGTTCTATTCTTCGTTGAACTTTTTGTTCTATACCCATGTTTATATACAATATTTATTAGGTACGTCTATAGCATTTTATCGTCTAGAATAGGGTTCAATCAAACGAATTATATTGTTACAGAAAAACCTATATGTTTTAATATTTAATGACACTTAATCATGGTATATACCACACACGCACAGTAAAGTTAAATAACAGAAATAAAAAGTAATATTATTGCTGTATAAAATATAATCATTCTAACGGGGTTGTCAGGGTAGGCCGTTGAATATTCTACAAACTTTAGGGATAACACAGTTACGTATACACGGCCACACGGGTATAATATATATATGTTACGGGCAAAGTATACAATTTGGGCGTTTTATACAATGCCCGGTCATTGTATACAATGCTCGGGCGTTGTATATAATGGCCTTCGTATATTGGGCAATGTATATAATATAATATTTAAAAGAAAAGTATTGCCAAAATATAATGTATACTATATATTTATACTATAATATTTTTTATTGATATTATTAGAAAATGATTTAATATTTATGTATTTATTCTATTTATTTTTTATTTTTACATCATTTATTTTCGCAAGTACTACTTTGGTGGCATTTAGATGTGTATAGTCGTATAATTTTTCTTTGCAAATTATAAATTGGTTTCTACTGTATAAAGTTGAAAGACGACCTTCCTTAGTCCTGATTTGGTAAATCAAAGCCAGATTAAACAATGATTATTACCTATTTGTAAATTTGGATTAGTTAGTGTATTTTTTCATTTGTTCTTATCGGTTTTCTTACAATGGTGCAATCCACATATTAAGAGGATATCGCACATATAATATGATTATAATGTTTATCGTAAATCGTAACATCATAATCGATAAGATCTTTTACCTATACTGGTTAATTCCCGTAAAATTAAATTTTTAGTAACTACAAATCGTTTGTATGGTACAGACTACAGTTCAATTGCGTATTAACTTATAATAAATTCAAATATGGACAAGTTTAATGCCGATTTAAATAATTTATTAAGCAAAAAAGGTTCAAATAATTCATTTTTAACAAAGTTAAAATACGATCAATTAATTTCACATATAATTCAATTAAAGAATAATTCAAAAAAAAAGGAACCCAACGACTATAAACTTTTAAAAAAATACGACGTGTTAAAAGTTTCCGATATTAACAAGTTAATTGTACCAGTATCTGAAAATAATGAAATCAAATATTATGTTCATAATGAAGAATTATTTAATATCATAAATGAAGTTCATTTATCGATTGGTCACGGTGGTCGAAATAGAATGGAGCACGAGGTAAATAGTAAATATAAAAATGTTACTCGAGATATAATTATGTTATATTTAAATAATTGCGAATCATGTCAAAAAAAAGGAAGCACAGCTAAGAAAGGATTAGTGGTACAACCAATCATATCTTCTGAGATGAATTCTCGCTGTCAGATAGACCTAATAGATATGCAAGCACAATCGGATGGCGAGTATAAATTTATATTGGTTTATCAAGATCACCTCACAAAATATGTATTACTTCGACCATTAAAATACAAACGCGCTGAAGAAGTTGCTTACGTATTATTAGATATTTTCACAACATTCGGAGCACCGTCAATTTTACAATCAGATAATGGTCGAGAATTTGCAAATCAGGTTGTATCTGAAATATGTGCAATGTGGCCAGAACTTAAAATAGTTCATGGTAAACCTCGCCACTCACAGAGCCAAGGTTCAGTCGAACGAGCTAACCAGGACATTGAAAATATCCTTGCTACTTGGTTAAAAGATAACCATACTAAGAAATGGAGCGAGGGGATAAAATATGTCCAGTTTATGAAAAACCGTTCATTGCACTCTGGAATAAAATGTTCACCTTACGAGGCTATGTTCGGTACAAAAGCTAAAATTGGATTAAAAAGTACACTTCTGCCAATAAATATAATAAATAATTTAAGAACTGAAGAAGACTTCGAAATAGCTTTGAATTCTATTTCTACTGCATTGAACAGTAATAACGACATCAAAGATAAAGAAGGTACCTATAAAATAATAATAATAATTTGTATTTGAATTTTGAATTTTTTTTCATCTTGTTTCTCATCAATTAATAATTATACAATTAAAATTATTCTATTTTTATTTTAGAAATAGATCATATAACTGAAGAAGACTTCGAAATAGCTGCATCGAACAGTAATAACGACATCAAAGATAAAGAAGGTACCTATAAAATAATAATAATAATTTGTATTTTAATTTTGAATTTTTTTCATCTTGTTTCTCATCGATTAATAATTATACAAATAAAATTATTCTATTTTTATTTTAGCAATAGACCATATAACTGAAGAAGACTTAGAAATAGCTTTGAATTCTATTTCTACTACATCGAACAGTAATGACAACATTGAAAATAAAGAAGGTACCTATAAAATAATAATAATATTTTTTAATAATAATCTTAGATTTTTGTTTAATTTTTCGTAAATAATAATTTCTCGTCGAGTAATACATAATTAATAAAATTACTGTACGCATTTGTTTTATTTTAGCTATACCTTTAAGAATAAAATCTATTCGTGATAATAGAACTGAATCGCTTAAAAATTTAAAACTTCAAGCCACTAAAATGAAGCAAGCTTCTGAGAATCGATTCTGTCCCGGTGAAATAGGCCAGTCAGTGACGATTAAGATTCCAGATGTCGATAGGGCCCGTAGTGATTTTAGAAACATTATTGGAGTTATTCTTTCGGGTGACTACAAACATTTTACTTGTATTATTAAAATCCCAGATAAAATAATAAAATAAATTTATTATATATTTGCAGTTAACAATAATATGTACGAAATTGGGACTAAGGAAGGTCGTCTATCGACTTTATACAGTAGGAACCAGTTTGTGATTTGCAAAAAAAAATTTCTAGAAGTCGATGATGTGCCACAAACCAAAATTTCACTCCGTGAGACGGCACGGAAGTTTTCTAATTTGGGTGGTCAGGGCTACGACCGATGTACATGTGTACAAAAATGTAAAACACGGAAGTGCAAATGTAAAGCAGCTGAGCGGCTATGCACATCTAAATGCCACCAAAGTAGTACTTGCGAAAATAAATGATGTAAAAATAAAAAATAAATAGAATAAATACATAAATATTAAATCATTTTCTAATAATATCAATAAAAAATATTATAGTATAAATATATAGTATACATTATATTTTAGCAATACTTTTCTTTTAAATATTATATTATATACATTGCCCAATATACGAAGGCCATTATATACAACGCCCGAGCATTGTATACAATGACCGGGCATTGTATAAAACGCCCAAATTGTATACTTTGCCCGTAACATATATATATATATATATTATATTAATATGCAGTAACTTAGAATAACATAGGAAAGGCTGCTTGATGTAAATTAAATAGTAATATGCTACCATTTTATAAAATGTATAAAACTTATTATAACGGACACTATTTAAATTACGAAGTATTCTATGTAAGTGTTGGTACTTGGAAGAGGGAATGATTTCCGGAGAAAAAGAAAGGGATACAAAAACGTACGTTGGAGAGGAGATCCGATATTATACGATATAATTGTCCTTTATCAACATGGTTTCACCAATAATGAATACGAGCATTGGACTAATACCATTTTTTATGGGGGAGATATTACTAAAATTCAAGCTAATTCCCTCGATATACAGAGTGATTCTTTTAAGTGGGTACACTAATTATCTCAAAAAGTATTCATGTTTTTGAAAATATTTTTTTACATAGTTCAAAATTGTTAAAAAAGCAACGTTTTTGTTAAAAAATTATATTTTTTAAATATTTTTTATCATTATAATTTTTTAAGTTTTTTACTTTTTTGAATGACAACATAGAATTTTAATTTCATTTTCCAAAGCAAAATAATTTTTGAGTATTTTGATACATAAAAATTGAATTTAGGGCTAGTAGTTTATGAGTTATACGTATTTAAAGTTTAGACAAGCAGAGTGGAGTGGTACGGGGTTACCCCGCAAAATGTTTGTCCACTACTCCGCTTGTCTAAACTTTAAATAAGTATAACTCATGAACTACTCACCCTAAATTCGAATTTTTTGTTTCAAAATACTCAGAAAATTATTCTGGTTTGGAATATGAAATTAAAAATCTATGTAGTCATTCAAAAAAGTAAAAAACTTAAAAAATTATAATGATAAAAAATATTTAAAAATATAATTTTTTAATAAAAACGTTGATTTTTTAACAATTTTGAACTATGTAAAAAAATATTTTCAAAAACATGACTACTTTTCGAAATAATTAGTGTACCTACTTAAAAGAATCACCTTGTATAGTAATGGCATATTGTGTCATTTTTTATTATATTATGATTATACCTACTATATTATACATGCACGAATTCATATAAATTATAATATAAATATTTTATTGTTTATATTACATTAAATAATGTTATTTATTTTATACCAATAAAATATACTATACTATAATACTCTATTTTTATTTTCATCATATTTTTCTAAAGGTTTTGAAAAAAAACAAGCCTGCAGGAAGAAATCATAACAATGTGTATGTGTATAATACGTAAAATACACGTAAAATATAATATTATATATAACCATATAGGTATGTTAGGTATAATATTATTAGAATATACGTATTGTTGAGCATTGGGGCACAGTACCAGCAAATGTATATATTATAACGCTTCGCAGAGTGGTCTTTAAATCTGTTCATGAAACGATGAAACATCCTGATTAATACGAATAAAGCCGTATGAATAAGTATGTATGTAAACCTGCACCACGAAAGGAAAATGTCTCAGCAAAAGGTGGGAGTAGTGGTTTCTCGACGTGTCAATACTTATACACTTACATTCCCTTTTTTTTACTATATACATTATATACAATCTACATAATGCGTAATATCCATAGTAAGCGAAATGCCACTGTAAATAATTACTGTAATAGAGAAGTCACAATTTTATTCTACTCAGGCTCGTTCACTCTTACGATGTTTCTTGGACTTTTGGGCGCGAGCCGTGAATTCAACGTCCTTGGGTGGAGATTTTGTGGTGATAATATTAACGAAGTCTAAGAGAACAAGCAACGTGTGTAAAACGTAAAAAAATAGCAATAACAATGAGTTTTGTTTATTTTAAAATTACTGATGAATGACTAGAAGTTTTTTGCATTTTTTTCGCATCGTTTGTGTCAGTGACCTACCTAGCCTTCTATTCTAGCGTACTCCATCCCCACGCAAAAGTTTTATTTTTAATATTACATGAATTTTTTTTATATTAATTTTTTTGGGAGGGAGGTGTTGACTTGCTATTTGATCTGTGGATTAACAATATAATAATAATACGATTGAACTATTTCAGTAATGGGTCAAAAAACAATAGAAAATAGCGCAAAATCTGTAATGACGTACATACTATTTAAGTATTTTCGAATCTGTGTAACACGTATACCTCACAATTTTAAATGTTACCCACCGTGTGTGCCCATCACCACCTCGTTGTGTCACTGGGTGACCGAGTTACTTTAACTGGTGATGGCCGATACGCTGGTTATTATCACAAGACCCGGTTACCTTCTACACGTCTCATGCATATTATATAGCGGGTCGTGTAGCTGTAGTTCTATAATATTATTTATAATACATGTCTAAATAGATAAGGCGAAGGAGACAACTTTGTACGCATTTTTTTCTATCTCTAGGTTCTATTTTTTCTCATGCCGTACCTACATAGGTAAATATTCAATATTGTAAAGTTGACAATCAGTTTCATTTAATATAGTAATATCTATAACACATATTAATTTATCTTAAGAATATTTGATATTCAAGGATTTAATTCTATCATATTTATCATAATATTTAAAAATGTTTAATTTAATTTACTAATCTATTACGAGTGTTATTGCGTGGTTTTTGTATTTATGTTATTATTTGTCACTTTTTCAAAAGGGTTTCAAACCCGTTTATTATAATAAAATAAAATAAATAATTGGTATTTCAATAAATTTTTAATAAGATTCAAGATAACAATGAATACATCTTTAACCGTACTAAATTGCGCTTCCTAATCAAGTATAGAGTCATGACTCGTAATGTTATTGGTTACAGTACATGTCGAATTATGTAATTACGATAATATACAATAAAACTTTATACTTTATATATTATAATTATATTACGTTGTACTAAGATTAGTCAGACAGCACATACCGTTACTATGGTGACCATAAATCACTGTAAATTGTAATAATGCTTCATAATTATATAATTATGTATTATTTCACTTATAGGAAGACTGAAGAGACTTTAACATATATTTTCAATGAATACTTTTTTCTCTAGGTTATGTTACAATGTCTACAATTTTGTCTATCCTGACTTAAGAATTATCGATCCTGATACTTAATAAATAGATAAAAAATCAGAATGAAAAAATATAGTCATTCAACGGTGCATTACGGCATTTATTTTACCAACAAGGTGGCAATGTACAACTCAAAACTTACACACCATATTTAGGCACACTAATAATACATATCTATAAATGCAATAAATTCTAAATAACTATCGTAAATATAAACGCACGAGTCTGTAATCTATATATCCCTAAAAGGAACCTAAAGTACTTATTTTTGACTGTGTGCATCTTACTAAATATGACTTATTCATCTTACCTTAACGTGATTTCCTGGGTGCGTATAATAGACGACGTGTTTCGCCGGACCGGTTGTGGTAGTGAAATATGTAGATTGTAGGTACAACTGCAGTACAAGACATGTGTTCGGAATTTGAACGCACTGTGTAACAAAAATAAAACGCACTCGCGGATCGCAACGTCAAAACAGTTTATTCGAGATTTGGACGGCGAGATGAATGTGAACAAAATGATTAATGGCGATCGTTTCGCGTTGGCTAATCGTTAGAAAATACCGTGGTTACCCGTTAGCAAGCCCCGCGGTTACGGGTAGATACATGACTATATTATGAAAAGCAACCGTTTGACGGCTAACTTTTTCGTGGTAGTTCCAATCTCAAAACATCGACTGGAGAAAACTGCAAATGACCTGCAGACCAACTTACAGAGAATTTCATTGTTACTACCCGTTGGGAGTAAGTATTTATACCGAAAGTTGTTGGTTTCTGAACGTCACTACGCGCTGCACTGACGCACTAGTGCCGCGGTGGGCCGTGGATTTTGCAGTCGGAAAATTTACACTCGTCACCATAAAAGTCGTATTTTTATATTAGTATATATTATAGTGGTTGAATCGAGTTTACAAAATGACGGAAAAGTTTGCGGTCGGCGATGTTCAAAACGGTTTGTTTGTGGTAGTCACACCACACTTCACTTGCGTTTATAAATATTGTAATAACACGCACAAAAACAGCCGCGACGATGACGAGCGTTTTCTCAGAACTATTGTAGATTGACAGAAAACATGACGGTAGTATTAGACGTATGTATATATATAAATAATAGATTTATAGGTTTACAAAATGGATTGCGGTCACGTCGGCTGAATATTTACCGTGGTCAATTGCGAATCTAGAACTTCACCGGATTTTGACAGTGGACAGCGAGCTTACTGAATTTCGTTTGCGCGTTTGAAATGTATATATTATATCAGACTATCACGACTCGGCGGGCTGTGCTTATTCGTGTTGAACTGTATTTAAATTTTAAAGTACTTTCAAGCGTATTTTACGAGTTTTAAAAACGTTATACACGTAATATATCACATAATTATTATTATTCCATTCCGTCTTCGTATATTTATATATAAAGCTATACTATTTTTGTAAACACCGTTTAGTTTCAAATGACGTTTGACCGTTTTGAAATAGATTTTTATTCAATCACGTCGTTTTTTGTCGACACCACGTTATATATTGATTAATTATTATTGCGTTTTATTTTAATACATTATAGGTATAAATATCGAGACGTATAATCACGAATGGCAGAAGGCCGACAATCAAGTCACTGTAATGGTAATGTATTATTTTTATTGTGTACCTATTAGTAAAATACGTTCGAAATTCGTTTATTATACACTAAATTATTGTGTATTCAAAAATTTATAAAATTTTCCATTTAATTACCTAAAAAATGTTATTATAATAAGTTCTTCACTAGTATTTTTTACTAAAATAAAAAATAAAATTAGGGTGACTTCTTTATTTGATTATCAATAATTCAAATCAAATTATACGTTAACATTTGAACAATAAAAGCGATGTTTTGTCAAATAATTTTAGTTATTTATTGTAATATTATTCAAAAAATATTAAACTAAAATTTGTACTGTCAGGCATCAGCTATTACTTCTATAACAGTTTATGTTATAACAACGCAATTTTTGACTGATTTCTAGTTATTTATACAATTATAATTATACCACAAACGGTATAAAGTTATTCAAACCGTATTTTACGGTACACCATTTATAGGTAGGTAGGTATTGAATTATATTCGATTTTTGATATAAATCAGTGATATACAGATGATGATAAAAAATTAATTTATTTAAAATTACTGAATTAAAAAAATAATAACCTTAATTTATCATAGAATTTACAAAATTGAATATTAAAATAAACATAAAATTATCATTTATTATTTATTTTATTTATATTCATAGGCGCAATTTGGTGAACCGATCGGGGGGGGCTAAATTTATATAATACACACAGACCCGCAGAGGCTCCGCCCCCTCAAAAAAAAACAAAAACAAGCATAGTGTTAAATCTTATAATTGCAAACGGTGATTAGACAGCAAATTTATTTAATACATCTTCATTACTAATATAAATGTCCTTTTCTATATATATTATAGAAGCGTTTGAAAATCTATCTTGATGCATAGATGTGCGTAACCAATTTTTTATCTTCCTCATGGTTGAAAATGACCTTTCACATGTAATTGAAGAAATCGGTATAGTGAGTGACAAAGATAAAAAAGTATATAAATTTGGATATACTTTTAAATCTACAACTGATTTTACTTCCTCTAAATCAAAATTCAACTTTGTACGTGTAAGGCAGTTTTTTGCAACCAACATTTCTGAACGAAGAGCATGTACATCTACATTTACAAGACCCTAAAAATAAAACAATAGATATATTTATCTAAATGTAACAAATATTAATTCAATCTTAAACAATAAAATATTTACTTTATAATGTTCGATGAAATATTTACTCAGATCATAATTCAGTTTATGAAAACTATCAATAGATGACGCCATTTTTAAACTTTCGGGTGAAAATCTTTTTTTCAAGTTAGTAACAATACAATCGATAACTTGATAATAATCAGTGCAACTCTTATGATAAATATCTGTTTGATTTGATTCATTCAAATTCTGAGGTTCAGAATTCATGGTGGTAGTTGTAAAAACATAAAAATCATTTAAATTTTTTGGCTGTTTTTTTTGGCGTTTTGCACAATGATCATTAACTTGAATAATAATCGGTAAGTATATATAAGTCATGTGTATAACTAATATTTTATTATTATATGAAATATTTACCAGTAGTGAGAAGATCTAGATTATTAGACTCAGCAAAGTTAATGATATTATTCCAGATTTTCTGAAATTCAGTTTCCACCCGTAATGACTCAAAAGTCTTTATTATTCCTTCTATTAAATTAACAGCACTTCCTAGCGTTGCTCCTTTATTTTGAAGTCTGGTATTTAAAACATTAATTATTTGTAATACTTCTTCTAGTATTAATAAATGAATAAAAAATTAAGGCTTCTTGAGAATAGATAAAATACCTGTAAAAATACAATATTATTTTATATTCGTGACAAAATATACACATAAAATAGGCTTAAAAATTAAAAAGTGTTTTATTTTGCTCACCTATTGCTTGTAAAGAATCTTTATTGTTAGAACTATCAATTTCATTTTTCAATACTGTAATAATAGCTTTAAAATTTGATTTAACAGATGTACAATTTTTAGCACGACAATTCCAACGGGTGTCACTAAGTCTGGTCAATAATGTTTTCTTAATACCCAGTTCTTCTTGTACTTCTTTAAACTTTATATTATTCGAAGGGTGGGAAAAGTAAACATATAATGATTCCAGACAATTAAAAACTATACGAGTTTCCTATATTAAAGATAAATAATACAATATAATATGTAAATAGAATTAATGATAATTTTTTGATACTAAATTAATCATACTTTTACTAATTTACACATGTCTAGTACAACCAAGTTAATTCGATGGGCCATACAATGGGTATAGATAGCATACGGATATTCAGTTTTGATTTTTGTCTGTACACCATTAAATTTACCTGCCATTACACTGGCACCATCATATGCCTGAGCAACAACTGGTACATTTATTTTATTTGTTTTGAAGAAATGTATAATGGCAGTTGATAAAGCATTAGCATCTTGCTTTTGAGATACATTAATAAACCTTAAAAACCTTTCATATACTATAAGATCTTTAGTATAACGTACACATATTGTCATTTGTTCGTCCCTGTAACATCTAATAAAACAAAAATACTAAATTACAATATTACATACACATTTAGTAAGCAATTACATATTCAATTTAATATTTGTTACCTTGCTTCATCACACATGACACTAAAAAAACCACATTCATTAATTTCTTTAATGATAGTATCTATTATTATTTGAGCGCTTATATTTAATAAGTCATTTTGTATTGACCAGCTAGTGTAGTTAGTTTTTTCATTAAACATAGAAGCAAAATCTTCATTGCATTTTGATAATAATACGCAAGCTTCTTTAAAATTCCCTAAAAAATATGTTTATATTTTATATATTTATACAAATGATGTTATGTTAAAAGAATATATTTTATGCAATGAACAAACTACCTTGGTTTACTGAAGTTTTTTCCTCATCATGTCCTCGAAATGCTAAACCCTGGCGCCCCAAATACAAAACTATATTTATTAAATGCTTTATATAAGCTCTATTTTTCATTAATTGTTGTCGATTTGCACTAGTCATTATTGTATGCACAGATCCTGATGTGATACTTTCTGTATAAGAAACCCATTTCATTGAATTAGTTAAATGTTGAATAGTTTTGGCATGTAATTCCAATTTAGATTTAGAATTTAATCCAGTTGAGCCACTGATCTACAAATATAAGTTAATGAAGAAAATAGTTTAAACATAATAAAAAGTTATATATAATTACTAAACACAACAAATATCATTTAAAATAAACATATTTAAAAGAGCAGCATAGCCAGTATAGGATAAAAAAACGTATAAATATATGTACCTTTTTCCAGTTTCTAAATCCAGTAGATACAAAACTATCTTCTGAATGTCCAGTTCCAAAAACTCTGCAGGGATAACAAAATACTGCATCATTTTTCAAACTATATTCAAGCCATTGAAAAGAACTGTACAATGAAGATGAAAAAGATCTGTTTTGCTTGCCGAAACGAGTTTTAGGATACACCTGGTATAAGATATTAAAGAGATAACTTAAACTACATTAGGTATAAAGGCTAGACTATATTACATAATTTTAATGTTTACAATATCGCATTGCACCATTTGTTTACAGCTTACTAATTGTAATTATATAACACTTAACTAATTAGGTATTTGATAAAATAAATAAATAATATAAAACTAAATCGATTGGAAAAAAATCATACCTGTAGTTTTGGTCTTGCTGGGCCCGAATTTATGTCACCCAGATCAGTAGTTTCCAATTCTAAGGTGTTTTCTGAAGAACAATTTTCCTCATTTTGAACATCGCACACAATGGCCGGATTATTATCTTTGTTATTTTCAACAATTTTTGTTTTATTTGTTTTTAAATTAAAAATGCTATACATATTATTTTTTGATATTAAATATACCTATTTAATAAGTTATAACTTCACAAAACAACTGACATGTAGCTATATCGAGTAAAAAGAAAACACTAGACACATAAGATAAGTAGGTACACTCTTTATAAATTATAAAGAATAAAAGTCTGGTAAATTTAAACAAACAGAAACCTCGCGTTACGTTCAGCGTTCTCTTGCAATTGCGATAAGAAGTCATAATAAATTAATAACGTAATAACATATCCGTAAATTCCATATTCTAAAAATATCTAATATGCGATTATAACATATTTTATACCCATATTATACCCATACTACTACTATGATAACAGATTATCAACACTCAAGCTGTTATACGGGCATCGAGCAGTTCGACAAAGTACGATGTATCGTAATATTGAATTACTTCTTATACAACATACTAATTGTACACTGAGATTCGAGATAGCTAAAAAAAACCCATAATTACATTTTTTTTCTATTTGGTACATTTTGTCATAGATTTAAGAATGAATATATTTAAAAAATTAGGGGGGCTTAAATAAAACTTCGGGGGGCTAAGCCCCCCCAAGTCCCCCCCAAATTGCGCCTATGTTTATATTAAATACCTACGTACATCATATTTGGGAGTAAAATATAGTGAGTAAGTTGAAGGTTAAAGTCTGCTTAATTATAAATATTATAATATTGGGTAAAAATATTAAACCCAAACATGTACGACTATCCATCTACCGGGGAATTATATAGTTCAGTCCCAGATTTAAAATTATATTTACAACTCTATTCTTTCCGATGATAAGCCTAATTGAATCTAATTTTTTCAGCAATTGATACTTTATCATTTTTTATCGTAATATGTATTGACAACCCTTAGTTTGTAAAATTAGAAGAAAAATATATTTTTTTTTTACTTAATTAGATTATTTTTCGGACTAAATTAAGTACAAAATAATTGGTCCACGAGGTTCAACTGAAATCCACTTATCGTCAATGTGTATTTGTATTAAATATTATAATATTGATGTAGCGAATAATAAAATATCATATACTTCTTTTTAGTCATCACTCATCGATAATCATATTCTGATATTCATTATTTTCTTCTAATACGTCTAAAATTTTTTTCCTTATTCTTCTTTATACTCACAATATGTGTTGTGACCACGATTTAAGATAGTATGGTTGCCCGACGAATCATTATAAAGTGTCTACCGAAATCACTATTAAAAACAGCTGGAAAATGCACTATTAGCGCTTGAATGTAATAGTGGCTATAGCCTATAAGCTCAAATACCGTGCTGGCGGGCTACTATTCTTAAATCATAATCGGTACACATAATTTCACAAACGCTAGTGTACAATATTCCAGCTGTTCTAGTTATTGAATTTGGTTGACAGTTTTTAAAACGTTCTTATCATAGGTCGTCGGGCAACCATACTATCCTCAATCGTGTTCTATACCAATACGATTCGTGGTAAACCAGTATGAACCAGAAAATCCCGTCTATAAATAGAAAATCTACCAAGAATTATTGTCATCACTATATTTCGAGTTGTTTCTTACAGCTAAAAACTAAATTCCTAGGCAATAATTTATTAATGTATAAATTATTCATGTAATATATTTTGTAAAATTTATGGTTCATAATTAAATTGTAAAATAATTAGGTAATAATAACAAACTTTTATTTGTATGCATATTTTATATCGTTAAACAATCGAGTCGCTCAATAATTCACAAGGTAGGTAACTAGGTACCCAGCATCTGACCATCGAGTCCATGTCTTTATTAAACTATAAATGTATATATAATAAATGTGTACGAGTATATATATGTGATAATAATACTCGTATTATAATATTATAGGGAAATTATGGGCCACATCAGACTGACTATCGCAGGCACACTATCGATAGCCGTGTAACAACTATCGTGGTCGATAGAATATTATATTTTACGCGTTGAACGTCATTCGCTGTAAAGGTCGCGCGTGTCATGCGTTATTACTTATTAGTTATTACTATTATAACATTATGTGTCAAGCATATTATTATGTTATTACAAGGTACCGCCTTTGGCTCACTCTGTATACATACATTATATTATTATGTATACAAAAACATAGTACGCACACGGCCTAGTACGCTATGAAGTGTGCCCAAAAGTTTTCATTTATTACAACGATGTTCGCGGTCTCGCTCTTTATCTGTCTATCCGTCTTCGGCTCTTCGCGTAATATACGAAACATTATTATATGCTTCGCGCACCTGTCCCTTCCAACTAGGGTGTAGGCCGGACGGACTGGGCTATAATATTATTATAATGTCAAAGTGCTGACACCGACGGGACTGTCCGTGTGTCCGTGTGTCCATGTGTCCGTGTGTCCGTGTGTCCATGTGTCCGTGTGTCCGTGCTTCAGGTCTCGGGGGAACGTATATAACACATTATATACGAACATATAGGGCTATAATACACGCTCCAGTCATTTTATACAATATTTATTACACAATAAAATGTATATACCATGCACATAATATATATATATACAGGATGATTCGCCAAGAAAGCTGAACCCCATTTTTCCTTTAATAATGAATTCGTTCAAATTCTGATTTTTTGAATTTTAAAATATACTCAAAATACCATGTTTTCTAATTCTTGAGATTTTATTAGGTGCTCCTTAAGAAATATATCCTGCGGTGATACACACTTCTGTTTTTTAAATGAGAATCCTCCTTCCATTTTCATTTTAAATAATAAAGTGGATAACTTTTTTGAAAATGATATTTACCAATTCAAAATTCTAATGAGTAGTTACCTATAATTATTAAATTATTTAAATGTTTATACTAAGGGTTATAGTTATAAATTATAATTCATATAGATGGTTTTATAAAATTATAAAGTAGATGTAATATTGAATCTAGTACTTTCTTTATTATCTAGATCGTTTAAATTAATATTTTCAAAATACCATGGCTCTAAACCCATTATTATGGTTAGACTTGGTTATCCTAGTTAACAATTTTATTAATGATATGACAACATTTTTAGAAATAATATCCACTAATAATTTATAATAGAAAAAAAGGTTGTTATTTGAAAAGCAGAAGTCTGTATCTCTCCAAAAGGCCAAAACACTCCTTAAGTAGTATAAAAGAATCTCAACAATTAAAAATAATTATTTTTTAAGTATAATATATTTAAAAATTCTAAAAATCAAATTTTACATAATTGTATTGTTAAAGTAAAAAAGGGGTAAACATACTTGATGAATCACCCTGTATATATACGTGTGTGTGCGTATAGGCAAATTTTATTACTTTTTCCTCGCATAGTGTACAATATTACTTAGAGACGGCGTTATACGATGTAAGCGTATAATGTACAACGATAGTTTGCCGGTCGCGTGCCAAAACGCCTTCTTCGTCTTTCCTCCCTCGCCTCCTCTCATAGATCGTTATTATTATTATTAGGTTTTTTTTATTATTATTACTCGTGTGAATTTTTTCTTGTCCGCCGCCGTCGCTTGGCCAAAAAAATATAAAATATTGTACTTAAAAAACTAAATAGAGTCTAACAAAGCGGATGCTTCTACTACTCCTCCTACTCGCTAGAGCATTATATTATAACCAATATTATAAATTACTAACCGCATGGCGCTATACATATAGTCGTTGTGTGATCGGGCAGTGGTACCGCACGATAAATTGAACACTTATGGCGTTGGCGGGAACGGACATAAGAACTAAAATAAGTAGAGGAAACGCTGCAAATCTTCGTGGCATATAAATGAATAATATTAAAATACACCTATACACGTTAATGGTGCCTCAATTTTCGGGAGCGCCGAATTACAATTTTTTTTTTGTCATAAGCATATTTATACAGTATACACTAAAGGTGTGCATCTAATACAAACGTATGATGCATAATTTGAAATATTTTGGGGGTTTAATTCCCGTTATAATTACCTTATTATTAAAGTAGGTTTACTTCAAAAATAAAAACACGTCGATTTCTACCAAAAACAGTGTTTAACTCGGCTCTTTTAACCGTACATTGGTCGGGTCTAACACATCAGAAGTTCAGACATCATGCAAGGTATTCATTACCAACGAATAATACAAATAAATGATTAATTTTAATAAGTTAATATTATAAGTAGTTAATACCTAAGTAGTTAACTTATCATATATTTTTTACTACGTTTACTAGTCGAAATTTATGTAAGAACATTTTTTTAATTTATAAAAGAGATGAAAATGGCTATTATCGTTGTTTACAATAATACCAACACAGGTATAATATGACCAGTCGATATTATTCCAATTTAAATAATAATTATGAATTAATGGATGCATAACACGAATTAAAAACCGAGTAAAATATTAATTTTGGCGGAAACGATGCATGCCATTATTATTTATTAGCCGCTAGTGAGTCATTGTGGGAACAGAAAATCGGTTGTGATTTTTATGCCCGCTTCAGTATAATATTTATTATATTGTATTCAATAATCGTAACGCGTATAAAATGTAATGTATGAATGACCCGAGTCAATGTCAAGGCCGACTGCACCGGACACATAATATAGCTCTATATAATATTATTATGTACAGGTTGTCAGGTTATATATATATATATACTGAGTGCTCCATTTAACGTTGTTGACACTTATTATTTAAAAAATTATCAACATTTTTGAATATATTTTGGTTTCATAAAATTTTAAGTTATTAAAAACAACATTTTTCAAAATAATAATTGTATAGTATTTTTTGTAGTTATTTTTTTATTTTGCTACTTTTTTAATAACATCATGAATTATATATTCTGGGGGAACGATGAGTGTATTGATTTTATAATGACGTGTGTATATTTTTTGTTTGTCCTCAGATTTTTGGGCAACAAAAATACTTAGATTATCAAATTTTAAGGGTGGTTCCTGGAAGAAAATTAGACCTAATTGGTACATATAGGGGATAAAAAGTAAAAAATATGCAGGTGCAGTACTTTTTTTTTAATCTGGAAAACCATGAAGGAAAAACGAAAATTTTTATGTGAAACTAGTTTTTGGCAAACTTGATTTCTTTATTTTGTTATAATTCAAAAACAAATAACCGTAAAAACTTGAAATTTTCACTAAGTATTTATATAATTATTTTCTATAGGAATAAGGTATAAAGGGTGTCCCACTGAGATCTGACAAATGAAATAAATTTTGTTCTAATTAATATTTTTAAAAAATTTCTTTTAAATATAATTCATAAACAATTGCGCTAAATTTTTATTATACAATTTTTATTTTTTATTTTTTAATACTGAAAAATTTTTTTAAAAATATTAATTAGAACAAAAGTTATTTCATTTGTCAGATCTCAGTGGGACACTCTGTATAGTAAAAATTTGAAATATTATAATTCTTTTTAAGTTATTTATAGACAAGTGAAATTTTCTATTTGCTATAAATTAAATTCAAGGTTTATAATAAGTTTTCTATTTACCAATTAAAAATATATCAAAAATATACACATTATTTTGTAGTTGGAAATTTAAAAATTCATAATACATTTTTAGTTTATACCTAAGGTTTGACAATTTAATACAAGATACTTTATACATTTTACATCTTATATTAAAAAAAAATTTCCATTGGAAAGTTAAATTAATTTTTTAATTCATTTAATTATTTACGACAATGAATAACACATAACCACGTATTAACTTTTTTTCCTCAAATGATTTTTATTATTTGTTGTAATTAAAAAAAAATAACTATACAAACTTGAGATTTTCATCAAATTGCTTATATTATAATTTTTAATACAGGATATTATATTCAAAAAACTTACAACTCTTTTCATTTTCGATTGTTTTATTTTTTTTTCTATAAATGTCGAAACAAATTTAAAGTTTAAATAATTGGAGTGGTGCTATACAGATTACAGGGCCACAGGAATATTCTGCAAAATGTTAGTTGGTGTACACTATACTCTGCTCATTGATATTTTAAATACTTCTAACTAATAAACCAATTAGACTACCTGTCCGAAAATTTATTTCGATAGATTGGAATACTCCGAATAAAATTTTGTTCCAGAATATAAAATTTATAACATATACTATATCATTCAAAAGAATTAAAACTTAAAATGTATAAATTTTCCTAAAAATGTTATTTTTAAATGACTTAAAGTAGTTATTTAAAATACATAATATCTTCAATAACGTTAGTGTTTTTTGAAATAATAAGTCATACGTTAAATGAATCACACCGTATTATAGTAGGTAACGCCTAATCCGACGAAACCCATAATGCCATCGTATGACGCATTTTTACCGCCCGTATTATTGTTGTTGTTGTTATTGTTGTTGTTTTTATTATTTTATTCTCACTGAAGAATCGAACATCGATCGTTTAATTTGTACGTATATAACACGATAGGAATACCGTGTACAGTATAATTTATTATACAAAGCTTTTGACGAAGGGTAAACGGCAGCGGAAGTACAGGCGTGTTGACATTGTGGCTGGTAGGAGTATGGGTGGGGTTACCTTAAGTATCTCGAGGGTTCACATTAAACATTTTACACTTGATATAAAAAGAATAAAAACTGAGTATAAACCAAAAAGTAAAAATATTTTACGATGAGGTTTGTGTTGAGGCAATCATATCGAATTTATCGCCATTCAGAATAATATGTAGGTATAGTGTATTTCGGTATTTATGTAGATCATAGAATGTCACTTATTTTTGGATATTTATTTTTTCAATCTTACCCCCTAAATTGGTTTCAATATGTATACAAATTAAGTGTACAAAATTGTATGTCGGTAGGTTAACTTAAACACGCGCCCCGCTATCATTAAATTTAAAAAACGTGTGATCACGGGTTTTTTTATGTTTGATTAGTATCTTGTTACTTATTGTCATCGTTTTGTTTTAACTTGATATTTTCTAAAATAATTTATTATGAAGCATAAAATGTTATAATTTTATAAATTACGAAACATTTAACTGTATTATTACACATGACTACATGAGTAATTTTTAGAAATTACTTAAATTAGCCTCCTATAATAGGTTCAGTATAATATAATAAATAACCATTAATTAAATGTTAAATTTTATATTTTATAGTATGCAAATTAAATTGTAATGGCTTTAAAACTATACTTTTCAAACTGATTTGGGTAAATTATTTAAGGCGATAATCTTTTACAGTCTAAAGTATGTATTGTTTTTGATCTTCATTTTTTGTTAAGACCATAGATTATACACCTTAAACATTTCACACACGGTAATAAAAATAAAAAGACGAGTATTAGATGAAACATAAAAAACTTTACGATGAGGTTTGCACCGCCCCAATCGCATCGAATTTATCGCCATTCGGCATAGCATGATATACCATGTACTCATGTACACTATATTATACAGATGGTATCTTCATCACTGCACCACAAGTACTATAGTTACCATAATACCTACCCTTATTGTCGAACTAATAATAATAATTTACCAATACAATTAATTAACTCGGAACAGGTACCTACATAAGAAACGTCGCGTTGTTACCCGGGCAGTGGGAGCGGGGATATTTGGGTAAATGGATGAAACAATAAAAAAGATTGCCCCATGCAACATGCGTTTTCTTTGTATATTTATAATATTTATATATATACATATGGTGTGACAATTGTTATATGGACTTAAAAATCTCGGCGCACTTCCTTATTTAAGTTAAAATCAATAATTTAAATTACATATTATAATATAATTTATATACGATTTGTATCAACGATCGTATGATAAAATCAGAGTTGAATAAGATTTGAAATGCTTTGGATTTTCAAAATAAAAATCAATCAAAAAATGTTTTTTTTTTTATTTTTAAAAATTATTTTTACATAGAGTTTTGATTTGATTTTTGAGTAGTCCGTTTTTAACAAATATAAAATACATACAATTATGTTACCAGCACTTAGTTATCAGAGGATATCGTGTTTAATACTTATGCTTTGTCACATTGATACTAAACATTGATTTAAATATAATACCATATCAATGTGTTTATGGCATGATATCAATATATTATGCTATAAATACACAGTGCTCGCATTTCACACCCCCTATTTAAAATTTACAATTATATGTGTACATTTTTATTTTATTTTACTAATTTATAGTCTATACTACATGCTATACGAATAGCCATTCTAGTAATATTCTAAATATATTTTGTACAACATATTATTTTATAATTCATAAAATTATTTCATTAAAAACGTTTAAATAACCTTATTAAATAGTACAAATGTACAATAATTAATTTAAAGAAATATAAATATAGATAATAAAATAATTTATCGATTTAATGTACTATAATATATATATGTCTTGATAATCAATTTTTAAATGAAACATTTGAATTTAAATTATTATCAATTTTTTAAGGATTTTACCAGCTCTATATATTATAATATTTATATATAAGAAGTGACGCGTATCATATTACGTATATATTTCTTTCAGGAACTCGTAAATTTACGATTCGTTTTCGTCGTTGTTTATCGCGATGTACCGATGTTATAATATGTATTTCTGCGTACAATTCTCATAGGTTCATATCTCGATACACGAACTCTGCATAATATGAACAGTGCATGCGTTAAGACAACGAATCCCGAATTCAAATATGAATATTATTAGTTTTTTCCATATTTTTTTTCTCTATAAGCTGTTGTCTCGTGTTTTGAAATATTAGTAACGATTTGGAACGCTGAAAAATGTTCTCGTATATACTTTTTGGGGGAATAAAAAAACAACAGCGAAAGGGTCATTACCGCCCCATCTGCGACCAACATGGTCGATGAGTCGTATACTCGTGTATATGTACATAAAGAGGGCGAAGCGTAGAGTCGCGCTTATTACTGTATACGGCAATGGTGTTCTGTAGCCCTGTAGTCGAAGAAAAGACTGCGCGTCATATGCAGTTAGGCCTCTTACATAATATCCAAAAAAGATCGTTTATACACTATACCTAAATAAAAATATTCATAATATTCAACTTAGATTTTAATAGAACATATTCTTTACATCCGATGGTAAAGGTAGTTTGGTAAGATTAAAAAACTTACTTTTAGCATATATTGGTTAAATCTCAATGCATTATCATTATGTGATATCCTGACGGCTATTTTCTTCCGGGAAATGGCTTTAGAGTTTGAACGGTTATATTAAACTAACAGTAAAAACTTTTCTTTTTTTTTTTTGATAACTTATTAAAACTTTTTTCTGGAGATATCATCGGAGTATGAATATAAAAGCAATTCCTTGACTATACGTGCAAAAATAATATAACGGTTGATTTATTTTACAATAAAAACAATAATAATTGGCGTGTTATGCATACGATATTATTTAAATAAAAATTATCAAACTGAATATACTCGAAAAATAATCAATAAACTTCGTGGTTTTATAATTTTTGAACGCGAGTATTCCAACATAGGTAATTAAATTATTTAACATCATCAAATATGTTTGTACTTCGCAAACTATTTTTTGATGTAGGATCGTCGTACAAAAATTATTGTATAAACCACAAAGGTCGACAATAATATAGGGATTTGAAAATCATCTCATTAAAAGTTTCAAGTTACAAAAAATATATTTGAACCATCCGAATGTCTACATTTTTGCAGATCGACGAACACATTGGTTGGCGGTCCATAGTTAACTATACAAAGCCATCAATATATCAATGAATAAAAATTAATATTGTTGCCGTTACTTCAAAAAGCCCGGGAACCCATCTGGATACGTTGTTCGACTGGTATGCATAATTGCTTGTCTAAGTATAACCCACGATCTTTATAGTAAAATGAGTGTAATACTACACAACTTTTACATTTGGGCACTCTCTCTTGTCCTATAATGAACCTAATTGTACTTTAAAAATATGTGGGAAATACTAAAATTTGAAAGTATATAAGTATATAAGTAGTTTAAATATATTAGATCCTGTAAGAATTTGTTTGTTAACATTGTTTTCACTCAATTTAAAAAATATTTCTATAGCCTATATAGGTAACTACTAAACATTTGATACTCAAATTCCCATCTCAGAGAGCTTTCATAAATAAGTATTGAAAAGTTTATTTCCTATTTAATACCTACTATTGAAACACATTTTAAAATTATTTTTAACTGCAACTACTATACATTTGTCAATTGTCATATTATTCATATTGCGTTCTTAAAATAATTTCCTTTATCGATATCAGATTTCGTGGTGGACGGACGTCCACTATACTTTTAGAAAATTTTAATACATTACTACATTAGTATTGGTCTAAAAGAATACTGTTGAAATACTTACATTATACGAATTCCTTTTAAAACTCATGTATAATTATATAATAATTGTAATATATTATACATGAATATATTATGGTAATATTCCAAAGGATAATATGTATATTATATAGTATTTAGAAAAATTACCAACGCTCTAATAATAGAAGTCAAACTAAGAGCTTCGTAACGACCTCTCTCACAACTATTCGGGAAGAAGCTGTACTTATGATTTTTATTTAGGCGGTCTCGGTGATTCACAATAGACTATAGGTACAAAACCATCGAAATCATCTCGTTAGCGACCTATTCACCCGTATACCATCGTATTATACGATGTAGTCAGTCCCAGACACCGTCGGTTGTAGCATATAATAATTGGTGTCATGGCCAATATTATAACAAATTCAAATACTTACACAGTTATTATACATAACCGATGACTTCTTCATCGGTGTCGGCTAAAAAATGAATTCTGTTCTTGTACACTGTACCCTTGTTTTGTAAACGCCAACCAACAAAACAAGCCATTACTCAAATAAATTATTATTTATTTTTATCATATCAAATTTCGAGACTAACTTGTACGATTGAAGTTATGGTCAATTTCTCATAATATTGACAGAATTTATAATAAAATAAATAAATCGACGTGTCATAAGTATAGTGACTATACATTTATATTACCTATATGTATTTATAATTTATATATTTTACCAATTTTCGTATACGATTATATATATTTTGTTTTATGTCTAATGAATATGAAAAAAATAAACTGGAACGCTCCTAAATAACTTTAATTTTCACGGGTATATTGTTCTAACTTCTCACTCAAACGTGTGCAGGAATAGATTAAACCATGTTAACTTTAAAATATTTTAAAGTGACAATAATTTATTTAATTACATATCAATATATTATCTAATGTACAACAGCCAGAAAACTGTCATCTGTCATATCGTTGTCAACACAATTTGTTTTTTTAATTTAAGGTTTTTATTTATCTATATATTTGAGCTTTATGTAGAAATGTCTAGTTGGTTGTCAGTGTTACGCTTAATATTGTATTATATAATATTGTCATATTATTATTACAATCGTTGTAGTTTAATATATACAGGGTAATTCTCTAAGTATGATAACCTTCATTTTTCCTTTAATAATATTAATTTATTCATATTATAATTTTTAAAAATGTTAAGTATATAATATATATTAGTTTACTAAATATCACCAAAGATCATACTTTCAATTACTTCGTTATTTTATGCCATAAAAGACTGTTCAGAATCAATAAACAATCTGGTTTTTAAAACTAAAACCCTTCTTTTTTGCAATAAACTGTTAAGCAAATCATGTTTTTTAAAAGTTGAATTTAAAATTTGAAATACGATAATAGTAATTAAAATATATGTACTAAGAATAATAATTAATAAACCATGATAATATAGGTGTAGGTTTAAATATATAGTGGCTACAATGATATACTACAACCATAATATTTGTGTGTGTGTGTGTGTGGGGGGGGGGGGTTGATTTGGATATATCATAATTGTCGCAAGTTATAAGGAGTAAAACAAATAAACATTTATGCTTCATAATTTATAATAATTCATCATACATCATATTTATTTATAGTAATATTTTTAGCTTACCTCCTAAGCTAAAAAAATAAGGGTCTGGGAGTGTAGGTTATCACCTCGCCGCTCCTAGTTACACTACTGAGTGACTATACAATAGTTCAAAAACAGCAATAATGGATTATTTAAGCTAATTTGAATAACATTTTGTAAATCTTAAATAAACCGTTTTGAAATAATTGTATTTAGTATATACTATTTAAACAACGCAATATAATACTTGTTAAACTCAATATTTTAAGAACTGTAGATCGTAGATGTCTTATTGTTTACGACCTTCACATAATAATATTGTAATACAAATATGCAATAAACCAACAAATCATAATACAAGCACGTGTATAATTAGATAATAATTTGTATTGATATAATTTATATTTTAACATCAATATATTTTTTATTGTTTTCGAGAATAACCGCTAAATGCCTTGATATACGTTTTTAAAACTAAATTTATTAACTTATACCCCACTCGTTAACTTAATCCGCTCTCCCTAAATTATCTGTATGCCATTATCCACGATATTATATGTGAATTATTATATTATTTATTTTTTAAATATATAATATTTATATGTTTTGTTTATAAAAATAATTTACATCAGCTAAAACGGCTAACACGAAATAAAAGAGCCTATGTGGATATTATATTATAAGACTTAATTCGGTCCCGTAACAGCTTTTCCGGGTAATCTCCCACGACATAATTCAGAACTTTAACGGCCGGAGAGGAAAAAAATTGTTTTACCAAGTTTGACAACGTAATATTCCTTTCAAACGTTCGCATATATAAAGCAGTTTTATTTTTGGACCGTCTCGGTTTAGACGAGTTAGACTTTATCGTTTTCAGCATGCATAAAAAAAAGTGTAAAAAGAATATATATTATTATTATTTATTATATATTATTTTGGATGCGTGGTGAATTAATATTCAGCTCCGTAACAAGTTCGTTCGTCGCTATATGGATGCTGTAGGGGTCACCGGAACGTGTGTGCGGGTATACAACTTTAGCGCATCAGACCGAAACAGACGGTATATATCATACGATGAGAAGAACTATCACGGAATTGGCAATCGGCGTGTAAGTATTAATTATATACTCGGCGCGCCAGTCGAAATTAAGGGCGGCGTGTCAAAATATGCAGAACAAGCTGTATACTAGATATAGCGCAACACAAATCCCTTTGATGTGGTCGAAATAAAATGTATGCAGACAAATAATAATTGTTATACATATACGTATGCTCGGTGTTCAGTGTGTATACGTATAGACACGTGACTCGCGGCTCCTCGAGACGTAAACACAACATTGTAATTGTTATTGTCTGATGACTGACAGAACAATAATAATGATGATTCGAAGATGATAATAACACTTACCTATAGAGTATAGGTTATATAATCGGTACACGAGATTGTATTCAAAAGATGGCAAAATATTTGAGTAAAATTAGTTTAAGAACTACAGAATACCTCAGTATTCAGTGTCCCATAAAAATGTACTGCCTGTAATCAAAATTTAAGTTCAAAATCAAAACGTCATTTTTTTTTATGATGGTTATACCGGAAAAAACTTTTATCATTTAGGCCTTTTTGGATTCGATTACGTTACAATTTTACTCTGACAATAACATAAATTATTTAAATACTATTAAAATGAATACTTTAATAATGTCTTTAAAAATTAATCGTATAGTAATCGTACAAATCGTCATTTTTTCTTTCTGTTGCCTACATTGCAGTAAATTCTTTATGATAATACATTATTTTTCTAATGAAATGGTAAAAAATATCAAATAATAATGTTTTACTTTTTAAGACAGTACTTCTCTAATTTTACGTGAATTTTTTTGTCGCACTCCGTTGCTGCAGGACACGTACCTCCTCCGACCTGGGGCGTAAAATTATAGCCACACGTGCCTTCTCATATATACACCGCTCCGTCCGCTTCTATACCACGATATAAATAAAACGTTTATAGTCTACGCGCCTCAGGAATGGCAGGATATAATACTATCTTCGTAACATACGATATAATAGTGAAATAATATATCGCTACGATATATAATAATATACGTCATAATATCGATGTGATTTTATGTCGTACGTATATACGTTATATTATTTAACGCCGTACGGGCATAATCTCTGCGAATTTTTATTATAATATTCCACTATAAAAAAAAAATGTTTAAACGGTTTTTTTTCTCGTTCTGCTCGTTCTTGTTCTCGCCGCTCTTCGCGCGGAGACAGACGCGCGTTTATTTAGTACTCGTAGATGAAAGTGCAATAACCGGCGGAGGCTATGTCAATGACGGCCAAAATAGCGCCTGGGTTAACCGGTAAGCTGTGGCAGGCGGCCGTTCAACTTGGCTCGCACGCTGCACGTGTATAAGCCGACGGCGGCGTCGCAATCGTTTTCGGTGCTGCCGAGGTGTCACCGCCGCCGCCGCCTCCACCTCCGCGTTCTAATTGAGAACCCTACACGTGCCAGTAACAAAAAAAGCTCACTGCCACCGACGAAGGATTCTCTTAACATTCAAATTTTTATTTTATTTTTTATCGTATGGGTCATTCTACGGCGCGCCGACTGCATTTAAAATAATATGTAATATTAAAAGTATACCTAAATATAACGCCGATTATATTATTAACTCATAGGTAAAACATTAAAAATATCGAGATTATGAGATACGTTCTCTCGTTTCCGCGAGTATTCTTAAATCCTTATTACACGTATTATATTTTATACATGTTGAACATGCATACATGAAGCTGGGAACAGATCCGTTTCCCCTGGGGAGGCTTATTGTCGTATTCAGATAGTCGTGGATAAAATCAGCTGAACTAAAAGCAGACATAAAATACTTTAAATACTAACTAAGAAGCGAGCGTTAATAATTAAATCAATAAGAGAATATAAGAAATATATATTAAACTATAAAGTTCACGAATCGAATATACCACAATGAAAAATATTGTGATGCTGCAGACGCGTTTGATTGTCATAATAGAAGGATCGATCATGTATTTATACATAGCTACGATGTAAATAACTGAAGTAGTACAATCAAAAAATTCGCTTTAATAATATTATATTTCACGATTAACAAGCACGCGAGAGTAAAACTTTAAAGCGGCCAGTCGAGGATCGAGATTGTAAATAAAGAATTAAGCATGAAAAATCAAACAGGAGTGTTTTGGTTTTCTCGAGTAGGTATATATACCTATAGCTTATAAATGACCTTCGTTTCCGGTTGGGAAAACTGAAAATCTGTCGTTTTCGGTCAAACCACTTGTTTCCAATACGTGTGCATATATTATGCAGATTATGCATATTAGTATCTTACCTCCGTATGTAATATATTATATAGGTACAGTCAATCGTGTTTTTATTACTATATTATTTACGTGTACACGCATAACCATCGCGAGTCGTGACGATAAACGTAAACGGTGTGATAATAATAATAATAATAATAATCGTTACCATTTAAAACGATTATTTGTAGAAAACGGTTTCACACGGATTTTTGTGCAGCTTTAAAATGTACATGGTAAATAGGTACATTAAAAAGTTTTAAAAACGTAGGTTAGGTGGGTTAACTTACCTATATATATATATTATTATAATACCTATTCTAAAAATGTATTCGATAAATAACTACTATCGGCACGATAAATTAATAACACATTTATTATTATAATTATTAATAAACGTATGTACCTGATGTAATGTATAATATAGGTATATTGCAGTGAACTTTTTTTTTTCAAATGAGTTATATACTCATATTTTGCATGTTCGCTATTCCTGTTTATGTAATAAACGATATAGGTATATTGTATATATAATATATATAATATTATTTGAGTATTTTAGTTTCTGCGGTTCGGTCAATGCCCAATAAACATACGTCATACAATAAACTCGTTTTATATGTTTCGTTTATTTCGAGAAAAATATTAATACTACGATCATGTCGAAAATCGCACCTATAGTGTGTAAAATAATGACGCTATGCGCTAATTTACGAAATATTTCATTTTCACCAAGAGCGCGTGAATGCGGGATTAACAATTTATAATATAATAATATGATGAACGTAATGCGCATCGTTTAACATTTACTTCAACCACTGTACGTTATTAATTATTATTAATATTTCATTAATAATCAGTCGGATTTGATAATAATTATTGTAAACAGCAATGGAACGATACGACTACTGCAGTTATTGCAATATTTATTTATATTTTTATTATTTCTCGTTTTTTTTTTACGTTATAATAATAAAAATAACAACAACAACTGTCTCAAATAGCATTATATAGATACTAAGGTACCTACATTATATTATTAAGCATTTAAGTCACTTGTCGACGACGATGACGTGTGTTAATTTATTCCGATTGCGTCTCGAAACTATTTACGATCAAGATAGCAACGAATTTTAAATTACACTCTGAGAATAATATTATTATATTATTATCATAGTTTGTACAGTATACACCCATATAAATATATAATACGATACTACGCATCTAATCGGAATCGTATTGCTCGAGCGAATAGAAGAAACTAATATTAAAAAAAAAAAAAAAAAAATGAATAAAACACTCGCGCCTCAAAAAATGATGAATTAAAAGTGAACGCGTGCCGACTTCCGATGTATTCATAGACCATAGTAAGTATATCCTCTAATTAATAAGTAAATATATATTATTATTGCATTGTATAATTATAATGCAGCGCAGTGTGTTTCTGAATACTGTCTGATTACATTACATCCAATCTACTTGTTAGGTGTGACTTTGCTATAGTGCAGCTTTTTCGATCAATAAAAATCATCCTAGAGATAGATGGTAAAATATCGTTTAAACAACTGCGCTTCGTATATATATATATATATATATATAAGTATAGGTAATATGATGCAGTCGGCCGCCACAGCTATGATATAATAAATGTAATAAAATATTATTATTATATATTATAAGGGTCGTATAATACTATAATAGTATATCCGTTCGGTGCACATAAATTATTATTGCATCGGTTTTTGGGGGGCGGGGGAGGAGGTCTTATACGTTTTTAGTCAAAACCTGTTTATCGATCAAGTTAATGGCAATTACCGGTGAAAAAATAAAAATAAAAAAATAAATACCTATGCATACACATACACACTCCCCGCAGTGTACGTAAACGCGTATACTCGTCGCTTTATTATCTGTATATACCTTAGAAAATTCTTTTCCACCGACATACCGGTTTTCGGGACACCCATACTCAATATATACTCATACTACCTCCTATATACATACCTATACACGTAATATTATGTATATGCTCGGTGGTACATATTATATTATATACCGATGCTGCCGAGAATGTCGTACTTAACTATATATATATAAAGAGAGAGAGAGAGATACAGGGTGATTCACCAAGTATGCTCACCCTTTTCTTCTTTGATAATGCAGCTATTAAAAATCTGATTTTAGGAATTCTTAAATATCCAATACTTAAAAACCATAATTTCAAATTATTGAGATTTTTTGTACTACCTACTTACGGAGTGTACTGTTGGAATTTCTTATTTATTTTTAAAATGAGAACTTCCTTTTTAACTATAAATTATCTGACGGATAATATCAAAATCAAATTTTAAACGAAATTTTTTTGAGCTAAAATATTCAACGTTGTGAATTAAAGTCTATGGTAATAGACTTTTGGTTTCATAATATAAAAGTTATAGCGATAGTGATCGTCACTAGTTCTTTTATTTAGATATGTTTAAATAATACGGCCATAGAGACACTGCTTCAATATTTATGATGGCCATTCAGAAAATATTTGTAAACAATGCATTGCAGTTGGTTTTTGTTTCCCGCGTATTTTTGTTAAGTTGTATAGAAAACTGTTATCAACAATTATACTACGCGGCCATACGGGCCAGATTAGGAATATACTAGCAGAGGTGGACGTGTTAACAATTATAAATCCAATATTGCATATATTTTATATTTTTATAAAATATTTTTTTTTATCTATGGTGTAAATATTTTAATAATAATTGAAAAATTATTTGTTTGAATTCTAATTTAGATAAATCAATATTTTTAAAAATATTATCCACGAAATAATTTACAGATAAAAAACTCCATTTTTAAGTTTATATCACCCTGCAAGATACATTCTTTAAGTAGTACTAAAAATTTCAAGAATTTGAATGAATAATAAATAATTAAATGAAAAATGGGGTGAAAATACCCACGTGGCGGCGAGGCTTGCGTATATATAAGTTATAGATAATATTATGATACTCTCTAGTATATAAAAAAAAACTACACGGTATACTCGGTAAACTTATTTCTTCAGATGCGCGCGGTTTCGTGTCATGGGTTAGTAGATTATCAATTCAGTCTATAATAACCCCGTCTCGTATTTTTTTGCAGTGTATGCTGCACAGTACCTATAGCAGCTAGCAGCATGCAATGAAATACTACAGCCTCCGCACGTTGCAGGGTAAGGTATAAAGATTATAAATGCATTTTAATCGTATCACAAGGCGCTAGTGATCTTTGTGGACGAGATGAGAATAAAAGAGGCGAAAAATCGGTGTTTTTTTATAACCAATAGTATAAATCCGACGTATGTATAATCAACTGAAAATTGATAAAAAGCATATTTCACTTGTTAAAAAGAAATCAATATTAGATGTAATACGGGACTATAAATGTATTTGCAATATTTGAATTGGAAAAAAATTACAAAGACGATGCAAAAGTGTAAAAATATGTAGATGTGAGTTCCCGAATATTGAAGTGTCTTATTATTGATTAGCATATAATTAGATGAGCTATGCGAATTGCTCTTTTTAAAAAGGAGAGATATTCCATATCCCTGCACTTGCCTCAATTCAAAATATAGGACCCAGTGGATTCACCATGGAAAGAAGACGACACATCATATAACGGAGGTAGTGAAAAACTATTACTACAATATTATAATATATTGTGTATAATGTGTCCCGACTTAAGCCCTGGCAAAAACGTGGAAAACTTGGATGGGTGTATAAACTTTCTCCGATCCATCGAAAAAAATGACGAGTTTTGAAATGTAACGTTTGAACAAGTGTTTTTTTTGTGTACCTACCTATACAATATTATAATATAATGTATGTGAATTGCTTGGTGTTTGTGTGTGTGTGTATAGTGTATATAAATAAAAGTGACTTTAAACATGTGCAAACGTTGAATCGGACATGCGCGTTTATGGTACTCTGCATTTTTTTCTACGCATATAATTTAAGTTAATTTTTCGAACGTATCGTTTTTAGAAAAAAAAATCAAGAGCTGGTACGAAACGAGTTTTTGTTTCCCGCAATATACACAATATATATTATTATTATTGTAATCGGCGCCAACTGGTTATCCAAAAAAGGAATAATATTATTTCACCCGCATATATAGGTAGGTATGGGTACGAGAATGTGGCAAGTGTAACACGGATAATTTACAATATACATAAATAATAGGTACAAACATATAGTACAAGTATATTATGCGCGCGTAAATCGAATTTTGTTGGTAACGCGATGTCGTCGTCGTGGTCGTCGAAAAACCAGAAGATAAAATAATAATATATTGATTTTATATAGGTACTTATACCTATTATTTTAAATAATTAATTATTAAACGTCGCTTCGGTTCAGTATGGCGTTTCGTCGTATACTCGTATATTTGCGTACCGCCTTATTAATTGGTATTTAATTATATTAAAATATAACAAAATCCACATAACAACGCTTGTGTTATTTTTAATCATGTGTTATAATTTATAATATCCGCGTCGGTGAATTAGTTTTAAAAGACTTTTTTTAAATGATGCTATAACGAGAGCTAGGTACATCTAGCTAATAGAGTCTATTACAGGTGAAACTAGTCCTTTAAGTTAAGAAGGGCTTGAGTCCTGCGAACATTTTTTGTAGCAAAATAGGGTTTATGGGGACAGAATTTCAAGTACAGGTTTAAGTTCTTTAAACTATAATAGCAGTACAAACAAGTATTTTTTAAATTGTTTACTAAAAATAAAGTACTTACAATAATATTATTATTTGTATATATTTTAACGTTTACCATACAAATATTTAAGTAGTCTTCATAAAGTTCTATAAGGTAAACTAAAGTTTACCTCCTAAGTTAAAACTCCTACTCTCCCTAAATTACATCACTATCTAAGACATCGTGACATAAATTCGCAGAGATACCGACAGATTATGAATATAATACTCAGAAATGTGTGATCAATGCAATTTCGATGCACAATTTGTTACGGTATGCGAAACATGGCTGTTATGTATATAACAGCTAGTGTAGAGACCAGTTGTCCTAAAACAAAATTTGAATTATACGGTCAGTATATTAATTTTGGTCTTTATATTTTACAATCATTAAACCAATTGCGTGAATTTATTTTACCTTTTGATTTTAGTTTCATCTAAATTGCTGAGTATAAAAAATATATTGTTGTCAAATCTAATTTTATCAACATATACACAATACATATGATATGATATACTATCATATACATAATACATTAACTATGTATATTACTAAACTAAGAATTAAAAATTTATTAAATTGATCAATCAATTAATTAGTGATTGGTTTAACATTTTTTTTTTCGAAAAAATGTATAGGTAGTATATGTAGATATTTAAAATATTAAATGTCAATTTTCTATTACAGGTACTTATATGAAACGTCATTAAAACCAACCCACCCACAAAAGTATGAATTTGAGTGATGCCTATAAACAAACGAAATCATTTCTTGATTTTCGCAAGCTATTTATCGGCCTATCCTGCGGTTCGTAGCAGTTGCATAGAACTTATAGCATAACAATTATCGGCAAATGAAAAGATCAGTTTAAGCGCAATCGGTAAGCTCTCATAACAGCAACATAAGTGGGTGGCGCCATTCGTACAACATATTTTGTATCCCCGCGTGCCGATTTGTCATGGTCTCGGGTCAGAGTTTAAGACGTGTGTTGCAAAATGTGTATTATAATAGATTTCTTCTTTACAGGTACTGTATAGTTAGTCGTTAGTGATTGTAATTGAGCGGTGCGCGTCATTCTCCGTGATTATGATCGCTTAAACGCGTCCTGAAAAAGTGAAAACCACCACGACGACTCCGTCGTCGCCGCCAACAAATTGGAAACGTATAATATGCCTACCAGCTAATAATATATGAATGGGAAGAAAAAAAAATCAGTGATTCCTATATCGACTCCCGTTTGGTTACCACAATAGCATTAATAACGGTTATTATAAATATTGTTCGAACCGGACAACTATATATACATGAACGGTATAATCACGTCGTCGTCGACGCCGATGGTAGTGAATGGTGATGGCGGTAAAGCGCGTTGTTATTTAATATTTCTGTAATATCGTCTGTGCCGCCGCCGGGTCACGGACGGGATTGATTCCGAGTGCGGTGCATACAATAATATTATATTAGGACTCAAACGTCCATCGATACTCGCGTACCAAATTATATTAATATATTATTATTATTACCATTAATGTAGGTATCCAATGCTATCGATTTGCACGCACGTGGTGTTGGCCGTGATGTGGACCACCGTACACAACCGGAGCCGATCGACGATATATGTTATATTATACAGGTAAGTATTAATTTCTACCTGGTGCAGAGGCTGTGCATTGCACGTCTCCTAATATCATCATTACACCGTGTTACGGCGATAATACATAATATTAAGCTCACGACCGGAATAACACGTTTTCCGATGCGCCAGTGTGTGTTATTATTATTACATAATAGTAGATATATATAATAATATGTAATATGGGCCAATGCAAATACGTGTATATATTATATTACGAGCGATGTGGAATATCAGGGCAATTTGGTCTTGTCGGTCAATTTGAATCGCGAATACAAACAAATTATTTTTTGTGCAATATTTTGCAGTATTATATTCTCATTTATTAGTTTATTACAAATAACTACATAATATCATTGAAAAATAAATATTTCTAATTAAAATTGAAAACGAAAACGTGGGAAAGCAAACAGACTTTTTCATTCAAGTATAAAGTACTATATGCTTGTATAAAATATAAATCATGTACAAATAAATGTATATAATTATACAGTTCTAAACAATCTTAATGTAATAAATGTATTTTTATTTTATTTTTGTTTTTTCTCCATAAATATTCAGTAATTTTTATTTAATAATACTTTTTATACAAAAATTATTTTTTTTTATATTTGATTCAAACTACCCAGACAAAACCAAATTGTCCGTAACATACGTATAGGTATAGTATTATAATAACCGTCGGGTTATCGAGAGGATTTCAGTTGTCTTGTCACTACGGGATTGTTTTACGCGTTCTGGGGGTGAAATGTGTCAGATATAATAATATATTCGTATAAGAACTAAAGTGTGTTATTTCCGCTTCGACGGTCGCGTGATCGACACCGATAAAAAAACAAAACAAAACGAATTTTGCATACACGTGCCGGAAAATCAGGAAACCGCAATAAGTGATAATTGTCGACACTTGCAAGCGGGTAGGTTATCACTTATCATACAGCACATCGATTCAACAGCGTGAAACTCATTATTTACAAACGCGATTAGAACACCCGACAATCGCCCACATAAACTTATATCACTAATGACTGATATTCCTCGGGGGTGAATACCAGCATCTAAATAAAACAACAGAAGGCAGAAACCTCGATCCGTGGGTGTCAACGGTCGATGAACAACACTCAAAAGTAGTAAATATCAAACAACCACTATATGACGCCAATTGCGCATAATAATTATATATAATAATGAATCCAATGAAAAAAATATGCTTGGTAAATAATTATCGAGTGAAAATGAAACTATATGCGTATGCTTTTATATCATGTAATGTAAGTATAGCTCCAACTGCAATCTGCATTCTACATTGTTTATATTGGATAATTTTATTTTTTCTGTTAAGAAGTCGGTTTACGGGTTTTTTCCGAATACATTAGTACTTACGATAATATAGAATATTGTCGAAGTTTTGGTGCACAACGAGCAAAAACGCTCATCGAATTCAGTACGCCTATATGATATTATGCTTGACTTCATTTTTGTCTTATATCCTCGCACCTACGTCTTTAGTGAGGTGTAAAATCATTGCAACGATGATCTAATAAATACTAATACAATATAATAATGTGTATAGAATATAGATTCCAGTGAGTGATGAATGATGAAATTAATGTATCGTGTATTAGTATATAATTAATAAAAAAATTAATTGAAACACAATATTATTAAAACGATACAGTCGGCAGCAGTAAAAATTTAATCACAAAAATTCACATTAAAAACAGCAATAGTGATAGTAAATTATACATTTTTATGATAATAATTAATAAGGACGCGATGTTAATCGCGAAGATATAAAAAAAACACTCTCACACATGCACACACACAGACACACTCAATATCTCTATCCCATTTTACGATCGACCTCGGATACGCGCAAGTTAAATCATATTGTTGATCGCCATAATTATTATATAGTGACCACTATTATTATTAAATTATTGTTGTCGTATTCAAAAACAACATTGCGTAATTGGCGACTGCACCGGAACTATAAAATATATCACGTCTATGAAAATATTCAGCGTTTCCGGTAATCGCGATTTAATAATAATAATAATAATAATTTCGTATACGTGATATCGTAGTATGTTTAATTGCACGCCGGTAACGTCCGTGCATTCAACCGAGCGCCGCCGTCTGCAGTCTGCTGCACGAAGTGCATTTAACAAGTGCATAATAATATACATAATATTATTATATGGTTTATAGGCGTGGCAATATTGAATTTAATTTCAAGGTCCACAATATTATTGCGCGGCCGCGGTGTTGTCGACCCCAATAAAATCGCACCTATATGGAACTATGAAAGAAACAAGCTGTAGTGAGTGTGAATGGCCCTCTGGATACGTGTATGCGCACGTGTGTGTGTGTGTGTGTGTGTGTACTGTGTAGTATAATATTTTACGTCCGGTATTTCCCGTACGGTGATGCGTGTACAAGTGTACAACAGATCAATCATATTATTATTATTATTATCTCGTACAATAGTCGTCGTGAACGCGTCCCGCCGTCGATAGTCCCGTACGCGTTTATTGATTTTAGATTCTGAACGGAGTGATGAATGTATTTATTATTAATGATTTCGATTATATTATTATTATTATTATTGTAACACGCGTATACGCATTTTATGTTATAGTATTTCCTTCCGTTACACGCTCCGTATTTTTGTTCACCTAGCAATATTGTATACACCGTTTCACCATTCACTTCTGTCGATTTTGGGTTTTTTTTCTAAAATATACAATAATTGTATTCTTACCATATGCGTTTGTAAAAATGTAAACAGTTTAAACAACACTTCATATCAATCGAATAACCACTAAAACCAGTGAAAGCCCTAAAACTTTACATCGGAATCGTTTAAACTCGATTTGGCTACGTTGGTCCAACCAACATACTTGGCAAACGGTCACGATTTGGAATCCATCACAATTTAAATACAATTTCATACTTCATTTATATATTATCTAATTTTATATAATTTATTTTTTTTTCGGTAATCCGTCCTAGATTTAATTATTTTATGTAATATCTTATGATATTATTGTAGGTATTAAAATAATTGTAGACCTATAGAAATATATTTGAAAGTTATTTTGGGTTACGGAGTTTAGTAGTGCCATAACAACTTACAACATCAAGTCCCTTAACAGTATATTTTTAGACACAACCCGCAGCTGGTTGACCTGTTGTTTTTACCAAAATCATTGTTGGGTTGAAGTATGCCCCTTAAATTGTTGACCGATTTCACGCCCACCTAGTCCCAAAATTATTTGTCAAGCGGTGTACTCTGCACGTACAACCCACTCGTTAATTATATATTTATATATTGCAGTGTTTCGGTATCCTATTTATATTGGTCTCGCACACCAAAAAAATGTCCATAAAAGGCACTTACAATAAATAATAATATACCTATACGGTGTACACATATTTTTACAGGAATTCGGCGAGTTAATCAATGCAGTACTTAATATAGGTAATAATTGTTCAACGCGAAGATAATATGATGTTGTAAGTTGCAGGAGCAATTTTCTGATCTTTGTACATCGCCCTAATGCAGTTATTGATTTAAGCACAGTAATGTAGACAATTTTAAAAGGAAGCTTTAAAATTAAAATACAAAAAAAAACCTAAACAAGATTCACTAGAAAATATGATTGTTACTTTTAAATTTAATTATAGGTCTATTCACTCTAATATTAAACAAAAACAGTACTAAATGGATTAGTCAGCATGTAAAATGTGTTAATATGTTGTGCGTTTGTAAGACGGAGACGTGTGCGCGTGTACCGTCCTCTACTCCTCTTAATGGACGAGAATTCAATAATATTTCGCGCTTCCGAGAGATATCATTACATAATATTATTATTATTACATAATTTGATGATGACCCGGCGGCGGCCATCAGTCATCATTGTCGTTAGCCGAGCGCGTCGAAACGATTTTGAAATCTCAAAATCAACATCGTCGTATAAACATAATATAAACAAACACGCGGGTACACCCGGTGGTCGCACTATGTGTATATATATTATATACGTGTGCTATATATACGAGGAATGTTCATTCATAAAATAAAAATAATACGAAGTAGGTATATACAAATCGTAAACCGCGAAACGTCGACAATGCGCCTACTGCATACAAACGTATTATTATAATATATTTCGTGATGGGTCTCGTCGTGTTTTCCCTCCCCTTTCGATCTACCACCAATAACGTTTTTTTCTAATTAATATCTCTCAAATACAATTTAGGATAGCTATACAGTTATTATAATTGATATTTGATGGTATTTTGTGGTTTATTTCGACTCAAAATGTGTTGTTTTCGTGTTGCTTGCAGGAAATAAACGGACTGCCAAATAATATAATATGCTATGTAATATTAATAATATTATAATCTCTCGGTGATGTAAATATTAATTTTAAAGTCAAATTACTGACTTCGGGCAGCGCATAATATCAAATCGATGTATAAAGTCGAAACCGAATACCCCACACGAGCACTATAATATACCCATCATATTTTCCTATTTTATATACCAATAACGTGATAAGGAAGAGCGGTATAGAGCAGAGTCAGTGCCTAATTTACTCCGTTAAGAGCAGTGGTAGATTTAACCTGCCTACTTTTTAATTGACAATTTTTTTTGTAACCGGTTAATAAATAGTTAAAAATGAGGGCTTCTGTGTGTACAACAACTAATAGGTTCAATCCAGTATTCCAGCCAAAGAGACGATAGTGTTTGTAGAGAAACGCAGGAAAACACCGTATATAGACGAGCCGGTAAGTAGCTATGATATTCAAAAGTTTCGTTTGACGTGCATATATTATTATAATAATATTATGTATGTCAACGAATATCCTACAATTTCGATATAACGTACATTTTTTTTCGATTATTTTTTTTTCGTCAAACGGTAACATCCGCCGCCTTGTAAGTATATTTATAACGCGTGGTCATTATTAATTTCGTTTCAATATATAAAATTCGTATGCATCGTACATAATATTGTGATGATGATTCAACGTGAATAATTTAAATAATTTAATATATTATATGTTCACGTTTTGTCGTTCGATAAGACTTATCAACGCGCCCAATGCCGAAATCTGTCTGTGTAACGTACACACATAATACTATACATTGTACATTATTAATATTATTATACATTTACACATCGTAACGTATAAATTATTATACTATATACAGGGTGATACACCAAACATGGTGTAATTTTTTTAAAATTTTGATTTTTAGTATTATTAATTAATATAATATAATATACTATTATCTATTAAAGGTCAATTTTTCAAATTATCGAGACTTTTGTATACTTTATTGCATTGTTAATACAAACATTTGTCTTTTAAAAGATAAACACTTTTAGATTCTGAACGGATTGATGAATGTATTGATTTTACAATGATGTGTGTTTTTTTTTTTTGTGTGTCTGTCGACAACATTTGGAGCAGTAAAAATGCTTCAATTTTTAACTTCAGCCCCTCTTTGAAAAGGAAATTGAATCTAGTTGGTACTTTGGGGGGTCAAAAGTTAAATATTGAGTCGGGAAAAACACTAAAAAAATGAGGGAAAAACGGGATTTTTCACGCAAAACCAGTTTTTGACAAAATCGAATTTTTTATTTTGCTATAACTCAAAAACTAATCGATGTAGATACTTGAAATTTTCACCAAATGTTTATATTAGCGTTTTCCATACACAGTTAAATTTTAAAAGAATTTTGACTTTTTTTGAGTTATTTATAGACAAATTAAATTTTCAATTTTTCTGAGTATTTTTTTTTTAAATAACGATAAAAATTGTTTGGCTGACCAGAAAATCTTGAAAATTTAATACAAGGTTTCTTATAAGTTGTTCTTAAAGTGATAAAAAAAAATCCGAAATCGTTACTCACAATTTTTTTTTATAAGTGCTTAAAGTTCGAATTTATACGAAATATGTCAAAATTGCGAAAATTTGCAAGTAATTTTGTGGTTGAAAAATCGTAAAATTTTTTCTTTTATAACTAAGTTTTGAAAATTTGATACAAGGTTCTCCATACATTTTTCTTCAAATATCTATAAAAAAAACTCTACCGGATTTTATATGGATGTTTGAAATTTAAATTTTTACAAAACCGCGTTAAATAACGATTTAGCCTCAAACGATTTTTTATATTTGTTGTTATTCAAATAGTATAAGTCGTAAATACTTGAAAATTTTACCAGTTATTTAGATTGCCATTTTATTTACGTGATTCGATTTTCAAAATATTTTGACTTTTTTTGAGCTATTTATAGACAATTGAAATTTTAAATTTTTTTTTATTTTTTTTTTTATAAATGTTGATAAAATAAATTAAGCCGGGACAAATTACTTGAAGGATCCATATAACTTGTTCTAACTCTCATTCAAAAATTATAAAAATACATAGGCACAATTTTTTTTATTAGCATTTGAAGTTCAAATATTGACAAAAATTCGTCAAAATCATGAATATTTTTCACTATAATTTGGTATTTAAAAATTTATAAATATTTTATTATCAAAAGCTAAGAATTGAAATTTAATACTATGCTGTCCATAAGTTAAGCTTAGAATAATTATAAAAAAGTTTGAGGATTATTCAATTCAAAAAATTTTACGATTGTTAAAGTTTTAATTTTAATTTGAAATCAAAAATAAACATGTATAATAATGTTTTACTACTAAATAATTTTCGATTTTTGTTATTTTTAAAAAATTACTAAACGTAAGATCTTGAAGCTTTTACTTAAGTGTTTGAATTTGTGAATTTTTCTTCAAAATAGAATATATGACAATATTTAAATATAATATATCCCAGACTGACAAATCATCTCCGTTCAGAATCGTTTTTCGTATACAATGATACCTATCATTGCATTCAAATTTAACCTACCCTAGTCCGAGGTCCACCCCACCCCCTAATGTACAGCAGAGCGATACTCACTTACCCGCTTTTTTTTTTTAAATGATTTTTCTATAGTTTTCTAAATTTAACGATCACATGGAATTGACTTATTCGATGTGTAACTAGTCTTAATATTAAAATAACCCCGATAACAGTCAATAATTTCTGAAATTAGTACATTTTACATATTATGAATTTAACCTCGACATTGATATCAATTCAACTAAAAGACGGCTTTAGCTCAATATCGACGTTTGAATTTGTATAACATGGACAGTCATTGTAGTTAAAACAACTCCAAATTTTTATGCGAGATATAAGTATTTAAAGTTTAGATTCCTTATAAGAATAATATGGTTCTTAAAAATGATTTTTTTTTAAATATTTTATTATACTTGGAGAATTTCTTTGAAATATAAAATATGTTAGATAGATTAATGTTAATAACTAATATTTTCAAATCACCATAGTTTCCGTAACTTTCTTCCAAATCCAAGCCTAACTATTATCTTTGAATAAATTTAAAATTTCCAAAAACCAAAATTTAAAAAATTGCATTATTACACAAAAAAAAGATAAACATGCTTTGTAAATCACCTTGAATATAACAATGCTGCAGTTATAGGGTATAATACAATTATTGCAGGACGAGTGATACGACTGAGTATTTTGTTTTTTTTTTCTTCAAATAATATACATTATTTTTGTAATAGGATGCACATCACCGGACATCAATGTCAGTATGCACGCAATATAATGGATTCCGGTAAATATTACGATATTATTATTATTACTGCTGAGCCCTGAGTGAACTGACAGTGCGATACAAATCAATGAACGTGCGCGCGTCCTCGTACTCATATTACGATAATAATTTATAATAAAATATTGTTTTATTGATATATTTAGATGGCACATATTGGCGAAACGAAAATCGTGTGTAAGAATCACGGATGGAAAATTTCAGAGATTATCGACAATCTAACAAAAATGTTTGTTAAAAAAGTGTATTCTTGTGGCTCAGGAGTTGTAATCCCATCATATAAAAATAGACATTCTGTACTGTGAAAATATTATGGATCGTTTTGAAATATTTTTTTTTTATATAGCCCAAAGCAAGGAGGCGATGGGTTCGTCGTGCATAATTAAAAATACCAACAATTTCACTTACAGAACAGTAAAAAGCTTCGATTTTGAACACAGTTATATTATATAGATCACTTTTGATTAATTTAAAGTGCTAGTCCTCCGTAGAATATGTGTCGAAAATGTACACAGAGACTTTCATATTATAGAGTCTAAAATGTATATAGGCACTTTATACCTTACTCCGCTTCGAGTGATAGGACGGAATGGCGGCTATGGATGATGATATCCGAATTCGACTGCGGTTACAATTTTTCAAGACAAATAGTTAGTGAATGTCGTTGGTTGAACATGGAGGTTATTGGCCAGACTATATTCGCAGGTGACCGTCAACATGTAATATAGAACTTAATGGTACTTGATGCGGTATTACTGTATAGGTATACCTAGCTGTACGCGTTAACCAATACGTAGGAAGTAGATAGATAGGCAATGGTAATATAATATCATTGTGTGGTTGGTATGTAGTTATGATACATGACCTATCCTAGTATATCAGGTGATTCATTTAACGTAAGATACTCATATTATTCGCTTTATTTACTGAATATATTTTTTTACATTATTTTATGATAACGTTCAATTTTAATTCCTCATTCCAAACCAGAATGATTTTTGGAGTACTTCTATAGTTCTATCTATGAAAATTGAATTTTTAGAGTATTGTATTAGTAGTAATTTTTGGAGTTAATGTGTTAGTATTTAAGGTGTACCTAAATGAGTGGAATGGAGTTCTAAGGGGTTACTCCGCGGCAAAATTCTTGTCCACTGCTCATTTTAACTTAAAATATTTAATATAACTAATTATAACTACTTGTAGAAATTTGATTTTTGTAAATAGAAATACTCCAAATAATTAAGAATAATAATTCTGCTACGGAATATGAAATTTAAAAAAGCATAATTAACTTAAAAATGAGTGATAAAAAATAGTAAAAAATAAATTTTCTTTCCAAAAACGTTGTTTTATATTGACTTTAAATCATGTAAAAAAAAATGTCATAATCTTTTCTATAATTTTGCGTAATAATGAATGTCTTACGTTAAATAGATCACTCCGTATATTCACTTAATCATTTGACAACGTCCTTAAAATATCTTTTATTCATCATAGTTCCGAATCGTCCAATATTTAGTAGAATAATAATTTATCGTTTATCATTTTAATTGCAACAAACTATAATATATAACAGAACGTACTTTAAAAAAATACGCCCCTCGGCGGTCGATTGTGTTCGACTTTTTACGTTTGTTTATGTTCGGCCCGAAAATAAAGTAGGCATTATATATACACCTACATAAAATCATTTATATATTTCGATTAAATCTCAATCTCTACAATATTGATCGAACAAACTGATAGTTATAATATATATGGAAGGCTGGTACCTCTAACGTATATAGTTCGCATATAAATATATAATATATATATTATATTATTATATATACAGTTTGTATTTTCTTTTTGTTTCCGCCGCACGAATCACTGATTCCAGTTATTGCTAATTGGTTTATACTTTAAAAACACAACAAAAATCTACCTCCGTATTTCAGGCTTAATGTTTTGTACTTATTTTTTTACGTGAATTGTAATACATAATTATATTATATGTATAATTGTTTATTTTATTTCCCTCACACTGTTCGGAAAATTAACGGTTATAAAAATGACTAAATAAATATTTTATAATTAATTCAAGAGTCATAAAAAAAATTTGATGAATCCTATCCATTATAATATAAATATATCACATCGATACACCAATATACGCACACAGAAAAAAAAATATCAAAGAATTTGGCACATTAATCAATTAATAGAAGGTCGAATTTATATACTGTAAAAACATTGAACCGCGATGATGTCATTGACTCACTGGTAGAATGTAAATATAAGTTCAAGAGTTGATTATTGCGTACAATTTTTTCTTTATTCTTTTTAATAATCACGTATATCTGCAGGTATCTATATATTATTTAGACACGTCAAAATAAATGTCGTATGATGCATACATGATAGTATGTACTTACGCAGTTGTGCATGTATTCCGATTATCTTTATTCTTCTTATAAGCTCTTCACAAACTTCACAACATTACACAACCACTACTATGTGTCGTTTCTGTTTTGGGTATTTTAATACTGCATCATCACAACTAAATAACACTATAATATAGCACTCAGCTGTAGCGACACTATAATACAGTGTGATTCACTGTTGCAAACATATTTACCCCATTTTTCAATTACGCAGTTATTCAAAATCTGACTTTTGGAATTTTAAAATATATATCTCCATATCTACATATTTTCAAAATTTTGACAAATTTGTACTACTAAAGGAATGTCTTGTATAAATACAAACTTCTATTATTTATCAGATGAGGAACCTTTTTAGTAGATGTATTTGAAAATTTCTTACGTATCAAAATCAAATCGAGTTATAGTAGCTACTAGCTTTGAGTCATTTAACATAATAAATTAAAGGTAATAAGTTTGGATGATATAATGACTATATAGTGATTTGAAAATTTAAGTTATTAATATTAATATAGAAAATTTAGACCAAATATACTACACCCTGCAATATTAAATCTGTTCTATATTTGTGTAGAATCATTTTTATGGGCTATTATCTTCAGTATAGTATAATCAAATAACTGAGAAACCGCTCGTTAAAATTTTGAATTAGACATATCAAAATTTTCAAAATCTACTCAATAATTTACAGTAAAAGAGCGAATGTTTATTTAAAAAATATAATTTTGCCGTATGACACTCCTTTAGTATGAAAATCTCTATAATTTAAAAATATGATTTTGAAGTATGTACATTTACAAATTTCAAAAATCAGAATTTGAATAAATTCATTTTTTAATGAAAAAATAAGAGTAATCATACATGGAGAATCACTCTGTATATAATAAAATTTAATTTAAAAACTTTAATACGATCGAAAAACATTTACGAAATGGTTCTTATATACATGCTTGGCATCTAATAAAATATACTTAGTAGTATTATTATAGTATAATATAATCCGAATACCTATACATAATATAATATATGTAAGTACACTACTATGTATAAACTATAAAGTCGTTTGGTCGCTGATCGTTGCAGATCTGTTATAGACCAGTTTATCCGGAATCTCGTATTTACCGTAGTCGCACAATACATCGCGGTAACGGTAATTATTTGAAAATGTCTATTGTTACGCTATCGACTGTATGAACAATTTTTTTTCGAAATATATTCGCATACTCGAAATTGCTGCAGTACATCGTTTTTGGTATAATTTCGCGTTGTCTATATACATACAATATGTACACTTCACAATGGAAACTTGGATCACTGAATTCCTAAGCTGACAAAAAAATACAAAAAAATTCGCTCATTCGGCTCTATTGTTTTCCGGTCTCGCAATGTATTTATTTTTGTTTAAACTTGATTCACTGAGCATCGCTATTGAATATTTCCACTGTTGAATTATTGTTTTTTTTTTCGTTTTAAATCTGTTTTAAAATATTAGATCTGATATCGTGAAGCCTGCAACTTTTGTTGAAACGAAGTTTTCTGGAACTTGATAGTTCAATTTTACGTTAGTAAAGTGGTAGGTACATATATTTGAAAAAAATTACGTGTTCGTCACTTTGGATGAGGTTAATTTAAAATTATTCTTACTGGAGACTCGGGAGACTGCTATGGTTTTTTTATCTTTTGACGACGGCGTCGTGATAGCGCCATCTGTTCGACAGGTTACTACATTGTTTGTGTTCTTAACAGGTTTTTAAACTCAATGGCTTACTCCGATACATTCGTAAGCTGTTTTGAGAGTAAGTGTGTATGTTTATAAAATTATTTGATATCAACAATGGTGATGTAGTCATTCTAATACGATTAATAATATAATAACACATGTATATATGAAATAATATTTCATGGCCAATGACGTGTGAGTACTATTTGTATACCCAAAATTCATGACCATACGGTGAAGAAATAGGCCATTCAGCTAAGTGAAACAGATGTGCTTCATTTGTATACTTACAATAACTGTAGTAAACAGGTGTAGCTGGTTTCGAAAATATTATAATTATACGTTTAATATTAAAAATAATGAGATGATCCGTTTTTAGTTGGCGTGAATCCAAAGAATGAAAAAAATTAAAATTAAGAATAACGATAATAATGATAAGATATGAAATGCTACCGTGGTTCGAATCCAGTGAGGCGATTACAAAATAAACGACAAATGTCACAAGAAAAATAGTTATTACATTATAACGTTATACAAAAATGTCATCATTCATCAATGTACAAAAATTATTAGTAAACGTAAACCGTAACGACAAGGCAGAGGTAATCGAGCGTGTGGTAGCTACTATACCTACTTAATATGTTTTTCGAGTAAAATATTGGTTATTACTTTATTAATTATTTTATCACGAAAGAAATTTTTAATTGGAAAATTAAAAACTTTTATGTTATCATAAAATTACGATTTGCTGGAATGGTGGACTTTTGGACTGTATTCTTATGAACATCAAAACATTCAACACTTTAGATTAAAGCTAATGTTATAGAACACATCAACATGCATAACACTTTATGTTATTCTATCATCGCCTATAGACAATCATATTATTATATGATCACAAATCTATGTATACTCTATAATATATAAGTACCGCTGCAGGCTGCAAGCCTTTTTATTTTTGTTATTCTAAGTATTTTTAAACAATTCATATTAAGTTGTGTGTAAAATAAAACCAACTTTATGAAGTTGAACGTTGTACTTTTCACTTTTTCAGTCTTTATAATGAAAGGAACACCGTACAGTGAAAAGTTTTTGGAAAGAAGGAAATTTGAATTAAGTTAAAAATTGTTTTTCATCAAATTCATAAGAACTAATAAAACGCAGTATACTTAATTATAAATATTAAAACAATTTCCATTTCTTGAAAATATTTTTATGATAATCTAAAAAGAGAAAAAAAATTCTTATAAAACGAAATGTTTTGTTCAGTTAATAGGTAATTATAAATTTAAATACAAAATAATAATATAAATGCCCATCGTGGTAACTTTGTTTGATATCCGCGTAGTTACCCCCTTCCTTTCAACTGTCTAATCAATTTGAAAAACGTGTTAATATATAAAAAGTTATTTGTAAATAATAACAGGCTGATTTTAAGAAGTCATAATATTTTTTATTTTATTGTCAACTTTCCTTGTTTTTATACATCACAAATGGTTAATACCTTATAATTTTTAAAATATTTTTATGACAAGTTTATAAGGGAATTCTATGAACCATTTCTTAAATAATTCATAAAATATTGGATAATTTTTCGAGTAAAAAATAATTTCATATAAAAGCCGATTTACTTCAATAAATATAATAATAAATAAGTTATAACTTAATTCGTTATTATTAGTATCTATTTATACTCATAGATGCAACTAAGGGGTGCTAAGCTCCCTAAATATACCTATTATATTTAATAATAATAATAAATCACGAAAAATATTTTCTTCGATGAAGAATACAATTGGCTTAAAACGAGTGTGCGCTGCAAAACTTTCTTAAATTTTTTAAATGCTTTGATTTTACCATTTAAGTAGTGTCCTGTGACGATATCAATTTATTTTTCAAATGTGAACCAATCTTACCATCTTAATATAAATTATTAAACTTATTTTGTAATTATAATTAATATAAATAATTGAAAATATGCGTGGGTAAATCATATTGGATAAATATTGATGTACGCCATTGCATGAATGCGCCATACCATAAAATGTGACAGGAAGATACTGATTATAATAAATAAACCAATATTATTGAACACACACGAATAGTGTAGTACATTTTTGATAGTTATATAATATATCGTAATTATATCATCAGAACTTAGAATTTTAATTATTTTTGTTTTTGTTTTTTGTCTAATTTTTAAATTGTACTTGTAATAAATAGATAAAACTACTTGCATAAATCATAACAGACAACAGTTATAGAATATAGAATATTCACATTAAAATAAGTATGTAATTTTTTTAAAGGGATGAAAGGCGGGCTTTGGGGTTTATAATATAAAGCGTGTGCTCAATTCCCTGTATGGTAATTTGGCTCTACGACGGATTAATACTGTCTGGCGATTGGGTGTATATGCTGCAGTGAAGATATACACCATGGTTTAATGGCGGGTACATGTTAACCTAAAGTTAAATAATTATATTGCGAAACCATGCGGACGCGTAGTGCACCACCGTGATTCGTAAACACGCAACGATTCCTGGAAAACTGTATCATAACTTAATATTATCATAAAATATGCCGGCGAAACCTAAAATCGAAAATCATTTAAATTCTTTCAATAGCCCGAAAACACATTTTATTTGCGCATTGGTTCCCTATTAGTGCAAAAATAAAGTTTATTATATCTGTGGTGCAATATTGAGGCACCCGTTGCGCTTTAAGTTTCGGTATAACATTTTACGCGTATTATGTTCAGTTCTCAGTCATAGTGTAATTGTATGTGTACTTCAAAAACAACAGTGTCGGGCGAGTTCAGTTGACATTATTAATAGTATTAACTCTCTTTTAATTATGTGGTGGATGATTCATAAAAACGAACGGCGTCCTAACGAGTAACGATAATTTACAATATTCGATTATACGCGGAAAATCGACGATTCATAGACGTGATCGCCGTACTCTAGATTTACGCGTGGTCGTTATCGTGCTATCATTATTTTATCATGTTGTGTTATCCTTTTACAATAAAATATACGTATTATATATTTACATTATATGGATATATATATATGTATTTTATTTGATACTATCGGTACGTCAAACGTACTATTCGTCATTGCACGGAGTGGCGAGTGCCCACTCTTTTAATTTCCTAATGTCATCGGATAATACATTATTATTTTATATTATTATTTATTATTATTGTTATCGAAATGACGTCGAGTTTGAAGTCGTGAATTTATTTTTCTCTTATATTCGATCGATGCTCAGCGCTATACCTACTATTTAGGTGCATATCAATCATCAAATGACTTGATATAAAAAATTCTCTTTTGCGTTAAAACTATACATCTTTGATAATATTATAAAACAATAGGTAACCTACATACATTAGGTAATGTTAGATAACCTACCTACACTTATTTAATTAAACGTTCGCGGTTAATCTAAATATTGTATTTAGTAATAATAATGTTACGTAATGTATTAATCTACGTTTACTATAATAGTATAATATATTACAATATACGTAAGTTATTATTACTATTACTATTTAAGAATGTAATACGACAATATAATATTATAAACGTAAAATGGTACTAAATTTAGTTGAAAAGATAAACGACAACGATGAATTTGAGATGGTGGCGGAGATAGAATCGGGGTCCCGATTGAGCGATTTGATCAGTGATTCCGGAAGTTTAAAATTTTTCATTTCCTGGATACGTCTATGTGCGGCATTCGATGGAAATGCGTGCTACTATTATTACTACCTTGTAGTGCATATTATAACTAAATAAGTTTATTGTATTTAAAACGATTATATCATTAACAATCGTATATTGTGCAAAACAATAAAATACAGTGTTATATCCTAGTGCTTTGGTTATCTATAATCTGACTCACTTTGCAAACATCATAATAGTATATTATTATAATGCTATACGGGCTATACGGGTGTTTCGAAGTTTATTTCGTATTATTATTTTCGTATTTATTTTTCGTTTTATTTGTGGTTCCCTCTTGCGACGAGTAACGTTAATGTCGTGTACTCGAGCGATGATTTAAACAAAACATCCAACTCGATGACCTCGAGCACCAACTTACAAACTACAGTAAAATATTATCTAATACGGTAAAATAAAAATTACCCAACTAATTTGAGATCTCGACAAAGCCGATACAAGTCGCCGATAGGAAGTTGAGAGCGAATGCAAATCAAAACTTAAAACGACGGTTAAAACCAAATGCAACGAATAATATGACGGAGAATTCAGAACGGTAAAACATAAGAAAACACCCCCTCCCCCATGTATCAAATAAGATCCTCTTCAAAATCATTAGCATATAACTATGCTATATGAGTATAGACTTCTAAACTCGGCAATGCGGTTGGGGAGCCTTCCAGACACTTGGAAACCAGCCATAATCGCAATATACACAAAAGCAGGAAAACCTAATAAGCAATAATTCAGTAACGAATAACAGACCTATTAAGTCTTCTTTCGGTTTTTTTGAGATTCTACGAAGGATTTTCGTTCTCCGGAATACCAGCATAAAACGGCGCAGTACTATTATTAATAGCTTCGCAGAACAGAACGTGGAAAATTCTACGTATACAACGTATATTTTTTTAGTTTACGAAAATACAATTTTGTATTTTGGTATATTTGTATAGTTGGTGGACGTTCATATAACATAATATCGTGGAGAGTGGAGACTGTTCGGAAAACAACCGCTCTTGTCGTCGTTTATATATAATATATCTATACACGGAATGTTATATTATATTATTCGGACGGCGCTTTGAAAATTTATATTCACGGCATGTCATGCGAGAACGAAAAACCGATAAGTGCGAACGACGTTCGTGCGCCAAAGTCACATCGATCGATGGCGGTGACGGCGCGGTCAGTAAGGATAATAATATCCTCGGCTACAAGACGCCACGGACTAAAACAGTCGGCTGCAAGGCAATACACGCACGTACTCCACATACATATACAAAGACAGGTATAAGTTTGTGTTTAATATACTATGACATAATAATATTGTATTGTATACACTATTTCGTGCAGTGGTGTCAAAGGGGATAATCGAGAAGCTGCAGTTACCTCTGATATTTTTAAAGGTCACGGGTGAGTAGATGGTGGCCAATAATAGGTATAATTATTTAGTAACAACTATAGAGTATTTTAGTATTAACTATACGATAAGTACTTATTCAAAAATATGTCGATCAATGATTTAATCGGGTTTTTGGTAAAATATTAAATTATAGCTCAGAAGTATTTAAGGTTGCGCGATTCAAGAGATGTAACGCAATAATACACACAAAATCCGAAGTTTACGAATCGAAAGAATCACCGAAAAGGATACGGGTACTTTTGCACTTTTGATGTGAACACGCAAATCGAAGTGGAAATATGAAGACAAAAACGTTAAATCATATTTCATAAGATAGGTAAAACATGCCGCGCAAAATGTTTAACGCTGCGAGTATCCGCAAAAACGAGAATCTATACTTTGACGATGGTATGCCAAAATATAAGTTCAAATAAAAATGTTCAAAAAAATAAAACGTTAAATACTCTTATCCATTTTAAAGGCGTATTCACACCGACACTAATGCAGACGAAAACACGCATAGATAATATTATAATTAGTGCCCGGATTTCAACATATATAGTGTTTTTGGTACTCCATATAGGATAATGCATTTCAAGTACATAATTAATTTTATGTAACAAATACTTCAAATGTGACACTTTTATTTTATATTTTTTGCATTATTCGATATTTTTTTCATTTTTTAACATTTCATTTTCAGTTTATTTTTATATATTTAAATTGTTCGATTCGATAGTTTATAGTGTAAATTAGATAATTAAAAATAATATTTTCATAATATCTTCTTTAATAGTTTATAAATGTTTTGCATCTATACCAAATGTTATTCGTTCCATATCACTATATATTATATGAATTATGAATTGAATACCGTTTTTATCTATTACTAACGATTATAAAATGTTAATTCTTATTACTCAAATAAATAATAACATTAACATTTGTAATTATTACCAATTGGTTAATTGGAGATACATAGCGAACGCATTTATTTCCAATATATCCAATATATACTGTTAATTTATTCAGAGAGTTTGTTGATTTGTTTTCGTATTATTGTTATAGTTTAGATAAGGGTAAAAAAGTTTAAGAATACTGAAAGTTAAAATGTCTTTTCCTATCGTTTGCGTAATTTCGTGTGTATAAGAAAAAATGTTGTAATTTTTCGAGAAAATTATTGCATTATTTAGTAGTTCTTAGAACATTTAAATCCGACCCTAAATGTAATACGCATTATTATTACTCAATCGCACGCAAGTCGCATATTTCGGTTTCGGTGTCGTATTGCTCATGACGTATAATATGGACCTGGCAAGGATGCGAGTGCCGTTCGCCAGCGGCTATAGGTGCAAAAAAATGTTGCCGCGACGGTCTTTATTATACATATAGTCACAAAGTCTGCGGCGTTTAAAAATAAAACCGTAAACGCTTACAGTGGTACGTAATGAAAAACTGGGGCGACTACAACGACATTTATGTACTATAGGTACTAGGTAGGTATCGAAAAACTCTCGAACATGTACGACGTACTCGCTCCCGCTGCTTACCCGTGATTCACACAGAGCATTCAAGAGTGCTAATCGGCGGTTGAAAATCACTGATTTAGAGGAGATAAATAAATAAATGAACAACATCCAAATATATTAAAAATAATAATAATAATAATAATAATACACACACGTATACAATAATATACATACTTATACATGGTTATTATTTAAAACAAAATTAGTTGTCGAATGAGACACATTTTCCACGATGGATAAGATAAACTATAATATTGCAATAATATGTAAAAATGAAAAATTTACATTGTAATAAAATACACTTTGATAATAATTACGATAAAAATTATTAAAATCTAGCCGCATAAAATTGTCTCATATTTAGAGGCTTTTCTATAGATAAGTAGTGAAAATGCTCCCGTTCCCAAAAAAATGTTTGTTATTTGGAGGTGTCCACTATTTAGAGGTAGGTTAGGAGAAATTTACTTAAAATAATTATCAAAGAAATTTGTCCTTCACACTTCAACATTAAGTTTTCCTATATGTTTACCTACACGTAATTCCATAAACTGCTTCAACTATATTAAAATGTACAATATGAAAAAATATTATGATGAACTTCAACGAAATAAAAAATTGAAAATTGCAAAATCACTTGTGCGAGTTTGACCTAGTGGTAATTTAAGAATTAAGTATTAGGTATATTGTTTGTATATACTATCAATTTATAACGTTATTGACTTTCGCGTAACTTAATTAACTTAAGCTAGTTTTTTTTTATTAATTTGGCCAACTTTTAGTATAATCCCTTATCTATTTAATATTCAGTGAAACAGGTGTGTGTCATTATACATTATTATTTTGCACATCACAAATGATGATGAACCTAATTCATTCGCTTGTTCTATACAGAAGAAAGAATATTATCAAACTCGATATATTCACATGACAATAAAGGAACTCGAGTATTTCATTATACAAGACATAGTTATAAGCGTGCGTACGGAGGCAGCAAAGGCACCCTGGACTTCCTTTGGGACTATTGGAGCCGGCAAATATTAAATAATGGGCCTCGTAAATATTTATCATAATATTATAATATAATAATAAATATTAACTATAGGCTTGTGAAAAGTACACCTTTAGTGGCTTAGTACCTTACTGTAAAACTTTTTATCCAAAAAAACTACTTTTACTCAATATTAGAAAAAGTAAGACTATGGGCCGAATTAATCTCTTACTGCCCCTGAAATCGAAGACTACGCACGCTCATCACATAGTATGACCATTGACCAGGACTGCATGTCTGCATATTTAGGGAAAGTGCATGACTTTAAATGATAAGTTAATATGTTTATGAGAAATATTTAAGCAGTCAAAAATTAAATTAAAATATTGTCATAATAAAGTACATAATAAGAGATATGAATTATTTTCACATAATTTACTGATCGGGTAAATGTTTGGTATAGTAAACTTTGTAATTTATTGTGTGATTATTTCAAAAAGGTATTTGATTTTGATCAATTATATTTAGTTGTTATTAAAATAATATAATATCTTAGATTTTTTTTCGCAATCTCTGCTTCGGATGAACAAAAATTAAGTAATATCGATACTCGGGAGTGACATAAATAGTTTTCCGTGCATAAATTCTGAGTATTACCCTGAGTAAAATAATGTTTAAATTTGATTATTTGTATGGCGACAACACACTGCAATGGCTGAAAATTATGTATCCGTTGTATAACTTATAACTCGTGCAGGCGTTCAGCCGAAAACGCTACGCCGTAAATGTGTAATATATGTTAGCTAGCTTCTTTCAGAAACGCAGAAATTCAATTATCTAAACGTGACCATATATATATTTCGTTTCGTTGAAAGTGATAATAAATCGACAAATTATATTAAATTACGACTGTGTTCGCCGCCAGCTGTAAAATAATACTCAGAAATCCACTGTAGCATGTATACACAAAGTTTATATGCGTTTCAAAATCAATTTCCATAGTTTTTCATACTTATACGCCCGAATAAAATATCCAATAGCGCTTTAATAGTCGACAAATGTTTGTATACCGTATGTCTACGTCCGGTCGAAACGATATAATATAATAATACGATAATCTTTTAACTTAAAAATCAATATTGTTTTCTTGGAACGGAAACTGCGTTTCCGCGGTCTTTAATCTCTTTAAATCTAAAAACATGTCGTTTTGTAAAGCGAAAACAGTATTCATTTTGTCCCGGTTAGAATTCAATGATGAAATGAAAATATTTGCACTATTCTCAAACTAATATAAATGTGCGTGTGTTATGTGATCTAATTTCAAAAACTATTGCCAACTACGTTGAACTATAATAAGTGCTAAGTCTAATTTTTTTTTTCTTTATTACATTTTAGACTATGAATAATTGGTCAATACTGTAATTTGAACAATTTCCAACTAACGGAAGCTGCTAAATAAGCATATATTATAGAACGTGTCTAGAATACGTACGCGTATTTCCTATTAACCGTATTTTTAGATTAAAATCAAATTCAGCACAATTTATTATAATAAATAGTGTAGAAATACTTGATATAGAAAATAGTTTTTGTTTTAAGCTTTAAAAAATCGCACAATTAGCATTTTTTTTTTCATTTATAATAAATCTTCGATCAGCTATAATACTACACAGGAATGCTAAATTAAACAACTACAAGCGCGTCAAAAGCTTTGAGTGCATTGAACTGCATTCGTTGTTATTCGAATGGGTTACATTTCATGTGAAATTTTTAATAATAATGTATTCGTATCCTAATCGTGACAGTGGAAAAAATATGACAAAGATGGTGATCGACTAAGATGTTATTATTATACAAAAACCAGTTTTTGATAAAATTGATTTTGTTTTTTGGTGTAATTTATCGTAAGTAGGTACTTGAAATTTTCTTCAAATTTGCATATGTTTATATTCTATACATGAACATAATTTTCAAAATATTTTTAGGTACTTTCAATTTTTATTCGTTTTAGTATTCTTTCTATATTCTATATTTCTATAAACTTTGATAATTTTTTTTCGCTTCTTCAAAATGCTTAAAAATTTAACACAAATTCTCACGTAAGTTATTCTTAAAAATTATAAATATATAAAAAAATTTATTTTTAAGCGTATAGATGGACGTTTTTATTTTTTTAGCATTTGAAATTTTGACAAAATTGAAAATAGTTTTGTAGTTGAAAATGTATGTGCAATTTGTATAGCTATATTGCTTGAAAATTTAATACAAAGTTCCTTATACATAAATGGTTTATACTGAAATCAAAAAATCCAAATATACATGAGCATATTTTTTTTTCGTAGACGTTTTTAAGCTCAAATTTCGACGATATCAAATAACATAACATACAATATACTTAATAATATAGGCCGGTAGTCCATCTTCGCCCAGAATCGTTTTTCATGTATAATGTTATACCATTGAACTTAGATTTAACGCATATATTACTGTGATCCACTCGACACTTACCGTACAACAAACCTGTATCAACTTTCCCACGTCTGCATTTGTATAGAATATAATTGTGATGACTATTTTTAAACGGTGTCAAGTGAGGGTGGAAAAATTGTTTTTCTATTTTTACTTGTAAATTAGATTATGGTTTTTTTTATTTGTAAATTTACTACAAGTTAGAAAAAACATGACACAATACTTAGTTTGATTTACAATGAACGATGTTCCAAAATCGGGTCGAAATGGGTAGACGGTATAATTATCAGTGAGTAGTTTGACAGGAACAAACCGTAATCTTCTACGTTTTATAATTCTATGTATACCAATTAATTGTAAATTACCACTTAGACTTTGATTGATAAACTAATATTAATTGCCATAGGTAAACAAAAATACTACGTTTTATTCGAAATCGTTTGGAACTAATTCAATATTAATTATCCCATTAGAGTTGATATTTCAAGAACGAAAAATATTTACATTTTAGATAAATACATTCAAAACATTTTGAATTTAAATCAGTTATGTTTGTTACAATATTTACCGAATGAGTTCAGATACGTTAATGACTATAGGACAGTTTAGTCGATACATGTGGGTGTGATTATTTGGCAAATATATATTGTCAAACGGTTCAGTGAAATCATAAGTTATAGATAATATTGAATAGGGTCGTCGTTATTGTGCGCAAAGGTTTGATACAGTCATAAGATATCATTGATATCAACAAAAATGTCAAGAAAGCATAAAATGTATTTTGAGTTAGTTTTGTATAAAATGTGTCATCATTAAAATACTTTATTAGAGATGCGGGTTTTTTATACGAGTAATTACTGTAGCGTGTACGATATTTTAGGGTATAACTCAATATTATTACACGAACGATACGATTGAGATTTATCATTTAAAAACGAACATTAATAATAATTATAATAATTACGAAATGTTGTAATCGATATCGGACGAAAAGATATGTATTAATGTCATGAACAATTTATTTCAAAACCGTTTCAACCCGTCGCTAAAGTAGTATAAAATACTATATACGTGTATATATTTGTAGTTGTGGTTTGTATTTTTCTTTGGGCTTTTTTACATCTTAAAAATGTGCTCGTTATTTGTGGCTATCCGCGAGAGGTAGAATATCAGTTTTGTCGATGGTGTTGACGGTCGGCGTACGTATATAATATGTATACAGTATACACTATACGGTAGGTAATGGATACATATAAAGTGATTCATCAACCATGCTCACCACCCTTTTTTTCTTGAATAATAATTTATTTAGGTATATTCTGGTTTTTGGAACATTTAAGTATGTACTTACTTAAGCATTAAATACACCTTTTCAAGTACTTAGACTACACCGTTGGAGAAGTGTCCTGTGGCGATACCAAATTCGTTTTTTAAACAAGAATCATTTTTTTAACATGTTGTCATGTTGATGTATCTAAATAATTAAATCGAAATTCCAACAAGGATCTTTTGAGTAATATAACTTTGTGTATACTTATATGAGTTACTAGCTGAATTACCCGTCGTTGCCGGGTTTAAGTATAAAAAAATGTATTAATATTAATATAATATATTAATATTACCACTATTAATATTTCCAGTAAGACGCAATCTTTTTACTGGGAATGTATCTACACCAAATTTAGCATAAAGATTATTATTATAATAAATTTCAAATAAAAATGGGAAAATACTTCCAGCTGCAACCAATTCGCAATAACCACCGTAGACATTAGAATTTACCATTTCACGAACATAAGCCTCAGCAGTGGAAAAGTTGTCACCATTTGAATTAAAAGACATAGTAATAAAGTTATTCTAATTATCAGACACATACGAAACAATTGTATTTCGGATCTCCTGGCATCTTTCTTGAGAGTTAAACAAATGAAATAAAATTGAACGGAAAAGGCAGGCACCATCACCGATAATTGGTACAACTATTTAAGATGTCAACATATCATTGACAAAAATGTCTTCAATCGATGACATTTTTTAAAAAAAATATTCAAACAAATAAATATAAATATAATATTTTAAATAATTTTCCAACGTTGTCCGGGTAATCTTTATACATAAAATGTGATATACCTACGTATAATGTACAGCTAAAGGCTCAAGGCTTTGTAATCGGTGTTTTCCATACAACTCATAAATATAGCAATTCATAACTACATGCTGATAAAATACACACACAAAAAAAGGTCCAAGTAGATGAATTTATTCATGTATTATAATATTAGACGCGGTGAGCTACCAAAAATTATTAGCTGACCCGGCAAACGTAATTAAAATACGTAAAATAAAGACAACGGTATCGAATTCAAATCTCAGACATCAATAAATAGATTTTGCACTTTTTCTACTTATTCGGTTGACTTTTTAAAAAAGAAAAAACCTTCTCCAGACAATAACAAATACAACAACAAAAGAATTAGCGAAATCGGTTCAGTCGTTCTCAATTGATGAATTCTTATACATTTCTTATAGGTACTGGTGGTAAATTATTTTTATCGATTTCAACCCTTTAAAATCAAAATTTTTAAAAATCCTTTCTTAGTGCCCGATGAAATTATTATAAAAATCTATCCTCAAAATTTAGGGTATGGCAACGATATATCGATATGTTTGATATATCGATACTTTCTTTCGATATATCGATAATTTCATATCGACATTTATCGGACATCGATATACACTTTCGATATTATCAAAATATCGTGATATTGGTAAACTACTATCTTAAAGCGTTGTTTCGCTTGAACTTTGGAGCACGTTTATTTTTCATTTTGTAATTAATCGCTATCGCATTAAAAAATTTGAAATAAAATTTCAGTCGATATATCGATATATCGATAAAAAGTTAGTTTCGATATAAAAATTTTCTTTTACCGATTTCAACCCTTTAAATTCAAAATTTCGAAAAATTCTTTCTTAGCGCACGTCTACATCATAATTTCTATCTGTATGCCAAATTTCAGCCAGATCCGTCCAATGGTTTGAGCTGTGTGTTGATAGCAGTCAATCAGCTTACTGTTTTATATATACAGATGAAGATGATAATAACTATTATCATAAATCCATAATAATAAGTTTGTAAGATATAGAGGTTTTAAATTAATTTCTAATTAATATTACTTACATATTATAATATAATCTTTTAATATTTTATAATTTGAAAATTTTCCAAGTATAACAATTATTACATACAATATAAATTATTTTTAAATTTTAATAAAACCATTTTAAAGGGATCTAGGGATCTATAAATACAATTTTAAATTCCCAACCCGTCGAATTTCGATAAAAGATATTAATATTTTCATATAAAAATTATCTGTTTGACAATTATTGTTAAAAAAAGTCTGGTTCTCATTTGAATTAAAGAAATTTGCATTAAATATAAGGAATCTGAGTATTTTAAAATAGGGTCGTTAAATAGATATAATTAAAAATTTCAAAAATCAGAATATTTGAATAAATTCATTGTTTAAGAAAAAATTGAGTATGAACACGCTTGATGAACCACTCTGTATAAACACACATATATACATATTATGTATGTATGCCTGTAATACAAATCGAACCCGGATCAATTTCGGTGTACTCGTCGTCGGAACATTTGCACAGCGACTGACAGGTTTGGTATTCGGGACCGTCTGGTGAAATACGTGACAGAATTTCTCGTTTCATTCGTATTTCGATTTTCTACTGACATAGTACATAGTATTATAGAGTAGGTAGTCAACACTATATATTATTATTGTTTATTTATTTATTTTTTCTTTCCCCGAATGACAATAATAAGGACACATCACGTCCGCGTGGGTACGAAGTTAAACCCGTAGTCCCGGTCACTGCCGGTTACACTTCGATGAAATAATAATATAATATTTGATTAATGCCACCCCAAACGTGTATGCGGCGTACCTAGGTCCTAGGCACGCATCACTGCAGAATAGAAAATACTATATCAATACATTCCAATCGACAAGACGCGCGTAATCGCACTTTACGATAAACAAAATGTTATAATCGGTAAATACACGGAAACATATTATATTATAGCCTTATGGCATCTAACGGTGAGTCTAAAATAATATCTGTTCTATTATAATTACATTCTATTTTGTACACGCAATTTAAATGAAAATTAAATTGAAATATTATTAAAATGGATTTTTTTTTTAAACAATTAATGATCTCTTTTAAAAACGTGTCTATTTTAATTTTGCCAAATCCGATATCAAAATGTATGTCCTATACACATTATAATACTCGTACCCATTCAAGCAGTATTTTTTTCATTAATTGTTGATAAACAGTTTTGGCAGTTTTACTATACGCCACTCAACAATTACTGCAGACAGATTTCAACAAATGATATTGTGAGAATAAACACATCTACTAATACGCACTAATGCACTACTTAAGTGTATTTATTTTTTTTCCATTTCGTAGATAATATGTTTTACGCAAATAAATTTTCTGACCAAGATTTTGTTCAGATATTTTTTTCGTGATTCAAACTGTGACATGAGTGTCCGAGTGGTATATTACTCTAGAGTCTAGGGTCTAGGCGTACTACCCGAGGTATTTTGTTAAACATTTAGTCGTGTTCCTGCGTCACCTGAAAAAATACGTGACAACATTTGCGGTGGGAGAATTAACGGCTAAAAATGAACAATCTGGCTGGTAACCGTTAACAGCACATGGGACACTGACCGTATCCGTGTGACATATTATAATAATTAAATAATAAGTGACAAGTCATACACACAAACCGGCAATATATGACGAACCACCAGCCGTCGTATATGAGTGAACATAACCGTACCCATGCGACAAGTTATTCTCCAATAGAACAGAAATTAAACAATGAGCAAAAATGTTTAATATCAGTGATTGTTTGTAAGTCATAACATTGATCACAGTTACCTATATATTTTAATAATTAACATAATAAAATATATTATTTAATAAATACTATATTATGAACATATTTTATAATACTGTCAAAGCAGCAAAACGGATGTGATAATAATATTATAAAAACAAAAACAACTGTAACGAGTATACGTAGGTATCTACATTGGTTTATAATTTTAAGAAACATCATCAGTTTTTTACACTTACATTTGCCAAATTTACAAGTATGGAAGACCAACACGACGTGTTTCCCAGTTGCAAAATCGAAGATTTTTAACATATATAGATTTTGGATCAGTAATAGGTATCTGGTATATCTATATACTGGAAATGGAAAATTAAAAATATTTTAATTTCATTATTAGATTATCGATTTTTCGTAATTATGCGTGTACACATATTGATGAAAGACTTAACCTTATATTGTCTAATGTAGGAACTAGGAGGTACCACATAATTAAAATGCTCGGAAAATTGTTTTCATATATTTAGTCCTCTATGACGTGGTTGAGTTGATGATGTGATGGTGGAGATGGGGTAATGGTAGGAAATACGGTTCACTAATTATTAAGGACAAAAAATGCTAACCATTTTGATATTAAGTATTTTATAATTACAATTAAAATTGTATTATAGTCAACCTAGGCTAACCAATTTTGGTACAATATATATATTACATATCTGAATTGTCTCAACGTGTTGTGTCTAAAAAAATGTTTTTCTTATTTGTTTTTTTTTTTTTGACGCTATTTTTCAATTCCTCCGTCTCCACAATTTAGTATGGTGCTGTATCTATAATATCCATATAGTACCCGCGCAAATACTACAGCATCAGTTGGTGCTGATCTACGCATATAATATATCACTGTTGTAAGAAACGTACCTACCCATTTAGAGCTGTGCGAGATGTCAAGACTTAAGCTCCTACAAAATACTAACTGCTGCTACACGACAACACAATAATATTATTTTCGCGAACGCGTCGGACCTTCGTTATTGTTGTCACCCCGGCAGACAGGTATAATCCAATTACGCACCGTTTGTCGTGCAGACGATATTTCACACGAGCACGCACACGGACGCGAGAAATCAAAACACACTCTATACAGCAACACTGGTTTCCGCGCTACGTTTGTAATTCGTGTGTACTGTGGATTATTATTATCAGTGCTCGACTTGGGGGGGGACGCAGTGGGACGGAGTCCCTTAACTAATTTTTCAGAAATTTTAGCGTACCCCTACTTTTACTTTTAAGGGGAACGCACGGGACGCTTCATTACCTTGCATTTTTATCAAAATGCACGAATCATTTTTTATTTTTTTTTACCATAGATGTATTATTATTATTCTTATAATCTAATTAATTATATTTAATCATATTTCATAACCATTGTATTATATTATCATTTATCAGTTACCAGTACTTACTAATAGGGGGTGTGGGGGCATAGCCCCTACGGCTTAGTAACGTTTAAAAAGTGATGGGGACGCTCTTTTTTTTATAGCAAACAGAGTCCCTTTACTTTAATTTTTCCAAGTCGAGCACTGATTATTATTGTTATATACAGAGCGATTCACCAAGCGTGTTCACACAGTTTTTTCCTTTTAATAACTAATTTATTCAAATAATGATTTTTGAATAATTTGTACAACTTAAGAAGTGTCCTGTGACGATACAAAGTTTTGTTTTTTTTTTTAATAAGAATCACCTCTCACTTTTACTGAAAAAGTCATAGATATTGGTTTTTTTAAACGTAGATTCGTAAAAAAACAGATCCTACGAATCCTAGAAATTCCGCCACGAAAATAAAATATATATGTATGTAACAATAATATTTATTATACTTAGACGTTAGACCTAAATTATCTTATTTCAAACCTCTTATCGTGGGCCTATTATCCTCCGTACACAAAGTTAACTCAAACATTCTTCGATCGAATTTTGAGCACACATTAATGATTCCCCAAATAATTTTTAGAAAATTAGATATAAAGATCCTTTTAAAATAGAAAGACAGAAGTTTTTATCTCCGCAGGTCACTCCTTCAGCAGTACAAAAAAATCTCAAGAATTCGAAAATATTTGTCTTTGAATATAATATATAATATGTAGGTATTTAAAAATTCCAAAAGTAAGTTTTTGATTAACTGCATTGTTGAAGTAAAAATGGGGTGAGCAATAAGCGCGCTTATTACTGCATGCGTCTTGTATAATTGTATATATACGGTGCTGCGAGAGTTTCACGGATCTCTTAGCCCTCTAGTCACAACGCGCCGCGACGACGGTGACCGATGCTGCAGGCTCGCCGAACATTTTAACAACAATATATATGGTATATGTATGTATGTGTACACATAATAGAATGATGATGATGAATTCGCGGCATTTGTGCGTGCACCCTGCAAACTGCAGTGGGTACATATACTCTCTATAGTATTGTGAGTCTATATATTATACGGTATTTTTCCATTGAACGACTGCATCGCGAGCTGTATAATAATAATAATAATAACGATGCGATGAAAAAAAAATCGAATCGAAATAAAAACCGATATTTCGATTATAATCCGGTACGCGCGGGTATAGGTAGAAAATCTTTTGGCACCGGGGCGTTGTCGGTTTCGGGTTCGGGCGGGGGGGGGGGGGGTAGCGGGCACCTATATATAATATATTATATTTTATATATATATGTATGTATATATGTACCTGCATACACACATCCATCCGGCCACCTCCTTTGTGTGCTGTAGCGCTCGCACCGAGAGTACAATGAGACTATATACGTATTATATATATATATATATACAATTGCCTTCTTCGTCGAATGTCGTGAAGAAGGGTGCACGAGGGGGAGAAAAAAAAACGGTCGTCTACCTACCTGCCCGCGGCGGTAGTGGCGGCGGCGGCGGCGGCGGCGTCTACGGCAGCCGGCCCGGCAAAATTCGAGAGAAAACACATCACATATATTTTAATAACCACCGCGGTATTATGAATGCGGTATACAAGAGTACCGCGTTATCGGTTACCTCGAGCCGACGGCCGTCGTTTTGTACGATATAATATTATATTGTACGGAAAACGCACGAACGAGTTCCCGCTCAATTTTCTCCGACTCCGACCTGTAATTTCGGTAGAAGCCATCTTCCCCTAACTGGCCGATAGCTCCCTGTAAAAACTAATTGCACCCAGCACACCGGAGAACAACTCTCGTTCTCGAGTAGACAATTGACAATTTAGGGAAAATCATAAATCAATGTACACTGTGCAATTATTATAAGATATTGAACATTATATAATATTATATCGTTTTAAAATTTAGAGTCGGGAATTGGTAACGAATAAAATTATTAATTTTCATTTTAATATTGACAAATAGCTATGAATATGCTTTAAATCCTCGTTTTAGCAGTATTTTTTTCCATATTTTCGAATTGAAAAATCGTTTGAAATTATGATTATACTTTTATTAATTTATTATTATTTAATATTTATTATATATTGTTATAATTTTATCAATATATGTTTAATTACGTATATATTGTATTTATTTATATTATTCAGTGTTTTAATTTTTAGACGATAAACAAGGAAACAAGCGAATCGTATAAAATTTAAATCGTGAAAACTTATAGTGAAGGCAATAACTCTTGTTTTCCGCGTAAAACGTACATAATTATATCAACAAATCGTTTTCTTTTGCTGTTTTAAATTTTGATCTTTCATATTATGACACATTATTTTTAAAAATAATTGATTTCCTTTTTCAACATTGCGTGAGCCAGTGACGCAACCAGGATATATTAAAGGGGAGGAAGTCCAAAAATAAAATTATTTTAAAGTAGCAAGCAAATTTAATTATTAGGTATTTTATTGTTTGATTAATGTAAATATTGTAATTATAATGTAAAATTGAATGATAATTAAATACGAAAAATAAAGGTATGTACAATGTGTATACTGCTAAACATTTTTATTATTTTTGAAAGATACGACACAATTCAAGGGGGGGTCTAGACCCGGGGACCCCTCAGGTTGCACCATTGGCGTGACTGCGTGAGCAGATGATGTATAATGGATTTATTGTTATTAGATTTTCGGTATAATATTTTAATCAAATAAATTGTATAGTCAATAAACATATAGAACTGTGTGAATAATATTAAGTTTCCAGTCGTTAAAAAAATATATAGATAATACAATAAAATATGATATTCGCACATGGTGTATCTAAATACTATTGTTGTGGGCGAGACGATAATAAAACAAATAACAATAATTATAATTATAGAAGTATATAACCCATTTAAATTGTTAACAGTATCACCTATATTATTATAATAATATGTGAGAAAATAGTTTTTTCCCGCTGCGCCAGAGTCACAGTTCAAAAAATTCAGTCATAAAAGTAAAAACAGAAACCGAAAGCGAAACGGTCGGGCATAAAGTTTTTCCGTAATCGAGGTATCTATATATATATATAATATATACACACAACATACATGTTTATAACATTATACGTTCATAGCTCTCTTTTTCTTTCTCTCTCTCTCTCTCTCTCTCTCTCTCTATCCGTCTCATCGCCGCCGCCATCGTACCGGAAAACTCTGTGGTTAACTTGAACATATACATCAGAAACTTTTCCGAACCGTCGACGAGTTTTTGCGGCGCAAACGATATAATTGAGACTTTTGGACGCAAAAAATTTAGTCCGGTTGAAGAATTATAACCAGGGTTTTGTACAGTTTTACGATGTGCCCCCGTTTTACGATTTATTATTATGCAAACGTTTCATTTTTCCCGTCGCGGTTGTGAATCGGTGCAGGCATCCACACATTTTTCGTGTACAGAGTGATTCGCCGACCATGCAAATCTCAACGTTTCCATATAACCACACATTTATTATTGCTTATTAAAATTGTGATTTTTAGACTTAAATAACTTTTTTTTTATACTTAAAACCCGTGTTTCGAGAAACTTAGACTTTTTACGGTATTTAAGATTTAAGAAGTGTCATTACAAACTTTTTTCAAGTATGTTCTGTTTAATATAGTGTATACAATAACTCAGAAAACTACTCGTTCAAATTTCGATACATCAAAGTTTTTTTTTTTTTAAAGTCTTTCGATAATAACCAATTCGTAGTAAAAAATAAGGTATTCTCATTTGTAGAAAAAAATGTTCGTGTCATCTTTATATTACTAGGCCTTTTAAAAGTGACATAAAACAACAAAGAAAAGTGTGTACGCATTCGACGTTACGGTGGTATTCGTGTATACTTAAAAATTTCTAAAAACATAAACGAAATGAATGCACGATCAAATTAAAAAATAGAAAAGATCATCGTCGAATCACCCTGTATAAAATATTATGATATAATAGTATATTGTGTATAAAAAAATATTATACATATTATTACGAGTATATGCATATAATATAATATTATGTATAATTACATTCAATTTACGAGCCATCGTTAATATTAGCGTAAAGAGTATGATATTGTAAAAAAAAAAAAATAATAAAACAGTAGTCACTAGCCGTTTAATAAATAATAATAATAATAATAATAATCTGGGCGGGCGTGTGAAGAAACATTTCGTGAGAACTGTGCGAAATCGAAATGGCAAACGCGAGCCGTTCCGAGAACCGGCGGATAAGCCACCTCAGATAACGCATGTTTATTTAAAGACGCGTATGCTTATTGTTATTATTATATATTATATATATGTATAATGTATATATTATATACGAGCGTTATTGTAATAAAAATATCTTTACATTGTGTTCGAGGCGTCGAGATCGGCAATCGGTGACAAATCAGACGTATAGGTATACGTAAATCTAATACCTAATTGTCATCACCACAACGGGAAACAACCAAAACATATGTATTTATTTATTATATTTTCTATTATCACGATGGATATCAACAATCATGATGTTGATATTCTTTTCAAAATGATAACAAAAAAAGTAAAAGTGTGTTGTTGTTTTTTTTTTAATTTTATTAATTTTTTGTGAAGTAGCGACTGCAATCCATTGCACGTATTATTAATATTATTTATATTCCACGATGTGTACGGTTAAAAGTAAAACTAGTGATGGGCACTATCGAATAGTTTACACTATCGAATAGTATTCGATATTTTGAATAAACTATCGAATATCTATTCGAATGTTTTTAACATAACCGAATAGTAGTTTTTTAATAAAAACTATCGAATAGTCTGAAAAACTATCGAATAGTTTGGTGGACTATTCGAATAGCAGTATCGAATAGTTCGGTGAACTATTCGAATAGCACTATCGAATAGTTTTCAGTGGACTATTCAAATAGCACTATCGAATAGTTTTCAGTGGACTATTCGAATAGCACTATCGAATAGGTAGTTTTATTTTTTCGGACTATTTGAGTATTTCAATATTTAAGAAGACCATTGGCGCACATACAGAGGTGCCAGGGGAGGCTTCGCACCCCTCCCCCAAAATATTAAACTAGCACCCTCGCTTATTTTAAGCTAAAAATATTGTTTAAAGTGTAATTTTTCGCTTATAAAAATGAGTTTATTGAGTTTGTATTAATAATTTGCTAATGTCACAAATGTACCTATACTATACCTATATTTGTAGTTTGTACTTATATACAGTATTGACTACCTATAACCTATTGAGTATTTGGGTTTGCAATGTTAGTATGTTTTCAATTTATAACGCATTTGGATTTTGGAAACAGGACTAAACAATAAAGATAAACATCATAAACAATCAACTTGTCAATATTGTTTTTACAATTTGGGTTTTACTAATTAAATGTTAAGTTAATATATCCCACAACACAATTTGGCCAACAAAAAAGGCCTGTAGAAGTGATAATTTTTCGATGTTGTAAAAACTCCATAAAAAAATTTTAAATCATATATGTTGGTGTTAAAAAAGTGTCTTACTAAAAATGATTTATTAGAAGTTTTTATACGGGCATGTAAACATTGTAAACCAGAAGTATATTTGAACCTTTACAAATTAATTCAAATTGCAATAACTATACCAATCTCATCAGTCATCTGCATTCTGCAGCATACCAAGTCATTTTCGACAATGCACCGCACTAAGATTTGGTTACGTATAATACACATCACTATATCAGTATGGTGCAAAATATATTTTATAATCTTTCGTATTTATAGTATTTACTATTTATACATAGAAAGACAGCACAGGGAAAAAATGAAGATATAATTGAAAATTTTGCAAAATAATATTAATATTAAACCATATTATACTTTTATACATAATATTATAGTTTATAATTTTTATTTTTTATATTTATAAGTATAGATACAAATATACAATAACACATTAATATAATAGTAAAAAGTAATTACTAATTAATAACTCTACTAACAATAAACTGAATAAACACGCACTATATTAAATTATTAAATATTAATATTAGCCATAATAGGTACACCGATTATCAAGTATTCAAGTACACTATTTTATAATAGTTTAAATTTAAAAGAATTATCAAAGTTTGAATGAATTTGAATTTTTTTTTTTTATTAACAATTCGATAAACATTCGAATGAAAACTACTCGATAAACTATTCGATAAACTATTCGATAAACTATTCGAATAAACTATCGAATAAAAACTATTCGATAAACTATTCGAATAGTTTTCCATATTCGAATAGTTTTCATATTCGAATAGGTTATAGATGACTATCGAATAGTTCGAATAGTGAACTACTATCGAATAGTTCGATAGCGACTATTCGATAGTGCCCATCACTAAGTAAAACATTTTTTCCATCGATACAGAGTTATAGTATATTTTTTTTACCCCACGAAGGTAAAGTAAAATCTTCCCTCTTTAGAGTTATCTCGAGTATAGACGTCTATACAATGTTAATTGTGTAATTCAAATTAAATTATCTTATTACTATTCTATTCTTGCAGCTGGTATAGGTAGGAGCGATGATAGTTGATGAACATAAGATAATCGGTTGAAGTCTACACTCGTCATATCAGTAAGTTTAAAAATATTTTTTTTGCGTAATTTGATTTTACATAAGACATCATTACTCCACTAATCCGCTAATCTAAACTTTAAATACTTATAGATAATTTATAATTACTCGTTCTAAATGGGATTTTTATGTATCTAAAAATAAGTAGGTATACTCGTAAGTACTTCAAATATTCTACTTGGGAATATTAAATAAAAATATCATTTAAAAAAGTAAAAACTTAAAAGTGATAGCGACAAAAAATTGTTTAAAAATTTTATTTTGCAATGATATCAAATATGTAAGAATAATAATTTTGAAATGATGAGCACAGACACTTATTAGTCACCTATTACATCGCGGTTTTAAATCTGATCTCGTCATCGTTTAAAATAGTTTTAATTACTACTAGCTATTGATATATATTTCCATGGGTGAAAAACCTGGGTGGCTGGGCGTTTATCTATAATGGAATACATGGAAACGTTAAGTACTTTAAATACTTCATAATTATAATAATATTAAATAATATTCTGTACTCTGCAGCTGAAAAAAATTATTGAAAACTATAATTTTTGCTAAAAATAATTATAAAATAATTTATTGTATAAATACGTATTGTTTGCAATTGAAGTGTTCTCATGCGTGCGGATAGATGTTTTTCTCGACATTCGAGCCGTAAATTTTGTGTATAAATTGCAGTTTTTCGGTTCTTATGTCTATTTCAAAAGTATCATGCTGTTACGTACTGTAACCCAATACGAATAAATCATGTTTATTGATCAATGACTCGAACAATTGAAAATTTATCGTATTGTATGCTTATGTTGCAATAATAAATACGATATAGTACAAAAATGTGTCGGGGAAGAATATCAAAAACGACGCACACGTTTGCCGCGATCACATTATAAAGGTTTCCATTCGTGATATACAAGCGCACATGACGTCCAAGCGTTTAATTTAAGATTGTGCTCGGCCAACTCGAATCATTCTTACGATGTACCTACATAATATTGTTATGATGAAAATAATTCATTTTATTTAAAGTGTATCTATCCCCCACACGAACGCAGCTGCCGCAAAAACCGCGGCGCCCGTGATCTTATATATCCTGCTATATTGCCCTCTATGGTGCAATCGTTGCACAACGTGTCGGGTTTTGTACGGTTTTCGTCAAAAGCCACCTACCGCAATCCTGTAGTAATTATTGTATTTTAAATAGTATTACACGAACACTGAATGAATAGGTAAGGTTAAATGTACGTAAAACGGGGGGGAAAAATAACGATATACCTCGAGCGCGTACAAATATACCTATACGATGTTATATAATATATATTGAATCAAAGCATCGGACGTAGATACGTTTCGAGCTAAGTTTACTCATAAGTCATAAAGTTATTATATCATGAAAATAATATACTACAAACCTCACCACGAGGAATCCTCTTGAGAGGGCCAAGAGTAACGGATGTATACATCGTATCATACAACAATATTATTATGTTTGCAGGTATTTATATTTTTTCGAGAAACCAAAGTAAACATAATGTAGCATTTACTTAATAAATATTTATGAAATGTACAAAGTACTGAGTTTTACTTTTATTTGTCTTTTAAACAGCAACTATTAGTAATACTATAAACATTTAACTACTAAATTTTTCCATTTTAATTTAATAATAATATGTATGTATGTGTCATTTTGACTTTGTTCGTCCGAATGATGTTACAGCTGTTATACATTGTGATTGACTACAATATAAGGAATACACAACACTTTTGTTATATTCTTGTTCAATAATCATTTAAAAATTAGGTCTGAAAACAAATATAAACAAAGATACTCAATTTATCGATACAACATGTAAACTTTAAATAAATAATATATTTAACACAGAGTTTGAACCTTTAGCAGATATCGACTAAAATATATTAATACATTTTATCAAAACACGTTACATTACGATCAACCAGTATGGAGGTCTGTCTACCCAGAGTCGAGGGTGACTTATTGAGAGTACAAAAAATATTTATTTGGGGACAGAGACGTAATTTCAGTATTTGGTAAAGTTAAACACGATTATGTAGGTACGTTGTTAGCTATATTTGTAATAGATATAATTTTTTGCAGTACAAAACGGGTATTAAATGGTTAGAGGTCTTTACACGGTTCACTTGTAGAACAATTAAAAATGTCAAAATCCTGAACGTCGAGTAATTATGATGCTTCGCGAAAAGAAATATTTATTTTTTGGAAATCATGTTTTATTCAAAAATAATATTCATATCTTATACTGATAAATAATGTTACTTAATTTCTACGAATAAAATGTTAATAGATTTTTCACCTATTTTCGCCATAATGATGATTTAAAAAGAGTTAACGACTTTTCGATTTGGGTTACGAGTTAGGTATTACTGTTATTACTATAATAAATTGGATGCCTGTAATAGTTTTCTTAAGTACTAATATTATATTTTATTATGATTATTATGGTGTAGGTATAGATGTATTCAATTTTAAATACTTTAAGATGATTTATATACTTATATCAACTTTATTTTTCCGAATCTCATATTATAATATAAGTATAGGTACATGTTTATGTTTACCTACGAGAAAATATTATTTAGAAGGGGTGTATATAGATATCATATAATAGCGGAAGATTACAGATCTGTCATGTCGGATTAGTAAATATCGTAATAACCACGACAATATCATTTAGGAGAGACTTACTCTTCCAAAAGCTAAATAAAAGACCGTAGACTGCTTAGACTTGAGTAAAGTTTATAATGTTTTGCTGCCGGTATAGTCATCTTATTATCATAATATTTCTGCGTGTACCTACTCTACGTATAATATTGAAATATTATACAAAAGGCATACTTATATAGGGTATGCAAGGTATGTCCATTTATTATTCAGTTTGGAGATCCTCTTTTTCTTATTACAAATTAAAAATATATTTTGTTTCAATTTTTTTTTTTAAATAAATTGTTTTTGAATTTCATTTTATAAATGTAGTTTCGGTGCATGCCAATTAAGTTTCCCTAGGTGTTTGTGTTTAGTATTTAAAATTTTGCATGTATAGGTATGAATGGGGCAGTATACGAAGGGGAGATGGTATTTTGCGCCAATTTAATTACTTGTAATTTGCGCCATCAAAAGGTACATTTAAGGACATATGTAATTTACGCCAAAATATAAAAATATAACATGTATTTTGCGCCATATATACAAATTAATTTTAGCAATTTGCGCCACGACAGAAAACGAAATGAAATATGTAATTTTTGCCACACTTTTAACTTCAATATTGTTGGAATTTACCAGCAGATAAATTTACTGATATCGCATATGATATACAATAGTCAATAATACGTACCGACGTGTGTCCAACATGATATTATTGTGTTCTACTGATAATAGACATATCGTCTCTATTAGATTACGTCTAATCTAACGAAAATTATCAATGTATTGTTTTACTTGTATGTTGTATACATTTATTTATAATTATAATATGACTGATTTTTATATGTTTTATTACTAAACGAAAATTTACTTATTTAATATACATGGAGTTCGTTTTATTTGTATACATTTATTTATAATTATAATATGACCGATTTTTATATGTTTTATTTCTAAACGAAAATTTACTTATTTAATATACATGGAGTTCGTTTTACTTGTGGCACTAATTACAATTTCAATAAGGTGAACTATGACGCAAATTACAATTTTTGTAGTTAAACGATGGCGCAGATTACATATTGCCTTTTTATTTAGTTTTATTTGGCGCAAATTACAAACTTAAAAAGTGGCGCAAATTACCAGAATACAATTTTAGATGTGGCGCAAATTACATACGCCCATACGAAGTGACGTAGTGAAGGTCGAAGGGATAATCTAAAAGCAGCTACTTTGAGTTTTTAGGGGTGATGAGTGAGTGAGTAATGGCCAATGAATAATAATATAGTATTAACTATAGTATTTTAGTATTCACTACAATAAGTAGTTAACAATATGGTGGTAAATGCTTTTATTAGGCTATTGAGGGTGATAAGTGGGATTTTGGAATATTAGACTAATAGAATACAGCTTTTGAAAAATGTCAAGTTAACCACGCCACTAAGTGTCTAAGTATACATATTATAGTTGTATTGATATATATTTTATTTTATATCACTAAACTTTATGCATTAGATAACTCGCGTCTATAGTCTATACGACAAAATAATATATCATACACGTGATAAAAATAAACACTTGAGCGCGTTTCATTTAAAACTTACACCACGACGACAACGATTTGTACAGGAGAAAAAACGTCTGGAAAATAAAGCCGAGTGGAGTACTCAAATATTATAACGATATTACATCAGTGTAATTATAGTGGCTATAATTTAAATAAGTAAGGAAAGTTCATTCTGCGAGCGTACTAAATTATTTCTGGTTTTTAAACGTATTTTAATAAAATGCACAAAAGTATAATCGAAAAAAAATTGGTAACTTTATTTATATTTTGGTATCTATTTAATTAATAGTTAACTGAATAAATTATGTTTGTAAACGTAAATTATTCCTGATTACTATGCTACAACATTCATAAAAATAGGTACAATTATAAAATAAAATATGTTTTTATAAAATTGAAATCAATGTATTTTTTTATAATCAGTAGTACATACTTATGTTTATGTATTTACATATAAGTTCTAAATTATATAAATTGTATTCTCCTCGAGTCTTTTTTAGAAGAAAAAAACTTCAAAATTGTAATAATTGTATATGTATATAGGTAATTGCCTTTATTTAAGTTGTTTTCTTATAGACGTATTCTGACTATATCCATAATAAGAACTTTAACAAACATCAAACTCAAACACTAAATAGTAAACACTTAACTACAACATCTCACTTTCAACACCGTATGTGTTTGTAGTGCATGTAAATGCTAAAATCAAAAATCGATATCGATGGTTGAGATATGATAATATTCCTTAGAATTAAGATTTTATAAAGCTGCCTAAAGGTAATAATATAATATATTATTATTATAATTACAAGATTTGAATATTGTAAATTATCGTAAAATATAATGCAATTCAGTTAAATAATATAATAACAACAAATTTTATGAATTATAATAATACCTAGAGTTTCCCACGGAGATCTATCAAATGAAATAATGAAATAACTTTTGTTCTAATAAATATGTTTGCAAAATTTCTATTAAATATATGCTATAGGCGATAGGTCATAAGTACTTGCACTACATTTTTAGTATGCATTTTTATTTTTTTTTATTTTTTAATACCGAAATAAAAAACTTAAAAATTGATTAAAAAATTTCAAAAATATTCAAAATAGCCAATTTGTAAATATGATTAAAAAAATAATTTAGATGGTAAAAACATTTATTTATGTCCAGTGGCTGATTTTTTACAATTTTTTTAAAAATAATTATTCTCGTTAAGTAAATTACGATCTAGTTTATGTTAGAAACATTATAATTTTTTTTAAAAATATTTTATATTAACATTTTCTAACTATTTTTTTTTATTGTTTTACATAAACTAGATCATAATTTACTAAACGATAATATGGATATTTATAAAAATTGTAAAAAATCAGCCACTGGACTTAAATAAATGTTTTTACCATCTAATTTTTTTTTAATTAGATTCACAAATTGGCTATTTTCGAATATTTAGAAAAATTTTTTATCAATTTTTTAGTTTTTTATTTTCAGCATTAAAAAATAAAAAATTTATACTAAAAATATAGTACAAGTGTCTATGAATTATATTTGAAAGAATTTTTTTTTAAATATTGATTAGAACAAAAGTTATTTCATTTGTTAGATCTTCGTGGGACACCCCGTATGTATATAAAAAGACCAATAAGAGGGTTTTAATTTATAAATCCACCCCTTTTCCTACGCATTGTACATAGATCTGTTTAGACTGATTCCTATTATATTTTCGTATTTTATAACATTTTTGTAGTTTGAAGCGTTTTTTTTTTTACATTTTAAAAATTTGACTGCACTTTAAAAAAATATTGTGATTTTAGTTTTCTTCTGACTATCACAACATATATATTTTTGTTAAAGGTCGTCATCATAAACAGAACACTTGAGTATCTGAATATAAGTCATAATGTATACAAATTGAATATACTCAAATCGACTTGGAAAATTACTGTAGCCAGTTAAATAGAACACTATATGTATAATTGTTACCGGCAGTGTATTTATAACTCAGTCATTAAAAATAATGCCTAACTGCCTAAGCATTTTACACAATTATTGGAATATTCACATTACATATTACCCTCTATACGTTATATATTATGCCTATTAGAAGTTAGGTACTATAATATTTCATCGCTTAAATTTGAAATATCGACAAAAATAAAAAAGTCTAGGGGAATAATATACGACATCCAAATATTCCCGGGGTAATAATTACGCTACTGATAGATATGTACCTTTATGAAGATCCTCCAATAATTTTCCAAGTAAATATTTGTTGTCTGAGAAACATTATTTTCCTTTCGTGGTCCGAAGTGTTATAATAAAATTATAATTTAAAAAAAGAAAAATGTTTACTCTTTTTTAAATCAAATTATGTTTTTGACCGATGACAACCTTAAATGTATTAAAAATTATATTTGGTACATTTTATTATTTTATTTCGTCATCTACGGTGTAGCGGAACACCCGAATCGAAGACGTGATTTAGAAGACGTTTCTACGCATAAAAATCAAATACGACACAAAAATCTACTAGGAAAATATTATTACTGACTGCAGTCGGTTAAACGGATCGTTTCGAATATACTCACATCTTATAATGCAGCTAAGTACCACTATATAATATAAAATAATTATTACTATTTATACGTTGTACATAATATATTATATTATTATATAATATTATACTGCTGACGGTTGACGACCGACGACGACGATGACGACGACGACGATGCAGCAAAAGTGCTCGCAGTACGTTATTATTTATTTATTCGATATAAATACGCGGGGCAAGTCGATGGCGGTGTGAACTTGGGACCGCGCGTCGTCGGTGTCGTTGGCCTTTGCGGCTCGGCGTCCCCGCGCGGTCGCGACGAACCGTTCCGGAGAAAAAGCGCGCGCGCGCGGATATAAATATAGAGGGCAGCGGATCTATAAAAAGAAGAAACGAATTCCAGGCGCGTCGGACGAAATGGCGGGATCGAAAACTCTTTGGATCCCGTCCAATATTTTGACCGTACGGTTGCCAATCGCGCCGCGCTTAAGTCCGACGGGCGCGCGACAGTTATAATATAGTGTTTAATATTAAAATATTACTATGACAATAATAATATTGTACGACACTACGAAGTGTCCGCGTGGAGTACCTCGGTACCTACCCGTGGGCCACGACTTGTGCTCAGACAGTAAAACAATAACCCTTTCTCTCCCGGTCGCGATACCGTCAGATACCCCGACGGGGCTTATCAATTCCGAAATCATAGAGAGTAGGTACAACTTGCAAAATATGTATAATCGCCTTTAAAATTCATTTACAGCGGCGGCATACTCGGTAAAAAATTCGATACACGCTAAAAAAATTTTCAAATTCATTTACAAATATTACTATAATTTTCGATCGCGGGTGTAATTTATTTATTTATTTATTTATTTATTTATTAATACGGAAAAAAGTCCAATTCACAATATATTTGTATAGATAACAATAATATAATATAATTTAAAATAAAAATATAACATAATAAAAGATAAAAAGATTATTATGTAGAAAAATATTAAAAATAATAATAATGATTATAACAGCAATAATAATAATAATAACAACAATAATAAAAATGTGTAACAAAACATATAGGTATAACCCCATCATTCAGCTGCATACTATAGGTATATATTATATAGTAGGTTATAGCTTATAAATATATATATGTATATAGCAGGTGTCGAGTATAATTTGTTATTGATTATAAGTTACTGCGTAATGAATGTGTTCAATTTGCATTCAACGATAAATCTTATATAGGTACAATGAAAAATAATTATAATTTTGAGGTCCTATAAAGAATATTTGGTTTTTGGTATCCTTTTATGACTGTCTAAATTTTTGGTAACCTTGGTAACCAAAAAATTTGAATAATAATTCTAATTTATTCAAATTTTATTTTTGTTTTGAGTTTATCTCGATTATTTAAAAAAATATCTACTTTTAACCCACTAAAGGAAAAGCTTGATTCAATTTAAAGTAATGAACACCTTGTGTATATTATATTATTGATCTATATACCTAATAATTATGCATTTATAATATTACACGTTGAATTTTTTTATCAATCAAATATTTCCACATTTATAAAAAAAAAAATTAAAAATAAAATCTTTTTGCAAAAACTACGCTAAAAACTCAAAATCAAGACTGTAACCTATTAAACTGTTCAAGTCGTAAAAAAATGCACAAACAACTTAACGAAAGTTGAATGAATTGAATTGAGTTCATTTAAAAAGAATAGGAATGCGATTGTCTTAACATAAATATATGTGACTTATAAAATTATTTAAACCTTTGTTTACCGCGAGTTCGCTTACATTTTTTTTTACTAACCGTTTTATTTAAAACTTTGAATGTACTGCACCTTGTGTACGCATATGTGCGTACATATCAGCATATGTGTTCAATATTATGACGTGTATATAAATATATCATATTCATTATTCTCGGATATGATTGCCGCGAATATCACACTACAACATACATAATTGAACATCGATAATTCTTAGGGGATAAAACAAATATTTGACTTGAGTAATTTTTGATTGATACAATGTCGAATGTATATTATGGGGACTTTTAAGAAACGGGAAAATATTCTTTAGTAATTGAGATTATCAAGTTATTGCGAATTTCAACTTATCAAAACTCAAATGTACGTATATTAAAACGATTGTCAAGTGTGTTTAAACGAAAATAAAACTATAATATAGTCATCGCTCCAACCATGGAAGTACCTAGGATATTACATCATCATGTTCGGGTTAAGGAGGAGGGGAGAGGGCAAGCTCTTTCTAGAAAGTATTTTTATAATGCATGCATTAAAAAGGAATTCCATGTAATTAATTAAAGATGTTCATGTCACAAAAAATTACCAAATCATACTAAATTTATATTTGGGACCGCCAAGTGCGTCTGGTGTTTCGCGACCTAATATGGATCTCAAGATAAACCCTGATTTGATTACTATGTATATTATTATTATTTATTAATTCACGCGTAAATGGCGTTTAATGTGGTTTTGCATATATTATAGGTATTATAGGCACCTACGTCGATCAGTACATATTATAAAATATATAAGTAATTTATATCCATATCCGCCGGTTGACGAGCGCGGTAAACGGAAATTATTACAATATTATTCGTTTCTTCCGATATTGCATCGCCGCCAACGATGTATGCATCTGCAGGTACTTATATATATATATATATATATATTGTGCTGTACCTACTGCCGTTTATACTTACGACACAATTATATATTCGTGCAACGTGAACAAATAAGGGCACGTACCTATAATATTATATTATATGTGATCAGTGATGCATGTATTTAAGTGTATATATTATATGTTCGTCGGATAATAAACGTTTCCATATATATACTATAATATAGGTATATATACCGGAGTCAGTATGTAAAATTGTAATAACGTGACGTTAATTAATACAAACGGCACATGGACATAATATTTATAAATGCATTTATTTTTTTCAAACATATAAGTATACATATATACGTATATGCGCGTATCAAACATTTGCCACAAAAAAATAAAAATGAGACGTATATTATATTAACCTACGTGGTGAATAGTGATATTATATATAGTTAGTTTGATACGCGCGTATAATAGTACATTAATTATATTTTTAGCGCAGTGTACCTACATATCAATGAATTTTAGTAGGTAGAGAAAGAAAGATAGATAGATGGATAGAGATAAAGAGTATGTATATATACGTATGTGTGTGTGTGTGTGGTGTGTGTGAAAGGGAGAGTGCCGATATAGAGAAGTCGCGGAGAGAAAAAATACGATTGCATGTGACTTAAGTCCGCAAAAATTCCATATAAGTATACTATAATATTATTTATTAACGTTTTATATGTCTTATATACGTATATTACTGTTGAATTTAACCAGTGGTGTATTGCTAAAAATATTCGTGGGTATACGCCTTCTCATGGGCGCCGACTATTGGGGTGCTACGGTGCTGGAGCACCCCATGAAATAAATAAAACATAAATATTCAATACATTAATATTATACATGTATAGAAATATAAAATATATGAATGATCATTTTTATGTAATCCTTTGTTGAATATTTTTGTTCATTTTGCTTATAATTTTGGATTTTGGGCACCCCATTAAAATTAGAAAACCCGGCGCCCATGCGCCTTCTAGATCTCAGGTGTCAATGATATACCTATAACATTGAATCAAAAAATTTTTTTTCTTGCTCCGCTCGAATTCATTAACAACATTTATTCTAATTATCAGTATCACTTTGACCAAAGTGTAATGTAATATAAACTCAAACTATATATTATAGCTATTCATTTTATTTATTTTTTAATTTATTTAATTTTTGTGTTATTACAAAAGAAAAACTTAAAAAAATTAGTACAGTCTAAGAAATTAGAATGGTTACTTTTTTACTAACTGCCAATAACTTAGTGATTAGTACACTAATCGTGATTGCTAGGGCCCGGGACTTAATGCATTTGCTTCTTTTTTTCTAATGATTACATTCCAGGCTCGTCTTTACAGAAATTTAATTAATGATACAGTTTTTATTTTGCATTTTTAGGGAATTGTATGCTCTAAGGTCATTTTTTTTAGTATTTTTAGTGCATTTTATTCATTTTTGAAAATTCTAACAGGTATACGGGGCTATACGGCCGTATAACCGCGTATCGTAATCACTGCTGTTCGTTGTATAATAAGATTATTATACCACCTATCCGTCTAAAATACTCATAGTAATTAAGTTCAAAATTTTTTTAATATATCAAGTGATGCGAAGGGTCAAATAATATTATAAGTAGGTAGTTTTAAGTTCAATGTACATAATTAATTATTAGGTAAATTACAATTTTTAATTATTAATATCAATATGTTATATAACTTGAAATATTATAAAGTAGAACCTCGATTATACGAAACCTCTATTATCCGAACTGCAATTATCGTATCATTCGTATCCGAACATTAAAACTCGTATCCGCGACTTGGCTGCAGAAAAGCGCGTTGCAGCTCATCGTCAAATAAAAATCGATAATTTTGTCAAAAAAATATAACAAATATTATCTTATATGTATGTAATGTATTTCAAATAATGTAATGTACTAATGTATGTAGTTCTAATAAAATATTAATAATAACAAATATGTATGTACATATTATAAAAATATAAAATATTTAACTGTTTTAAAAATATTTAAAATAATTTCCAATATCCGAACTTTTGCATATCCGAACTAGGTGCGGTCCCAATTAGTTCGGATAATCGAGATTCTACTGTAGCAGGTAATAAATTATTTTATTAAAATAATTATTATTTATTTTATTATTTTATTTTATATTTTTTTTTTTATTATTATTTTATGATTTCATAAATCATATATTTCAATTTTTAATTATATATAGTAATATTATTAGGAACTACATATTATTCTATATATATATATTATAATTTATTACACTGAAGTTAAAATGTTTTAAATGAAAATAATTATCATGTAAACAGTATATAACTATAATAATTAGGTAGTATATGTACCTAATATATATGCAACAGGCTATAGTGACAAAAGCTTAAAATGAATAATTATAATATATGGGAAAAAAATTAAGTACCTACCAATTTTACACAACTCTATTGATTATATTATATAATATGTGTATGAAAATAAATACGCACATATCAATATGTTAATGCGTATGTAGACCAAAAAATGTATATTATATATATTTTAATACTTGAAGAATAATAAAAACATATAAATACTTCAATTTTACGTAGGTATGACGTGGGATATAATATTATATTTTTATAAACGTTTAGATATATGATATATTAACTATAAATTTAAATGTTTATTAATTATTATTAGTTATTTTTATGGATAGTATTTTTTGTTTTATTTAAATTTCAGTGGTGAATGACGGGAGTCTTTTTGTCGCATATTATTTTTACTAAGAAGTAGCTCGGTAAATTTAATCGTAAAAAAGCATAAGCTACAAATTTTCAGCTTATGATTTAGATTCGTTTTCTGATCAATATTTTGAAAGTACAATCAGATCGCCGAATTTCACGAAGTTACGTTATGACTTCGTTTTGTCAGCGGAAAAAAAATAAAAATAATAATGAGTTATACAACATACTTATACAGTATACACAAATAACGTCATAGTAATTATCATATCATTAATATTTAATATAATATATACCTACTTCAAACGAAAAATTGTGTTCAATGGGACAAATCACAAACGTTTATCACTTTTATCTATGAATGCTTTGTTACTCGTGTCGAGTATTTAATTTTATTATAAACAATTTAATCATCAATGGAATAATAATAATAATAATAATAATATACACACGGCGAAGTTGAATTTGCGACATTGTAATTATAACAGTTGGATCCCATTGGTTCGTGTCGTCGATGTGTGTTATACGGTTATCGGTTTGCTAATTCGGACAAGTTAAAATAGCACGTCAAAATAATACACATACACATAATCTATAATAATATATATATTGTGTTTATACACGTAATATATATATTTTTATGTTGTGAGAGGCGAAAACGGGAGACGTAAAAAAAAAAATCGATAACATATCCGACCACGTGATTGCTGTTACAATCAATGAAAATGGCACATGTGTGTGTGTGTGTGTGTGTGTATACGATTTAGTTTTGCATATATTACAATATTATTATATAACCGTTATAATAGTTCTAGGAAAACGAAGTATCATCGGCCAAATTAGGAGGCGCCCATGTGCTCAGGCGGTGTAGTATACACGGCGTATGTGTGTGTGTGTGTGTGTGTGTGTATTATCATCTACGATAAAATAGAAACGTAATAAAATAAACAGATCCCAGACAGTCGCCGCCGCCGCCACAAACTCAAGTACAGAACAAATTTACCGAAAATCGATTTGTGCGATGTGTGTGTGTGTGTGACGTGTGTATATATGTGTAATATCCCACTGTTCCGAGTGGGGGGGGAGCGGATTGGATTTTACGAGCTTCGAAAGAGACGATAAAAATTTTCGAAAAAAAAAAAAAAACAATAAAATAATAATAATAAGTAGAAATAATAAACTCGTTTGTCACGCCTCTACGGCCATTATTACACTACATGTCGTATATACACGCGCGGAATCCATATAGAACACCAATACACATAATATACAATTAAACTGTATATATGTATATAATATATTATAAATATATATATGTGTACACACGTTTTCCGGTTCTTTTAAACATGTTTTATGCACTTCGTCGCCGTCGTCGACATACACACACACACACACACACACACACACACACACACACACACACACGAATGCCACTTAATATGGTAGTGTCGTTGTTTTTGCCAAGAACAATGCGAAATACACGACACGAGACGCGGGGGTGGGAAAATCGGTTTTTTATTGCGCTGAAGTCCTATATTCATGTGAGTGTGTGATATTTTTCAATTTGACTATACGGCTGAAACAGTACACAAATAATAATAATATCCATATTGCATTATTATTGTATACAGTAAATATTATGCACTGCTGCAGTGGCGGCGACGATGATTTTCCAGTCACTGTAATATAGTATAAATTATAATATTTCTACCATCGTCGCTCGAGTCACGTTCCCTTTCGCTCGCCCAAACACACGCGCCTCATCCGTCGTCGTCAATTGGTATCACCACGTCAATTGTTCGCGCGACGATTTTTCTCGCGTCAACTATTCAAATTTTCAAATACGACAATAATTGTTCGTAAAAATAATAATTTGAAACTACGCTGTGCATAAAATGCGCTTTCTTTTTTTATGTTCCCTTATCGGTTGCAGGTCAATTACCCAGCGTACCTAGCCACAGTTTGAAAAGAACAATACAACATGTTCGCAAAACTGAACTAAATACTCTTATGTAAATCTTTAAATTTTATTTTGATATTCCTGAGAAATATTCAAAGAAGACAGTTGGTGACGATTTTCTTCTTTTGATAATGGATCGAATACAAAAAGAATATTGTTGTTTTTGACAAAAAAAGAGTTTAGAGTTGAATGAATTGAATTTATGAATAATATTACCCTAATTGGTTTTGTGATGAACTTTTACTGGTTTACCTTTTTTCGTTCAAACAATTGTCATTCATTCACGCTGTATATTATTAAAATGTTATTCCTTCTGCTTACGTCCTTGTACCCGACAAAAATACTTAATTACATTTTGCTTCAATTTTTTTATGTATTATTTTATTTATCAATTGTATGTAAGTGTAAAACTATTTATAAAAAAACTAATCTATATAGACATTTGAAATTATTATTATCTATTTGTAAACTTTTTTTTAATTAATAATGTATAGAACTTGTGAACAATTTATGCGCGCACAAAACAATATTTTCGTATTTGAATAATATTTCATCGCGGACTATTTTCGTCGAATAATATTTTACACTTATTCACAGCGATTTATCGATAACAATTGTTTGACGGTATGCACGATAAGGAAAAAATAAATACCCGTGGAAATTATTCAAATCTGTCGGAGATCGCACCGATGCCCTCCCCGACCCATGATTCGTGGGGTAGCTGTTATCGGTTTTCTGGTTTCTATCGTGAATCAAAAATCAAATGCCGTACGCTAAGCCAACACAGATTATTTTCCAAATTATTATTTGTATAGGCTGTTTCAAGTCAAATTTGATATCAAATCGTAAGGTATACACCATCTCAAGCGTGTTATTGGATTAGTTTGAAGCCGTTTCATATATTTTTTTTATGGACGCTCGGCCAGGTGCCCAGGTATGTTGTCTCCGTTTTACAAATTTGTATCATATTAAATTTACGTTCTCATTTAGCATTATTAGTTTTAATATTAGATTAAATTTACCTATTATTGAACAATATATTTTTTTTGTGTTTGGTAAAAATTTTTTTCAATATTTTTATTTTGTGTGATTTATGAGTTATGACTATGAGCATTTTTAAATTGTAGAGTAATATTGTACACTTTATAACTTATTTTAAAATTAAAATATCGAAAAATAATATGGAAACAACACATATAAGAGAGAGGTCCTATCTTACAGTATAATCAGTAATGTATTTAGACTGAGGTCTAAAATTTCTTTTTAAATTTGAGAAAAAGTACGTCAAAAATAAATTTAAAACCTAAAAATAACAAATTTTACTGTGGTGATATTTATTCTAAACAATACAAGTCAGCAGAAATACTAAAAAAAAAAAAATATATGACCAATATATTTTTCTGCAGATACTAGATACTATACATATGCCGTTAAAGATGTAATATTGATCAAACTGATCAAAGTATATCAAACCAAAACAATGAAAAGAATTTGCAGAAATTTTATCAATTGAACATCCTCCTCTGACTCCACTTGCATTGAACTATCCTGTTGGAATGATATGATACGCACTACTTTTATTTTATTCTTGACATTACTATCATAACTCATTACATTAGCAGTAGCAAAACGATCGTTCTCGAAATTTAAAATGATAATAAATTATTTGCAAAGTATTATAGCAGAAGAACATCTAAACGGTTTATTAATATTATTATTTCCTTTGAAAATAAGCGGGCATGACAATTCAATCTAGAGGAAATCAGGTCAACGACAAGTTCGCTCAACCGAAGACTCAATAAGTTTATTAGTAAGTATATTATTCTAATAAATTTACAAATAGTAAGACTATTAGATTCTTTCTAAGATCATAACTTCTTTGTCTATACTTATATGGGGGCCACTGCCTCCTATAGGGTCGCCGTGAGTTTTACAACACGCCACTGAGTATATTATATTATATGCATATGTACAATACCCTACGAGCATATAGACTTTCATCTTAAACTCCCGGTGGCATAGATGTTTCCCAGACAATCTGTAGTATATGTAAAACATATATATATATATATATATATATGTATGTATAATATATGTAAACATAAATTTGTGTATATTATATATTCACTGAATTCGTCACGGCTGCGGCTATAGTTTACCATCCGCAAAAATATCAACTCACGCCTTCACGCCTCCCCACTACCAATATATCGGCATTCGGCGTTATACTAAACGGCCCACTATATGCTAACCGCGTGTTATAAAAACGTGGTAAGTATTTTCTGCACCTCGTTACACGCACGTTTAGTCTATATCGGCCGGAAGTCGATTGTTACAATTTAACATATTTTAATATATGCACCTATATAGGTATTATTACCTATGCAAATCTCCGTTTGTCACTGCGAAATTTGAGATGCCCCGCTTGAGAGATTGGCCATATGTCGCTACTTACCTATATAACACAGAATATAATACCAACCGATAATACAATATATAATACGGCACCCAATATCCAAATATAATATGTATATCACGCGGAAGTGGGTCTTTCCGGTACTGCGGTCAACGCGAATCGGTTGGTGGGTGGAGGAGACCAATTTTTGTGTATATAATATTATATGCCCACGCGGAAAAATTGTGATTTTTGCGACGCTGCCGTAATACATCAACTACAGACGTACTAAGATAATATGACCCATTGGATCTTTCGGTATTGCAAATTTAATTATATCGTTTATTAGCAATATTACTTGTTAATGGTTATATTATGATATTTCCGGTAACTGAAAATATCGTATATACCTCGTTAATATTATCTAAAATTCTATACCTCGATATTCGCTATTTTCGGTGACTAGAGTATAGCTTTTTCAACGTGTGGTTTTCATTTGGGCTAATGACTCAAAATCACATAATCAGCAAATTTATACATATTATTTGAACTATATATTTATATGGACACCTTTTATGTTAATACACAGTTTAGCCAGTTTGAATGATATTATATTTATCGTTTGGCTGAAAGTATGGTATTAATAACTTACATGTCTAATATTTATTTTTCTTTCCATTTTTAAAGTCACATCTAAGATTTAAGATTAGCTAAAAATTTTATCATTAACATTTTTTTTCTAGTTTTACAAAAAAAAATTTATCCTTAAAAGCTACTAATGTGTAATGCCTAAAAGACAAAAATATTTTATTTTTTATTTTATTTTTCCTATATTATTTTATTTTAATTCATTTTTTATTAAATATTGTTGTCGGGATGTATAAATTCAACCATATTCGCCCAATAACACGCAAATAATGTACATATAATATGCTCTGCATTAAAATAGGTATAGGTATGTTCTATAGTTTTACTTGATTCAATTTTGGATTGATCGCATTAATAACTTATGCCTTTTCCGACCCAGAAAATTTAATTTTAATTTAAAAATGTACAAAAAATATTTTAATATTGCTGGGAAGAGTTTTTACAAAATTAAAAAATGGTATAAACTAAATATGATTCTGGTTCTACAAAATCTTCAAATCTTCTTGATTAGAAATTCCTAAAATGTTTGCTAGTCGTGGACCACCATATAATTAAAAAAGTAAGACTTTGGATCATTTAATATGTCGTGTGTGATTTAAATACTACACCAAAAATAAATATTCTCAATATAATATACGGACCGGTACCCTTTACATCGAGAACAGACATATATCAATATACTGATATTTTCAATTACAAAAAATACAGAGCACCAAAGCAATTATCGGTACATCGAAAATATTGCCAGCCATAGGGTAATAACAAAAAATTGGTTCGGTTGAACCCAAACTTGCCATGGTGTAAGACGGGGACAATAACGCATAAATTATACTATATTATGCTGGTTGTGCGGTGGCATCCTCTTAAGTTTATGCAACAACGACCAAACAACTGTTGTCAGCACATTTTTTCAAAATATTCACGTTACAAGTAGATGAATCGTTATAATCTTGACGTCGCACTTGTTGGCTTTCAATTTGTTCGATTTGTTATACAACACAAACAGTAATACAGATTACAGACTGCAGACAGTGTACTGTGCGATATAATAATATATTATCCTACATGAATAATATTATTTGTACTATATTGCCCTTAGGTATAAACTATATGTATCATACTGTGTAGCATTTTACCTGCAGTATTTTCTGTATAATATATAATACAAACGCAATAGAAATATTTGAAATTCTGTGTTACTCGTAAATATGTTTTGTCGGTTTTTTTCGGATTGAGTGACAGCACTTGAAATTATAGATTGTGTGTTATTGTTGATCCGTTTAATTTATACACACAAAACGGCTTCAGAACAATAAAGGAATAACAAACGTCAATTGTAGCTTATGCAAATAGATCGTTTATTCCAAACTAAATAACAAGCACAGAAAATAATTCATGTTTCATTAGTTTTTTTTTTTAAATAATATAAGCTGTAACAGTTGTTTTTTGGAAGTTTATTGCCCAAATAATTGTGTAACATGCAATTGTAATTTATGTTATTTGGAATAGTTAATTGTTAATTACCATTTCACTTGACAAATCCGCCTACACTATAGTGTAAATCAGGAAGTTTACATCCGTTTACTTTTACCGAACATAACATAATAAATCAATGTGTGTATACTGAAGAAAATGTTCTCAAGTAACGTTTTGATTTTATTAAAATACAAAAAAAAAATGATAATAATAAAGTATAATGTATAACGTCAAAACTCAAAAGTTAATTTCGAATTTTCTTTTGGAGATAGAAGATTACCTACTAATATAACAAATTATAATATAAAAATAGTTTTTGGATAGCAAGAGTTATTTTTAAAAAACTTTTTATTAGATTAATATAGAAAATTGAACTTTTTATTAACAATGTTTGTAGACTGTAGTAACTAGTAGTTTATAATTGTTATAAAATTAAGTATGAAATACGTAATATTTCATATTCGTTTAAAACGAAATTGTTTAATTGTATAATATTGCAAGTTATGATTGATATATTATATAGTTTGCATGCCTATAATATGATTGTATGATATATATATATATATATATATATATATATATATATATATATAAAGTGTTTATTAATTATTCCTATGATACAATTATTTTTTTTTATTCACGAATGAGTACTGCGTTAACACAAAATTGACGAATGATGACAATAAAAACATGAGTATTATTTTTGAAATTTCTACTCTTTAGCACATCTTGTATGCATAACTATATCTAATTATCTAAGTATAGAAGATCTGGAGTGCAGCCACTGAGCGACTTCTCCACGCATGCTTCCTGACTCCTTCCCTCATATCACATTTACTTATTGTACGTATTGTATTTATTTTATACAGATTGTAAACCATAATTTACAATTAAATCATTTAAATTTAAAATTATCATATATTAAAATTGAAAAAATATGATTACAAAATTAAGTTTGTGGCCAATTATGATATAGTAATAAAACAAACACTGCACCTAAAATCCACATATTATTATATAATCATATCATGTAGATTTAAGTATTACTGATCGCTCGTAATCACAAATTACACAAGGTAAACCGTGCCTTAAAGCGGTCACAAAAATTGCTAAATACTGTGTACCTCTACATTAGGAACATTGATTTTGCTATTTTAACAACGACTTATTCATCGAATATAAATTATAATATACTTATATACGCATTACGTAGGTACATTCCAAAATTTCCAATAGAACATTTTCTGCAGAATTTTGAATTATATAAACGTAAGATTACTTTTAATTATAAATACCAAAGTCGTGTATTCTAAATTAATATGCAAATATCACGGATATGCACTAATATCGTATTATCCAAAACTCGTTGGGCTTAACTTACATTTTATTATTTTAAAATATCCTACGTACGTAAAAATGTAAAATGTAAAATGTAAATTGCTGAATGTAATGGATTAAATATACCTTACTTTATATTATTACGTGTATCTATGTAATATAAATAAATATATAATACAAATTAAGAACTAAAATAATAATGTATTATTGAGTTAATATTTAATATATTATTTAATTTAATGAAGTAATTAATTATTCTATTGCAGCAAGTATTCCACACAAACACTAATAAAAATATCTAAATATTATGAAATTATGAAAACATAAGCTATAAAATATATAAACAGTAAGTTCCACAAAAATTGTACATTTTTAAATATTCATGTAAAATTATGTTTACCTGAAAAACATGGACCAAAGGACAAAATTATAAATTCGGAGTTGAATGATTTTAAAAGTAATGAAATATCTATAGCAGATGTTTATATGTATATTACTATGAATTATGAATATATATTATATACTTGTCGTTGAATAATAACCTCTTTCCATGCATCAAAAGCGGTTTTGACAAAATGTCTTAAAGACTGATTATTTATTCCACCATCTTTTGCAAAAATTGTATAATATTTATAATAGGTCCCGTTTTCTTTTCTGAGTAAGCTAACCAATTAAATTCTAATAACCATTTATATTAAACTCGCAGTCCACGCTTTTCATATATTCTTTTTATTTAATAGAAAAGTATAATTAGATGGCGGTATCCATAAATTCGTGAATACCTACGAAAAATAGCTTATTTAGAATAAAATTACATAATAATTACTATTAATTAGTTAAATAAATAAATGCTTAACCTGTAATTAATATAAATCGTTAAAAAGAAGAGAGGGGTTCTAATTTAAGAATATTCTCACACCAGTACCTATATTGAGGCAAAAAAATAATAATAACGTTTTTAAATTTATTTTCAGATTCTAGTAAATAATTATAATATTTCATTAATTGTATGTAAGGGAAATTTGTACATTATGTTATTATATATTGACATAAATTACCCCGTGATAGCGGTAAATATGCTTTTATATTAGATACTTTACAATGTATTGTATTGTTATTAATCAACTTAACTTCAATGAAAAGTTAAAATTACAGAAAAAATCATAAACATGAATTTATATTTTAATAATAAATGATGAAAAATAATCAATAGAAAAAAATACGTTGAGAAATATTACATCTCCCCACCCGCGAGCACAGCCCAATATAAATATACCTATGTAAAAACGGATAACGAAACGAGTCCTCTGCTGTAGTCGAAAAACACAAAAATGTCAATTTTTATTAGTACAATCAAGACTAAAAATAAACTAATTATACATAAAAAATAAAAAAATATTGTATAATTTGCAATTTTAATACTTTATTGAAATACTTCCCACGGATAAAAAAAATTAATAATATGTTGCTTGTATAAGAAATTTTTAATTTCCGCCAAGTATAACATTGAAAAAATATACGTAGGTATATAATATATCCGACAAAACGAAGACACGCAAGTAATGCATTGACCTATATAAGCGCGAACTGTAGGTAGAAAGTAAATAATATTCAGGTTCGCTATGTAGTAGTTATTGTCCATAGGTGTAAGTATATTATACATAAAGAATGATGACATGTCTGTCGAGCTTTTATAGGAAAATTATATGAATTATCGTAACCACTAATAAAAAAAGGAAGTATAATCTCATACGAGTACAGTGAATAGTCATCAGGGTTATTAAAAAAAAGATAATTTTAAAAAGAAAAATCGATAACTTGTATTATATCATATTTTGTAATTATATCATTATCATATTATAATTTATAATATTCTATATTATTACAAATATTTTCTAATTTGATAGATTGAACTTATTTTTTCCAATAACATGGAGCATAATTTACAACTTAAAAGTCTATCGATGAACCACGTGTAAGACAAGTGAATACAATATTGTGGTAATGTGGTCCATTTATATAGCTTAAACTTTGTCTTAAAATGTTATAGTGAATACATAATAATAATCTGCGTAATGCGATGAAACCGTGAAACGTATATATCGTCTAAAATTAATATGTGTAGAAAAATCATAACAAAATGACTAAAACTATTAAAGTATTTTTTTTTTTTTAACGTACTTATCCTATTTTGTCAATATTTTCAACTGAAACGCTTGTAAAATTAAATTGTGAAAATATTTTTGTTATCTATTTTTAAATTACTGCAAGAAAAAATTTTGAGAAACCATATATTCAATTTGCTAACTTTTTGATCAATAAACAAAAATTTTATCTAAACAAGTAAAAAAAGTCTAAAATGTCAAATTTTTACAAATATAGTTCAAAAATATTCAAAATATTTAAAAAATTTAAAACCTAAAAAGGTATAATATTGAGTGAATATCGTCCAGAAAAGAGAGATCAACTCTTCGATAGTTATTAATTTATTATATCGTTTTTTATTCTTTATAATTGTTTAATTTCTAATAACGCACCTACTACTAATATTTACTAGGTAGTATAAGCTACTAATTTTGGATTCCTCATAGGACAGAGATACCACAATTTTATTGGACTCTCACAAAAATAACTGTATAGGTACAGTGTATACAGTAAATTAGTGTTAACACACACACACACACACACACACACACACACACTCGCGCATTTGCAGGTACGAAATAATTTTTATTTTACGATGTCGAACTATCGCTGTGTTTATTATTATTATATAGTATATAATAACAATATATAGTTATTACAATCAATTATTAAAGTATAAATGCCTACCGCGCGTGAAAACAATAACTAAACCAAACTTCCAACCCCGTAAATCGCCGGTATACTGTATAATAGTCGAAGTGAGATGCGCGAGACGTGTATGTCATCGAGTGTGTAAACTGTGAAGTGCTCACTATAATAATATACACATTATTTATGGATAGGTTTATTACGCTCTTTCTGCACAGCCGTTAAAAAGAACTGAATGCACGCACGAAGCGCGGAAACATATTTTTTATAATGTTATAACTACGTTACTATATACACTGAAAACAATAGCTCAGATAAGGTAATGTAATCATAATAATAAACAATATTATGATAGCTTGTGTCGTATGAAATATAGGCGTTGTGACTCCATGATTCGGTCGTTGTAAAATTATTATTAACAGTTCTTGACTTGGTCGTGACCATAGACGTACGTAAAGTCTTGTTTCAGGTGTGGCTTTTATTTCTTTTGACCACCCACCCTCAAAAAACCCCACTCTAAAAAAATAAATAAATAAAATAGACATAAGTACATAACATGGGTAAGTAGAAATAAAATTGATTGTTAAAACCGATACATAGTACAATTAGTACAAATATTATGTGAATTAATATTACAATTATATTTTAAAACATAATCTCCGTTCTCCTGCTATCCATCTTTTACCCTGCTTTACAAAAAAGTGAGTATTCTCTTTTTACCTAACAGTACTTATCTAAAAAAAGTCTCAGGTGTGGCTATAGCCCTGTAAGTCACACCCGTGTGCACGCCTATGACCATGATTTCGTGAGGAGTATCAAAACTAATTTATCAGATATTTTAACATATTATTTTATTTACCCCTAATTATTTTTTAAGTGGACGGTGAACGCTATTTAGTCAATTAACTGACGACCTCCCTTCTCTTCGATTTATGAAACGATTTTAAAAATACCGTTTAATTTTAATAAATAAATTTAATATTAAAGTTGTGCCTGATAAAATCGTTAAATTCTTAAAATGAACAAAAGGTTCGTAAAATCGATTATTGTCACTTCGGTGTGCGAGGACGAACGGATTGCAGCAGCCGGGAAGTACGTTGAGCACAAGCTGTCGAAAGTAAAAATTATCAATGTACCAATATCGGATTCCAATAGCAATAGTAATAGTAATAATAATAACAGATATGGTAAAAGACAATATTATAGTGTTGCGCTGAATTAATCGTGTGCCACTGCGGCTGATTTATCTTTGGTACCTATATATTGTTTCGGTCCGCCGTCGAGGGCATACAAATAATATGTGTATAATGAGGCAATATTTGTTTAAAATTTTCATTATAATATACGAGTGAGCGCCGTATATGTATACTTAGGTGTTCCGATGAAATTCATTCGTAAATTTTCTACTACGTGCTGCAATCGGACGATATATACACCGCGACGAACCTTGGTGTCAAGTGTGTGAGTTGTGTGTACGTCTGTTTGCCGTCGAGTGTATTTGTTTAAGGGAAACGAGAGTTCCTATACACTATAATGCCCGATTACAATATTATAATAATTTTTAATTGTTATAATACATTGTTGTAAATCGTCACAATTATAGTCACCAGAGTTATAAATTCGAGTTCAGACTTCTTCAGATATATTTTTTTAAATATTATAATACCCGAACGGTTTCGTAACATTCACTTATTATATTTGTGTCGATGATGACATCGATGAGAACCTTAACACCGTACTCGAAATATTATTATAATAAACTGTAGTGCCTATTGTGTATAATGTTATTCGATAAGACGATCGTCGGTTATCAATAATTTATTTTTCATAGACTGCAGGTGTTATAAGGTGTAGTATAAAATAACATTCAACTTATAATTATAATGTCTAAAATGTTCATATTATTTTTCCCGAAAAATCGGAGTCACTTCTCGTCCATTGCTACAGTCCACAGAATTACGCGATGTGTATTATACAGACGTTAATTTTTCAGTATTATTTTGACGAACATTTCTTCCGGTAACACATTGGATGCACTGGATGCAGACATGTAGTACGTCATACTATATGCACGCCTAGAGACTTAAATGTAATTAACTTTATAGATGAAACCAAATGTTCCGGAAATTATTAAAATACGAGTGTTTTGCATAATAATATAATAGTTTTTATAGGTACAGATCGCAGAATGATTTATATATAATAACTTACTAACAGTGTTACTCGACTCGCGACTGGCCCGGGTTAGAATTTATTAAGTTGTATTTATTTTAATCATTTATCGACTTCCATTTTACTTCAGATGAAAATTTCATAATGAAATACAAAATACAAACACTATAACAATGATTGATTTTCTACTTAATAGTTCTGGATATATTTTAATGTAGGTACAAGCAAAAAATCTACAGACGTAAATCTAACAATATCGTTAAGACTGGTATTCGTTTTTATATGCTTGTATTAAACATAATATTATGTCGATAATTTAGAAAGAAAATCATTAAACTCATTAAAGCAATCAAATTGTTATTTTAACTTAAGATGTTTTTTTTTAAATATATTTGTTAAAAAAATGTTTATACTATAAACCATTTTTCCTAATAACTATATAATAATTGTAGTATAATCTATAAGACTATTATAAATATAATTATAATCATAATTATTTAAATAAACAAAAACCTTCGATTTTTGTGAGCAAAAAAAAATTCATATAATATGATCACACATTCATACGTTATATCAACCTCTAGGGATTGAAAAAAATAAGTTATAAACACTCCGGGTCTCAAGGAATCTATTTATATAACTTATATTGAAAACGGTTCAGTAGTTTTTGAGTTTATAAAGGACAAAGAAATATTCATTTTTCTATACGTAGAATATTAAATTATAATATATTGTAGTAACACAATTTTCTAGGATTTCTTCTTTTCAACTCAATAGATGCTTCTGAACTTCTGAACAGATATACATTTTAGAGTTCTTTCTTACGCTAACTGTATATTTCCGTATTGGTATTTAATTTTAATAATAAATAAACAGCATATATTTTATGAAAATAAGTATAATATAGTAGTGTGTATTTTAAGTCGCGTTGAATTAATTCTGTTATCGCGCCTTCCAATAGCAATAAGGGCTGCGAGACGGAGGACAATATTCCCGTGGCGATGAAATATCACATACACAAAGTTTTGGCCATTTGCATATGTATAAGTATAAATATTATACACGTGTGTATGCAAATTCGCAAGTAGTTCCCCAAAAATGTCTAACTAAATATAAAGCGTTATAAACATATTACACGATGGTGCACTGATATTTTCGTTTTATTATCGGGTTCAAACTCGTCTTGTACATAAAAGCTAAACTAATTTAGTGTATATTGTATATTACAATATTAGTAGTACGTGTTAACGATCTTAATCCAAAATCCTTAAGTGCATGCACGTTGCATTGTATAATGTCTGAGTGTCTCACTGTACTGTCAGTAACATTTTTTTTTTAATTATCATTATTATCAATATTTAAGAGGACGCCACACTCACCGCATATATTGTCTCTATCTTACAGACGAACAACATAGTAAAAACCGTTTCACGCGGACAAGAATTATTAGGGTTGTAGTCCAAGTTAAACGATCCAATTTTCATAAAACAAAAAGGAAGACATTGGATGTGCATTGTGCAGGCATCGTTTTTAATTTTTTGATATCACTAATACGAAAAAAGTTCTTATTGTTTCAAAATCCATTTTAGATTCTGAACGGAGTGATGAATGTATTGATTTTACAATGATGTGTGTTTTTTTTTTTTTTTTTTTTTTTTTTTTTTTTTTTTTTTTTTTTGTTTTTTTGTTTTTGTGTCTGTGTACAGCATAACTAGTCGAAATAATGCTTCAATTTCAAACTTTGGGGGTGGTTTCCGATGGCAAAGTGGATATCCTTGGTGCATTATAGAGGTGAAAAGTAAACATTTTCCAACAGTTTTCAAAAAAATCGAGAAAAACAAAAAAAAAATGACAGAAAAACGGGAATTTTTACGCAAAACCAGTTTTCGACAAAATCGAATTATTTATTTTGCTATAACTCAAAAACTAATCGATGTAAACACTTGAAATTTTCACAAAATATTTATATTAGCGTTATCCATACACAGTTAAATTTTCAAAGAATTTTGACTTTTTTTGAGTTATTTATAGACAGTTGAAATTTTCAATTTTTTTAAGTATTTTTTTTAAAAATAACGATAAAAATTTTTTGGCCGGCCAGAAAATCTTGAAAATTTAATACAAGGTTTCTTATAAGTTGTTCTTAAAGTTATAAAAAAAAATCCGAAATCGTTAGTCACAATTTTTTTTTATAAGTGCTTAAAGTTCGAATTTATACGAAATATGTCAAAATTGCGAAAATTTGCAAGTAATTTTGTGGTTAAAAAATCGTAAAAATTTTTCCTTTTATAACTAAGATTTGAAAATTTGGTACAAGGTTCTGCATAAAATTTTCTTCTACTATCTGCAAAAAAAACTCTACCGGACTAAATCAAAAAATTTTTATGAGTGATTGAAATTTAAATTTTTACAAAACCGCGTTAAATAACGGTTTAGCCTCAAACGATTTTTGATATTTGTTGTTATTCAAACAGTATAAGTCGTAAATACTTGAAAATTTTACCAGTTATTTAGATTGCCATTTTCTTTACGTGATTTGATTTTCAAAACATTTTGACTTTTTTTGAGCTATTTATAGACAATTGAAATTTTCAAATTTTTTTTATTTTTTTTTTATAAATGTTGATAAAAAAAATTTAGGTGGGACAAATTACTTGAAAATTTAATTGAAGGGTCCACATAACTTGTTCTAACTCTCATTCAAAAATTATAAAAATACATAGGCACAATTTTTTTTTATTAGCATTTGAAGTTCAAATATTGACAAAAATTCGTCAAAATCATGAATATTTTTCACTATTTGGTAGTTAAAAATTTATAAATATTTTTCTATCAAAAGCTAAGAATTGAAAATTTAATACTATGCTGTCCATAAGTTAAGCTTAGAATAATTATAAAAAAGTTTGAGGATTGTTCAATTTAAAAAATTTTACGTGTGTTTAAAGTTTTAATTTTAATTTGAAATCAAAAATACACGTGTAAAATAACTTTTAACTAATAAATAATTTTCGATTTTTGTTATTTTTAAAAAATTACTTGACTACTTCCTTTTACTTTATCTTGAAAAATTTTTACTTAAATGTTTGAATTTGTTTCAAAATAGAATATATGATATAATTTAAATAGAATATATCCTAGACTGACAAATCATCTCCGTTCAGAATCGTTTTTCGTATACAATGATACCTATCATTGCATTCAAATTTAACCTTCCCTAGTCTGAGGTCCATCCCACCCCCTAATGTACAGCAGAGCGATACTCACTTACCCGCTTTTTTTTTTTGTGTTTTTCAATCTCGAATAACTTTGTAGTTCTGATATAAAAAAAATAAAAAAAATAAAACGATGTTGCAATCTCCTCTTTCTAGTGTGAATATTCGGGTGCTTAATTTTGGACTATAGCCCGAGTCATTGTCCGCATGTAACGGTTTTTACCATGTTATACGTTTGTAAGACAGAGACAACGCATACCGGTGAAGCATCCTCTTAAACCAAAAATACAATTGTAGCCACGTTTCATAGTTTCAGATACTTCTAGATTCAAGAAAACAAAAACTATAAATATTCGTTATTTAAATTATGGTTAGCCGATTTATTAGGACTATACATATAATGTGTATCTAAATATTTTATACACTCAATTATTAATTTAAATTAGAAGGTACACATTCATTCGTGAATTAGTTTTATTTATACAAGCTGTATAGTTTAGGTAACGGAGCTGTAGGTAGGTATTTACAATATTATGGTATGCGAGCGCAAAAGTTTCACCACTTTGTAGTTTGTACGGTGGAAACATTTGTATAGGTGTATACTCTTAAAGCTCATCTATGATAGTTTGTTTTGTCAACGATAAGATTCAATATTTCAAAGTAGTATGTATATAATATATATATATATACTAATATACTAATAATCAATAAGCTATTGTTTGACGCAAAAAGCGAAAATAGTTATACTTACAAGTTTATTACTAATTAAAATCTATAGACAGCAGACGGCAGTTATCTGTAATGGGCGTTATTCGTTATCGGCAGCATTGCGCGCGCGCTTTTAATATTTGTGTATGATATAAATTCGTAGATGTAAAATGCTAGAACACGGTCAGAAAAAAAATCGCTGACACTGCATATTAGATTACAACAATAATATTATCTAAGCTAGGAAAAATCACATCGTTTGTTAATCAGGCGTTCGAATAGCATTTTCGCAATATTATAATAATATTATTATATTATATTTTAAATATTATTATAATATAGTGTTTCCTATACATAATAATCATATACTGATTATAGATGTTGCTCTATGATAATATAAAACTGTTTGAAAATAATTACACTAGCTGAGATAATGATTGACGCATAGGATTCCATACTAATTATTTAAAGAAGTTTTCTGGGAAAACGTAAGACCATAAATTTTATAATCTATAAATGTTTTAGACACATTTTTCGAAAATGTATTATTTTTACTTAACCAACAACCTCACTCTTGGAACTCGGTATAGACGATAGTCTAATTTGTTGAATATTATATTGAACGAGTATAATACCTGTAATCCTCCAAATATAGTTTATGCTTCCCACAATTCTCATACTACAATCACGAGCTGAATATTAAATTTAATGACTATATTTTTGTTATTTAGAATTTTTTAAACGTTTGGCTATAAAATTATTAAGTACCTACACTAGTCCTATAGTCCTTATAGTAAAAATATGTTTTGTATTTTATAGATTAAAAATAAACTGAATAGTGAATATTGTATAATATTATACAATATATTTTTATACGACTAATGACTATGATAATAATAAATAATAAATATAATCGTCACGTTCTTGAGGTAAACAAATTTAATTATTAACGATTAACAACGTTAATAAAAACTGAGAAAATAAGTAACCACTCTGCTGTACAGTTGGAGATGAGTGTTCAAAAAATACTAAAAAAGCACACATCATTGTAAAATCTATACATTGCTCCGCTCAGAATCTAAACCAAAGTCTATAAATTATAATGTAATATTATTATTGACATGGTATGTGCTATATGGTATAATAATAATTGTTGTATATTTAATTAAACAAATTTTATTGTCCTTGTGGTTATATTGATATGAGCACTATTATTATACGAATTATTATGTAAAGCCATGATAAAGATTCCAATGATATTTTGATAAACAAGTATACATAAATAACTTCACCAAACTGAAATAACCCAACTGCCTACACAAACTTTATTACTAGATTATTATTATTTATTTTCGGCTTTCGTGAAGGTTTTATAGATAAATTAATTTTTATACCTTAACCCAGAGCATGTATACGATATTTTTAAATACCGATTAACGCAGATTAAAAGTGAAAATTCAACACATTACACTTTTGTAGAATAATATATTTATTTTCCACGAAAATACAATCTATACAAAAAGGTACAATATTATATGGTAATTATCTGAATTTATTCAGAGGGATTTAATAAATGTTAATCAAATTGTGATGGACTAATATTGCGAATATTGTATTCACATGATTCTTGATCCATAAATATTTCTGGTTAATCGTCGATAATAATTTTATAAAATATGTTGTGCGAATTTTTACGTTGCATTTTGTCGTATTGAGTACTATTATTACGTCATATTATAATATTATGTCAACTGAATAAATTTGTTTACTATATTTCCGCCATTTGATGTCTCGAGCCGTGATATTAACCGCGTTCTTTAGTCAAGCCGCGAGTCATCCTGGCTTTTTTTAGGAATAGATTTTTCAAAATTCCAATCCGACGTTTTAAGTCAATGGAAACAATCAAAAATTGAAGTCAACAACGAACGTATCAAATAAGCGTTATCAAAATATGTATATTGCCTTGTGGATCAGCATTCGTATCGTGCCATCGTGGTAAGTATTAGGAAAAAAATGGTTGTATTTCAAGAAATAATATCATTGCGCTTCAGCGTATTTGGTTTGTGTTTATACCACTATTATTATTATTATAATTGTTACTACCGTATAAACGCTTATTATTACTTTATTAGTTATTATTATCTCGAAAAATGATTATACACTTGAAACAGATTTGAATGATTTTAACCAGCAACGACAGGTTTTGTTTACCGCGTACTTATAACTCCGGTAATAATAATTATTATTAATTAATAATGACTAATGAGTATTATAAATTATAATACGTGGAATTATCGTTAACCAATTATAATTAAACAACATCTGACAATGTTGTGATGAACAAAAATTATGGAAACTATCCCCACATTTTCATAATGATCGAGCAATGCATAAATTACGTAAGATATTGATCGAGTGATGATATTGTTCCGAACGATTGATACAGCCGAGTAAGTACCTATTTAGAATATATATACGAACGTCGAGTGATCTCACTGCCGAAGCTTGAGTATAGATTTCCTATTAATTACTAAGTCTATTAGTTTTGAAACAGTGCGAAAATAAACAATATAAATAGTTCTAAATAGGCTGTAATGACAACGGACGTACCTAACCGAAAATATTCTAATAATAATAGGTTCAGTCAGTTATCAGTGTAATATTATAATGTATTTAACTGTACATGCAGTGGGTAATTCATTATATGCGATATGCCTCTTACTGGGCGACGAATGATATGTGATGAGTGATGAATAAATTGCGTACAGATTGTATAAGTACATGCGATTATAATGTACAATATCAGCCATGTGCTCAAGTAGTAATATCGATAAATAAAAATTATAAATGTATAATATTATTATTATTATCGATAAAAAATCATAAATATTGTATTGATTATAAATAAAAATTCTCTAAAAAAAAATTCAAATTATAATATAGAAAGTACTAATCAAAAACTGTCACGAGCAGTAAAGTGAACCACTATAATAGACCATCAATTGAAATATGCAGCAAACTTCGATATCAAATAATTGTCGAGTAATATTTTCGTTATGCAAATTACAATTAATGAAATTATAAAAATATACGTTGATATTATTATATTCGGAAACGTGCTTTATCGTTACCCCGCAGGTCTCTTGTTTTTATTAAAATATTATCACTGCAATGTGCAGTTAGTGCCAGTTACCTCATTAATCATTATAATAATAATACAATTTTAGTATACTCATTTTTACTTTAATTATTAAACATATGAATATAACTAATTTGAAATATAGATATAAGGATAGGTTAAATATTTCGTTTGTATTCCCGAAAAATAGTACAAAAGTGTATTCTAGCTATTCCGTTTATTTTTAGATATCTAAAAGAAAAATAATTACCTATATTGTATTTATATTAATATATTGATTTCCGGAAATATTTCAAAGTTTAATTTGTTTCTTTAGGTTATTTAATCGATTTTAATATTGTATGTAGTATATTTCTTTATGGCGTCTAACTATTCTTAAATGTAATCTTATAGTACTGTTGTGATGGTCCAAAACATGTTATTTGGCTTATTGTAATTTGTAATTTGTCAATACGAGTATGAGTTTAACACTTAAAAATGTTATATTCAATAGTTTTTAATATTGAAGAGGCAATTGTTATTTTGATATATTTTTGTCGAATTATTTTCGAGAACACTACATTTTTAAAACGTACCAATATGATTAAATAAAAACAATTCCGGTGTTGTACGATTGAGAATGTTTTACCTTTTTAGCAACACGATTGAGAACGATGTCGGCAGATCAAAGAAACAATGTTTTGTACCTTAAAATCAAACGATTGAGAACGATTTTTCTAGCGACGTTGCCATTTATCTTAAATTATAGTAATAATATTTAGGGCTGAGATTTTGATGCATAAGCATCTCTTTTTGGTGTTTTGAAATGTTGTTTTGTAAGTATAAAATGTGTAAACTGATTTTTTTTTTTGCATTTTTTGGGCATTTTTCTAAATTTGGTTATAAAATGTACGACAATTCTTGCGATTAACAAGAGACATTCGGCATACTGTCGACGGTTAATAATAAATTATAGCTATAACATAGCACATCATCGATAAAAATGTTATCATAGCTAGACTTTTCCGCTCAAAGTATTGCCGCTATATATGTCCAGAACTAAACAAGTAACAATACTAATTCAATTGTTTGGTGGACAGTGAGGTAACAACGTAATATAGTGTTATAGTGTATAATATAGTGGTGTATAATGGAAAACTTTAAAATTATAACGTCTGAACGCGGAAAAGATCTTGTATTATTAAATAATGATAAATATTCATATGTAAAAACACGTAAAGATGGATTAATGAAATGGAAATGTTCCAATTCAACCACGTATTATTGCTCAAAAGTGTTATCTCTAGTTTTGTAAATGTATTTTTTTCATATTATGTTTGATGTTTACATTTTTTTGAGCACACCGACATTACTAGAGACGCCAAGTTGTGCCGTAGCGAAGTAGGTAATCCTTACCTTAATTTTATTTCTCGTCACCTATATGCCCCACCTGTTACTTAGTAGCAGTGGCGTCATTTGGGGGGGATTGGCAGGGTGGGCATTTGCCCCCAATGTCATTAGCGCAGGCCCATATTATATTACAATAATATATAAATTGTTTAATTATAAATGCAATTTATTAATATTATGAAAATCAATTACATCATAATATCAGACATATCACATCACTACATCAGTACTTTTGTCATGCCGTTGCAATTAATGTTTTTTATTTTCAAAATTATTTTTTGTAAAATTACAAATCGGTACTTAGTTATCCATTAATAGTATTTTCGTTATTTTACTGGGTATATGTAAACCGCGCCAGGAATCGTAGTTAAAAAAAGTAATTGGGATTCAAAAACGTTAAACTTACATTGATTGCACTAAACGATATTGATACATCGTTTGTGCCAGCACCACATTACCATATACATTTATTCTATACGCGATAAAATTATAAAAGTATACAAATATATCGTATTAAAATTAATAGTATTTAAAAAACAATAAATATAAAAAATAAAGTTAAAGATAATATTACAAGATATAAAAATGACAATATCAATATATGTTTATTTGAACAATTTTGAAATTTTTTAAATGAACATAATTCAAAATTTCAAAATCCAATTTGTGAAGTCACTAGTCAGTAAATTAATAATACACAAAATAAAAACACGAACGTATTCATCTCAAGGTATTATTTTATTTTTTTCAATCCTAAATAGTTAGTTATTATTTATATCTTGGAATATAGATGTAACGAATGAAATAAATAAATTAAATTACGTTTCAACAATTTAGTAAGTCGACTAAGACCACAACATAACATTAACAATAGGTATATCTATATAAAATATAAATGTATTACCGTTTTGACAAATACATTAAAATGATCTATTAAAAAAAATTGATACAAATATATAAACATATTACTTATAAAAACACATAAACCTGCATAACATGGAATACAACTATACAAGTACATAAAATGTATTAAACCTATATATTATGTATATTTGAAAAAATGTTGATTTTAAAGAACTCGCAAACTTTACAAACAATATTTTTATTGTATTTTTTTTTATTAAATCACATACACTTATATTTATTGTTTTAAAAAATAATAAAAATTATTAAGATTATTATTATTATTATTATTAGTCATTACAGATACCTACACAATTGTAAGATTATCTTTGTACGATTTAAATATTATTGAATGCCAATTAATGCGATTATACTCGTACATCAACAAGTCCTAATCCCGATTTTTTAGGTTTAATTGTGAGTATATTATAAATGTTTGGTTCCTGCGTGTAATCGTTGAGCTATTCGTCGCTTATGTGCAGTCGTATAGTACCTATTATAACAACAAATGTTTTTCTAAAAAATTACGAGTGAGACACTGAGACACATTTCATACAATAGTTAGCATTTTTTTGCCAAATCTAGTAAAACTTCACTACCTTATATTATTTTTCAAAAACTATATAATAGTCACGTTCTAATTATATACAACATAAACCTTCGACGAGGTGATCGAAGTCGATGTGCAGGAATCGTTGAGGCCTCGAGGGAGTATTTTTTTATAATATTAAAAAACAAATGTTAGTAAAAAATGTTTTTCAAACATAAAATATATTTATGGTCATACGGGATGTAAAACATAAAAAAAAATTAAGTCTATTCAATATTCATTCAAACAACACAAATTATCATTGATTGATGATCATATGAAAAATCATTGCCAATGAAATACGAAAACGTGTTTTGAATATACATTTCAAAAGTAATCAAAAGTGGTTGTATATCTATTGGCTATTTGGAAACAATTTTTTTCAACTTGTTTTTGTACTATTTTTATATTTTGATTTTCTTCTTTCGTTAGGTTATTATCAAAGTTCAATTTAAATAGGTTTACTTAATTATTTTTACTATTGTTCTCTAACCATTCTTAATTATCACAATATTATATTATTTTCACAAACGTCAAACTACAAATTTCTTTTAATTTGTTCGTACAATAAATTATACTTAAGCATAAAAGTACAAAAAAATAGAAAATTAAACGAGCTATAAGTTATTCCTAATCAAACCGGTTTTCGACAAACTATATTATACATATAGAGACTACAGAGTTAACTTTCGGCAACAAAAATGTTATATTGTCAGGAGACCTATTGCCAGACACATTTTTTTTAAATTCTCGTGGATCCATACAAAACACAGTAGTTACTGTAGTTATATACAATATTATAACCGGTTGTAACGAATACGTTATTTTTTCATCAGTGAGTTTTATTAAAACTAGAAAATATTAGGTATTTTGAAAAAAAAATATCTGTGGCTTATACGAGCTATTTAAATTTAAATAATTGTATCTACCATAGTTTAAGAGTAAAATAAAGAAATATTAACTTTTAACAAAAAACAAATATAATTTAATTTAAGCAGCCAAATAAAATATTATGTTCTCAAACAAAGGACACATTGTTACATTCACAATAAACCATAATCAAATCAAAAAATTATCGTTTAACATTAAAAAATGTACAATTATTATATTATGTACATTATTTAAATAATTAAAAATCATATAAACATTATACATGTATTATATTCTTTGATTTCTTTAATATACCTAAAAATTAAAATATAATTTCTTATATTGTTGATACTCATGATAATATCGAGAGTAGATCAGTAGTTATATATTATTTATTAATAAGTCGTATGTTGTACACGTACACAATTGCTTTTAAAAATATTTCTGATGATCTTTTTCCTTTTTTGATATCCTTAATCTATGCACAATTTTTTTTATTTTGATATGACTTAGTTGTTTACGCCGTAAACCCCCTTTTTTAAATAATATAAGATAATAATTTTTAATCATGATTAAAAAATATATGCATATTGCACATAAAGAATCCAAATATAATATAGGTAAAATAGTTTGTTCAATAATCACATACATCTGGCGGAACCCTAATATAGTGTTCCGCGGAACACACTTTGGGAAACGCTGGTTTACTGGATATTTTATATTTTTTTGAAAAGTTTAACAGGTCTTAAATTACCTTGATTTATTTTGGTCTCGTCTTCTGTAGCAAGATTATAGCAACTGCTAATTTAATCTTTTAGAGATTCCATATAGATTAGTGGCTTGGTCCTATATGTATCTCTATAAGCTTAAATTAATTGGTCCATCTAATTGATTGGTTTGATTACCAATGATGAAAAAAAATTGAAATTTACAAAAATTTTTATTATAAGTATTAGGTAGCAAATTTGGGTTAAGATGACGTATTGTTTATACTCAAATAAAACAACTAGAGTATGAAAAAAAATTATTGGGTTAAAATTATTATTACTCCGTGATTAAAAACTTAATCACTCTTCACGATTAATTTTACTTAGCTTTTGTATATAATATAATATTAACCCGTTTTATTGCCTTATTAGTGATAAATTTCATAAATTAGCAAATTGTATAATAATTTACTATTTATTGAAATGTATATGAATTTTAATTGATAGATGTAAATATAACCGTTTTAAAGTTTTAAACTTCAATTATTGGTCATTCGTAATTTTTTTGCCAAATAGTTCATCACGCTGATGGACGGCTGAAAATTATAAATATAATATGGATATTATGACATTACGTCGCCTTGCCACGCCGTAGCGGTCACATATAGTATTATTACAGTGGCCTAGCCCCATAAAATACCAACTAGATCAAATTTACTATCAAAAATATTGATCTAAGTTATTAATTAGATAATTTTTTCACTACCTTTAGAAACATTAGGACATAAAAAAAAAATAAATAACAAACAGACATTCTAAAATCATTTAATTACTTATGCTTAGAATCTAAAATATTTAAATAAACCATTGTTAAATCTATAAAATATTATTAAAAAAAACTACCTAAATTTACATATTATTTGCTGGGTAACGTTAATACATCTTATTCGTGCTCCATGTATACCTGCGTACCACGATTTTCGTTAAGGGTACACGCATAATTATAAAATTAGGAGGTGGGTACCACGCCATGTACCCTCCACTACTAACTATTGTTTTTTATTAAATGTCCCTTCAATATAATATCCTTAATGCTTTTCGTTCGTTCATCCTTATTCCTTAAGTGTAATAGTACTTCTTCGTATACGTATATATTATATAGGCATGGCTAAATACACCAGTATAATATTCTCGACTTAGTTCTGCGTGTATGGGCTAAGTCACGCTGTCTGCTTGGTAGTATTGCTCGCTGCACAATGCAGACAGGCTTGCGTCATAATAATTAAATATAGTAATAATAAAAACATACCTACGCCGCCTGTACGACATTACATTCAATTTAAGATCATACCACTGCATGCAAAATGTAATTGCTAAATAGCAATGTATAAATAAATGGCATATATTAATTAAAGTAACGATAACTTTTATGTTTTACCTATTTCTATACCAACATTATATTTCAATATTCAGTATATAATTAAAAAAAATAGGTATAATATACTGCATAACTTGCACTAAGTATATTATACTGTTTTAATTTCTATTTATATATTCTATATATGTGTTATACATATTGTGTTGGTGTAATAAAATAATGATAAACACTTGTCATAGATACACCTGTATTAATGATTTACTAAGTCATAAATTATATTGTGTTAGGCTGTAGAATATATCGATAATCTATGTATTAAAAAACCGGAGAAGTCGGTCTGTTGTATAATATGTTTAGAGTGTACTTTGTACCTCATAATTGAGTAGGTTGGGTGCATTTAATTTTAATTCAATGATAAATCATTGTATATGAAGAACGATTCTGAGCCGCGGAGATAGTTTTTCAGCTTCTATTTCTGAAGATATTTAATTACACATTTATATTACTATTACTATTTATTTATTTATTAGAATAATACAGTAAGTTTAATTCTTAGATCATAATACCTGCATATGATCTAAGACTTAACTTATTTTTGTCAAAAATATCACTTATATTACATGAGAATATTCTATCATATTGATATAAGTATTATATTATTGCTATTAATGTTATTATTAATTTAAACTTTAAAGTAAATCAAAGTACTACGTAAAATTTTAGAACATTGCGATTAGACTCATGGTATACCTATTTATTTTTATTTGTATAAATACATTTCAAAAATTAATCATGTATAGAAAATAATAATATATCTATATATTATGTAACGACGAAAAGTCTCAACGACTAATATTTTAAAATATATTTATTATATTTATTACGTATTTAAATCTTAATGAGTAATGAACAATAGTTTCAATCATTGGAGATTTAATCGTTATTATTTATTAATATCTAATTTCATCAAAATTATAACTTAGTATAACTAAGTCTATGAAGAAAATTTTGATCGTATATATGTTATTTTTTAATTGCTTTAAGAATAACTTATGTAAGCAAATTTTTATTAAATGTTCCGTTTGTTTTACTTACAAACTTAACTTATAATACAATTTTATCATAGTATATAATCGTAAAAATCTAGTGAAATTCTAAAATTTAAAATATCTTTAATTTGTACAAAAAAGGCAAAGTATTTTTAATATATTATATTATTTAATTATAGGTTCCTAGAAAATATAATAAACTGTAAATATACTCTGTAGAAATTTTCAAGCCTAAGCAGTTATTCATTTTTGAGTTATTACTAAAAACAAAACCGATTTTGACAAAAAATTAGTTTTGGGTATAAATATAGATGATTTACGTGATATATTTTTTTAAAGGTGCTTACTATAAATTAAATTCAACTATCAGAAATTATCTTTAAAGTTGATGATTAAGTATATTTATTTCTCAAAAAGTTGACGATAGACAACCAAAAAAAAAAAAGATCGGAATTGTAAAAATTTCAATTAATTTCTTTAACACTACACTGTTTACAGTAAAATAAGTACCTATAATACTGTAATTTTAATAAAAATACAAGTTTTAATTTAATACAATTTGTATTCTTTATATTTTAACTCAAAAATATTAAGATAATTACAGTCAGCAAAATTATTTTTTACATTAAAATGATGTTAAGCATATTAGCATAATATAAAAAAAGTAATCACTATAATATACATAAATATAATATTTTAATATTATAGTTATATTATCTGTACAATACATTTTTGCATCAATGCATGGTTCATGAGATTACTATTATAATAGTAACATTTATATTTTATAATTTAATGGACTGAACATTGAACACGGAAAAGTTTCTTCGAAAACAATGAGTAGTGGTGTTGTATAATTATATTTATGATTTTACTCCCACTAATATAAAACTAGCTTTAAAGCATTAAAATATATTATTTAAAAGAAAACAGTTAACTTGTGGTGTTAGTATAAATTAAATATTATTATATGTATTCATGTTTGTTTTTTCTTACAATCATTTCGCAGTGATTTTCGATTTTATTTTCGTACATATAATTATATTACATATACAATTTATTATTAATATTATTATAATTTATAATAAATACAGGATAAATAAAAGTGAAAAAAACTGTATTACAAAGCGCTATCCTTTAACAGTTTCTTATATTAAATAAAAAATTTTTATTGTATGTTTTATTCAACAGTCAACATAGTTATGAAAAATTGCATACAAAAATTGAAATTTATCGAATATTTACTAATTATTAATTGAAATTTGACATACTATTTTATTCACATGTTTAGGTTTTATATTATAATTAAGTAACATTCAACAAATTTGACTAATTATATAGAGAATAGAAGTATATACCCATTTTAAATATTATATGTTTGACATAACAGCCACAGCGACGTATACTTGTTGATATTTTTTACAACAGTAGTACAGTACAACATAATGACATTTTGTTATTATGGTTTTTTTTTAATATTATATAAGTCCTTAGTCTATTGTCAATGTAAAAACCTCCGTAGATATATTTTATGTACGTTATATTGAGTGTTAATTTCATTTTGATAAGTGCGCGTAATTGTTTAAAAGCCGTATTTACGTGAATCTGTTGGCAGCTACCAGTTGTAGCCCATTGTGACATTATTGTAACAATATATTTATGTGATCTATACAACTATACCACTGAAATGTGTACGTACTTAAAAAAGTCCACGTGATAATTAAAAATAATTATTGTCGAATAATGAATTTTGTCCAATAATGTATCTACTAATTTTTGAAAGCAGCCTACGTCTTGGGCCTTGGTGCGTATTTATTATGTAAGTACTTGCTTCGATTAGAAATTATTATTATCTCTAAAAATAATTTAAATAGTGTTCATATATGTATACATAATATTCATAGTAACCTTCATATTTTTTGCTCGTGATAACAATTTTATTGCGCGTCAAAGTGGTACGTGCGAATACAATTTTAAAAATGTACAGTCCCGTGGGCTTTGGAATTGAAACCCACTCACTGTCCTGCTCGCCCAACTTTGCCACAAATAATCTGAACCTATATGATATAGTGGAGTATAGCTTCTGAATGTGTTAAGGCTAACAATCGGTGCACAATATTTTGTTGGTACCAAAGTACCAAACATGTGATTCGTGGTTTAGTGATGGCGATAGAAAACAAGAAATCACGTGTTTGTCCCTTTGGTGGGCTTTTCGTCCGTCCGTTCGTTGCGTGACAATCGTGACATAATACTAAACACTATATTTCGTCAAGGTCATATTTTATACTTTGGTTGCCAAAACTATACAATAATATATACGTATTTCAACAATGTTACAGGCATATGTTATATATATCTACCGTTTACGTGTATACAAGTTATGCACGTGGATCCGAACAATGGCCTGCGCTAAAAGCTTCACGTTTTTGTATGGGGGGTACCTGGTAATGATATTTTTATTCTTACATACCAACTATTTATTTTAAACGAAAATTTGCATAATAATAAATTATGCGATGGTGTGGATTAGAAAGAATAATAATAAATCTAATACTTCTAACTTCTAAGTTCTAAATCTAAAACAATTTTCCAAATGGCATGGGTTCTAAAAATACTCGTTTTAAACCGCAACGCAAATCGTAATAGTATTATCTACAAGTTATCATATTATATTCATACTTCTATAGTTTTATATACTATCATGAAACATGATAATATTAAATAGTTTTGTTGTTCGTTGTTATTGTAGGAGTTATTTATATATCATTAAAATACAGTACTTACCATAAAATTAAATATATTATATTTCAAGGATTTTTTATTTATATACAATTTTGAAAAATGTTTATAAATATATATTATTATTGTTATTATCTAATTTAAATATTTTATTGTTTTTTATTTATATGATTAATTTAAGCTTAAATTATGTATAAGTAGTTTATACTTACACAATTACACAAGATAAACGATATTATTATCAAATTCTCATTGGAAAATACGTCGTCACATCGATGTTATTCAATAATATACTGATATAATAAATTTAATTTTTGATGTTTTAAAGCAAAAATAATTGTATTAATTATTATTGGTCTTACATTAATATTATTCTAATAAATACTTAGTGAAAACGAGGCGATGAAATGTACAGTATTTACAATCAAGAACTTTATACGGAGTTGAGAAGACTCTAAACTTTTCTATTTTCTATTTTTAATTACGATTATTGACATTATTTCTATGTATATCTCATTATAATTTACTAAATAAATTATTGTATTTACTATTTATGATAATCTATAAAAATTTTATTTTAAGCATGTTTTACTATTTTTAAAAGCCACACATTGTGTATACCACTTAGTATTTCACAATATAAAAATAGATTTAATCTTAATACATTCAACTGGGGTTACCATACGTTACATCGTATATAAAGCTTATCCAACACATAAACACGTCTTGTATCCAGGATCATAATTTACGAGGATATCGTAGTATTTAATAATATTATAGTATAATTATTATTTGTTTATGTTAAAGTATTACTACAGTAATTATTATTGCATAGCATACGTTACATATTACCTATGTAAATGTTGTGTTATTATTTCATTAAAAATGTATACAAAATAATAGTTGTATTTTAAGTGAATTGAAAGAGAGGTGACTTTTCGTATTGTTTATTAGTTATTACACGTACTTACTAGCTACTACACATTATTTTTTTACAAATCTCGAAATAAATGGTAAAATATAATTTTTGCCATTTATCTCGAGATTTGTAAAAAAATAATAAACTGTAACTAAAAATAAATGCAGCTATACATGAAATTATAGCCCATACTCCATTAAACGTATTTTAATAAAAATTTGATTTCAAAATAATCAATGAAGTATGGTTGGGATGTAAATCGTATGAATTCAGTCGTGTAACTATTTTGAACTTATGGCGGAATACTATCATGTAATTATGTAATAGTATATAATATTATACACATAAAATACTTAATCATTTATTATAATAGTAATAATAGTACTAACCTCTTAATTCTTATACTCCGATATTTGTAATAATATAATATTAGAACGTGGAAAATAAAGACTACAATATAATATTGTTTTCTTTATTGTCATTATTCAATGTAAAACTTACACATTTTATTTTTAAATTTGTATAAGTAGGTTATAATTACCTAACATATTGAAACGTAATAATAATAATAATAATAATAATAAAACAAATATTATTACATCATGTAATCACAAAATATATCAAATACTTCAAGTATAATAATTTAATACATTTATTAAATCGTCACGAATTTAATGATTTCTGATACCGATTTTGGCGACAATTTTTTAGACGCTAGCGTGTGAATTCCAAGGAGGTCCCACACGACCATGGTTCACGATATAGGTGTAACTCTAGAAGGAAATTTTATAGCGGAAAACGTTTTGGAGTAGTGCAGTACGAATGCCAAAGTTTGAAACGTTGAAAAAATTTAGATTCGTAAACGCTTGTTTATTGTTTGGTATGTAGTATGTTGTTTAACCGTGTGTAAGCATAGACTTATATTATAGTATAATATTAAGGTCTATGGGTGTAAGACATAAAAAAATCAACCGTGATAAGTCGTGACAGTTACTCCAATAATATAATCTATTATAATATTATTTTAGATAGTAACATACAATAATAATTGATATTACAACTAATTATGAATAATGAATAGCGATAGCGATAGTAGAAAAAGTATAAACAAAGTCGACCACGGTTCTGGTTACTAAACCAAACGCTGGTTCATGGCGTTAGCAATCGTGTTTGTGAATGTTTACAACTTTAGCAAACAGACAGTCCTAATTTCTCCGTTATTAAACGTTTGCTGCGTTATCGTCGTAGAATTTCTTCGAAGTAAAATAAAGCAGGTAGTTATTGTGATATATTCCATTATTCGTTTAGTTTTTGGTAAATATTATCTTTGACTGTCGTCCAATATCGACCATAATATATCATCCTCTTTAGATTTTTAAACTCTTTTTGCATTTCTTCCATCGTCTGCAAGTGCAGATTATTATTACTATTTTGTATTAGTATTTTAAAGCAGGGGCGTTATTTCAGGTTTTTTTCGGGTGTGCGAGGTATCAAGCAGGCCATTTTGAAATTTCACCAGGCCATATTTTATAGATATACTACATATATATGTACATTATCCTGTTTCCAATTGTTTTTATACATCATGGACGGAATCAATGCATCAACATAAGTAGTAAAAATCAATTTAAAAACTAAAATACAATATACAAAATATGTATGGCACAATATTTGTTTAAAACCAATGTAATTTAAATGATAAATAATAATCGTGCATTATTTCATCAGGGTGCAGGCCGATTAAAATTTTTTTTATAAGTAAGGGGTGCACCGCACACCCTGGTCCCCCCAAATGACGCCCCTGTTTTAAAGTAGTGTATAGAGTGATAAAACAAACCTTGTATAGTAGTTGTACACTTGTATACATAACAATGTAACTTGTAGCGAGCTTTATCACTCCCGGTCTAACGAAATAAGTCAACTGTTTCCCAGGAATTATGTATTTATGTCGTGTTGGTGATTTAAGAATTGAAAATGCACATGTTTATGGTATTTTCAGGATTTGTAAAAAGAGTATAAATTATATAGGCTTGAATTCCATTAGAAAATTAAATTAATTTTAATTTTTATATTAAATTAAATGTTTTATAGTTGGATTTTGAAGTTAATATGTCTTATATTCTAAATCATAAATTATATGTAATAGTTACTCTCTACCTGTTATCTAGCTAAAAATTTAAACAACATTTAGTAAAATTGATAAAATGTTATATTTTGTCAATATGTATCTATATATTGTTTAAACAAATTAAGGACCAGAAGATCCTACAAGTTTATACCGTCACTAAGTATAGACATTTGTATACACCACATCTATGAAAATTATTTAGATTTTATTGTAGTTATAATAGTTATATTTAAAAGGTTTGTAAAGTATAGGTAAATCTTAGAAGTGGTGTATATTATATAATATGTAATAATATTGTTTTACGACGATTTTAATTGAAACAGTAAACCATGTGAGAGTTATGAATGTTATGACTCTGTGCCTGTCGTCGCTTTGTACTATTCATAATTCTTGTTTTAGACACTTTATTAAACATTGATATTAAGCATATGGATAATGCATTCCTATCTTCACTGAACATTCACTTTTTGACCAACATTATGGAGATAGTAACGATGGTTTCGGTATTCTCACACAAACAACAGCAATAAAGAAAATTAAACGAGAGCGAAAAGAGGTGTAATGATAAAATTACAATTAACAAATAATAATGGAATCAGTCAATCAGACATCGGTTGTGTTAGCTAACAGATTTTTATACATTGCTGCATCCGTTAGTTTAATAGCAATGGCAATAAACCACGTATTATAATATTAATTTATTGATGTATTGTTGTCGACGATAATATTAAAATATTGGAAGATTGATTAGGTCATAGTATTGTTTATACTTTATTGGATGTGATAATGACGTGATAATCTGGTGATATATTGTTATATGCAAAATGATATCATTATATATATTTATATATTCGAAATAATGACTTAAATTAAGTCATTATATTTATTTAGAAAATGAAATATCTTTTATCCAGATAATATGTGTGTAGGGTACGTAAATACGTTTAAGTGAAAAATTATAAATAAAATCAAATCATTGGTAAGTGCACATTTTTAGTAATACATTTATAACACAAAAAACACCTTGTAATGTAATTTGTATTGAGTTTGTACGAATATATTATTATGCGTTTTTATAATATATACCACTGCAGTCTATATGACTATATAGTTATCACTTCACAATACGGGGGAGCTGTCCGTGTGAATTATATCGGAGGAGAATATCTACCTTGACGGCCACCGACAATTGTTAATTTAAATTCTACAAAAGTATTTGTGTGTAAATAATTTCTGTGTGCACGTCATGACCATTTGGGACCGTAAATTTATGTTGCACTGACGGTTACGGGTCTTGGCGGTGCATGTATACCTACGGTAAATATTTATAGGCATAATGTCCGAGACTTAAATAATAACAACGACAATATTATGAGCTCCGTCGACCCTTACCTCAATGAGAGGGAAAAAGTGAGTGAGCGGGAGAGATTGTGGTTTGTACCGATAGCATAAAGAGTGTACGAACATTACACTTAATTTAAAACTCTTATACCACAAATGATTTGAATAAAACATAAAGTGGCAGGGCGTACATGGATAGTAGTACGGACTGTGGATTGCGCGGGAACAACCGGCGCGGCGGCGTTTGTAAATTCGGGCGGCGCTTTGTGGGGGATCGCGTGAGTGCGTGATCGGTCGGCGGTGGCGCAGGCTGCCAACCTAACGTCCGGCGAGGCCGATCGGAGTGCACCGCATCGGACCTCATCGCTGCCGAGTCAGACGTTCGTGATAACGACGCGATAACGACATAGCACGTGTTTGAGGTTATGTTATGTTTTGGAAAAAGGTTTTCGGGAGTCCGAAAGGAAATAATTTCATCCCGTTTACCGCCACCGCGGCCCAAAATTCGGGATTCGCGTTGTCATCGTCGTCGTGCCGTACTCGTTTCTCGTTTCGTCTCGACCATCAGGAAATGGATTTGAAGAGCCTAAAGGACAGACCGCTGTTTGCCGTCGTCGGGTGTACGGGCACAGGGAAAACGAAACTCGGTGTGAGGCTAGCTCAGGAGCTAGGCGGCGAAGTCGTATCAGCCGATTCAATTCAAGTGAGTACCTAGTTGTGTTTTTTCCGTTCGTTGTAATTGGGTCGATAAGACAAAATTTCATTTTGTCCCATGCTTTGGTGTGTCGTTGAGCACTCACTTACAAATCCATGATTCAAAAGTATTTTTTTATGTTTTTGTTTGATGAATAGTTCGTAAAAAGTAAGTCCCCATCAAATTCGATAACACACAGTATTATGTGTGTGGGTGTGTATACTGTGACATTGGAAAACGACTGTGCATTGGGTATCAAATTCGTTACGAATGTTTTCGGAAGTAACATAGATAATATTTGTATTAATATTATTATTGTTATTGTTATTGATAATCGTGATAACGTTAAATGCTATTTGTTGAAAAAATATGCGCTGTACATGGATAACGTAATTCGTTCGTTTTTCGTAGTTAAATGTTTTAATAATTCGTCTACGGAACGGTCATTTTGATGATAAGACAGATAAGAGGGTATATGAATCAAATTTTTCAACCAACTAATGGAATCGCAGAAAAATAAAATATATTACGTTTTTTAAGAAATTGAATTTTGTTACTTCTGTGTTAGAACCAAATAAATTTAAAAGCGTATTATTTGTGATAACTAAATATTATCTTGATTGAAAAATAAAATTACGTAAGAAGTACGAATACATTTGAAAAAATCACTTTCTACATATTTATATTCAGTTAGAAGTTGATAATTTAATAATGAACACAATTTATTATGGAATTATAGCAATTAAAAAACTTTTTTTCAGATAATTAAGTTAGTAATGAGATTAATACTAGAAAATCAAAAATAGAAAACTATTTAAAAATAAATACTTTTGGTTTTTAGTTTTTAAAAATATTGAATTTTGTTTTTTTTTTAATGTATGGCCAAATTATGCTATGTGAAGATTCAGTGAGATAAACCTAATGCTCAAAATTAAATTTTTGTAATATTTTAATTTTTTTGTTTTGCATTTTTAATTACGTACATTCGTCCAATGATTTTCTGTTCGATTAAATAATAATGTATTTTTTAGACGCTTGGTAGTAACATCTTTGTATTTCATCTGTCTCAAGTAGAATATGGCTTGTCGTGATTCCTCAATTAAAAAATAATAGTAATTAAACATTGTTGATAAATATATGATGTAGTAGGTATGAGAATACATTTGATAAAATAAAATAATTTAATCAGATTTTTATTTCTTAGTTTTTTGGTAATAATTTATAGTAATACACTAATACCTAAATAGAAGTTGATTAAACATAAACTTCATAGTTAATAGCCAGATTTAAACACATAGTTAAATAGTTTATATTGTAACAACGTGAATTGGGCTTAAGCCTGACCTAGTGGCTAATAATTATTTAATTTACAAACTGAATATTATTATTTTATTGTGATTGACATTTTTTTTCTCTAAAATAATGATTTGAAATTTATTTAAGTACCACAACAAATTGTGTATAGTGTAATTTATTAAAACGAAATAATATAACCAATTTTTATTGAATAATGCATTGGTAATTCGTATTAAATGATATCAAATTTTTTCAAGTTTTTAATATGTTTTAGAATTAATATTTTGTATTAACTTGAGTTATTATACTGTTTTAAATTGTATACAACGTTTAATTGATTATTAGTGCTTTACATAATATATTAAGAACTAAATCAGACTACTAATTTACTGATTAGTATTTAAAATTATTTATCAAATTTTTATGTTTGTCCTTGAATTATAAATTCTTCTTTTTTCATCTCGAAAATATATCAATACACTATTCATCTACTGTTCATAACAAGTTTTTTTTAAATGATGGTATCTATTGTTTTTTTATTAATGTTTTTATAAATACCGAAGTATGGAATTTGTTCCAAAACTTATCGAATTACAGTACCTAATTATTTATTGATGAATAATGTTTAAAAAAAATACTTTTAATAAAATTCAAAATGTTAAAACTTATAAATTTCTAGTTATATAACATAATAAAATACAGTGAAACATCCATTTAACAAAGTCGTACAAGGAACAAAAAAAAATAAAAAAATTCGTAATTTAGAGGAATTTATTAAATAGAATTACAAATGTTTCTTTTTACATAATTACATGTTTAATATTCTATATTGTATTAAAAAATTATAAAATAAACGTCAAATACATATAATAAATCTTATTATTTTATTACATATTTTTTATATTTACTTATTTAATTTATTATTGAGAAATAATTAGTGAGATGTTTAATTAATATTTTTATAAATTGTACTTTTTTCGTAAAATGTTTCGATTTCGTTTACAAAAACGGGTTTATTATCGAATAGTTTATTCCTTACATAGAAACGTTAGATTCTTTATACAGAGATAAATTTACGCATGATTAATCATGAAGGTCATGATTTCTCAAAATTAATTCGTTAAATGGAAGTTTTACTGTATTTTTATAAATAGATAGATAGGTGTTATATCAATGTAATAATATAAATGTAATATTATTGGTCTTAGATTTTATAAGCGGTCTGTGATGTGTATATGACAAATAGTGAAAAAAAATGCTTTGATTTTTAACTTTGAAGGTGGTTTCTGATAAAAAAATTGGATCTAGTTTGTAATTAAAAATTTCCTGTAATTTAATTTTCTATCGAGGAAATAAAACAAAAATTAAAGAAAAAAACGGTAATTTTTACGGAAAACCAGATTTTGATAAAATCGATTAATTTTTAGATTCTGAACGGAGTGATGAATGTATTGATTTTACAATGATGTGTGTTTTTTTTTTTTTTTTTGTGTCTGTCGACAACATTTGGGGCAGTAAAAATGCTTCGATTTTTGACTTCAGCCCCTCTTTGAAAAGGAAATTGAATCTAGTTGGTACTTTGGGGGGTCAAAAGTTAAAAATTTTCAATATATTTTAAATGAGTCGGGAAAAACCTTAAAAAAATGACGGAAAAACGGGAATTTTTACGCAAAACCGGTTTTCGACAAAATCGAATTTTTTATTTTGCTATAACTCAAAATCGATGTAAATACTTGAAATTTTCACAAAATGTTTATATTAGCGTTCTCCATACACAGTTAAATTTTCAAAGAATTTTGACTTTTTTTGAACTATTTATAGACAATTGAAATTTTTAATTTTTCTAAGTATTTTTTTTTTAAATACTTAAATTAAGTATATCAAAAAACATACATGATATATGAACATATTTAATTTTAAATATGCTTATTACCGTGCTATAGTCTATCTATATCTGCTTAGAATCGTTTTTCGAAGATATACAATGATAAATCATTGAATTCAATTCGAATACACCCATTACAATGGTCCACTCGACACTTAATGTACAGCAGAGGTACTGAATTATTTACCTTTTTATTGTTATATTAATAATATTGTTTAAAATAATTAATAAATAATTGATGTAGCTGTAAAATAAATATTATGATAGAGTAATATATTGTTTTTAGTTACTTTTGGGTCGCGGGTTTTAACTAAATTAAGTAGAGTTCGAACACCAAGAGGGGAAATCAGTAGTTAATATAATATATCCATGTGCGCAATATTTGTTTTTTATGATTGTTGTGACCATATGACAAAAATACATGCAGTACCGTACACACACACAATTACACATCACATGTTAGGCAGTTAAACGTGTATACATTATATTTTATTCATAATTAGCCGTTTGTAAATCTTTGCGTGCATTATTTATATATGTGCAGAGCCCACACGTTTGTAGAGGCGAAAATAGAACACTAAACATTGTCATAAAATCTTTTAAAGAGAAAAATGTTGACTTCGAGCTGTATAGGAAAAAAATAAGACAATATCATCAATTTATTTCTATTGAAAAATAGTTCTATTTTGAAAATTAACAAACGACGATTCTTGTTTTTTGAATTTGATAAAATGAAGACATCGAGGTCCTTGTTATATAGTATGATTATTTTAACGTAAAATACTCAATTCTTTAACATATATTTGAAAAAAATATAAATATTATACTATTTTGTATCGTAAACAATTTTAAAATTTTTCTTATTTTTAAATAACAACTTTAATTTCATACATCGAAGCAGAATATTTTTAGGTATCTCTGTCACTCCACCCAGCTCGTCTAAACTTTAAATAATTTAATACTTTAAATATAATAACAATGATAATAAATACCTACTCGAAATTTTTGTCAATCGAAAAAGACAGAAAATATTTCGCTTCCTGTCATATTTTTTTCTTTATTAGTTAATACATAATATGTTTTCATCTAAAATTTTAAGGAAATTAAAAAATGAAAATCATAAAAAGGCTAAAAAATATATTCTTATAAAAACGTCTTTGACATATAAATTACGTAAAAAATATTTTCAAAAGTAAAGTAATGTTTTACGTTACTAGATTCATCCTGTACAATTTTTTTTTTTATAGATCTTCTAATGACATTATTAGTATTGTACATATAAAATCAAATATTGGTGTTAAATATGTGTTCCGTGTTGTATAATTCAGTTTTACTAGATGTCAAAGTATATTTATGACCTTGCCGCGTTTTGAATGAAATTGCATAATATGAATGATGTAAAACGAGATATTCTTGTTTCTTTTATCCTATACCCAAGTACCCTGGGGAATCAAAGATAATATGCTGGTATACGATTCAACACCTATTCAACAGAATATAAGTATATTATATTGGACATGTATACACATCAATTTACATATCTGTCTTTTGAATATATCAATTTTTGTTAATCACAGTCATTTTATTTATTATATCGCATGAATTACGATATTGTTTCTTCTTCGTATATTATATAACAGTATGTATAGGAAAATTACTTTGAATCTTCCAAAGTTTCATTTTTATTGATGAACGATTAATTTTGAAGTAAATCTTACCTAACCAGGGTAGTGCACCTTTTTGAAACGATTTTACTATGTATATTTTATTAGCCAGCTTAAGTTTTATAACATAATCCCGTTTCTTATTTTCAAGGATATGGGAAAGGGTTCATATTTATTTTATTCTTGTAATTTATTATTATGCGTAAGTGATTTAAACTTCATAATTACAATGACATCATATTTTTATGAGTTCCATTTGTTCTACATATAACTCAATAATTGTTCTGTTGTATATTTTATTTTTATGTATTAATTTTTAGTATTATATTTTATGTTATAGCATTTGGATGTTTTTTAATTATTTCAATAATATTATTATTAAAAATAAATGCAATTTTATAATTGTTTTTTGTATGCCTAAATAGACAATAGTGTGTATGTGACCTAAATATGCAAATGAGTTTTTTTTATTACTAAATTCTGTTATTTATTTTTATAACCAAATATTGACGTACGGTGTGATTCATAACTAACAATTTAAATATATTCTTTGTTTGAATTGTTTTAAGTACATTTTGTGTTTCCAAAAAATAATTTTTATGAATAGAAATACAAAACAGATAATGTAGGTATTACTTATTTAACGAATATAACTAATAACTACAAACTAAATTAAAAATGTTGCAATTTTATGTCGTATTTTATTTTAAACACTTAAAAATTATAATGTATAGTATGTATTATTATAAATTATAATACATGCTATTATTATTCTAAAACTTATAAATATGAATGACAAATACAAATTAAAATATGAGCACAAAAAGGAAGGGATTAAATATGACTTAGAAATAGCTAAATTGTTATTTAGTTTTTACAATTATAAACAAAATAAAAACATATGATAATTTAAATTCAAATATAATAATTTTTAATTTACTTATTGAAGACAAGTTAGAAGCTATGTTTCTACTTAAGCACTACATACCTATAATAAATTATTGTGTCATTAATTAGATACTTATTTATCCGTTCTATTCATAATAAGAAATAATTTATTTATAGGATATGTTGACTTGCTAAATTTTACAAAGTAGTAGTTGCGTAATTGTTTAAGTGTTTACATAAACGTAAATAAATAAATAAAAATATTTTATAATTATTTGTCAGTTTTTGAGTTATTAAAACTAATATATTTTTATTTTATAGATCTTCAAAGTAAATATTTACTATTGTTGAATCAATTTTACTAGAACCATTTTAAATATAATATAATCATATTATTTACATATATTTAAAATATTTTATTTGCAAAATCCAATTATTTTTATTTATTGGCGATATAGAATCGCGTTCCCCTCGAAAAATCCGTGTTCCTATTCTTCCACGAAATTTACCACGCTCCATATGATCCCTCGTGATTTATTTGTTGAAGAAATAATAGCCTATAGTCCTTATGCGACAGAAAAAAAAATAACTACAAACCCAAGAAATATCGCCTGCCGGTTTTCGGCGTTTCTATTGAGTGCTGTGGCTGAATACTGGGAAACCGGTTTTTTCGCCTGTTGTTATAACGAGGGCTCCATTTCTTTATTATATACAATATTTTTTCAAGATAAGCCCCGAGTACACAGTATTGTTGGATACTGCTATACGTATTAATGGTATTTTCAGAACTTTTTCTCTTTTATTTCGTATTTTTGCTTTTTTTTTACCATCTGTAAGGTCCTATCTAATGTTTTGTTAACATTGTGTCCTGCGTAAACAAAATATATAGAAAAATCTTTCATAATACTTGTTTGATACTTAATGGGAATTTGAATTGGTCTTTTTATTAAGAACTAAAAAAAAATATGTAATATTCTAATATTATTTACAATTTAAAATAGTCTTAAATATGGCAACATTTTTATGAAATCTAAGTATACCATGTTTAAATATATATATTCATAATATCATATTGTATAGTATTATTATACTATCACAATATTAGGTATATATTTTATTTATGCAATTTTAAATTAATCAATTGACATTATTTAATTCAAATTTTTTTAATAAACTTTTAGAATTTGACATTAATTGAGGTTACTATTGATCATTAAAAGTATTACATATCAATTACATTGACTTATTTGTTTTACATTTAATTTGTGCCTATTTTTTATGATGAGTATAACGTTAAAATCCTTCAGAGGAGGTACCACGTTGCTAATTGCTCGTAGTTGTCATAAATATTAGAATTTAAATTAATTGGAGGTAACTATTGGTTCTCTTATTATATTATTAGTATTATGTAAATATTCAAACTATTTCCGTTAGCGACGGATTAAGAGACGCCAGGGGCAAAATCGATTTTTCAAATAATAGATTATTGGCACTAAAAATAGTTGACGCTGTTCTTAATATATGAAAATTATGACTTCGGGGGCAGTTACTACCTTTACCCCCCCACCCCATTAGACACGGCTCTGATTTCTGTTTATCGACATACCTATTATTATATTATAATATTGTTATTTACCAGGTGTATCAAAAATGATTAATATATTTAATAATATAAAAAAATGAAAATTATCAAATCTTTATATACGAAAAAATAAATAGATTAAGATAGTCAAAATATCTTGAAAACAAGTTATAGTTATAGTTAGGCATATAAAATTATAAGTATTTAAAGTCTCTCTAATTATCTTTTTTCTTTTTGAATCGCAAACACAAGCGTTTTGAGCCACTTTAACTCGCTGTATTTCATTAATCATAATTACTTAGAAAAGTATTGGAAATGATCTATTTTTGACCTCACACTACAGATTGCTGAAAAATCATAATATATAATGTTTCTAAATCAAATTTCCCTTTCTAAAACGTGATGATAGATAACAAAGATTATGAAACTAGCATATTTTGTGCTTTGTTCAGAATCTAAAATTTAGTGAAATAAATATATATTATTATGTATTTTACCCAAATTACAAAAATTAGTTGTACACGTGCACTTCGTTGCCCGTACATAATGTATCTATGTTAAGTTTGATTGTCTAATGCAAGGTGTATTTTAATACACCTTGGCCTAATGCTAAAATTTAGTGTGAGGATAAAATCTATGTTTGGTTTTCTGATTTTGTGTATAGATGATATTTATTATATTTTTAATCTCTTTTCTCGTTTGTTTTGTTTTTATCATTATTCATTTAGTTACATTTTTAAATATATTTTACGTGTATGGTTGCTTCATATAAATGTTAAATTGTTAATTGATTAATATTGGTTGAATTTATTCAATACTGCAAATAAAAATAAGTATGTATTTACGTATAAAAGAATATAAAAGTTTCTACTTACTACATACTTAGTATTAACATAATTTATTTTTAATATTTTCCAATTGATTGTTTATTACTATGCTGTTAAAAGTACGTGAGATACCTTTACAACTATAATCACATAAATTACTTCCAGTGTTGACATTTTTTTTATTTGAAAAATCATATTAATTTGTTTATATTTATTTTGAAAGGGTAGTGTATCCTTTGGTTATTTACATTTACGTTATTAATTTGTATTTTGTTTAAACTATATTTAATATTTATATTTTAACTTATTCAAACGCAGTGCAAGTATGTACATAATTGTATATTATTAACAATTTTTATTATTATTAACAATTATTAACAAATTTCCAGTGCGAGTTAGGTATTACAAATTTAGTTCGGAAAAAGACAACCCCAAGTATGAGTTATTGTTTTTTTTTTTACCGTATTTACCTCAAATAATTTTTAAAATTATTCATACGTGTGGCGTTTTAAATATAAAAATATAAAAATTGTAATTTAACTTATAAATAAATAATTACGAAAAATGAAAAACATTTTAATTGTACCTGTTAGTTATGGGTAATCTTAAGCAAAATTAATGTTATTATTTTGGATACTCGACTTGTTCTGGTGAATTGCTACTTCCGAATAGTATATGTGTACTTGACCTGTAACATGCGTTTTTTGTTGCCAATCTAAGTGTTTTTTTTCTATTATCTAAGTCTGGGCGATTAGAGTATGGCGCCAGTAAAAAAAAAATGGAATCGCGTCCTTCAAAAATGGATGTACGCACGTCGTATATGTATTTGAATATAATTTGCTGTCTAGCAATAACGGTAAATCGAAAATTAGTGAATAAAAATAAAACTATATTGGTATACATTATTTATCTATATACTATACCTTTACTCGTATGTGTATATTATGTGTAAATTTTTATTACCTACGCTGTGCACATTTTTCCTAATAATATGTGAACCATATGGAAGTTTGAACTTAAGCCATGTTTATAAGTTTATAACCCGTTTGAAAGTGAAATGTCTTTATCTCTATATTGTATATTGTTATCAAAATACGTATCGTTCACCGTGTGTGTGATTCTCTCATACATCGTATGGACCTTGGCCTTAACAGATGTCTCTCTCCCACTATCACTTAGTTCGTGCTTGTCTTTTTTTTCTGTTCAATTTTTCGCCCTTTTATTGTGTATACATATTTTATATTTGTGTATATAGGTCTAGTAAACACCAAGGCCAACAACGCTGCGTATTTACGATCATTTATAAAAAAAAAAAAGAAAAGAATTATTGCTATTAAGCCGCCGACCTATAACTCCCCTCTTTCACTGACACGCCGTATCGTATTTATGGTTATTACAACATATATGCTCAAAATTTAGACTATTTTAGTAGAGAATTGTATACCTACCAAAAATTTGAATTTTTCTACTCATTCAATAGCGTTTGTTGGCACCAACAAGATTTTGTCTAGCTCCCTGTTTCTAAAATAATAGGCTACTAAATTTTATTATAAAATGTTTTAGGTATGTAGGTATTTAAAAATAAGGTTACACGATTTGTTGATTTTATTTTTCTCCAATAATACAACTTTTATAATATTATTTGCTTACCCATTAAAAATATTATCTTTTGAATAATAACAAAATTAATTAAGAATTCGATTTTCATGTATTTGAAATTCATTTTAAGAAACTCATTTTAAGGTTCTGTAATATTTTTATTGAGTTGGAATTGTTAACTGCATTAAACTAGGAATTAATATAAAAATGAATATATATTTTTTTTTATAGTTTCAGTTTTTAAGTCAGCGTTATGAAAAATATGAAAGGGTATTAGATATTTTCTATTGAACCATTGATTAACAAGTCGTTTTTTGGTATTTAAAAAATATATTCGTATCTATACATAAAGATAGCCTACTCATTTTTTTATTGATTAATAACATGTTTAAATAATGTTCATATGCATTTTTAATTTTAAGTAAATTAAATGAGTTAACAATAAACGTAATTAATATTTGCAGCTATAAATGAATTTTATTATGCATAATATTTTAATTATAATGAGGTAATGACTAATGAGCAATAATATTAATATTGAATAATAATTATATTTATCAATTACTCGTATTAAGTTTAGTTTTAGGTATTTGTATGTAATGCACTTCGACCTTGAAATGATATCCCCAACTGTGATTATATACTCTTAAACTACATTGGTTTACTTTTGTCTTCTATTAAAATATACTTGGCTGTTGTTAATACGTAATTACAGAACAATATGTTTAATACCTACCGCATATTTCATTACTATAATTTGGAATAAAAACAATACAATGATTTGATTTATGTGAAAATTAAAATATGGATTCGTTTTATTTACCTTGTAATTTATATAGATAACTAGAAAGACTTTTTGTCAATACATGCTGTATGGGTAATAGATACTTTATAATGATGGCACAAATAATTGAAATATCTGTTTCATTAATTTTAATATTCTTGACTTTTAATAAATTGTATATCAAGTATAAAACATTTAAAAATCCAATAAAAATTATGATGATTTTTATTTTTATTATTTTTAACCAAATGTAAATATTTAAATATTCCTTTTATATGACATCGTACATTATTTGACTAATAAACTTAAATATTCCTTTTAAAAACTGTGAAAATCATGATATAATACAAGATTAACTAGTATTTTATTTATTTAATTGAGTTTTAATATATCCTTAAAACTTGTTGTTCTATCGATCTGTTTTTGGTTTAAGATTATGTTCAGTTTAAATTATTTTAAGTTTGTGTTAGAAGTAAAACAGTGTATTGTGTATGTATGTAAAATATTTAACTCATAAACATTGTACTGTTAAGCTTACTAAGATGTTAAGATGGCAGATTTTTTCAAATATATTTAGTTTATTTTTGTTTTTGTTTTGTCTTTTTATAGTTTTAAAAGGTGTTTATGAATTTTTCTTTTTTAAAAATATATACAGTTATAGAAAGTTATACATTTTATTAAAATAGCATACTTCAATATTTAAAATAGTTGACAATTTAAAAATTATAGATTTTATTTTACTTAAATGTTAAATTATAATTTATAAGTATGGTTAACTATGTTATTTTTAATTTTTAACTTTTATTGGCCTAAAATTTAACAATATTTATATCAGTAATTCTTCTGTGATGAAGATATATATTATTTTAACGTATTTACGGTATTTATAAATACTTAGTATTTATTTTGAAAGTTTTCACAATTTTAAGTACACATTTATTTAGGTATTTACTAGTTACTTAGTCAATACTGAAAATCTTCATACATAATATTAAGGATGTGTATACATTTTATTTTAGTACAGGGTGACACCTATTTTAGATTCTGAACGGAGTGATGAATGTATATTGATTTTACAATGATGTGTTTTTTTTGTGTCTGTCGACAATATTTGGAGCTGTAAAAATGTTTCGATTTTTGACTTTAGCTCCTCTTTGAAAAGGAAATTGAATCTAGTTGGTACTTTGGGGGTCAAAAGTTAAAATTTTTCAATATTTTTTAAATGAGTCGGGAAAAACCCTAAAAAAATGAGGGAAAAACGGGATTTTTATGCAAAACCAGTTTTTTACCAAATCGATTTTTTCATTTGTGGTTGAAAATCGTAAAATTTTTTTCTTTTATAACTAAGTTTTGAAAATTTGATACAAGGTTCTCCATAAATTTTTCTTCAAATATCTGTAAAAAAAACTACCGGATTCAGACAAAAATGAGTGTTTGAAATTTAAATTTTTACAAAACCGTGTTAAATAACGGTTTTGCCTCAAATGATTTTTGATATTTGTTGTTATTCAAATAGTATAAGTCTAAATACTTGAAAATTTTACCAGTTATTTAGATTGCCATTTTCTTTACTTTTAGTTAATATAGATAAAAATATTAACTCAGTTTAAAAAAAGGTAATATATTTAATTTAATTATTATGTAAATCACATAAAGAGTGAATGTGTCTTTCTAGTTTTTAATTTATAAAAAACAATTTTATTGAATTTTTATCATAATATACTCTGCATGCACTCGTATACCTTTACCCTTTTACTTTTACTTTAATAATTTTTATTAATTTGATTATATTATTACATACAACATTTTGTTATCAAGAAAAAGAACAGAAATTTTGTGTTATTATAGTATTGTATTATTTTTATTTTATACTTATAAAGTAATATTTATATATAATCGAAAAATTTCAATTTGTTTAACTGGATTTTTTTTAAAATCTACTGAGAAAAGATAAGTTATTTCAATTGTAAATTAAACTAGTTAAGTTCATATTATATTGATTGGAAAGTAAACTAACTAGTTAAATTCAAAAGTTGAAAAAAATAGGTTTTTAACTTTTTAATTAGTTAATGCCCACCTTTGCATGTGTTTACACTGAAATACCGCGCTTTCGTCTTTCTCGCGTGCATTTATTATTGTGAACTGATGATAAACTGTTTCAGTTTTGTTCAAGTCAATAATAATTACGTACCTAAAATGTTCATTTATTAAACGGTTCTTAAAACGTTTAAGAATATGTCATTGAGAACCATTTTATTATTCAAGAATCACCAGTTATACCCTTCAATAAGACATTATTAAATTTCTTTTGTTAGCCGGAAGTTGGTCCAATTTTACTTTTGAGAGGCTACACATTTAAACAACTGTAATGCTGATTTATATTATGTTATTGTTTTCTGTTTAAAACCAGTTAATATTGTACGAATTGCGTATACAGTCAGTGACCGATATTAGCCTTGTACAGTATAGTTTAAATGGTTACACTCGATTATACCTGTACACGCGGGGCTGCTTTATGTGAATTGGATTTTTTTCTCTCATTCGTCAACACAACGTCGTATGTTAAACTTCGCGAACTGTTAAATTTTCTCTCGAATCACGTTCAAACGCGATTGTAGTTTGTACCCAAATACGTTGTGTACTTCATGGGTTCTTGTTTTCGTTTTAACAATAAATTCTGTGTGTTTTCACACACTTGACATCACCGACACGCATGTGTTACATTCCAAACCAAATTTAGTCGAATGTTATTTAGGAACCCCGCGGACTACTTTTCACCCGCAAGTACAGATTACCGACAATTCATTACTACCGCTATAAACGGTGACACGGTGTGGCGCTTAATGTAAATTGCAGTTACAGCCACGGACCAGCTAGTAAAAATACCTCAAATCATCGTAATGCATTATTTTCTTTTATCACTGAATGATTAAAAAAAACAAAAAAAAAAATACCAACAAAGTGAGTGTGCGTATATGTGAAGGCGACTGATGTCTATAATACTACTCTGTTAATATTTGCCTTCATATATTATACCTATAGGTATCTACATATTCAATGTGTTTTTCATATCTTAATTTTTATATGGCCTATATAAATGAATTGTATTTGTTTATTTAGGTTTAAAAACTATTATTGATAAAATTAATATATTATTGATTAAATTATTATAATTTTTTATTGAGAGTTTTCATTTTTAGTTTTCAAATTCTAAATTCTTTTAAAATGAGTATAAAGATAAGTTAATTTAATTTTTGTTTACTGCAAGGTAAATGTATTTATCTATTTATTAGTTTCAAAATGGGCAGTCAAAAGAAAGTAAAATTGCCCATAAGTATAATAAAAATTTCTGGGGTAGAAATAAAAAAAAACAACTGTGACTGGTTGTTATAAAAATCGTATAAATTGAACAATTTTAAAATAGATTGATTTTTTGGTTTTATACCAAAGTTAAATAAAGAAAAAACCTAATTTTCAAAGATTTTTATTTTTACTAACCGTGTGGGATATGACAAAAATCCGAAAGTAGTAATTAATTCAAATGCCATGTATATGATCATAAAATGAGAGTTGAGACCAGCTGTGCAGTGATGTGTTGTTACTATACTTTGTTATATCTAATACCGGAGTAAGGATCAATGTGGTACTAATTATATGAAACCGAGATCGTTTGCCAGTGGTTGTTTCGTTTAAGTAAGACTCCTCCGTTAATAATGTACAAAAAAAAATGTCATTAAAATATATGTACCGTCTCGCAAAGAGGGGGAACATTGACTTGGAAATAATTTCCATAGTGCGGCGGTGCAGGTGAATAACCTCGAGGAACTAATATATATATATATATTATATATTGCTTATAATATACTACTTAACCATGTACAAATATTATAATATATAGGCACTTGCATAAGACTAATTACATTATTGTTATCACTTATCAGTAATTGTTTATAAATATATTTTCTCCCGTTTATTAGTTTTGAAAAAAAAAAAAAGTGTTAATATCCCTCGATGTATTCGGTTGAACCGTTATCATACATTCGTCGTAGAAAATTGTACTCGCGTCCGATTTCCCTCCCGGCTCCCACCTCTTGTTACGAAATCGGCGGCGGCTACAACGGTTGTTTGTAATGCACAGGCCAGCCGTTGGCCATGATCTTTCGAACGAGTGCACGTCACTGTATATTAGTGATTTGCATACGTTCGCGATGTGGGGGATAAGTTTTTAGTTGGAGAAAAAAATGATAATCGTAATAAATAAAAAATTCTACATTTTTTCTCTCGTATAAATCGTCGAGATATATTATTCAATTTCGTTTACCCCGCAACGCATGTAAATTACGCGAGCGGTTTTTTTCTCTCCTCTTCACATTTTCTCTCAACATTTAAATACTTTCCAGACGGGCCTTGAGACGTTTTCAGGCGGCGATGACGTAGCTTGACATAGTTACAATATTATGTGATATTCCTCTATGCCACGCGTACATTTTACGGGGGTGTTAAATTTATTGCGAATTCGTGTATTACACGCACACACACTATCGTGCACGTTTGGCCTTGAATATCGTGTAGGAAAATATATTGCCACTAGCATCAGTCTGGTCCAATGTATTTTTACGAATTAAACGCCGCACCACGTTTTAAAATCGCAGTTTTTTTCCTTTTATTTATATACACGCAATTGGTTCGAGTTGTATATAAAAATAGACTAGTTATGATAATATTACGTGCAAAACTACGTGACCCGCTGGTTCGAAAATTGCAAATCTCGCGCGTACGTCCGAACACATTGCATTGTGTAAAAAACGGGTTTATAGTGAATTTTTGTCTGGCGAAAGTTTTTGATTACAATTTAATTTTATTGCAGCCGTGCTAGTTTGTTGTATTTAATAAACGGTTTTGGCTGGAATTGTTTATTTGATTGATTTTCGATATTCTTATTTAAACTATATCTACTTATCTTTATACATTTATGTATCTCAAAATAATATAAAACTCTTAATAGTTTGGTACTTATTTCTTATATTAGTTTGTATAAATGATTGGATGTAACTTGTTATAGAATTTATTTTATGTAAAAATATTATATTATTAATTGAGTTATTATTATTTTAGTCTATTTGCTATTTTATTAATGGGTCTGTATATATCACATTATTGTATTAGTTGTATAATTTTTTAATAGATATATTCCATTTTAGGATTATAAATAATACCTGTGAGCAGGACGTTAGATTGCATATTATTGTAAATTTATTAGGGTTGAAAACAATTGAATATTAAATTCATTCAGATCAGGGGCGTAATTACGGGGAGGGGGATATGGGGGATAGATCCCCCCCCTTGAGCTGTATTTATATATTGTCTTATACCTATGCAAAAAAGCCCTCCACAAGTTTGCCATAGAAATTTATTTTGATCCCCCCCATAAAACATTCTCAATTACGCCACTGATTCAGATTGACTAGTTGGCACTTCAAAATTCTGTTCGGATGTGTGTCTTATTCAGTATTCAAAATTTAGAATTAAATTATTACTGACTAATCAATACCATAGCCGGGTATTATAACAATTTTATGCATATTTATTATTGAATAAGTCACCAATATATTGAAGCAAAAACTTGTTTATAACGTATAAATAAAATTACGTTTCATAATTGTATCTTTTCTTTGTTCTTGATTTTGTAAACTAGTTTTGGGGACACAGTCTGAATTTAAATATCTATTCTTTCGATATAAGTTATAAATCTGTGAAGAAGAATAAAAATTCTAATGAAACTGAGAAAAATATTAAATACTTTTAAAATATAGCGACCAGAACAAAAAAAGTTTTAAAATGAGCGGTAATGTGTAAGAAAATGGTGTTATATTATTATAGCTTATACAAATCAGTGTTCAATATATTATTCTATGGTTATAAATATTTTAAATTATGATAAACAGATCTTAAGGCAAAACGCCGACCTGGGTCACGTCGTTGACGATTGTTATGGTTTAAGCCTCCTCCACATATTATATATATTTTGTAAAAATATTTATTTTGCGCCATAAAAATGATAATAAAAAAAATACTAGGTAAAAAAATCTTGTGGGTCTTAACAAGTTCGCCACACTGTGTGCGGTCGTAAAAAAAAACAATTTTACGACTTTCATGCATATATAAAACGTTCGGAAACAATCGAGTTTTGTCTCTGCTGCCTTTTTCTCCTAATTGCTTACTATAATGTAAACGTTTTCATTCACACGCCGTGTGGTTTTCATTGAAATTCGATTTATTTTTTTTATGTTACATGTATTAAAGTCTCAATAACCAATGTTTATTGATTATATTTACAAGTCTTCGGTTTAAATTTAAACGGACGTTTATAAACGGTATTTATAATGATTGATTGATTTTAAAATGCATCTAATTATTTTTCCTCCTGTAGTGGTAATATGTCGTATTTACAATTTTTTAAAATTCAAAATTTAAGTTCAAATTCAATCAAAAAGTAAAAATATCGATTTTTTTTAACTATTGTTATTGGTGGTAGGTATTTATTTGAGATAAATTACTGATTATAATTAATCAGATTAAAACAATATTTTTTTAAATAAAAATAAAAATGTTAAGTTATACTTGTTCGAATAAATTAAATATTAAGTATGGTAAAATTATAAATTCAAAACAGGTTTTAAAATCGAAATCGAAATTACCTATAGTTATTGTAAAGAACTGGATGGTTAGTTTATATATGTAGATACAATTTTAAGATTTATAAAAAACTATAATCGTGTTAATATTCACTATGCAATGCATACTGAGTGTTAATTATGTATATATTATGGAATATATAATTTCAATGTAGTCTCATCTTTATATTATATTTTATTAACTTAAGGATTTTTTCAACCGTTGAATATAAGTGATTATAAGATAATGATATCGGTAATGTATTTATTTAATTTATATTTTAACAAATAATTCCAAATATTTTATTGTATTATGAGTTATGACTAAAGACAATATTAACAATTATTTTGAATAAACTACTTTTTCTTCAGTATTTGTGAATGTAGACAATATGTATAAATTCTGAGTGTAATTCAAAATACTTTAACACACCGTTGCGATTGTAAATTAATATAGTTATTGTATGAAGGTTAATTTAATTGAAGTTAAGTTAATTACATTTTAAATTTAATAATATAATAATAGTACCTACCTATTAATTTTAACGATGTCATTAATTTTAATTTAATTTAAAAAAAAAATGTATTTCTGATTTTCAAGGAAATCGTGTCATTTATTTTATTTTAGGAACTTAATACAAAAGTTTTTTTTTAAATATTTATTTTAAAAGTTTTTAATTAAATATAAAGTACTTATCTAACTCTTAGGCCATTCGCTGATAAATAAAATGTGTTATTCATTTTTTCCTTAAATTCTTGTATTTATTGAGATACAAAAATTAAACAAATATAAAATATTTTATAGAAATATATGATTTTTACTGTTTAGTCTATAAAAATGATATTTATGTATCGTTAGGTATATGTGTATTTTGAGAGTATTGCTAAATTGTTTTTTCTGTTTATGATTTTGTATACATTATTATTATACATTGAAAAATGCATTAAAGTCGTAATAAAGATTTTGAGTCAACGAATACATTATGACTTTTTGGCACGACCACGGTCCCTATCAAGAGCGGCGCCGGTTTACTATGTGAATCAATGGACCTCTTCCGGTCTAATCGTTTGTGTAATGTGTCTAACTCACTCATGAATTCGTGAATATGTATGAGAACTATTTGGTATCTCTAATTAATTTTTGTAATAAACAATTATTTTATTTATTTTATCTTATCGCAACCACTATCAGAATAGTCTGTTTTAACTTTCCGGTGGGTCCAAATGTACTAAGGGAAAGATGAATTATAATAAATCAAGACGACATTTTTATTTCTTATTCTTCTTAATTTTCGGAGAGAGACGATCGTATTTGCCGATAGCATTTTTCGTCACATATGTTTTTTGAAACGTGCATGGATTGATGACTTTACCCTGTAACCGGTTTCATCCCGTCATCACTACTCTGTCTTACCCATATAATTATTATGCAGTACAAATAACATTTTATTATTATTAACGTCGTAATTAAGTGCTGTTGGTTTGCAAACAAAACGTCGGGGACCTATCTTCAGCACTAAACATAAAATAGGCTATTGATGAGGCGTTTTCGTCGGTGGCTTGCTGTTGATCATTAAAATTGTTGAGTCTTGCATAGTCACACACTTTTATGTGTCCCATTCATGATAGATTTATTGGCGGGAACTCTGTGTCTAGTGAGTATATGTCTAATGTATATATATGTATAATACGAGAAAATGGCTTAAATCCAATACAATATATGTGACCATAAGAATTTCTTTAGGCATTTCCTATTGGGGACTCAAGAGTTAATTTTGGATCGAGATAACAGACAAATTGTTTAACGCGTTTCAGATTTTAAATTGTAATAAATATACATAGCCATACATTACATACTTTTAAGTGGTGAGTTATCAGAAATTCGATAACTTAATCATTTAATATAATGTAGTCTAACTTATCAATTCCAAATGTACTTCAAGAATAAATTAAACATTATGCAAATCTATGAATTAATAAAATTATAATTTAATGTTAAGTTCAGAGTGATAAATTTTTTATACTTAGATAATTAATGACAAAATAAAAATAGAAAAATGTATAATGATGTATTAAAATAAAGTATAAAAATTTTAATAATGTATAGAAAATTCAGATTATTTTGTTTAGACTTATTTATTGATAAGACCTTTAACTTATTATATAAAATTATCAAACGTGTAATAAAATTGAAAAACTTTTTTGGTTTATTATTTGTTATAAAAAAAAATGTATCGCTGTCAATTTTCTATTTTTATTTTGTAATTATTATTATTATTTAATACATACCTAATGCATGATGATTACCCTCAGAATTTTAAATTAAACTATTGCTTAGAATTGCATAATGTTTAAATTTTAACGATGACAACTCTTTAAATAAATAAATGTTATACATTTTTTTAATGTATTATGTACTCGTATAATATAATATAACAATAAATAATTAAAAAAATTTGATTAAATGAATATTGTTGTATAATATAATAGCTAGGGTTGGCAGAATTTAAACCACTGCGAATTTAGTAACACGAGAAGCAAAAATACAAAGGAAAAAACGTATAGAAAAATATATGGAATTGTACCTATAAACTTAAGATGTCTCTTGTATCTGCGCTGAGTTAAAATCACTACTGGGTATTGGATTTGGGTATTCGTTTATATGAAACTTCATTCATAATTCTTTGGAGGCGATATTGAAGACCTATGTCTCATTGACAATACGCGAACACCTGGGCAATGCCGCCATCATCCGTGAGCAATTATGTGAAAGGAATTACCTAAGGTCTTTTTGATAAAATGAATAGGAAACTCATTGTAATTATGTCTACCAAAAAAAAAAATCATATTTCGCTTGATTAAACGCTTTAAGGTCATAAATCTGGACAATTAATGCTTAATCTTTTCTCCGTTATTGAAATAAGATTCAATTTGACTAATAACTGTTATTAGATTGACCAAGTGCCGCAGTTGTTAAATTGTATAGTATAGTACTTATAGTATGTCTACTTAAACCAAGTTTATTATCGTATTGTTATTTACGTGTTCTTAAAAGCAAAGTAAATTTTATTTTATATTACGGAACCAGTTATGAATGGATCTTGATTACATGCATAATATTATTTAGCCCAGATTCCTCAACGAATAATAGTCGATTAGATATTTAGTATTTTCTCTGCATTCTTTACTGTCGGTTGTCGCAAAAATAGTTTGTTATATGCTGTTAGAATATCAAATTTTACATACGTGTGCACTTAGTTCATGACTATTATTAGTTACTTTAGGCACAACTGATTATATTAAGAACATGTCTTCGTAAATATCTAGAGTACTTTTTTTTACTTAAAATTTTGATGGTGCTAAGTTCATACAAATCATCTAAATAGAAGATTATAATAATAAGTTATTGTCTTTATTAAAGTAATTCTCCTGTTTTCAGTTATCAAATTTATTAATAGTATCTTAAGATTTTAGTTAATTTGTTAAAAATGTTCAATATTTAAAAGTGGTTGTAGTCTATAAACTGTTCTTTTATCATGTTAACTGTTAATTTTTATCCGTTGTATTATAGGAATTAATACACTAGCGTAGTCTATTAATTAACAAAATATTTAAGCGTGCTAAATATCTACTACTAGTTACCAGCTTCCACTTAGAGATGCGCCTGTGTGTATAATAGCTTTATATTAAAAAAAACAGTTTTGAATTAAACAAATTGTGTAATTAAGCCATATAGGTATTAAGAGTGTTACATATACGAAGTAAAAATTAATTTTAATTATAATTATTATTGTTGTGAAATAGTGACTGTTGCACTTTTTAGAAAATCGAAAAAAATACAAAAAGTAACTAAGTCATAATACTAAGTTAGTAACTAAGTTTAGTAAGTTGGACGCTATTTTGGATCTTTTTTTATGGTTGCACGCCATTGAAATTCATATGATAGGTGTACTTTTGATTCGTGCCTAAAATATGAGATTTCTGAGACAATCCTAGGTGTGTGGTGTCATGATTTACTGACTTCTGATGATCACTATTATCACGGTGCGTTTACGATACCAAGCGTCCCTGAACTCCATGCTAATAGGAATCTGCTTAATATTCTGGCTAAGAATGCATCTGTTCTTGATAAGATGGTTTTCGATGCCGACATTCTTTTTGGTTTTTTGTTGATCTCTCGTTCCTAATCGCTTCGGAAAATGTTTCATTATGTGTGTGATTTTTCTATTTAAATATACTATACTTTGCTTTATGAATGAACATAAAATATAAATAAACTCTAAGGTATATTTACACTGGCTATGACATACAAATAATTAACTCAAAGTTCATAATTTTATTACTTGCTTTATCTTGCATTACATTATCTCACTCTTTCCCTCCATAACAAATTTTGTGAATTTCGTTTTTCATCGTATATTTTAATCGTACACTTTGTATAATATTTTAAAATATTTGGGTTTTGGACACACAATCATCATAGATACGTATAAATATAAAAAGTTTAATGTGTAGTTTATAATCTATTATTGATTTAACGTGTAAAAAACTTAAATCTCATAGTTATCTTCTTTAATTATTATGATTGAGTTTAACTATATTAATACTTTATCGAAAAGTTATTGAATTGGATTGATCACGGCAGTGTCTTATAAAAAGCAAGTTTACAATATTTATATGTCTGTTAGCCGTGCACTTTAGCTAGACTATTAATTCAAATTGAGAAAAAAAAGAAATTCATTGAACCCCATAATATCAATATATTAAAAAAAATAAAATATTTTAAATATTAAAATATTTATCTTGATCTTGTGCATAATTAATTATTGATATGTATGTTTGTTTCTTAAATTTTAGCGGAGAAAAATTCTTTCGGTGGTCCGTCTACCCTGCAATCAATAAATGATTTCGTAGCATACGTACAGTATTTATGTGTTTGTTTACTTCTTTATCGTTTTTTTGCTTAATTATATTTTGATTTATGTTTCTACTTCTCAATAAAATGATTTAACCATAAGTTAATTCAATCATACTTTTAAAAAACGATCAAGTATAATTTCTAGTTTTGAAAATAAAATTATATCATTATTTTTTCCAAAAATTTGATTTCCGTATTTTTTGGGGTACCGTGAAGGTTAATTAAATGTGATGGTTTATGTTTTATTTAAATGCATCCAATACAATAATCATAAAAAACTGAATAATAATATAGGTACAATAATGTATTAGATTAGTGTTGTTAAATTTGAAACCTGTGTTTTGTTTAAAATATTATACGTATATGTTTAAAGATATACATTGTTATTTCATTTCGATTAAATTTTTTTATTCTACTGTGAAAAATCATCTCGCAGTTATTATATCGTCTGTTATATTTTTCTAAGATGGTAAAAAAAAAAAAAACATTGGTAATGAAAATCAGAAACTAAATGGGTAGTACATTTGCTTTTTACAAATACCAACAATTAGATAAGTACATATTTGTTTTCCAAGTACTGTAATATAGAACTCATAATACAAATAGGGCTTTGTTCAGTATACTAAGTTTACCGGATGGGGTTTTTTTTCGAAAATTGTAGTGCTTTCCCATAGTTTACCGCAGATTTTTTTCTTCCATTACACGAAGGGAGGGAGAGGTGTGTGTATCAAGTCTTGTTAGAACTTTCGTGGGCAACTCCTTATAACACTTACAGTTAAACATCGATGTGTGTGGTATGAATTGTTGGTAGTGGCATGGGGGGTAGTGGGTTCTTCGAGCGTTCTTGCGCTTATGAGAAGCGGTGGCTTTCGGCACTGCATATATGCACATTTGTGTGATAAATGAGTCGGGTTAATGACCTTGGTCAATTGCCTGCGATAGATATGTTTCAAGGACTTGACGTTTGGTAACCCCTGTGAGCGGGTAGTGGTCATTCCAATTAAAAAAAAAAAAATAATAATAAAAACGGAATAATACCTAATAAAATAAATAATAAAAACTGGGCCGCGACGGCGCGACCGGTCGTCGCACAGTGGTGGGATTGCGGAGTTCCGCTGCCGCGCGGGGGCGAAGCATTCGCCTTATGCAAAAATTGAATGGGAATCTCCTCCGCTCCCGCAAGACCCTCTCCCACTCGTACACCCGTCCATACTCATACTCGCGGATCGACGACGGGCGTCGTCGTGCCGGCGGACCGGTTGTGTACCGGCCAGCCGCGCGGCGTGACCTGTCGCCCGGCGACATTGCCAAAAAGCCGCCGCCGCTTGATTGTACGGCGGGCGGTCGGTCGGTCGTCGGGAGACACGCCGCATTCCTGAGCGCCGATCCAGTTATCGCAGCAACGGCAGCCACAGTCTCTTCCACCGCCGCCGCCGCCACCACCACCACCACCACCACGTCCTCGTCCATCAGACCAAGTTCGATATCTGGCCGGCAGGTCGGGGGAACGGCAGGGGAATTCGTTTATTCCGCAATATGCCGCCGTTCGTCTTTGCGCGCGCGCGCGCTTTGGACCGCTTACGACGATTCCGGACAATGGAAGTCACGGCAAAGTCATACCCATAGAATAGTAATACGGTATACGTATATTATTATACGACGACGATAATTTACCATCCAACCCGGGTGTTTATACAATTATTGTATTATTTTAACCTATAACCTAACCGCATATTTTTCGTATATTACGTACATGGGTATTATATTATATAGGTAATATCAATATGGTATGCAAGATAATAATACGTCGACCGGGGGCTCTAGCGTATATTATTGTTGTATTGCGTGCAGATGTTCGACTTTGCTGTTGCTGGTGCTGCTGCACCAGGATTCCGCCCGAATCGAAGGACATATTATTGTATGTGCATATATAATATATCGTATGACTTTCAAACGACTGCGGATTTCGGGAGGCCCCCCGTCCATTGTCCCTAACTACAGTTTTTGATTTTTGTCTAAACCTCACCAATCATCTGCCCACCTACCAACACGCCAACAGTTGGGGCGTTACGTTTTTTCTTTCGTGCAGAATTTCATAATAATATGTTAATTTTATGACGCCCCTTTAGCTACGTACTTGTGACATCACACACAGCCATATATTCCTTCGTATTTAGATCGATCGATTGATCGATTGATTTGTCTTGTATGTATATATATATATTATGTACCTACACAATCGCAGACTATCCTATAATATTGCAGTATTTTATTATTTACAGTCGAATAGTTTGTATACATTTATTTTAGCTGCTGTGCCGTTTCTTTAAAATTGTATTTATAGTTAACGAATGTTCTATTCGTTTCGTTACTATATAGGTATTATAATTTCTATATAAATTTCATTACGAAAAGAATGATAATGATTTAGAATAATATTATGCTATTGATAATTTATATAAAAATATGTAAATTGGACATGTAAATGTATTATATGTTTCTTTAATATTGTCAAATTATATTATTCTGTTCCGTTGTAAAGATAGAAATTACTGTGAATTTAAAATGAAATATGAATAGCATAATTAAATGAAAGTTTGCAAATACAATTTTTCTGCTTTGAATATAAAGTAACGATGTATTCAAATATTTAAGTTAGATTTTTCTGAGAACCTCTTAACCTCAAGTATGTACCATTACTGGCATAATAAATATCTGCAGATGGTATTGAGTTCAATAACACCATATTTTTTGATACCTCAATGACGTGTACAATTTTTTTAAAATATATGACGTATGCAATTTTATGATTTTTAACTAAAAACTATAGTAGGTAGAAGCATATGTGATTAAAATATTAACACAAAAACGACATTACATTATTTCCTTGTATTTCGTTTATTATATTTTTCAAGGTTTAAAATTCGGGTTTAAATTTTAAGCTGAGTGAGTTTGTTTTTACAGTGATGTTTTTTATTTTATAGACAAATTCCTAAAGTTATATTATGTATTATTATTTCAAATAATAACAAAACACTGTCTTGAGTCAAGGTGAGCTGTATATGAGTGCATTTAACACATATTATCCGAGTGTATACGGTATACCTACTATTATCTATACATATAATTTTTGGATTTTCTTTTAAGTTTTCTAATTAAGACATAAGTGCGAAAAGAGCGATGTCTATAATAAATTTACTTTTTGTACTTTAGAGTAGTATTACTATTTTAATTGTTGCTGATAAATTGTAATTGATAGTTACCATAGTATATAATAGTACTGTACTACTGATAACTAATAAAGAACGGATACGCGATCAGACCTTTATTCAACATATAGATGTGTAGCAAATCATACGTAAAAGTATATTATATAAATTTATCGAATTGTGCACAGTTGCCATCAGGTATAATGTTTCTGTTTGAACTTTGAAGGATAACGAGATCAGAAACAACGGAATAAATTGATATTGAAAAATACCTTATGTTAATTTTTCAAACGTTATCTATTTGTTATCGCACTCGTGTGAATTATTAATATTGTTCCATCGTAGTTTCTACGGCTCGTGACCGTGTGGTGTGAAACGTGTTGAGGAAATTTTAGCAGAATAAGTCGTTCAAATAAGTATATAGTTTGCAAATAAACACTTTAACAATATGATCTAATCGCGTAATATTGTTCGATTAGTCGTTGTATGTAGGAGATAATAATATTTCACGTATAATATCTTCTCCGTAATACGTTGTTTAGATGAACAAAAAAAAAAAATTTATTTCTTCTCGTGTAGTTTTTAACCCGACTTGATTGACTCTGAATGATTGATATTTATTTATTTCTCACTTGAAGTTAAGGTTTTTTTTTTGTTCAATCTATATTTATGCGCCTTTTGCGTTGTGTGTGTGGTGGTGGGCATATTTCATGCTGTGAACTTGACTAAGTTATTTTTTTATTTATTAGTTAGTTGGTTGACGTGCATGTTTAAAATTCACTTATAGCTATAACTTCGAACTGTTTAACTGTCCATTATAATTTAATTATATTTATGAATACAAAATGTACGTTCAATGTACGTTATATAGTTGTATAAAAAAGTATCACCAATCACCATGCAGTATATGTATATTAAAATTAGTAAATAAAATCGTAATTATTAGTTGTATAAATTAGTATACATAATTAATAATTATAAATAATATATAGGTTTACACTGTAAGCCTTACAGTATATCTGTAATACTATGTTTGCTGTTTTCAGTTTTAATTCCTGTACTAGATTTTGTTACGGCAGATAAAAAAGCTTTATGTTTTATTAGTCCAACGAAAAATGTCTTTGCTGCATACTACCCAAAGGCCAATGTATCAAGGGGTGTCGTAATTTAAACGATTGGTCATTATGTATCGTACTTCTATTGTTTTATTTAATACTTCTAGTGAAAATAACAATGGGAAAACTGATAAAAATCGATCGTTATTGTATCGATACTTTCTGTATTTGGTTTCTTTTTTCTGCAGTAATTTATTATTCGATTATACGCATTTAAAGCGTGTTGTAATTATGTATGTATGTATATAGATCAATTAACCAATTTTAATCGTGATTTTTTTCAGTCACTTCATATAAACAGATGAATGGAATGAAATATTTTCAAATAGGTAAACTATAACGATAGAAAAGTATGAATTAGTATTTTATATCGTGTTCGTATACGAAGTCTTTGACGTCGAATAACTTTTTTATATTTTACTATACTTACATGCATTTTTATAGCGAAAGTAAAACTAATTTTATGTACTTACTTATATCTGTTTGTAATTTTAATTATAATACAATATGAATAATTCGAATATTTATTATATATTAATCGTAGTTTTTTATTTATTTCGTATGGTAATCGTAGTGCTCTGTATCAGTGGCGTAGCCTGGATTTTAAAATGGGAGGGGTACAATCCTCCCCAAAAATCTAGTGCTCTGCATGTATGCTGTATAATCTGTAGAAATCGTAAGTTTTACATTTATTTATTAAGTATATACGAATTACTTTTGGACACCGCCGCTCTGAACTTAATAACTTTATTATAGCTTTACGTATTTTTCGTATAAACGAATATGGTCCATTTTATCGTGTATTAATATAACGGTTTTATTTGTTTTTTCTTTTTCTAAGAGTCTTATCTAAATAATCATGTCCCTCGATAATATGTTTTGGTAATGATAATAACGTTTGGCTTTCAAACATATAATTTGATTAAAATTGCTTTTTTGTAAATCTGTTGAAATTGATTCACGCATCGCTTACAAATTGTATAAAATTTACTTTCGTAAGGAAATTGATTGTGCTCTCTTTTGTATGATATAAATTGCATTGTGGGTATTGCGTATCGTTTTTTGTCTCTAATTAAATGATATAGTATATTATACAATTTTAAATATTTACGTACCTAGGTATTATCTATTATCGATATACCGTAATTTGATACCTGATTAATATCAGATAATTTATTAGGTATCCTATGGTAAACCCTACACGACGAATATTTTATAAACATTAGTATTGTAGTATGATAACTGCTGTTATCATGATAATTTATCTTGTGATACGTCCATACGTTCCCTAATAAGTATAAAGATATTCATAAAAATAGTTTATTAGTTTAGTACTGGCCCAGTTACCGAGTACACCTGTAAAGTTTTAGTGGCTCAGTTACCGTATTCCTTATTGAAAAGAGGTTAATAATTGTGATTCCTGAACGCTTATTTAATATGTATTCCATTTTATATATAGTTTTGCATATCAATCTGTAGAATATATATCAGTATAAAATATTGTATCATATCAATTTACCATTTAATATTTTACTGTTCAATTATCATGTGCATAGGAGATCTCCTTGTTCCGCCCGTCGTCCACAGGGAATTTGTTTGATTAAAATGATTTTTTTTTTAGCCAAATTAATACGATGACTAATAATAAATAATACGTAGAGGTGTGTTACATTTTCATTAGCTGCCTTGTGACCTACGAAGTATCTACGAGTCGTAGGTCATGACCTATCTTTACGTTTTATATAATAAGATTTACATAGATATGTACCCTATGTAACGATACCATTTTTTATGTATATAAAAAAAAATTCAAAACATAAAACAAATTATCGACATATGTATAGTTATCGATAAACATATTTGTGTCGCGTGGCTATGGTGGCGTTACACGAGTGTGGTCGTCTACACATAAACACTGTATAGTGTGTACAGTGAGTATACATATGAATCTAATATTATAACATATATATACAAGCATGTACACACACAACGCGTCTAAGTATGTATTATACATAGGTACGTACGTGTGTGCATGCATGTGAACGTGTTACGCCGGCCGAATGCAGTCGCCGAGCAATAGACTAGAAATAATACGCATACGAGAAGTATTATTTAACTTGGCACGCACGCATCGTGACTAATGTATAACGTATATATTATATGTAATTTATATATATAATAGGACCGTGTAACACTGCCGCCACGCCGTCGAGGTATGGTTTAATATACGCGTATACAGGGTCGTTTAATTTTGATGATATGCAGTGTGTGTGTGTGTGTGTGTGTGTATGAGGTGGGGGGAGAGGGTAGAATTAAAAAGTAAAATAAAAAATGGGTACAATTTGTATGACCCATTTGCGCAGAGTTTTGATATTTACGAGAGCGTAAAATAAAAACTTAAACTTCTAAACAGCAGCAAGTTATTATTTATAAACCTATCATTATTTTCGTGGTAATTATATTTAATTTTAGTATGTTATGGTAGTACGATTTAATAAACGTTTGTGCAGTGATGTCATCGTTTGTGTTGGTAATCGAGTTAGTCGAGTAATTTTATACCAGCAATCAGTTTTTAATTGGATTATCATCGGTAAAATTATTTATTATTTTGTACAAAAATACTGTTATTTTAATTATAACTAAAGAGACGTCGGACAATTAAAAGTCGAGCAATTCATTGAGTTTGAAAGTTTTATTAAAAAAAAAAAAATTTTAGACATAAAGTATAACTTATTGGTTATTATTATATTGTACTTCAGTTATAACTACAAATGTTTCCTGGAAAATTAAATTGATTTCTAAAATACACTCACATACACGCGTTTTATTTTAAAATGCGTCTGCATATCAATATTTTTTTTCCGTCAATTGTAGCATCGATTCCGCCAGTACAGACTCCGCCAGCGCAGAAGTCTAAATACAGCTTATCGTTTACTAACATTTATCTGTGGCTATCTTATTTTTTTTTTACTTCATATATTTAAATTTGACTTAGTTATGTAATTTATATTTTTGGAAATAATAACTCGAGTATAGGTACTTGAATAATAATAAATGTATTATAAATACAATTTACATACCTATAACACGAATAATGTACATATATTAACAATATATCTACAAAATTATACAACAGTTACGGATTATTTAAATATAAAAATAAAAATGTGATAATAACATTAATACCTAATCATATTTTGATATATACCAAGGTATTTATAAAAAAACTTTTATTATGTATACTGTATATATTGTAACAATATACATTACCTAATCGTGTATACAATATTAAATTATAATTTTATGAGCGAAAATATAGTTTTTATTTGGTAAGATTAACTTTTCTCATGTTTAATTAGGTGGCAGAATTGATAGGTTGTTTTTAGACTGTAGTTGTAGTGGTGGAATCAATTAATCTTTTACTAAGTATAAAAAGGTCTGTCGTAATCGATGAAACCCTGTTAGCGGTTTTTAAGTTAATTAATATTGTATTAAGTACAATATATTGTTAATATTATTATTATTATAATTATTATACATTTTAATATATATATATACATTTACATAATATATGATATTTTATTAATAAAACTTATAATTATTTATCGTATAATATAATATAATAATTCTTTCTTATATAAAAGAGATAGGAATTTTGGTAAACGTTTCATTAGCGTTTGATGTTAGACCGGATACACACGTATGTATATTTGTTGAACTCTCATAAAAACATACAACGTGTTTTATTTTACCGCCACCACCACCACCACCACCACCAGCAGCACCGCGTCAGTGTACGCAGACCTTTGTGCACTCACATCAGGTACGGTTATAAAAAAAAAATTTCGGGGGGGATTACAAAACATAGCAATACAAATTGTGCCACAACATGATAAAATAATTTTTATCTCGTTACCCAAAATTATTATCAACCCCCCCCATGTATACGTGCCTGACTCGCATAATATTATATCAATGGTTTTAATTAAGACTTTCTTCTTTGGACGTACTTCATTGTTTATAATATTATGTTAGATTTTATATTTTATTTTTTATTTTCGTTCAAATCGTTAATAACCTGTACTATTAAAATCCATATTTTTGCAGGGTCCCAGAAATCGTTCTAAATTTATCTTGACAAGGGAGTAATAATAGATAACACGTTCTGTAGATTATAGACGACTTTGAAATTAGGCCTAGCTATTATGTATTATAAGCTGTTGAATACTATTGTTAATATATTTACATACCAAATGCCTTTTGAATTATTTTATATTAACAACTGTTAGCATTATTACTTATTGTGTTAAATGCTAATAGGATTGTTTCCAATTTCCACTTTCCAGGATAACAATACATTTTACACAGTTCTTTAGTAACGTTTTTACATCGATAATCGATTGGTATTTTGATTTTTGTGTTTCAAAAAGAAAAAAACATATTAACGAAAATAATAATATAGTTTTTATCGGATTTTTTTTCGACAATATCATCTATTAAATTTTTGTGATTAACTTGCCGTTAAACAAATACCATATGCAATCTTATTTATGTTTCGTTTGGACATGAACTTAATATCATCGTATTGACATGAAGTCACTACCACCACAGACAATTCTTACTCATTAAGTTTACGTGGCTATACTGGTGCAGGAACTCCTTCTTGGCGGAGATATAAGTGAAAAAGTAGTAGTTTTTGCTCGTAAACCGTATAGTCATTATCATTCGTAATATATTGTATATTATTATTTTCGTAATTTACTGGTACCTTATGTATATATATTATATATATATACATGTAAGAATGTTGAGGGTCGTTAGCCTCGTCGAACGTATATAATGTGCCGGTTAACGAGATTTTTTGAGGTATTTTGAGACGGCGGTGTGGGAGCTATCGTGCTCGTTGGTAGAACTGCAGAAAAAAATCTTAAAACAAAAAAAAATATGTACTGGCTGGTGAAATAGATTGTTATTCACCGTCGATGGGCCACCATCGGCACTCATTTTTACGCTTGACGGCGGCGACCTTAACCCTTGTCGCCGTGTCTGGCGACGGATCCAGTCATCTTCGTCGCCATAAGAAGAAATCGCACGATGCCGCCTAATAACGTATATACCGCTACGACCGCTATTTTTTCCATTTTCGTGTTTTATCTATTTTGCTTAGTTTTTTGATTTTTTTTTTTTTTACTGCAACTGCAAATTATAACGATTAAAAAACCGAGATTATCATGCACCTGCAACACGTACTTCTATTACTATACTATATAACCCCCATCCTCCTACATATTGACCTTTATTCGCCACTCGCCACGTCGAGATACCGACCTAGACTAAGATAAAACGTATTGACGAAAACCCCCACCTATTCGCCACCATCTACCGCTCGTATCCCTCTCCTTTCCCGTTCATTTCTCACAGTTCCTTATGTGTTCTGTATTCGTTTGTAAAATAATATAGGTAGTGTAACCGAGGATAAAATTACATTGTTATTATTATAATTTTTTCTTATCATTAATTATCATTTTTTGTCATCACCATCATTATCCAGAAATGCGCTTGAAACGTTGATTGGGCTGCCAGGCTGATATGCTGTTACATAAACTGTTTATGTTAAAATACTATTAATATTATTATTATTTTTATTATGCTCCACGTTTTGTTTGTATGTTATAATAATGTTGTATATGTTGTTTACGGTCTTGTTACACGGCTATTGTTTCGCGAGTAATAATTGTACTCGACTTTTAGCAAGTCGATGATATTTAAATAGAGTGGTACAACTGTATTAAAACATTGATAATACCATACTTGATTGACAAAACTGGGTTAAAGATGGAAATTAGTTTTCGCGTATATTCAAAAGCCATACCCTGTTCTCTATTACATTTTTTGTAATATCTAGGACTATAAATAATGTGTAGTCTTGTAGATTGTATAGAGGATTGTCGTCGAATAAAGATGTTCGGAATACGATATTAATATTTGGGTTGCTTAAAGCTTAAATTATATAATAAAAATTTGCAGCGTTTTATTTATACAGGTGGCTGAGTGTTAGTTACGCATGATAACGGCTTAACTGTTTTATAACAACAATGCGTATGCATATTTATCGTTTCAAATACCATTATACACATATATCAATTGGCGAGCTTCACATTCCATCGTGATAACGTGATCTGCGATTTCCGAAAAACAATTTGACAATGTGATTGACGTGAGTTTTGTGGTTAGTAAGTGACGTATCAGCACAATGTTATAGAGTAAATTCTATAGCGGTAAATGTTGATAAAAGAGACATTTGGACCGTCTTTTTGTTAAAAAACGAAGTAAACGTTTGAAAACATTACAAACGCCACGATCCAGTGTTTAATCTGTTTAGTTCAAATAATCTAATACCGTGTTTGAGTTTGTTCATACACCTGGTTATTTCTATTATGATCGCTATCATGATTATTGATTACTATATGGCCTTATTATGGAGTATAATTATTAATGACTTTAACACAGTTAATTTACAAAAGTACCACACCAAGCGCTTACGAATTTCAACCTTACAAACGTTTTTCGCTAGAGAATTTTCTCATAGTAGGTATATTTTACATACTCGTATTTAGTAGAACTCATCCTTACTCAAAGCAAATGTTAAATCAGTTACCACTATTATTACCGTTTAGTCTATCAATACAAACACTGACACATTTGAATTGCTTAAATACAAATTAATATGAATTTTAAAATTATTTTTCTAGAAATCACGGTTTACATTATCATATTGTGTAGTGTTCAATCTGCATTTGTCTTATATAGTCAAACGGATTCTATACGCAAGCAACTCAATGTAAGAAACTATTTCGCCTGGATTCACTATAACGATAGTTATGATGTTTATATTTTTCTGTGTGGATTTCGCCGCTGATAACAATATACAAACGTGTATCGCTCCGTTTGATATTCGTATTTCACACCGTGCCTGTTTTTATCAAACATTCCGCCAACGACGAAAGTTTGATATAATTACTCTGCGCTATCTTATTGAAAAACAGCGTAACGGTCAGACGCGTTCGTCGAGAACGTATATACGCTGCCCGCAAGTTTATAACGACACATTATTGTTGGTGGCGTTTATGCGAGGTTTCCTCCTTATCATGACTAATTGAGGATAAAACATTTTATCAGTAATTTACACTATAATATGTTAATTTGTCGTATATTATACTAGTCCACGAGTTGTTGTAAACAAATTAGATTATTAAAGTACGTATTTGACGCGTAAGTTGAATTAATATAACAAAATATTTCGAAATTTCTCGCGTTTTGTTACACACTGACACTGTAATACTATATATAATATACATTATTATATTTTAATAATAATATGGTACGTATATGTGTACATAGTGTATAATATTATAGTGTATAGCACGGCACCAACTCGTAACACTACTTTTGTATCTTTAGTAAATAAGTAATGGTTGTAGTAATAATATTATAACGTACGCGACCGAGTGTGTAAACTGCAAAAATAACGTAATATCTCATTTTAATCTTAACCGAGACGACGCGGACGTGTACCTAATTTAAATTCCAAAAAATATACTGTAAAGAATTCATAGAATTTTGGTTTTATTTTTGATATAGATAGATATGTATTATGTCTTTATGCAACCTCGGAATCGACAATTCCCGAACAACAACACAAAAGTTTAACAAATTAATTCCGTACGATCGCCGTCGAAATAAGAACATACAGAACATGTATAATAGTCGTAAACATTTCAGTGGTTTATTACAGCGTCTTAGTACCTAATATCACCATAACAGTTGTATACGACGCTTATAGGCCGGCCGTCATCTTAAACGACGTAAATTGCAAAATATGTGTTGGGCTTTATTATTATTGACGTTTTATTTAAGAGACGACCGTTGTGAGTCTAGTATTTGATATAATGCTATTATATAATATCATACATGTGCAATAATAATATTTTTTTTACATAGGTACCGAATATAAGAATATATAATAATAATATGTATATTATAGCTATTACTATGTGCGCGACCATTAATATTAAATTCGACTTTGAAACGACGATATATATGTACATTTATTTATTATATGAACGGCCAGCGTAAAACCATCATCCATATAAATTCCTCTCTCGGCAGCAGGCAATCTAATTGGCCGGTTTAAGTCATTTAGATCACAGATATGATTCACTCGGAGAATTTTAAACTAGAACGCTCCGAGACTGATATAAACAATATTATTCCACATGGAAGCAAACCTATAACGTTTATAAACCTTATTATATTTTATATTATTATGTTCTGATTAATATTTTCTATATCACGCATTCGCGCGTTATAGTAAACTATTATTTTTTCTGCGTCTGGGAAAAAAAAACGTTGAAAAATCAATACACGATGGTTGAAATGTATTAATATTGTGTTACACTGATGTCGGTAATTTCTTATTAAACATATTAAACCTATAACTGTTAAATAATTGAAATATGGTTAGTGATACATATTTATATATAGTTAAATAAAATCATTGTTGAGCTATTTATTTTCTTAACCAATCTTTTGTTTGATACGTATTATTAATAATTATATATATACACACATATACGTATTTAATAAATGTTTCGTTTGATACAGCTGTTTTGTCTTTCACAATTGGCTGATAATCAATACTTATAATGTTAAATATAGTGAAAACCGTTGTCCGAATGTATTGAGAAAATATTTAATTATAAACAACTAACTATAGTGACTATACCTATATAAATTATTATCATACTATTAAATAATAATAATAATAATAGTGATGATGAAAAAAATAAAATAATTAAAAAATGTTTTTGCGAATTTACTTTAATAGTTTTTAATATCGATCGTTATTTATATAGTATTTACAGTGTTTCATAATTTCGTTTCTTCTACGTCAGACCGTATCGCTAACGTTTGTATAATATAATAATATTATCTGTTATAAATATTATATACTGAATACCATTTTAGATGGTTTGTACATAAACGTGGGAAACTATTTTGAAATAAGTAAAATATTTAGCATGTTCTTGAGTGGGCGTTAGCGGGAAAATTATGCTTCTATACAAAACAGATATCGTTTATATACTTGCAGATGCGATGAAATTCGACTTAATTCTTCCGTGAAAACACTATAACACACACACACATACGTTTGCCATTCGGATATTATATTATATTTAATTTTAAATGCATATTATTAAACCATATTTTCGTTTAATATGCCACTTTTATGTATATATTATAATCATAGATTGCCGTTCTGTATACAATTAAAATTTGCCGGCTTACTTTATCCTGAAATATTGCCGTGTTTCAGAATATAAAATATTATATAAATATTATAAATGTAAATACTTCGAAAAGTTCAATAATATATATAGCGAAAATCTTCACGGATAATCTAACTCTGTTCGGTTAACCACGCCCCGGACATACGTCACGCGTATATGGTATGTATGACAGAGCCGATACTATCATACTTTATTGATATATACGCCCGTTGCAAGTCAGGTTTATATATTTTTAGTAAACTAATGTAACGTATAGTCTTGTGAGTGCATCACGTGCGATAAAGTCCTACAAAATTATTCAACCGAAAACCTGCACGTGTATATACATAAATATAGTATAAATTCGAACAAGCTCTGCACTAGTGTTGTGTGGGAGGGTGTGGCATACAATATTGAGCGTTGGACAATATATGTGTAGTGTATACCTACAGTACATATTTTTCCCTTGCAGTGGTTAACCCAAAGGTTGGTTTTATGGCTGAATCTTCTGTATGCCTTTCAGTCTTGCTCTCGTTATATTGGCCAGATTTTCCCACAGTGTTCGCTTGTTGAGATGAATTTTTTTTTTGACAAACATTGTTCCGGAACATCCTTTACTATTTCTATTATCGCTATCAATTTTTTCATCAAGAAATTCGTAGAGTCGATAGCCTTCGGTATCTGGACGTCTAATAAAGTACACTGTAGTGGTAAAGTATTTACCTAACTATATTAACTTTGTTTGTCTTTTCCACGTTCGAATTAACTTTTCAGCCCCTCCCCGCACTCTATACCCTTTATTTACGAATAGTTTCATTGACGTTCATGATTCCATATGCGAAAATATAACAATATTTTTCATTTTATAAATACATATTGTCATGTCTGCTCGCACAATCACCGATTGTTTTCCACTAATGTTCTGTGAGGGATTATAAATATACACCAGGACTAAATACAGACGTAGTTTACTTGTTTTAAAATACGTAAAAATAAATGAATGTTTATTGTACAGGGTTGTTAAATTTTGTAAAATTTTAATAATAAAAATACGGTTAGGGTCGAATTAAATACATGCATAAGACCAACCGAATGTGTATATAAACAAAAATAATAATGGATAAAAAAACCATTTCGTGATGGCGGCTGTGCATGGGCTGTTTAAAATTTTCGTCACCTAACCTACCCCACAGACGGGCCGACAGAGATATACTGCAGAGAGACGAGGTTTATGTATTATGTGTTTTGCAGCTATGTACTAGTTATATTATATTATGTACATATAATGTACCGCGCGCGTAACTCAAGTCAACCGACTGTATATTGGTAGCGCGCAACAAGTCTGCCGCCGGCGGCCAGACACACCACCACGCCGCAAAAGGTAGACAAACACACTTACACACGCACACTCATACAACGCAGACGGATCAATATATGGCATTATGCGCCGGTAGACTACCACCCCTCTGGTCTCGCCGACGAATTTTCCCGCCGCTGCGTCGTGTGATATTGCTGCATTGCTACAACTAGACTATATTAGAACATTTATCATCCACCTCTTTTTTAAGCTATATATTAGGAACTTATATATACAATATTTAATGTATGTTTCTTAATTTCTGATATTGGGCTAATAAGTCGACATTGGCCGGGTGAGTTCGATCGCCCCCGATTTCAGATACTCTCATCTGTTGTTAATTATTATATACTTCTAAAATTAATACAATTTCGGAAATGATGCACAACAACTGCGTGTAGTTAATTACTAATTGCAATGACCTGCAATGCATGCATGATATAAGTTGAGACAACATTAAATAAAAATTGTTTACAATAAAAAGTTAGTATAATTTATTTAAAATAATTCAAGTTAAATACCTAGTTAATGTTTTTCAATTAAGTATTTGTTATATGGTTTTCAATGTTTTAGGGCTTAGTACTGTCTAATCAATGATTTAAAAAATATATTACATTATATTACATTTTCTTTATTATTTATGATGAATTCTGGATAAATCATAACATCGAGAGTTCCGTATAATTTTTTTAGCTGATTGCATTTTTGTTTTGATTCACAATTAGATTTAGCCATAGTTTATATAGAAGTTGTATGTTTGCAATTTTCCGTAGCGACGTGTATATATAGGTATTAGACAAATTTCGTATGTATTGTTTTATATAAATATATTATATTAATATATTATCATGAAATTTAAAATATTAATTTAAATACCGTGTTAATTACGGGTGGATAATCTTGAATTACCTACCTTAGCTATACAGAAAAAAATAGCCAAAGCTATGGCTTCCAGATAGCTGGTTTATTTTATCTGTTATATCGTGTTAAAACCTATGCATAATAAACAAAATTATAACCGGTGTTATTTAATTTTTCTGCAGGTCTACAAAGGTCTTGACGTGGCCACCAATAAGGCTACTAGTGAAGAGATGGACGGAGTCCCGCACCACATGATGGGTACCGTGGATTGGCGCGACGAGTGTAACGTACACCAGTACAGAAATGAAGCTCTAAAAATTGTATCCTTTTCTCGTTATTATTATTATGTGAACATTATATTATGTTGTAATTGTCGCGTAACACGCATTAAAATAACGACGAAAAAAGGTTCTTTGCGCTCCGTGGCCCTTCGTATAGCCAATATATTATAGCTGATTAACGACCTCTTGTTCGTGTTTAAACAGCAGGTTTCTAATGAAGTCCTTTTGTCATGCATACTAGAGTGTCACGCTTCGTGTTGTTTGTTAGTGTGTTGTATGTATTTTTTAATACTTTTTCTGTATCATATGCGCTTGTGTGATATATGCGCCAACAGCGTTATTATTATTATAATATCGTATATATTATACTCCTCGAAGAAAGTGCTTTTTCTCCGATAGGGACTCCCCTATAAATGATGCGTCGGTATTCGAGTGCTGAGAAAAGAAGAAGGGGTGGGGTGTGTGAAGTGAAATGTGTAACAGAAGAATATAGCTTCGGACAGTAAAATAATAACAGGAAGTGCGGTACTGGTGCAGTGCAGTGATGGTAAAGTTGTATTTCCTGAGGCAATATGAGCCTTAGGGAGAGAGAGAAAGCAAATCAAATATGGAAAAAGCTGTAGCGAGTATTAAACTGAACCTGTGTGAATTTGTTGAGGAACACTGAATAGACGTTCTAACTTTTTAAGTATTGTCAGATTATTATTATTATTTATATTATTATACACCGGCATAAGTGTTACTGTATACATGTTTCGTGTATCTGCCACCTTCCGTCTGCCGTAGTTTATTAAATGATTATTATATTCAATGATCTATTCAAGACTTGGTTAAAGTTATGATGTGTGTCGCGTATTGATTTTTATTTAATGTTCTATTTTTTTTTGTATGGATGTAATTAAAATATATGTTATACTTGGAACACCATAATGAGAATACTCATAATAGGTATATACCATATAATATGTGTAAATAAAATAAATACAAATTATCGGTAGATACAATATCTTTACAATGTAAAGACTGTTTCACATAATTTAACACTATTGTTAAATAATGTTTATTATACTTGTCTTAACAATTTGGTATTTTTATAAATTGTTTATAATTTATATATATATATATTTATATATTTTTAATTATATATTTACACATTTTAGACTGTATACCTACCTAATATAATAATTTATATTATTGTCCACGTGATTATATATGTTTTACCTACATTACTGTATAGATTTTAAAATTATTTCAATTCATCATCATAACATAATATTATTACCAAATACAGCTAATACAGCGTGAGTACAATTTAGTTGTTCGTATTATTTGTTATATATTTTGTTTGTTTAGATAACACGACTTAAAGGCTTAAAAGTGGATTCCATTAATATTTGGTGAAGGGTAAAAATAGGCTGTGGTGAGATTATGTGATCGACTTGGGTTGACAATTTTAATGCATTGTTTTAATCTCGGTCGACGGAAAATGCACAATGAAGGAATGGTGAGGGGAAGAGTATTGACAATGTAATCTGATCAATGATGTTCATGTCAGCTTATAAATCGCATTCAATTGAACATTTAAAAAATAATATTTTTTAATCTCGTGTGTTGTATATTCGTATAACATATGTTGTTCGAAAATTAAAATACTACAGTAGGAGTTTAAAACAATAAATCGATGACAAATGCAACGTTTAAATAATTATTTTAATGTTGGCAATATGGAAAGAAAAAAATAAACCGTGATAGTAGTTTTTCTTTTGGCGTCTACATGTCGGCTATATACGAAAATGATTCTAACAATATGTACTTAATCTTCACAACTGTAAGAGGGAATCGAAAAAACTAATTAATAAAACTAATATTTACTGCGATAAGAAACGATGACGATATTAAAATGAAAGTGAATTAAAAATAAAAGAGACTTTTTCGAGATTAAGTGCTTTTGGAACTGAATAATTCCTTACAAATTGTGTTTAATTTTCTCGTTGAGTTTTCTATTCACTTACGTTATGGTATTACATCGTGTACACGTATTTCTTATTTTTTATACGATTTATATATTATATCATACGTATACTATAAAATTCGCGTTAAAAGGTGTTATATATACAGAGAATAACCCATGGTGCAAGCGTTTTTCCGGTGTGGTCATTTCGTTTCCGGTCACCATAATTGTGATGCTTATATTATAGCTGGCGATATGCTCGTATTTTTACCCCTTATATACATATGTCATTAAACGAACCATATGTGCTTATGTTATATATATATATAGAAGCTTTGTAGCATGGTTTGAGAGGGGTATTCAAAATGTTATACTCGCATGTTTCATAAAATTATAGATCGGCATTCAATTCAGAATTTTCACTGAATTATCGATCCCCTTGCGTAAAGTTTTCACTCAATTCTTTATTGAGACTTTTCAACTCACTACAATATAATAATATATACTGTGTACAGTGTACACGCCTTATTACCGCGTATAAAAACATGCATTTTTCAGTTTCGATTACCTACAGAACGTTTTGTCCCGTATATTAATATTACAGTGAGCAATCGCAATGACTTAATATACCCTAACTTGTAATGTGTTAGTACGTTTACTCAACCCTCGTATTAAAATAAATAATTAATTTGTTTGCACTTATGATTACGTATACGTACGCGCTTGATTAATTTCAATTATGTTTTTACGGACCGCCGATTATATATATAATATATATATATCGATTATTTATTTAATATTTATCCAGCAATATAAATTTACAATTTTTTATACAAATAAATTTTTTTAGCGTTCGAGGTTTTAATTAATAAAAAAAAACAAAATCCCACGCCCAAAAAAACTAAACTTATTGTAACTTTGGTATGTATTTTAGAGATATGATCGCGGCTTATGCTTACATCAGTTGTATACTGCCTGTCAATATTCGCCTACCTTCGTTTCAAAAAATTCACAAAATTCCTCTTTAAGTAATAAATGAGGAAGCCGTTATTATATATTTTCTGCAAGATCATGAAATAAATTAATTTGATGTAAAGATTAAATATATTGTAAATTACTTTTATAAAACATAATATTTATATATTACTCTATGTACAGCATCCGAGTATAAATATATTTTTTAAATTATTATTTGTTAATGATTATTGTACATTATATTGTGCTCCTTGACTTTCTGATATTATCAGATAAAAGACATATTCTCTAGGGGAAAAGTTCCGGTGGTGGTCGGTGGCACATCGTACTACATTGAATCAATCATCTACGACAACCTGGTACAGGGATCCACCGACGGGGAACCTGAACCGGATGTGGCGGACGACGAAGACGAGCAGGACGACGACGAACAAGACGATGACGGCGGCGACTTGTCCGTGGGCGCTTTTCGCGAGTACGCCGGGTTTCGGAACGTTACCGACGTTCCGACGGTTGTAACTGTGGCCGGGGCCAGCCGCTTGTACGCAGACGCGTTGGCCGAGGCTGTCAGGTTCGCGCAAACCATGACGGCCATCGGCCGGTTACCGTTTCGGCGGTACAGGAACACGTTCGTCGGCGTAGACAACGTGGACGACATGCGGGTGGCGGAACCGTGGCCGCCGACGGTGGCTGAATGTGAGACGGCCGCGTTGTACGCGCACGGCGTCCGCGTGCTCGACGCTGTGGCCAGAGCTGTCGGTCAGACCGATGGTGTACCGGATGTCCGGTACGAAGTGACGGCCACGGACGTGACGGTTGGCCACCGCGAGCGGTATGGGTTTGCTGACGTCCAGTCCAGGCTGGACAATATCATCCTAACGCTGGTGAAAACAGCGGCTTTGGAAGTGGATGGGAATGTTCAGGCTGCCTTGTGCCGGATGCACGCCGAGCTGCAGATGCGGACGCAACGGCTGGCGCTGGCTCTGTTGGTCGACCAAGAACGGACGGCCGTGGATCTGCTGACGCCGACTGCCCTCAAGGCGCACGCCGCGTACTTCGACCCGGTGGCGGCCAGCGCGCTCCATCCGCACAATACTCGCAAGGTTTTTAGGTACGTACCGTATTCTTGGTATTAAATTCAAGTATATGTGGTGTCTGTGTTCACTGCAACTTCGCCGTCTCTGTCGTGTCGTGTGGCTTTTATCGTATTCTGTTCGGCTGTGATCATTATTCATTATAATCATTATGGACCGCATAACTACGATTTGCCGGAAGTTAGAGATCGTCTTTTGGACACAACATTACAGACATAGTTGCGAACCCGGCTTAAGCCAACGCAATAGTGATACCTGTGTTAATCGACAATATAAATCTCTTTTATCGGTCGTTCAAAGGTTTCTTTCGTTATCGCTCTGAAGCTTCAGTGCGAGTGAGAACCATATTACGGTCTCTCTTCCTCCGTCGTGTTGGCCTTAAAGTGTGTGTTTAGTGAAGATAGATGAATACCGTATTCATATAATATGTTTAATGTTTAAATGACCGTAACACATTTTATGACTTTATCGTATTCTTAATAGGTTTACATTAGTGATGGGCACTATCGAATAGTTTACACTATCGAATAGTATTCGATATTTTGAATAAACTATCGAATATCTATTCGAATGTTTTTAACATAACCGAATAGTAGTTTTTTAATAAAAACTATCGAATAGTCTGAAAAACTATCGAATAGTTTGGTGGACTATTCGAATAGCAGTATCGAATAGTTCGGTGAACTATTCGAATAGCACTATCGAATAGTTTTCAGTGGACTATTCAAATAGCACTATCGAATAGTTTTCAGTGGACTATTCGAATAGCACTATCGAATAGGTAGTTTTATTTTTTCGGACTATTTGAGTATTTCAATATTTAAGAAGACCATTGGCGCACATACAGAGGTGCCAGGGGAGGCTTCGCACCCCTCCCCCAAAATATTAAACTAGCACCCTCGCTTATTTTAAGCTAAAAATATTGTTTAAAGTGTAATTTTTCGCTTATAAAAATGAGTTTATTGAGTTTGTATTAATAATTTGCTAATGTCACAAATGTACCTATACTATACCTATATTTGTAGTTTGTACTTATATACAGTATTGACTACCTATAACCTATTGAGTATTTGGGTTTGCAATGTTAGTATGTTTTCAATTTATAACGCATTTGGATTTTGGAAACAGGACTAAACAATAAAGATAAACATCATAAACAATCAACTTGTCAATATTGTTTTTACAATTTGGGTTTTACTAATTAAATGTTAAGTTAATATATCCCACAACACAATTTGGCCAACAAAAAAGGCCTGTAGAAGTGATAATTTTTCGATGTTGTAAAAACTCCATAAAAAAATTTTAAATCATATATGTTGGTGTTAAAAAAGTGTCTTACTAAAAATGATTTATTAGAAGTTTTTATACGGGCATGTAAACATTGTAAACCAGAAGTATATTTGAACCTTTACAAATTAATTCAAATTGCAATAACTATACCAATCTCATCAGTCATCTGCATTCTGCAGCATACCAAGTCATTTTCGACAATGCACCGCACTAAGATTTGGTTACGTATAATACACATCACTATATCAGTATGGTGCAAAATATATTTTATAATCTTTCGTATTTATAGTATTTACTATTTATACATAGAAAGACAGCACAGGGAAAAAATGAAGATATAATTGAAAATTTTGCAAAATAATATTAATATTAAACCATATTATACTTTTATACATAATATTATAGTTTATAATTTTTATTTTTTATATTTATAAGTATAGATACAAATATACAATAACACATTAATATAATAGTAAAAAGTAATTACTAATTAATAACTCTACTAACAATAAACTGAATAAACACGCACTATATTAAATTATTAAATATTAATATTAGCCATAATAGGTACACCGATTATCAAGTATTCAAGTACACTATTTTATAATAGTTTAAATTTAAAAGAATTATCAAAGTTTGAATGAATTTGAATTTTTTTTTTTTATTAACAATTCGATAAACATTCGAATGAAAACTACTCGATAAACTATTCGATAAACTATTCGATAAACTATTCGAATAAACTATCGAATAAAAACTATTCGATAAACTATTCGAATAGTTTTCCATATTCGAATAGTTTTCATATTCGAATAGGTTATAGATGACTATCGAATAGTTCGAATAGTGAACTACTATCGAATAGTTCGATAGCGACTATTCGATAGTGCCCATCACTAGTTTACATATTATTATATATATTTTCTGAGTGGAAAATCATACTCGCGTGTAAACGTGTTTTATGTAATAATTGTATTGCATGTCGAGAATACCATAACGATAATATATTATTGTGTAATAAGTGTGATAAATACGGAATCAGTTTAATGTTATAAGTAAATCACTTGAATTAAATTTACACAACATAACATCATGTCGATATAGGTATTCCTTGTCAATAATAAAATCGTGATAATCTATAGTACCTATTAACAAATCAGTGTGGTTTGAATTTTAAATCAATATGTTTTTATTTATTACCTATTATTAATCCGTATTGGTTCATTTTGTTTTTATATTTTTTATATCACACAAGATGTAATACGTTTTTTTATTGAGTCGATCTCTGTATTTTCATTGTATTTTCGATTTATAAAAATAAATAATTATTGAAAACAATAAAAATAAATAAAATGAAATCAATCATGTAAAGCATATAATACGTATAATAACGTGTAAAAACTGGTGGAACAAAAAAAAATTACAAGTTGTATCGTAATTTTTTTTAGTGAGACTAAAAGGGAAAATTGATTTGCGCATTTATATCTAAACTAATGAATAAAAGTCTAAAACTAATAGTTTCATACAATTTTTTATATCTGTTGGCTAATTTTCTCGTAATTTTTTTTAAACGTATGCAAATTGTAGGACGCAAAACTGTCTAGTACGTGCGTGTGAATACGTCACCATACAAAATCATCAGCTACAAATCATTAATATTTTTTTCATATTTTGTGTATTATATCGAACATCGATGAAGTTTATATACGTTGTATATAATCATCTTGTCTTTAATCCTCCGAATATCGGGTTTTTGGTTGACGATAATTTTTTTAGAAATTATTTTTTCTGCCATCGCGTAATCCAGCTTACTGTATATAGTGTTTACAGATAAATAGTTATCGTGGCCTCTTTTTTAGCATAATTTTTGTACAATATTCCTACATACCTGATATTATAGTGCTTATAATATTATTGAGATGTTACTTTAAAAACAAAACTCGTTTGACGTAAATACCTATTTATAGCGTACATCGACCATGAGTATTTTAATATTTTATTACAACAAATTAATAGATGATGGCCAACATGAAATTTACTAAAATTGTTTTCTAATCTGCATAAACTGATTATTAAGTATAACATTATACATTGAGTTATTCTGTATCGCATACGCGTAATATTGCGCTATTTCTAATAGAAATCTACATCGGCAAAGTATCTTGTTTGGCGTTTTTATTTGTTTTTGTCGGGAGGAGACCATAACCATTATGGTTATATTGTTTAATATATTGTAGACTGCATGTAGTTGTATTTTTAAACATTATAGGTGCATTTTACATTTAACAATTATTATACTTTAGTTCTGTTCTCATTTTAATTATTTTTAAAGAATAATATTTAAGTTGAAATATATATAATAATACTAGCGTTGAAATAATAACAAATTTTACTATATGCCTTTGTATAATTAAGTAAACTTTTTATGCGAAAAAATTAACTACCCGTGTCCCGCGTCGTTGTTTATGTATCCCAAGCGTTTATACGTTTGCATTAAATGTATCAGGCTGTTAATCATTTAGTCTGAAATGCGTTTATTTTCCGTAATATAATAAATAATAATATTATATTATACTTGTGTGTGTGTATGTGTGTATACGAGCCAGTATATATACATTCAATGTTATTTAATATTTTATTTCCCTCTCACTCTATCTGTTAGCGAATAACACTTTTCAAATTAACGAAATAAGATTTTTAACAGCACCAAACACATAATACCCCGGGGAAATGTTGAGTTTCTATTTACATGCGTGTTTGTGTGAATTACTGCTAGAGTACGCTGTTCGTTTTTATTTATTTATTTGTTTTATTTTTTTATAAAAAAAAGAGAGAAAAGCCTGACCCGTAAGACGAATCGGAATATATGGTAGGGAAGTTTCTTACAGCACACTAGGAAAAAGGGGTTGATTGAAGAGATTTGGATTTTAAATTTTCTACGTAGGTATGGGTACCTATACGGAAATTCGAAAATGGTTTCGCGCGTAAAACGTTGTATCCGAAATAGCGCACCAAATCCTTATATCGTCTATAAAAAATCCGTAATAGCAATAGATTTACGAAATAGTTTTTATTTTAAATAAAAAAAACAAAAAATATGATTCACGACAAACTACGATAATTATATACATTTACATCCCTAGAACCAAGATATTACTTGCTACCGCATAAAACCATTCAAGTTTGTAGTAGTATATTATTGTAGATTATAATCTATCCACATATACATACAATAAATACAATGGTATAAAATTCCAACATTTTTATAAATACATTTTATATAATTTTATACCAAAATAATTAAAATGCATAATAATAATAATAGATATAAATATTAAGATGTAATCTGTATTTGTTTATGATTTGAGCTTCAAGTTGGTTACCATTAATATATAATATATGAAAGGCAATATGTGTGTATATAGTTGTGTGATGACTTATAGGCTCAAAAACTATTCAACTGATTGTAATTTGCAATCTAAATTTTATTCTGGGTTACATCTAAGTTTAATGAGTAGTTTGAGGCTACGTTCGATTACTGAGGCCGAATAAACTATATTTTAATTTTTTGTTTAATACATATGATTATAAGCTACTGTACTACCAATAATAATAATAATAATAATAATAATAATAATAATAATAACAGGTGGATGCCTAAACTGATTAGCTCATGAAGTTTTTATAATTAAATCAAAATACATCAAGCGTTCTGTTCATTCTGCTATAATCAGATGCTCCATCTCGATTGAATTTATCCACAAATTGAGTGTTCACTGACATCGATATGTCAGCACTAAAACTAAAATATATCTAATGTCAATAATTTTGTAATTGTTTATTTTTTCCCGTGCAAAATCGTGTAATATATCTGGTATAATATAATTAAAACTTGCATGAGTATAATGCATTGCACACGTTTTGCTTACGAAATTGAGTTTGATTTATCTAAAAAAACATATAAATAAAAAATGTGGATAACGAGGTGATCGTGTTCTGTTCTACATCAGGTGTCGAGCGTACTTCATCATTGTTTGGGAACCTAACCTAACCGGGTCCCTGTAATAAATATTTTAAATTTAAATCAAATGATATACTTATTAGTTATAATCGTTTATAATATATTATATTCCTTAAATGTTATGCAATGGAGGATTAAGCAATGCTAAGTGAATTACTCTGCGTGTAAAATGTGTGTGCATTTATTGTAGAATTTAACGTTTTATATATCGTAATGTTTATAAAGTGTAGTGTCTGTTACTCTATTAGCATTTATGTTATACAATCATGTATCACAATAATACCACTCTCGTGTGTGCTGTACGTGGTCTTGCGATGCTCGGTTCTGGATAGTGGATATTACATCAGCGCAAGTATTTATAAAAATGTGATTGATGTAGGCAATCTTAAAAAAAATTCTTTATTATTTGATTTTCAAGATATCTTGTGTCTGTACTATTATTGTTTGTGGCGCTCGCTGTTGGGTGATTATACGAAATTTTATTGAAAAATCTATCAAAATATACTCAGTACCTACCTAGATAAAACAAATATTGGTATAAAACGATTTTAGAGCAATAGTTACACATTACACGAATTGTAGGTAACAATACTATATGGGTTTTTACTCATGAATTTTTAGTATTTACTTCTCTAACATTAAATATATATTTAACATTAAAGTATTTCATTTTTTTTTGTAATAAATTAAAAATGTATTATTTCACAAAAGTTATAATATACGATGCCCTAGATAAATGTATAGTCTATAATTTCAATAATGACAGTTTTATGCCAAATCGTATTTATTTTCAAAGTAAAATAATATTCTCTGACATTAGGTTAATAGGTAATGATGTAAGTACCAAAACTGCGATGATATTATGATAATATTCTCTTAAATGAGAAGGATATTATAATAATATATTATTTAAAAATAATTGTGTAACTAAATGACATAACACTGGAGTTGTTAAGTCCGAGTTAAAATATTCATAGGACTATGTTTTAGTGCATTTTCTAAATCACGACTCGTATATAATACATATATATAGAACGGTCGTGAAAATTAAATAAATGATTTTGATCACCGCTGTTAATCTATTTTCCGTGTGTCTGTACAGTGCCGACATATAGTATTCTGGATTTCGGATATAATCTCTTCCTAATTCTAATTATTACACCTACCTTTACGACAAATGTATAGTTTTTTTAAAGCGTTTTTTGTTGTCACCGCTGTCCTTCCGCATAATATGTATATCATTCATATACTTGTACAGTTAAAATGTCCCTAATGTAGCTTGTGCCTTTTAAACAGAGAGGTACCTGCTGCAATTATAATTTATTGCTTTCTGAAAAATTATATAATTAATAACCTATTTGTAATCATAAAGTTATGAAATATTATTTTAGTCGTGAATTACAAAATAAAGGAACAATGAGCGCATAATATACCTACGAAAAAAAAAATGTTTTATGTTTACACGTATAACCTTTCATAAAAATCACCTGTTTACACACTAGACAATTTTCCCATCAGAATATTTATCTTTATTATATGTATATATAATGTATATAATATATATTATATATATATATTATGCATTTTTTTATGCACTCACTATTTGTTTTATATTTTGTCAGCCAACAATCGAAACCTGTTTTTACTTGTATTATTATTATTATATTCCACTGGAAATCATTTTATACTAGGTAGGAGACATTTTAATATTTAATTTACCACTTTTACGACTAATTGATTATGCTTGGTCGAAAATAAATAAATGTAATAGTCGTAAAAATAAATCGTTGCATTTATTTGGTAAACAATTGGACATTCCATGATAGTATATAAAAAGATAGTTCCTATTTATTTATTTTTCTTAATAATATACGTATACATGGATACATTGCATGTGTCTGTCTAGTGTCTATATTATAATAACGTGTTGGAGAATTTATTATACTTGTTTTAAAGTTTATAAAGAGCAATATACTTACTCGTGTGTTACTATAGAGTTTGGGTGGGATCAAAATATTATAATGCATATACTTTCGGTGTTTGATGGTAAACAACCGCGAAGCAAACATCATAGATAACGACGTTTTGTTTACCTCTATCATAATTATATTGTAATAATATAATATGTTTCGGTTCAGCGTCTTTGACGTGAGTCAAAACGCTTATAGGTACTTATTTAGATACTATACTGGGTGTTTCTTTTATCAAACAACATTCATTATTTCAAATCTATTAATGTTTTTGAAAACATTTATTTTTAAACTACATTTTATTAAACAAATCATATTTTCTTTAAGTTTTTTTTTTTTTTGGAATGACAACGTACATTTCTAATTCCATATTTCAAAGCAAAATATTTTTCAGAGTATTTTGATACATACAAATCGGAATTGAAATGAGTAGTTTTTGAGTTAAAAGTATTTAAAGTAAATTTAAATATTTGACGAGGTATACTCGTGTCACTCCACTCCGCTCACTTAAACTTTAAATACTTATAAGTTATAATAACTTATAAACTACTCATCCACATTTCGATTTTTTTAAATAGAAATACCTGAAAAATACTTCCTTCATAAAATGAAATAAAAAAATTTATGTTGTCATTCAAAAAAGTAAAAATCTTAAAAAAATATATACTTATATTTTTTTAAATGTTTTATTTCGATTGGGAATTATTTAAGTAAAAAAATATTTTCAAAGTTATTAATATATTTTGAAATAATGTTGTTGGATAAAATAATCGCCCTGTATTATATCAATAGTTTAACTGGATTTTTGGATTTGAATTTTCCATCGTATGTAGAAAGCCATTTCTTTCTATCTTTATACAACACTTTTTGGGTATGATATCTTAATACCTATACTGTTTATCTGTCAAGTGGAACTATTGGAAGTATTATATCTAATTGGGTTGAGTTATTTTTTAAAATGTATTTTAACAATAACCGGCCGTTATCTAAATTTCGTGAAGTCTTGCGTTGTGTCGCGTCATTCAACCGCGAACGACTGACACTTCATACTCGTAATTTATACTATTAAAATATTATCGTCGAACCTTATGACCTCTAATATTTGAGTATGACAGCTGTTAGCTGAGTTTTCAATATCTCCAATTTAGAATATGTAACTTCTACTCTGATAAGTGATAACATATTTTAAAAAACTGCATCACTTTTAATTTATTATGGAATAAAAAGTAATGCAGATAGGTACAATATTTATACATATATATTTTTTATAAAGAATCACGTTATCGTCAGGATAAACAAACGCATTGTAGTTGTAGTAGGATTCTTCTAGAACGGAATTGTTGCGGCATTTATGGTTTCTAAATTGATATTATTAAAATATTATTTAAAAGTTTATCTGTTGCCTATGAGGTTGATTCTGTATCGATACATTTACGTGTTAATAACTATTAATATTACTAACCAACCATATCATTATTAATATGATTATTTTTATTTAGTTATAATCATTAACATAGTACATACATAGTAGCATACATTGGAATAAAAATCATAAGACATATTATTTAAATTTATTTGCGAACAGAAAAGATTTTTACATTTTAACAAATTCATATTTTGGAGGTGGAAAAACAATCCCGAATATTTTGTCTTAGGGTACTTCATTTGGTGTTTTTTTATAATAGAAGCATACATTATATTATATTATTTTCGCATTTTATCTTTTATGCTGTATGCACATCTAATAGCATTTTATATCACGCAGGACTATACAGATCTATTTGGTGCAGGGGAAAAAAAAGAGCAAGCTGTTTGAGGAACAGAGAACCCGGGTGAGCGGATCCGATGTACCAGTGGTTGCTTTGCGGTTCAAAGAAGTGCATATGATGTGGCTAACATGTGATGCGGTAAGTTTAAATATTAATGTTGTAATCGAATAATATAGTATCATGATATACCTATAATATTTTTGTAAATACTGGCATTGTGGGAATGATATTTTTTTTGAACAAAAATATGCCAAATTAATTTGTTCCTACTTAAGTATGAAACAAGTCTTATCGAGTAGGTTCTCAACTCGAAATAATTTGTGTATAATCGTATATTATAGGTAGGTAATCAGAATTATCTTTTTAATTTGCACATTTTTAGTTGATTCCAAGCATTCTGGATAAATAGTGTATTTTATGTAGTATCATTAAAATAATTTATGTTTATTCTTATCATTTTGATGAATAATAATATTATCCTTTAGTCCATAGATAATATGCCTTAATGTAATGAATTATAATATGTTCATTGTTCATTATAAGTGGTATATAACTTATATGATTTGATACCTATATAGTCAAATAAGTAGGTGTCTATAGTTCGGTTAAGTAACTTATACTAAAATTGCGATTTACGCTGTAATCGTATTTATATTTTATATTTTGTATGTTAATTTTAAACGACATGATCTAATTGATACAATTTATTCATTCACGTAGTGGTTCTCATAATGATTTTAGGAGTTTTATAACATAACAAAATTGTTTTGATGTCTACGCTGTTATTATAGTATGATTTAAACGTGTGAGTGATATAATTGTTTAGAATATGCACATTCCAATCACACCTTAGGGTTACTACGCAAATATAAATTGATTTATCGTAATTTAATTTTTTTTAAACACTGTTGTTACAGGAAAACTTGGCACGATTTGAATAGAATAAAATAGAAATCAAATGTTTTTGTTGAGTAAATAAGTTTATTAGGTATTTAATTTTTTAATTTTGTTATACATTTTTATTACAATGATTATTTTCTATCTCGAGTACGAAATAATTATACAATATTTCAGTCTTAGACTAATTGTGATGAAGTAGATATGAAGTTTACAAGGTATATTGTAAATTATATACACATATTATTTTATAGTATAGAATATAAATCATTTATAATGATAATCCGGCAAAAATAGGTCATAAATCATAATAAATAGCACATATTATTATATACATTATACATACAGTATTTTTAGTGACCTTCGATTGTAGGTCATTAAACCCGGGATATGTCCCTATGCTCATTAGTATAATTATATAATCGATTTCTATATTATGTACTACACTTTTGGATTCCGATTAGTATTGTGTTTTCACTTGGAATATAGATTTTTGAACAAAAATAGCTCTACTTTAGATATATGATTGCAAACATAGTATTATGAGATAAAAATATACAGCTGTTAGTTGGTCTAAAATTTGTATTAGTGGTTTTCGCGGTTTGGAAAGGTCACGGCACGCTACAAAAATTGAATCGGATACATCGTTCTGGAAGTGAAGGATATCATTCGTTTGATATATTTGTACCGACTATGTTATACCGTTGTACGCTAAGTATTATTATTAATATCAGTGACTTGAACGGGAAATAACATTATATCAAGTGACTTTCAACTCGTTATATCATCAGCCGAGGTGTATATTGTTGTTAATAATAATATCAGAATGTACGCCGACGGCGACGTCTTGAACTTTAAACGGCGTGCACGCTGTATAATATTAACACAACTTAATATGATTAGGAATCGCAGGTACAGGGCGCCACCCGAACCCGACAGAACACATAATATTGTATTATATTAATATTTACGTGTATATTTTATGGTATCCGGAGTCAGCCCGTATCTTTGACTCGGTGCGGTATTTATGTATCGGCATACGATATGGGTACGACTATGTTATTATAAAATATTAAATATTATACACAATGTGCGCGTTTTTCGGGTTGGGTCATCTCCTAGTTTCCGTTTGTCCTTGTGGAATGTGTGTGACGCGTACTAGACGTCGAGAATTTCAGTCGAGATGCATATAGTAGATAAATAAGATAATAAAAATCATAATGTTATTCAAATTACATCATTATTTGTCCTGCATTTATATTAATGTAATCCTCAAAGTTCGAGGTTTGTTATATTGCCGGCTAGCTATAATACTCGTAAATACAAAATGCTTTTGTTGTTTGGAGTCGTCAAAGAATAAAAATTGTCAATCGAAAATGTTGATCGTATACGTGGCACAGCTATTATTATTATAGTGCGCTTGTATATTGTGGGTGTGATGTGCAGATTTTTTATGTCGCTAATCTGCACTTACCGGCTACCTGTATCATAGAGATACTCTATGACTTGTCTTATTCGTGTCACGGGAAAATCGCGAAGAAAACTACAGTAAAGTTTACGTCCTAATAATATTTTCTTACTGAAAGCAAAACATCTGGAAGTAAATGTTATTTGGTTTATACTCGTATGACTGAAAACCCCACGTTTTCTCCGTCCGTGCACCTAACCTCGCGCCCGTTCCCCGCCAATGGTGTGACGTTGTGTTTTCATTTTAGTTTTATTATTGTTGTTGTTATTATTATTATTATATTTTCCTTATAATATTGTTATGTTCTCTTTCCTTCTTTGTTTCCATATCTGCGCAACGAATTTTCGTCAACAAAGGAACGGAAACGCTATGGTGGCGATGGCGGTCTGTGCCATAACGGTTGGTCGGTGGGGCGGGTAACTTGGTAGATATTATGATGACCGGCCTTGACGCTGGCCGAAATATATGAAATCGCCGAACCGACGCCCTTGTGACTATGCTAGTATGTGTGTGTAAGTGTGTGTAGATTCGCGTAAGTGAGTGTGTGTGAGTAATATGCGATTTTGTGTGTGCTTGCGAGTGCGCGCGCGAAACGACTATAAGAGAACGGATCAAGGACACGACATTGGTTTTTGGCTAGGTCCTATAAAACACTTCCCCACTACCTCCTCGTGACCGATTTTTTACGTTTATCTGCGTTATCATGCTTGCACACTAGACTACTATATGGTAGAGGGAGGGAAATGATTTTATTATTCATAATTTTTTCCACCCCGGCCGAAAAACAGAAATTATTGTTTTTTTTTTCATTTATTTACTTCTATTACGTGTACTACCTTCTCGGTCACTGCCACCGTCGGACATACAGCAGACAACGTTCGGTTTCCTTTTCATTCATCACTTTCATTTTAGATTTTTATACTTCGGCGGCCGTATAACAGCTGCGCGTCTTCTCTCAATCTCGTCATAATTTCGCTCTCCGCCACCTTCACCTGTATGCTGTATCGCTCAGTTAGATTTTCATTATAATATTATCATTATTATTTTCATTTGAATCATTCGTATTATTATCATTGATTAGTGTAACACTAGTATGCTTAATGACCACATGAATTAATTATTTTTCAAATTCCAAAAAAAAAAAAAAAAACTTATACTAAATTGTTACTTTATTACGATGTTCGATCATTGTTTAAGTTATCGACCATAAGTTTTTTTTTTACTTTTATGATAGCCAGCATTATCATTGATAGCAAATTATTAATTCTTACATATTTATACTTATAGTCTTTAAAACATGTCCTGCTTTTATTACTTTTCCAGACCGCATTTCTTTAGTATGCACAATATAAAATAGGTATATAATAAAATATGTGTCTTGTGTATTATATAGTTATGCGTAAGACACGTCTATATAATAGACTGGAAATGGAATTAATTTATGTTTGAATTATGGTTTAGTTAAAACTAATTTATTGTTATTTTCCGTGATAGTCGTATCAATATTTTAATTAAACTCGTTTTTATACATAGGTTATCTATATTAACATTTCCCCGTAATAATTAACAATGGCTTATTTCTTTCTTGACACTTGAATGTATTACAATTGTGTTTATATTGTACATTTTTTATACGTAGTTCGATTTTCTGTTTCATAATAATATTAATATGTAAGTATGTGTTATTACGTGTTATAGTTAATTCCACGCGTAAATAGTGTACAGAAATAATTATTATATTACATTTATAATTTATAATAACAAATAAATAATTTAAATAAATATTTTTGTTTCCTTTCAACGCGAGAAGTACTTGTAACTACATAGTATGTTTTTTTACCATCATCTGACACCTTCACTGTCTGTCAGTCGGCTACCGCGTATATTAACGATTTCGTATACTTCATTCATAAAAACAGTACGATGGTACTTGCGTTTAAAAATGACGAGCTAAACTATAACAATGAGCTCAGTAGGATGTAGACAGTTTTAATTGGCATAATGGCGTGTTGCAATAATGTCTATACATATTATTATGATGTATAGTAGCCGGAAATAACAACGAAATTATTACAAGTGTAACGTTGTTCCTGTGTAACAATTAAAATAGAAATAAAAGAAAGAGTTCAAGTTAAACTGTCTGTTATTATTAAATTATTACCGTTTTACGTAAGCGTAATAATTATTTTTTCGTTATCTATACGTCTAATAGTGTGTTAGGACCTATAAAGTATATCATGTTATATTTATAGTATACTAGATTATAACTTATATTTATATGATAAATTGTTTTCGAATATACATGATGTGCACCTTTTGAAACGAATTATGATGTATTATTAATTATTGTACCTACTCGAGAATTCGTTAATTAAACGAGCTTATCATCCTGGACCTAAATAATATTACCGGCTATAATACTATTATAAAATTTATATATTGTAATACACGTATTACGCAACGATAATATAAGTATACATATTATACATTTAACACCGCGGACCATGCATGAACTATTATTACTTTCGGCTGTACAATATTATAAATTATAATATTATAATTATATTGAATCGACGATTCGCGTCATGTGAGGAATATTTGGCGATTTTTTTTTTTCTAACACCAAACCGGTTTTACGACGATTCCATTAAATACCTGTGGATTGGAATTTTTTTCACCCGTCACATGCGACCGATGCATATATTATTATCAGTGATCGTAGTCTACCGCAGTACTCTATTGATCAGTATGCCCGTAACTCGAGACCATATTTTCAGTAGTATATTGTGTGTTATATCCCCCACCTTTTATTTACTATAATAATTTAACAATATAATACGATATTTATTTTGTTTCTACCAACAAATCTACTCTATACTCTTTTATTTATTCATCGTAAATTCATTAATACACATATTATAATCTAAACGTTGTGTGGTGGCTTTATGCGTATGTACAAATTTGCTGGATAAACTCGCGTCGTGGCGTTTAATTTGTGAATGCTCATACGGGTTTAATATGTTTTTTCTTTCAAACTGGTGGTGGTGGTGGTTTGTTCGCTTAAACGTATAATATAATATATTGTGTACGCACGCGTTATTATTTATAAATTTCCTATAAATACAAATTTATTGTGACTAACAATAAAATTGACATTGCTATATTTGCGTGTTTATACGTCGTCGATGTTTTAATAATAACACTGCAGGATATACGGTATATTGTGTGACGTAGGTATAGAAAAGAAAATAATTTTTTTTTAATTATTACATATTATGTAAATTGTTTTGTAACACGCTGCGGACTGCGAAGTATTGTGATAGTTTTTTTTTTTTTTAGTATGGCCGCTTCTTGCCTGTACTAACAACTAACAACTCGCGCAATATACATGTCATTATAAATATTATAATTAGATTATAAACTGACGGCCGTGGAGTCTGCATACTCCATATACCACAAACACATTGACATAATTCAACAGACTGGTTATAGGGGATTGGCGATATCTTGCCCCTAAGAATAGTGACTAGGCGAATTCCGTCATATAATAGTTATAAGCTGCGGTTATTGTACTATGTGCCCAACGTGGAAAAAAATGCATTTTCCTAGGAGCCGCGATGGCAGTGTAGTACGTCTATCACCTTCAAAGTGCCTGCATGTTGTGTATTAAAAACCTCATATTATCGTATATTATGCTATTCTTGTACCTAATACAACTTAGTTATAAAATTGACATATTATTACCCTTCAACCTTGATAATATTAACTTAAAATATAAAACTACGTGTAAAATAGAATTTCGTTTATTCATTATAGTGTTATCGGTAATATTGTAAAATATATATACATAATTTGGTCATTCTTATATCCTTTTACAGTTTCAAAATTCATTAAATTCACTCAGTCATACTTATAACCTATTTTACAGTATACACTATACACAATACGGGAAAGATAATTAACTTTGAAAAACCGTCTCGCATTCAGAAAGATGAATGATTCGAAACTTAAAAATAAATGTACATTTATTTTTCATTTTTTTAATCTGTTCTACATTCAAACCGTATAAATGTAAATACTGTTAATTAAAATTATTGTGGCTATTTCTATTACAAAAGATATAATATAATATAGTAATATAAAAATGTTATGCTTATTATTGTTCACGAGCGTAAGCAATGAGAATCGTATTTTTAATATTATATTGTAATATTTAATTTAAAAACGAAATGATTATCGTTTTTATATTTTAGTGGTCTGAAAATATTTTATCGCCCTCGTCTGACCTATACTTTCTGACAATTGCAATTAACCGCATATACATTCACGTGTATCCTAGGGGTTGTATTAAACTTCAAAAGTTTAATTAAACACGAAAATAAATGTTTAAACTTTCGAATTTCATGGTTTAACTTTATTACAAGTCTTAAAGATTCCCCACTACAGCTTAAATATACACGGATGAGGCTTTAAAATAATTCAAATGTTTCAGGTCTGTACAGCGTATTATATATATGTAACGTACTTTTAGGTATCGCGTGGGACTAGAATAATTTGCAAAAGTAGACAAATATTAAGAATACTTTCTGTATTTATATTATCATATTAATATGGTATAAATTATACTATTAATTAATTAACTAATTAATACTAATATTTTTATTGCTACAGGTAATTTTATGTTGTTTATTTATATAATTCAGGTTAGATATTAATTGAAAAGGGGCAAAAAATATACCATTGCTCTCCTCGCGTTGTGGTTATGTATTAGTTATATATTAAAAACTTAAATTTAAATACAAAATACGTCACAATAATAATAATAATAATAAAAACATATTCTTTAAATTAATAATTATAGCTATCTATTTGTATTGTATACAGTACATATAGGTACTTATTTATAAACAAATACATTAATTTACAATTTGTATTTTAGTTATAAGTAATTATTTTAGTTACCTATTATTAAATGGAAATTGTCTGACAAATGATGTTACTTGGATAATTTTTTATTCAAATTTTTTCTGTTAGCGTTTTATTAATTTATTAACATAATAACATACCTATTTATTTTTATTTATAATAATTATATTACCTATTTCAATATATTTGTTATGATAAAATATTATGCGAAATTTATTTTTTCTTGTTATGAGTATTGAGTGGGAAGGGGGTTTTGTGTGATGGAGAGACGTCTTATTTTGTACACAATCGTTATTATTGTCCGTACTTCGTATATATGTATATTGTATAAACAATAAACATTATATTATTATATATTGTATAATAAGTAATAATATTATATTCATTAATTTTTTCGTCTGTTCTCATCGAGCGGCTAACAAATATGCATGTCACTGTGTGCTAGAAGAATAACGCAAGTTTTAATATTTTAATCCTTTGGATGTAAATTATTTTTAGTGTAAATATAAATACACGTTTATAGGTATTATCTTGTGTTTAAGTTGTGTAAGTTGTCGTAGATTTCCATCGGTGAATCAACGTTTGTTTTTCATACGTATACCATTTTGCTTTTGTTCACCATCATTACAGCAGTTGGTTGAGTATGTGCACGCACGTTATTCGTGTTTTTTTTATCCTGAGATCGTCGTTTTTGGTTAGAAAAATAAGAAACGTACGTTATAGGTGCTGTGTGCGAAAACTGTGTTTTTTGTTGTTGTTGTATCTTATCGGGTAAATGCGCATTAGACAGACAAACGAAATAAAGGGAAGGGAAAAAGAGCGAGGGAAATAAATTTATAGGCGCCTCGTCCTTATATATACATCGTCCTCACTATATATATTATATATTATTATGTGTACACACTTAAATGTATTTTATTCGGCGGGGTATAAACACATATAATATATATATTGTATACAAACTAGTTAAATTTATTTTTTCATTTCACACTCGTTTGGGTTTTTTTTTAAAGAGACTATATCGAACGCGTCTTATTCGGTCGCAGGACAATTCACTCGTGTAATCATTGATTAGTGAAACAAACGTAAATATAACGACGATTTTGATTTCAAAAGAATAACTTACAGCGTGTGCGTGTGCTTGCAAAAATTTACATTTTGAACGTATGAATAAATATATGCGGCGAGGAAACGCAAACTGCTGCAGTATTTAATAATATAACAGTGTACAGTGCAAATAATTTATTACCTACATATGTATTATTATACACAATTTCGAACTACTATAACGTGTGTGTAACTGTGTAAGGTCCTATCGTTAAGCGATATTGCGCATAATATGATGTATACAGTATACATCACGCGCGTACTTATATGTACTGTAGTCGTTATTATTGCAATTCGATACTTGGGACACGGCGTAATATATAATATTATATTGTGCATGATTACGGCGTGTATAGGTACAGCTTACGCGGCAGTGGTGGTCAAAGTTTTTTTTTCCAATAAAGTGCCGTGGTATTTTTGTGATGCACAGCATGCAGTTATATAGTAATATTTAATAATAATACATATAGGAGAGTCCGAGAGTTACATCTCGGGCCGAACGAAAAATTCGGGACTCTATAAATTACCTGTTACCCTATATGTATGTATAGGAAAGTAATGTCTACGCGGTTCCCTCTTATTGCATTGGCTCAAAATCGGAATTCTTTGATAAAAAAAAAATACCTATATAATATATTTATATATATTGTTTTATTTATGAATTTGCGGCGATGTGACATAAATATACATTATTATTTTTGTATGCGAACAGACGGAAATACATAAAAATTTGGTTGTTTTCAAACGAAAATAAAAAAATGAAAACCCACCCAATTGGCAACCACTGGTTGGCCTAGTGTAATCGCGGCTCGTTGCAGTAACGATTGGTTGTAGAGGAAGTAGGGGTGGTATGCGGATTCAGCGAATGCTCGATAATATTGTATTCTTATATATCATATATATAATATATATATATATATTATAAAACATTGTCTCTCTCTTTCTTTTTATATTGCGTATTAAGTACATAATGTTATACGCTGCGAACGTTCGTACGTACGTATATATTTTGTCCATGAGAATGATGTATGTATTACTAGGTGTGCTTTGTTCATCCTTTCCCGCGACGTCTTTGTAATAAGTCCGACGATATTATACGTTTAATTGTTGAAGTGCAAGTTGAACCGTGTTTCAGTAGAACGATTTTTTTTTTTAGTGGTATTCGATGTACCAACACACTCTTGTTATCATTTTATATTATGCGGCGTAAACCTACGTATCTTATCGTCAATAATTTTATTTGCGAAAAATTATAAATTCAGAAACCGCGACGGTTTTGGTGGAAACACTGGAAACTTTTTGAAAGTGCGAACTGGATTTTTTCGCGGCGAATTCCGATGAACTGCTTAAATCGTTTACTCTCGACTTTGTATATTACATTCATCGTCGGTGAACAACCACGGTGTTTCCCGTCGATGTTTTTAGTCTTATGAAAACGTGTTAATAAATAAAATATATGCCATGTTCTCAACACTGGTTTTACGGTTACTCTGTAATATACTTAGTTTAATTGCGTCGTCGCAGATTCGCACATCGTCATCTTTTGAATGTTCGTTAATAATAATAATAAAGCTACATTTTTAATTTTATTATTAAAAAGGGCCTCTGCAGTTAAAATAGTAATAATACTAATGATAATAAACATTCGACGACTACTATATTCATGCATGTAAACGTGCGCGCCGCCTTCGGGGATTTCAGTGGGCGCCGTGCGCTACCGTCCGTCAAGGTCCCCCGGGAGTGGTTCGGGTGGAAGAGGGTGGTGTCCCGCGCCGAAAAGGAAGCTGTCGACACGAGTGTAATAATATATATATATATTATTATAGCGGGCACAGGCTAGACAGAATTATATTTAAAAAATAATTTTTTCGTTTAATAATAAAACATACAAAACGTCGTCGGGTGAGCAACCGGGCAACAGCAGACGACGACGACAATTGGAATGTTCGTACGATAAGGAGGGAGGGAGGGGTTCGAGGTAGTAGAAATAGTAAAGTCCACGTGCTGACCCGGGGCGCCCACGCGTTTGGCGGTTGTCCCGCGACGAGAACTGATGGTTGTCGAGAGGGTCGTGGGAGGGGGAGTTTCTTCTTAATAAGTGGCGTCCCTCCCCTCCCACCGGTGTTCGTCCTCTCTTACAGACTTATTATTTAGGTATATCTACTACTACACGTCGCGCGCGCACCCGGAAATAGCTTCACTGTATAATATAAGTTTATATCCATTGTAGATAGTATAAACTTAATATAATATGTAATTTCACTTTATTTTTCACAGCCATTCTGATTTTGAGGAGTATATACCTAGTGATATTTTCTCCCATGGTGTATAGTTAAAAAAAAAAATACTCTAGTCGTGTTAGTGTGTTACCATTTCAGGGTCCTTCAAATAGAAATTGGTGTTATATGTAAATATTTTTAAGGAATTGTATTTATATGATTATAGATTTTTTGTGTTGTTATAATTGCAGTAATAATAAATTATATTATCAAGAACACAAAATTTAAATGCTTATATTTGTCTTCAGTCATAATTAAACGTTTAATAGAATTTATTTTCCTTCTTATCAAGAAAGAAGATTATTCATATTAAAGAATATATTCCAATTAAAAAAAATAAGTTTAGTTGATCACTGTTACCCTATGGCCTCTGAATATCGATCGTTATGATTTAATAGATTTTATAAGCCTTATACTTTTTTATATTATTTTTTTTTTTAATTTAACATCTATCAATTTATATATACTTTCTTTTACATCAATGTATTCGCTGCATCGAAAAATAATTAACTGCAGCACTTTAAAGGTTTGAAGTTTTCTTAACTTTATTTCAATTGTATAATAATACATTCTAATTAACAAATCAATGACATTTCACATTTATACGATTTAGCTTCATATTTTGATATTAAATTTTACCAAGTGTAGGTATATCTACTTCCTATTAATTACAATTAATATATTTGTATGCATTTGAAAATTGTGTGTTGTAAAATAATTTTGAGCAAATGTATTAAGGATTCAATATACAATAAAGTTCAACTTATGTAAAACGTTGCTGAAAACCTCCATAATTCTGTTCGAGACACATTAAACCTTATCTATCTGTTCAGGAAGGACATAAAAAATAAAATAAAATAAAAGAAGGGATGTACATTTTATTATAATTAATGTAAATACATGTTTGTTTACGACCTCATTCGTACTAATGTGTTCGTGCTTATTTTTTAGATATATTTATTACATACCAAAAACTTGTCAATCTATATCCTCTATTAGAGGACCTCTAAAATATACTATTATGTAGTTATGTACCCTGATGTATTGTTATTATTAGGCCTGCTCGATAGTCATTCGTTAGACTTGATTGTCGATAGTGTCAAAATAATCGATTATTTTGATTAATTAATAACTTATTATGTAACGTTTTATTTAGTGCATATATTTATATATTCTATTATATTCTCATAATATTTTATTTTACATACATATTTTAATCTGTTGCAACGTTTTTCGAGCATACAACTTTAATTGTATATTATGATATTAATTATAAGCATTTAAATTGTATTTGATTTAGTGAAAATAATAGAAAATATAAAAAAAAACCCATTCAAGTCGTTTTAGGAGGTAAATATAATATTAATTGTATACATTTTTTTTCAACAAAACCATATAGGTAGGTACTTATATCTTTATCACTTAGACATTAACAATTTTCGTTTATTTACATTTTACACGGCTGCAGAATGAGCATATAAATAACAACCATTCGTGCAGTGGTAATTATTTCGCTCAGCTGCGCGGTTATTGAAAATGAACCGTCCGCAGATGTTTATTATTCATTTTTATCGAAAGGTTATAACTATTGGACAACGTATACCTGTAAATTGTAACAGTGCAAATTATACGGATGCATAATTTTATTGTATGCGTGTTAAACGGCTGTAGCCCATTTGCGCCCAAGAGCAGCCCGTTTGCGCCCCGAGGGTTATGGACATTTGCGCCCAAAATAAAAAACTTAACACCCCGATTTATAGCCCAAATGCGCCCATTTTGCATGCAATGTTGCCGTTGTTTTTTTAAAATTTAAAAATCCTACCTAAAATCAAAATTAATAAAAAGTAATAATTTTAAAAATAATGTTAAATACTACACAGTATGCATGTTATACGTATAGGTACCTATATAAATATTATTTATATTTCATTAAATTATAAATTTCAAATAGAAAAAAATCGGGTAAGTGGGTATCGCTCTGCTGTATATTAGGGGGTGGGGTGGACCTCAGACTATGGAAGGTTAAATTTGAATGCAATGATAGGTATCATTGTATACGAAAAACGATTCTGAACGAAGATGATTTGTCAGTTTAGGATATATTATATTTAAATATTGTCAAATATTCTATTTTGAAACAAATAGTATAGTTTTTATATTATGTTACTATGGTTACTATGGCCAATACGCATTATGAGCGTATGAAATTTAATTTAAATTTTGACATATTTCGTATAAATTCGAACTTTAAACACTTATAAAAAAAAATTGTGACTAACGATTTCGGATTTTTTTTTTATCACTTTAAGAACAACTTATTATAAGAAACCTTGTATTAAATTTTCAAGACTTTCTGGCCACCCAAAAAATTTTTATCGGCATTTGAAGAAAAAAAACTTAGAAAATTCGAAAATTTCAATTGTCTATAAGTAGCTTAAAAATGGTCAAAATATTTTGAAAATTTAATTGTAAAGAGATAACCATAATATAAACATTTGGTGAAAATTTCAAGTATTTACAATGATTGGTTTTTGAGTTACAGCAAAATCAAAAAATCGATTTTGTCGAAAAGTGGTTTTTCCGTAAAATTTCCATTTTTCTGTCATTTTTTTTTTGTTTTTCTCGATTTTTTTGAAAACTATTAGAAAATTTTAATTTTGACCCCCCTAAAGTACCAACTAGATTCAATTCCCTATTCAAAGAGGGGCTGAAGTCAAAAATCGGAGCATTATTACTGCTCCAAATGTTGTCGTCAGACACAAAAAAAAAAAAAAACACACATCATAGTAAAAGCAATACATTCATCACTTCGTTCAGAATCTAATATTTTTACGTAAAATCAAAATAATTAATAAATACAATTACAATAATATACATATATATATCAATTTTAAATATTATTAAAAATGCATAAAATAAATGTATATAGAATCAAAATAAATAATTCATATTAGTTGTCAGTTGTTGTTTAAGATTGTTTAAAAATATAAAATCCTACATCAAAAATAATTACCTAAAATTAATAATATATATTAGTCAATAATGAGAATGTTAATAATGCAAAAAATAATTAAATTACAATAATATTAAAATAATATTATTTAAATAATAATAATTATTATTGGTTTCGATTAGCTTGGGAAACGATCAAATATTATTTTAGATTTTATAGTTACACACCATTACGCCAAAATACTCAATAAATGGCAACGTTACACGATTTTCACCTAATCTGAATCGGGCGCATGTGGGCTATGATTTGGGGCGCAAATGGGCTACGATAAATGGGTTCGGGCGCAAATGGGTTGCGCCGTGTTAAACGTCTACCTCACGGGTCCTGGGAAAATATATTGCTATTTTAATATTTTATTGATAATGCTGTCGTGTAGCATTATAATTTTTATATGTATACATAAATGTAATGTATAACTCAGTATAAGTGAAGATATCTTGAAAACGATAATTATGATAATATACTACATATTAACTGCATTGTATGCACATGCTGTGTGTGAGACGTAAATTCGATTAATTATTAGCGTGTATAGGTATGGTGTACATGCGTGATATACACGATTAACGGTTGCTATAATTAAACTTAGAGAGAGAAATTAATTAGTTAAAAATAAGAGCTGATAATTTACCTACACATTACCAGTATATAACACGTAATTTATATAGGTAATAATTATTTATGATTTCGAATCTCCGATTGTACTCGCGCGTACCAATCTCGAGTAAGATGACCAATTATTGACCATATTATGTATGTAGAATTGTAGAACTTTCATACTATTTTGTTTATTTTACGCAAATTTCATTTGTATGAATGTAGTGAATACATCGGCTATTAAGAGCTAGAACAAAACATTAATTTACCGCTTTTTTTAAAATTTTTTTTTGGTATTCGAATTTTTCTTTTCAGTCTAAATAACGATTATATATGTATATATTATTTATATATTTGTTTTTGTAATAGTCGTCAACAGTATTCAGTTTTTCTTTTTTGTCACTTAATTTTATTGCTTTATTGGTATAACTTATTGTCTAATAAAAAAATATGTTACCTCTTTTTTTTTCGTACGTCAAGTCGCCCGGAACAATATGAGAAATAAAAAATCCAAATAATATTCAGAAAAGTTTATTATTATTAAAAAATAGACATAATATACTATATTGTATTTGAGAATATATTTTTCATTATAATAATATAGAATAAAGAGTCTTATTGTTAATTATAATTGTTGCCTTATTATTTGATCGACTTTTTTGTGATCTAATTATGGTCAAAACGTAATTATTTTATTATATACTTAGTTACTTATGTAATATAAATTAATTATTTACGTTTATTTTCGATGACGTCGATACACTATGTACACTTTTAGACAAGCCGTTTATCGCGAATTACGTGTACGTATGAGCAGCATCAATGATAAAATAATAACCTAATTATAATTTAAAACACAGTGATGGCTAGAGTCCAAAATCTCTGTTTCCGTTTTGGTTATTACTTATTAAGGTTTTAATTTATTTAATATTGGTCTTTCACATATGTTTATTAATGCCTTTAGGGTTTGCACGATTAATTAAGTCGCGGTATTAAACTTCCACGCTTCATTTTTCTTTTAGTTTTTGACGGATTTCACAAAATATCTTTAGCAGCCAACAACACTTATCACCAAAATTTTTAATTTATTATTAAATATTCCATGTTTAAAGTTTTTTTTTATTATTGATTTCCAGTGCATGTTACATGTAGCATTGTAGATTGTAAAATGTATTGAAGTAATAAATTCCTAACCTATTGGAATGCGATTTACGTTTAAAATTTAAATAAATGATTTCCATTATACAAAAATATTAAGTATTATTAATTCTGAAGATTCAAACGAAAAAAAAAATTATAATGTAATGTCACTTTTTGTATACTTTTTTCTATTTAAGAGAATTTAAGTATTGAATTCGGATTACGCTGTACAGTCAAATTTCGACCTTTTATTCTCTCCGCCTCTCTCTAACTCTCTCTATTTATATTTATATTATTGGATCCTACAAAAATATTTGTTGTCAATTTTATTATTTTATATTTTATATTGGCTCACGCTGATATAGATGCATTAATATATTTGGTAATACATTAGAACACACACACACACACACACACACACACACACACACACACACACACACACACACACACACACACACACACACATATATATATGTATATATGTATTAAACTATCGACCGATCATATTCATTGCATAGCTACTTAAAAATAAAGACCTAGGTACCTAATTGTTTATATCGGTTGACGTGATTACGCATGCTTGTTAAATTTTATGGGGTTTCGATAAAAAAAATTTAATTATTATAACTCAAATGTATGTTTTAAACGTTAATAATAAAAGCACTGGTGTAAAAAAAGATATAAATTTATACCTATATATATCCGTGTATATTAATCGTATGGGCATGTCGTATAATTTACTTTATAATATTATGATTTGCTTCTTCTGCAGATTCTAAATAGCTCAGATTACTATAAATCGCAGGATTTTTATTCGTAAGATATATTATGCTCTTTGCAACGGTGTATGTACAATCTGAATAATATCGTGTTTTATCGGAATGACTTAGTATACAAAATGATTTATTATAAAAAAAAAAAAATAATAACGGGAGATGCTTGTTTTATATAGGCGTATTTATTTCATTTTTTTTAATACATATTTTATGTCGTTGAAAATAACTTATTTAACCTAGCCGGGAGAATGGTACAAAAGAATTTGAAAATTCTGTCCTGATATATATGTACACGTTATATACATTTAAATCCAGTTGCCTAAACATATTATGATATGTAGGTATACCACAGCTTATGATATAGGCACTCCGCTTTTTGGTGCTAAAACATATGTCACAAACTTGTACATTCTTGTCGCTCAAAACTTTATTCGGTATCATCAATTATACGAGTGGCTATAAAAAATAATTGACGATAAGTGATTGACGATGAAAATTACTGTATACACTCATTCGCGTGCGTACGACAGCGACAGACACACACACACACTCACAATAATATAGTAAAATGTCGAATCATTGGGCTGTTTGAATTATTGTCGCGGGAAACACATTTTATATTGCATTACATATGTCATCATATCACGATAGACCCGTTAACCCCGTTCGGCAATCGCTAAACTCGAAGTGAGCAAAATATATTATACCAAACTTTGTGTGCGGCCGGTGATTCGACGACACGGTTCCGTTACGGCTCAATTATCGAATCGGCATTCCGGATCGATGAAAATCCATATTACATATATATAGTGTATATATATTTACTTAAAGCGAAACACATGCGCGTGATGGTGTAAAGTTATTCGAAAATACCGTAAGTATTCCGCGTACCTGTGTGTACGGTATTTTTATGTACATATGCGTGTGTACTGTGTATATAATGTCATCGTGTATATATCCTTCCCCTACACAACTTTCAAACCTGTTCCCAGCACTGTTTTATCAACCGGTTTACTGAGCGTACCCCGTCGAACAAGACACGTATACACACTTATAGGTACACGTCATACATGACGTATACACCGTGGTCTCGTTCGTGAAGGTTTTTGGTGTATGTTTTTCGACTTTGGGGTTTCAAAGTATCGAACGACATGTTTCCTTAATACATAGATATATTATTTTTTTATAGCATATATACGTTTCCTTTATAGTAATTTTGTTTCGATTAATGGTAGATTCTTGAGATCTGATCATAATTATTATATGTCGTTATTTATACCTTTATATTATAACTAGCTGAATTACCCAGCTTCGCCCGTGTGCAGTTTTTGCTTTCTCAAAATGAAATTCTTAAATCAATACACATTGTTGTGTTTTAAAGACGAAAAACGTTAATTTTATAATTTATATAGTTGAGTTAATAGGTGACCGATGTTTTACGCATCGGAATAATTCATAACTACACGCCGATAAAATACACACACAAAAAAAAGGTCAGATTGCAGGTAGCTTAAACCCTTGGGACGCTGTGTCGTACCGAATTCCCATTATCGGCCGACTGCTATTGTTATTATTATATGAATATAGATTACACGTAAAAATTTATTTTCACCGATTTCAACCCTTTAAAATCAAAATTTTGAAAATCAGGTGACGTGGCGACACTTAGACAGGTATTTGGAACAACTCTGTCAAAAAAAATTGGAAAAAAGTTAAATAGCGTCGTCATAAGATGGGTACATAAAAATGGCCTGTTCTTTTATATATATAAGGATAAAGATAAGGATATATTGATGACGACGAATAAACATTTTAAGTGTATATACTGAGAAAATATATTAGATACAGTCGCGCCGGAATCTCGTGTTATATTATTTTGCACTCATTGACTCGAATTTGAATGTTCACGGGACGAAAAACTATTAGGTATTTACTCAATATTTGGAATTTAAGCATTGTCGTATAAGAAAAAATATAGTTTGTCTTTTGTAATAAAACTTGTAAAGAAATCATCATTAAAAAATTTGAAAATAGTCTACACGAAAAGAAGAAATCTTCCAATATGTATACAATAAGAAAAACCGAAAACAAGTTTCGTAGATATCAAACCCAGCTCGTGATAAAATGATCACCCATTATACATAATATAGTATATATTATATTAGTACCTAAAATACTATATTATGTGAATAACCCGTCCTTGAGCCTGATTATAATCTCGAACGAGTGGTTATAATAATTAATAACACTTGTAATAAAATTGTCATCTCTAAAAATGTGAAAATTAATACACTTTGGTCGTAAAATCGTATTCCGGTGCATCGCAGAGGGGAATTGCGTCCCGTCTGTCATAATATTATAATAAACTGCAGATTAGTAAACTATAACTTGTATTGCCACCCATTAAAATAATTTAATTTTAATTTCAATAAGTTTTTATAAAAAAAATGTTATAAACCACAAAAACTACGCATAGAAATAACAATTATTATGCATTGAAATATAATAATTTTTTAAATGAACTCGAGTAAATATTACATATAATATATATTTGGTGCTACGAAATTAAGCGTCTATACTTTATTATTAAACTGTTATAAATTGTGAACTATTCATGCTTCAACTTTAAATTTTTTGAAAGTTAAATCAGTATTCATAATGGAAAGTTCAAAATTATCGTTAAGCATTTTTCAGTTGAAATTCAAAAACTGCTTTATTAATAATAACTATATTATAATTACACAAAATAAATAAATCAATAGATAAACAATTTTTCTCTTTCGAAAACAAAAATTGACGGTGGAACAAACGCAGTATCATAGTTCAAAGTTTATTCTGATAGTTTAATTCATGTATATATGTCGCAGCCACTTGATGAAGTTGTGCATTTCGTAAAAAGTTATCTGTAGTTCATGGAATGGAAACCATTTTTTTTCATGTAATGAAATATTTAAAAAATTTTCTTTTCTTGAATGCATACTAAAATTTGTACATCTGTTTGTACCGAGAAAACGGCGATTTGTCTTCGATTATAATTTAAACGTTAAAATATATTCTACTGTATTGCGGTTGCGGTTACGCCTTTCCGCCAACGCCACGGTCGTTTTTATCATAATACTCGTCGTTATCGGTGTATTTGTAGCCATATATAATGTTATAACTGTGTGTTGTACGTAATTATAAGCATATAAGCATATACACACACACATATGCATATGCAGAGATAATGTACGTCGTACCGAAATTTTCGAATTCGATTTAAAATGTTGACCTTCAGGATGGTAAAAGAAGACGAGTCGGCTAGGTCGGTCGGTCGTTGCTGCTAATTCGTGGTTGCCAAATCGCGGCGATGACCTGCACGATGAAAAAGAAATGTCCATATAATATTTAACGCAATGTATTTGGTACGTCGTGTGCCAAATGACAAGATTCCCGAATATCTAAATAGTTTTTAATTAGACGCGTTGCCCAAGAACGAGTTTTTTTAGAGTGTTATAAACCGAGTTATAAACATTCGATAAACGCCCAAATATTCCTTTCTTTCGCAAGTTTTTAACGCACAAAATTTCATATTTTCGTTTATCGCTGCTGTCTTACGATTACTGTTTTCAATAATTTTATACTTCGCTCATTGCAGTTGATTAAATATACTATTATAGATAATATCGTTTTTCATATGATTCTGAATTTTAAATATTGTTCGAAATTGGGGACCGTACAATTATTTGTCCCTCGGCTGATTTAGCTTGTCACTCAATAAAGGATTTATTTTATTATTACTTATCAATTGTGACTAAATTGAGACATTTTTAAATCTAGATGCATCTATTTCGTACGGCAGTGAAGTTTTCTTTATGATTAAGTTATAAACAGTGTGTCTCGTTACGTACTGCAAAAACTTTATTCCTACTATAGTGTAGTTTAAGTTCAATGTAAATTTTGAAGATTCATTGTTGTGGCTATATTTTGTCGGCATATTAAGAAATCAATTACCCAATATTTATTAAAATTTTTTTTAATGTCTGGAATCTAGTAAAAATGGTTATTATTGATTTATAGTGAAAATCTATTCTTATAGATAATTATTTTGTCACTTTTTATTGATTAGATAATTTATTGGTGTATTTGTCAGATGAATATTATTTGTCAAATTTATATTAATATTTGTCAAAAATAATAAGTTGTAAGTATCAAATTTTTAGAAATTTTAATGTCGAGTAGCTAAATTATTATTTTTGTTGTTTTATTTAGCTTAATTGTAAATGTATATATTTTTAATTATTCGTACCGGCAGCGCTTAATGCGGTTAGAAAGATTTCCAGGAATAATATTCGAGTCAAGATATTGAACAAGTGTAATAATTTTAAATGGAACTGAGGCGAATTTTTTCGTAAGATAAGGAAGTGTATTAGATAATAAAGTTAATGTGAATTTCGGAATAAAGCGTACGATTTAAAAAGTTAACAAAATATACTTTTGTTATAATTGTTACTATACATTTTTGTTACATTGAGATTATATTGTGACGTGATCTCTTCGATGTTAGTTCGTTTTTTGTTGTATGTCATATAGTACATTGGTTTCAAATATTCTGTATACTGTTGGACTGTAAACGATGTAATAATGTAAGGTATTAGGTACTCTATAAGACCAACTCCTAACTACAACAAAGTAGACGTATAGAGTTCCAAGAGGATGAATGCAGTACATACGACGTCATTTTTTATGTATTTATAATATTTATTAATATGTGTATAATATTATCGCCGGAAGGGTTTATTTTCAAATTTTAAGTCGTTAAGTATAGTATATATTATACTATAATATCTATTGATTATTATATTATGTATTTAGGATTTGCTGACCTTTATTTAATATCTTTTTTGACATCGGAGCGACGAGGGCTTTCCAAGTGCGTACCTGTATGACGTACGCGTATGTGTTCTAATCTAACGAATATATGCACTAATAGTTACGTGTCGGTAAGCGGGTAAGGGTTATCGCGACGAGTCGTCATCATTATGATGTATTAGCCGTTCTACACGTCTTCTTCAAATGTATAATAATATTATGATATAATATTAATATAAATAATATATTTTTTAGCCACTTGGTCTTGATAGTAACGTAATGTAAGTAATTAATTTCTTATTCTAATGACGTTACTTTTTGATTACTGCTATAATATGTATGGTAATTTTTCGTAACAATAACTAATTCATTTGGGTTATAGGTAACTCATATGATTTTTTGATTTTAAAACAAATGTTGAGGTTAAATATAGTAAGAACCAATATTTCAAAATCTAAATCTCAAAATGTTGGGTTATTCAAATTAAACGATTCTTGCAAACCATTTTAAATACAATATAGTATTATAGATAAAGAGTAAAAGTAACTATATACATAGATATAATATTTTGAAAATATAACTATAGAGAAGTAACTTTGTTCGTGTTTTTTCACTACCTACACTTATATTTTATATTCAGATACCCAACTACGTTACTATTTAAAGTATTACTAATTCGGTACTGCAACATCATATCTACAATAATATGTACCGTTGTTCTATATGGTATCATAGATAAAACTATAATATTATATTATACTTGTCGGACGAAAACACCGCGGTCTGCAAAACTGCTGGGTAATCGGTATACCGTTCCCGGTATAAGTGCACTGTGTGGTATTATACATTGTGTGTATAATATACTTAATATCAGATGTGGTTTCGAATTTCAAACATCTTTAGACTACTTTAGCGCCTAAATAATGAACGCTCAGAGAGTGGGAAGATTAAGAACACTGCTCCATTGCCACCGAAATCGTCTCCTAAGTCCTATTCTATATCAGTCGAATTTTTTTATGATTTTATTAGAATAAAATATGATATTATTTCAATTTTTTATGATGAGTAGGACGGTTTGGGGAGTTTTATTAGGTTTGTCGATTATATAGTTCGCGCGCTATCTAATCCGATCGTAGGTTATAGGTTGCATAGATAGTATGTATATGTATGTATGTGATAATGATCATGATCGTTTTTGGCTGGTGCACTACGCACGTACATTATATGCAATATACGTATACTACAACAAAAAACTGTTGTATGTAGGTAATATACATAGCAATGTTGGCGTACTTTAATATTATAATATGATAATCTGTAAATGTGTAGCATGTGCGTTGCAGTATTATAAAAATATTATACGAGTGCGTGCAGGCACAAATCTACTATTAGGTTGGTGTTTACACAGTATTTAAAGGTACTCTCCCATACGAGACTGACGAGACCTGACGATGTATTTGATATTCATTCAAAAGTGTACATTGAGTATCTATACAATATTTTACCGTATCATACATGTTATAACACTAACGTGTTAATAAAACCTGATCACGCAGACATACATCAGAATTATTCGTTTAAATGAAATGTACATGTTTAACGAATTGATTAAGTACTTTTGTAATATTATACTTATAAGCAACATTTTAGAAACAATTGAAACACTTATATAGGTTTAATTTTTATTTTCCATTGTTTTTTATGAGATAATTTGTGAAAAGTTCTATTCGTGTTTATTACATATCGTACACTTTAATTAATATGCAGTAGAAACCGTTCATAATAACATTCATGTAACTTTTTAAATTATACGTAATAACTGATTATCATTATAACAAAAACGATAAAATAAAATTTAAAAACTCTATTATTTTTTTATTTACAGTGTAAATGAAATTGTTATATTAGTTTTCTTTTGTATAAAAACCATACTTATTTATACATATTTTTTCAGTTAAACCATAATCATAAAATCCGTATAGTTATTATACAGACGTCATAATAATCGATACAAATTAATACATTTAATAAAGGAATTTTTCCAGAACCTTCAATCTAAGGATATTATTATCATTTTTTTTATTTTATAAATATACATCAAATGACTTTTTACTTAGGAATAAACAAAAATATCAATGTATGTTTGTCATTATAGCAGCTGTCATTAAAAACGATTTTTATTGTATTACCGTATATGTTTAGTTTATTAAATTAGTGGTCTTACAGAAAATTACATTTTAATCTAGGTATAGACTATATATTATAGGACTCGACCTCCTATGGTTAACTCGAGGGGGTCTTACTTCAAAATATCAGGAGTTTGTGAGTTGCCACTTAAACATTCTTAGTAGTGTGAGTATGTCTCGTGAGATACAAATTGGTTTACCAAACGTTCGAACCTTTATCATTTTATCTTTAAATATCTTTAATATTAGTTAATATATAGTGATACAATATTCTATTTTTTGAATGAGAACAATTTTTGCATTGTAATTTATTTTTTAACATGTTCATATACTTAATTCAAATTTGAACTAAAGTTCTTTGTTGTTTAAATATTCATACTAAGGATAGTAATCTTTAAAGATAGTGTTATAAAAATATAAAATATATATATTTGGATTAATTTTACAAATTAAAAATGTTGATAGATATTAATGATTAATTAATTCTTAACATCACAACAAATCACTATATATAGTCTCCATATATCTTCCAAACATATTATCATTAGTTTGTATGTATTGAAATAACTCAAAATTTTCAACTTTTGATTTTAAAAGTACGTAAAAATTTTCAGAAATTCTATTAGCTAAATAATATTTGTTGTAGCAAAGGGTGTTCTGATTGGAAAATAATTAAAAAAAAGTGGATGGGCAATGGGCATGCTTTGTAAATTGCTTTGTACGAGTATTTAAAAAGCTCCAGTTTCTATAGTATTCAAAATTAATTTCGTTTGCTGACCGAGCTATAGAAATATTGGATAGGGTAAACGTACCTATTTGTTTATATTCTGGTGATAAGTACTTGTATTTTACAGTGATAGGATATCATAATGTATGTCTTCACGGTGGTAGTGGTGGCGGCTTCCTAGTTGATGAACACATTTTGGCATCAGTCGTCTATTTTGTTAACAGTCGCGTAGGCTCAAATATAATATAACGAACCGGGGGAGAACATCGGTGAAAGAGTAAAAATAACACTGTCGTGTATAAGCTTAATATCCGAGCTTTGTGCGCGGGAAATTAATGACGTCTCGAGAAAATGTGGAAAAATATATTTATATATGAGTATAATATATTATATATATATTTTTTTTGAAAATCGTCTATTTATAAGTTTTATAAAATAGTCTATATAATACTGTTGCCAATGATTTCGAAGACGATTTCTGATTTCTTAGCGTTTGTCTTCCGTTTTATACAGGGTGATTTTTTTAATGTAAGGCACACATTAACACACTATTTCTTTAAGTATTTAAAATTTTGTAATTATATTTTGAAAGTATTTATCAATTTCTAAAATCTTGATCTAGTTGTTATAACTTTATAAGTATTTAAAGTTATAACTTATAACTAATTTACTATTAGTTTAAAATTTGAAATTCTTTTTAATTAATTATATGAATATAGTTATATATTATTATGATTTATGAGTATAGTATTTACTATTTTACCTATATATTATTATTACTTTATGTTGTGATATTGATAACATTATTCTACCTATCGACAAAAGACATTTTTTTTCTAAAATCTATTGACGATGGTCAAATCCTTCTGTTATATAATATGTTTAAGTATTTCATAATAATTATTAACTTATACTATTTATTTACATATGTATGTATGTGTATATATATATATAAGTACCTAAGTGTAAATTTGTGTATTTGCGTTAGAGGTATGATTATTTATTATTGTATATAGGCTATTAAGGCTATTAATGTGTAATGTACGTGTAATGTATAGACGATTGTAATGAAGTATGATTAACGAATTTGCATGCACCGCCGGACGTATCGGCAGACGTGTCGTATAAACGCTGCACATTATTATTAAATATTCGTTGTCGTTTCAAAGCTAAACACTATAGTCACTATTGTCGCTGTGGTAACATATATAGATGTAGGTACATCTGTGAATAATTATCGGACCACGACGAGCCCAATTCGGAAATAAATAATAATAAACCTTATATTATATCGTTTTTTAACTCACATTCACCCATGTATATTATACACGGATATGTACGCGGAGAAAAATATTATTTGCATCGAAACGTATTGATCGTGGAAATATGTATTGTGTGTGTGCTTAAGGAACCGATGGTTTTTTGCATTTATAATTTTTTTCTTACTGTCCGAATGCGTATTATGTTTATTAATTTGCTTTGAAACCAAAATGTGTTTCATATATCACGCATAAAATTAAACCGATGATACTAACACCGCCATTTGTGTGTAATTGTGCTCAATTTATTTTCGCTTTTTAAATGAATTATTTATCATCATGTGATGTGCATACGACGATGCGTGTAGTACTCGATGGATTTTCAACTGATTTTTCAAGTCATCGCAATTTTGTTTAGTTATGTATAAATATGAATGCTACTGTGTGATCGATATATTTCAGCGGTTATTACTCGCGTAGGAATGGCGTTATATAAACAAAAGGTTGCGCATTTGGATTAATGAAGTTACCAAATACAAAGTAATATATTAGTTACATATACAGTCGATTTTAAACTGCAAAAAGTTAGAATTATGTTAGTAAAATTATAGAAATTCGTTAAAGAGGCAAAAAAAAAATTGATTTTAAAGTGTGATAATATGGGGGTTGAAATAAGTGATAAACGTTTTGGTTTGAGAAAAAAGATTTTGAAACAAATACGAAGTTCGTCGTACTAAAATGCATAGTTTAGTGCACTGTTAAGGGGTATAATATGGTTATATGTCTAGTAAAGTTCGTGAGTTTGTATGCGTATATGGAGATCGAGTCTAGGTCGAGTTATTTTTCCTATATATGATTGAAAAAAATGCAACTCACAAAGATATTTACTTTTTAATAGACATTTTAATTTGTTGATAGCTGCGTTGAGAGGTCTGTTTATAGATTTTTATATATAATTTAGAGTTCTAGAATCTTTACGGATTTTTTTAATAATATGTTATAACACGTATATATAGTACATTAACGTATGTCCTCTTCGCTTTCGACATGTTATACGTTTTGAAATATCTATTGCCCCCCTCAGGACGACGGGAGGGGGACTATTATAATATATACATATTGCACCATATAGATAAAAATAACTCTCGTCTACAGACGGAACTCGCGGTTGACTAACAGACGCATGGACGATAAATAAAGTGCTCGGAAGTTAATTATGCGTTGGTCCTGGTGTTAAATATTTTATAAAATATATATTATGTACGATTAATAAATAAATCTGTTGGTGACGTTCCGCCAACTCATTGCAGAGTTTAGTTAACGGCGGACTGACATCGACTTCGGTGTTTCGATACTCTGTGTTGTTTATATAAACTTTTTATTTATCTCTTCCCCTTTCCTCGGAGTATGGTTTGGGCATGTATGAACCACGACGGTTCAGTGCGTGTTTTGCCATTTAGACGCGCTTTCTAGAGTTTGTCAAGGGCCAGCGCCAAAAAACCACGATGTATCGTTGTCATATGTCGTGGATGATCAGAGTTACACACTATTTCCGCATTCGGTTTCATCTCTTGATAACAATAATTCAAAATGTGCTCTTTTCTCGTAAGCATTTTAAGTACACGCGCTCCAATATAACATTTATCGAAATATGTTTAGTGTATGATGCGCTTTGTGCGCGCGAATCGTCTTGATGGAAAAGAACTGCGACGTGGGATATTTTTTTTTTACAAAATAAGAATAATAATCGGCAACGATGAGGTATTTCGTCGTCATCAAAATAAACACTTGTCATCTCCTCCTGCCCAATCTCTCACCTTTCGTCATCATACACACACATCATCTATCAGCGGTCGCAGTTGTTACTCGTATAATGCATTATAATATTATGAACGCCGCTCACCGTACACGACCGATCGACGACGGCGTTAATTGTTTGAGACTATATTTATCGTTATCAAAAGTGCCATCTCTCTTGACATTGACATCATCGTCGTTCTTAGTAATTTTTTTTCTACGATGCACTCATATGTATATACAATTTTATGTTGAGTGTGTATAAAACGCGCGAGTTTACATATTATAATACAGATATAACTATGTATAATATTACTATATAGTTTACTATTAGCAATAAGTTTTTACAACTATTCAGCCAATTATTTCCACGAATGATTTATGTATGCAAAAAACACAATAACATCAAAAGTATACACAAAGTAAATATCATATAATGATCGTGTTTATAACATATAGTATGATGTACACCATAATATGTAGCTTCTGAATCATCTTTAAACGAGTCCTATCTACGTGTGCAATATGCACACACACACACACACACACACACACACACACACACACACACACACACACACACACACACACACACACACACACACACACACACACACACACACACACACACACACACACACACATACGTAAATATAATATTGTAATATAGTTATTGTTATGCATGTTTGCGTGAATTATACACATAAAATCAATATAGCTTTTTGACCTTCAATAAATAATTTAAAATGTAGATGAGCGCGGCAAACCGGAAACGAAGTTGTTTATTCGTTTATTCATATCTTTTCGTTTTTCTCAACAACGTAACGCGTTAGTGTATAATGATATGTGTGTGTGCGTATTTGATTTTGTAACATATCGTTAAGGACGATGGTAAAGTATTTCTCGTCCGCGACAATTTTTCCCCACACAATGTTAGAAACGTCGCGTGTTGTGTATTCGTTTCGGCTCCGATTCTGAAACCCAACACGAAATGCATTCGTTTCAGTTTCTGGAACTCTCTTGACGGTTTCCCCCGGCGTAGAGTGTATTGACGTGTATATAATACATTATAACGTATGCAATATTATTGTGATATTATATATTTCCAAATACGTCGTGCGATTTTACTTGTATATTTTACAGCGTCTCGGGAAACCGTCATTACTCTAATGGCTTTCACACGAGACGACAATCCGAAGGGGATGGATGGATGACGATCTGCAAACACATATTATTATAATATAGTATACAAGGTGATCCGTTCAAGTATCTACACTCATTGATTCGGAAAGTTTTTAATTTTTTTTTTTTACATTATTGTGGTAAAACAAACTTTTTGAAAACAAATTACAATTTTTAACTGTTATACATTATATTTATTTTATATTTACTTTTTAGAATGATAAAAAATACATTTTTAATTTAATTTTCTTAAGCAGAATATTCTTTAGAGTATTTGGATACGTTAAAATCAAATTTGATTAGTTAGAGTTTAGATGAACTTAAAATGTTTATGATTAATAATTAATTACTCGTTTGAAATTAAATTTTTAATTTTAAAGTATTCCAAAATAAAGTATTTCCTTTAGAAATATGCAATTATCAAATATTGTCTTTTAAAAACGTAAAAATAAAATTGTTTTAACGATTAAAAATTTATATATATATTTTTTTAAACAATTAGTGTAGATTCTTAAATAGATCACATTGTATAGTATGTACTATGTACGTTGATCCCGTATATATAACGATTGTAAGCAATAAAACATAGTATCTGTCCAATTTCTTGTTTATAATAGCAATTGTGTCCCGTGACAAAAATATTATGTTTGCCTGTTATTCGTAACAAATGATGTATCGTTCGATGGATGGATAATGGATATCCATTTAACGCGATGAATCTTGGTCCTTAAGATCGTGTGCAAATCACCGATACATAGATTGTGTACGACTAATATGTGACTAACGACGTGGTTTAAATACAGCTGTTATACACACATTTTATATTATAGATAATCTGTACAGGTAGAAGCAATGAACATGGATGGGGGCCCTACCATGGGTTCCGAATTTTTTCTGCCCGAGAAAATGAATAGGTATATATATATTATATATACTTTATAGATAATATATACATTACAGTGAACACCGTACGTTCATGCCTTTACGTTTAATTAAGTATAATTTTATTTCTTTATATATTGGCTATTACAATGGTGTTATAAATTATAATACAAATAAGATGATCGCAGTCCATGAATACAAATTGGATCATTGGCGCCATTTGAAAGGCGAGCGTGTAGGCGTAGGTATAGTATACCTAATAAAAATGACTTTTCCTATGTTTCTATCTCAGGATAAAATTCAAAGTTTTTTTTATTAAATTCTCGGCTTGCAATTTTAACATTGTACTCACCCGTATGCAATCATTTTATATATTTGCTTGTTACTTAGTTATTAAATTTTGTCACTTATTTATAATGCTTTTTTACAGTATATTACACATTATTCACAAATCCAGGCATTTAATAATTTTGTATGTTGACGCAGAACATTGTAGAGTGGCTTCTAAATTGGAAAAATTGTCGACATATTACCTATAATATACATATTCTGTCCTCTGCAGGTCGTATACAATATATACAAGTTGTTAGCCATTGTTTGCCGATTCCGTAGACGACACTCACGATGTATGCATACGTCCACTCACCGTATAAATCTGTTGGTTTTTCGTTTCCTCTCGGTCACCGCCGCGGGTAATCCCACGCTCCTCCCTTCCATTCGTCATACCTTTCTATATATTTAATACGCCGACGTCCATATGGCACATATCGCGCGACCGCGGTATTTTCTCGTATAGCATTAACTCCGTTTTCGTAATAACAATATACGTGTACTATATAGGACGTACCTATACCTAACAAATACACACACACACACACACGATAATTCCTTACATGGTTAGGTCCTATTAAGTATATGCTGCTACAACGCGACCTACGCAGCAATAGTAATCGCCGTTTTTCGATTTACGTTTACAACTCATTCATGATTGTTATTCTGAATCCCTCCTCATGATCTATCACCTCCCCTCTGACACGACGTATCCCTATATTTATCTACCCTCTCACATTTTCCGGCGGTACCTTACGATACTCAGTGTAGGAGTGCTTTAAATTCTGTACATCTTTTGTCCGCATATTTGTTCCACTGCGGCTAATCTATTCATCTATGCTTTCGTATTGTATACACACACACACACACACACACACACATATATTATTAAATACTATACTCTACCAATATAATATTATTACATTATAGGAACATATAGGTATGCGTCATAAATGAATGTTACGGGTAATGTTGTGGTAAATGTCTTAAATAATATTATATAATTGTATTATGACGTGGTTTTTCAACAATCAATCGCAGTTAAAAGGAAGGGATTAATACAATAATGTGACGGAGCACTGAGTAGCGTGGGTCGGTCCACATCACCGCTGACCGGATACGCGCTTTTATCCCATCCCGCCTGTGTCGCGTTGTTGTATACCTATACATTACACGTCATTTAGGATAACCTGACGGATGTGTGTGCAAGTTTATAACGACCAGTGGGATAATAATAATAATAATAATTATTAATTCCGAGTTCAAACGCTTTGCTAGGGCGTCGCTGTGCTTCTTCCGAGTGGAATAACCGTTGTATAACAAACACGTTCCTGTATGTTAGTGTATCATAGTTATACTTAATTAGAAATAATGTTTAACTTTGCCACTTTTAGCAAATAAGTCTATAAATTTAATAAATATTCATATGTTAAATGAGTGATTCTCTGAAGATTATACATGAATAATACCTATAATTTAAATTCTTAAACATGATTACAAAATAACTTAAATACTATTTTTATAACTTTCAAAGTTGTCTTTGAATAAAATTCTTTTTAACAAATATGCTTGTAATGTCATGCATGTATGTATAGTATGTAATATATATATCTAATATAATATAATATATATAGTTAAAATTGGAGATGTATAAACATAATTTATTATTTTTCTACTAGCTAACTAGGTTTATTAAAAGAAGATATAAACAACATACAACATACAACATAAAAATTGAAATCTTTAAAAACTAATTTGCATATATTTTCAATTTTATTACCATTAATCATTCTAAATATGATCTGAAACATTTTAAAACCTAGATATATGTCCTTAAAACTAAAAAAATCACATAATAATACTCAAAATTACGTAGCATAATTTATCTTATTATTTCGTAGTATTTATTAAAGCTAATTCCAAGTTTGCTTATCGATAAATCTAATGACTCACCATAAACGTGTAAATTCAACAACTTCCATGTCTTAGTTCATAACTTAATGAATTATTTCATTTTTTTTATATAATGTCAATTGAAGTGTATATCTGTGTATTACAGTATACCTAACTTATGCCATCTAACATAACTTGGATCTCTTGGTGATTCGTTTTATTTTTATCAGTCGCGTGTAGAGCTGGCTGGCCCTCCCCCACAGTATGTATATAAGAACGGAACGCACTTTAGATTGTCCCAAGTGACAGGTGATATTCGCGGAGGCGACTTCCTGTGCGATGGACTAAGGGAGAGAGAGGTGGATCGCGAGCGTTTGATATTATTATATTATACTTACCTACTTATATATGATAATAAAAATAAATAGGAGAGCGACGGCGGCGGCCCCCACGCGACCGGAAACCCGTAAGCGGTGGCGGCGGCGCCGTTGCTGTTGCACTTTCGATATAATATGTATATATTATTCCTATTATATTATTATTATCGTCTCATCGCGTTCCAGTGTTTGTGTAGCTTGCTGTAGCCTCCTCCGCGGTGGCCACAACGGTTATTAACCCGTTGGAAAATCGTCGTCTGTATAATATAAATATATTATTGCGTGTTTAATTTCATACGTAACAACAACAGTAATAATAATAATAATAATAATAATATTAATAACAACAATAACAATAATATTAACATAGTCGATAACGTATAGAAGACCTGATATTCCGGCGCGTGCGATCAATCGTCCTATTTGTGCGTACCTAATAAAGGTAGATAGGCGAACGGATTGCCACAGTATCAATATTATATACTATTAATCATAATAAAAGTATGTGATAGAGTTTTTTTTTTTATTAAAATTAAATGATCAGGTATATATTTGTTATAAGATGAAGCGAAGCTTGTATTATGACAGAAAATAATAAAAATCAATACATAAAAGTGATAACTAATTTATTTCATATTTTAAGTTTGTAAAACAATAGAATTGTTACAACATTAAGCGTATTAATTTATTACAGAAACTACTCTAAATCTAAGATTAGATTATATTTTTGATATTATCTCGATTACCTACAGTTTATTTTTATATAGTAAATAATTTAAATTCTCGTTGATTCTAAATATTCATCAAAAGATTTAAAAGCATACTTAACAGGAATTTACTAAACTATTATATCTTGTATTTAAAACAAATGTTTTACTATTACCTCTGATTTAATTTTGATAAAACGTTTTTAAATAAAATTAATAGGAGTCTTTTTTTCATAGGTATTACACTGGAAATAAATAATGTACCGAAATCCTTATGATCTAGCCTTGTTAATCTTTGTAAAGTTCATTTATTCAGGCAGATTTAAACTATTATATATTATTATTCATTTAAAACGTATTTAGAATATTATCTAATCTCCCTTCCCCCGTTCTATGATATCCATTTCTATTATTAAAAAAAAACCTAGTATATTTTAATCTTCCACTTAAAACTATGTATGGAGTTGTCATGACTTCATTGTCTATGTATAATAATTAATAATCTTCATTTTATATAAAATTTTGATGTAGCATTTTTTTTGTCATGGATTTTTTCATCATTTCAAGATGCTAAGTAACCCTTGTGTTATAAGGGGATGTTGAAGCCCCTAAAGCTATATTTTCGAACGAAACAGCAGAGAACAGAGCCCCCTAGTAATATATATCTTCGTCTGGTCGTACAGTTTTTTATTTTCATTTGCTTTTAATGAACAATGCGTTGTATATGCCGTTATAAATGCGTCGTTTCCGATCAAAACTCGTTAAATAGTCTTCGCACAGGTGTCTACTATTCAATATTTTTTACAATGTTATAATAACATTATTATTATATAGTGGCTAATAATATAGTGCTAGTATTATTTACTATTGTTAATAACTACCGCGACATGCATCTATAATATTATTTACTTTTGAATTCAAAAACACCCGTCTAATTATTTTAAAGAAAGGCGATTTCGAATTGTACAAACTACGAGTTTAATACTATGTACTTATAATTTATTATTCAATCGTTTTGATTCGATAAAAATACATCAAACCGGTAGCAATTTCTATGTAATTATTATAATATTTACTTTTTATACGCTTTATAACATTGTTATATTAAATCTTACTAATATATATTACCGATATTTTAAAGGAGTCGAATAAAAATATAAATTTGTTGGTAGCTAATATACGACTAATTAAATTATGTTGTTATTAATTATGTTTGGGTAGGTCGATTCAAATCATTTTTTTCATATTAATGTTATCGTTTAGAGATCTAGCCTGCAGAGAAGACGAACGTGGTTTTCCTATATTATTATAATCAGGAAGGTTGATTATTTATATATTGCGACGCTCACGCTTACCTCTATGTATTCGAAGACCAATTTAACGCCGTATAACTATTAACAATAATAATTTTTTATGATTATCTTGTCCTAATCATTATTTTAGTACAACATATAACGTATTTTATCAATTTGTCATTCATCTGTCTGATGGTTAAATTAATTTGTCAGGATCTGCGCGTGAACCATACAAACCTTTAAAATAAATCAATTTTAACATATATTTTTATACGGCTCGTCGATATTTTGACTTAATATTGTTACAAATTGTAATCTCGCGCCAAGCTATACAAGCCTTATAAAATAACACAAAAATAATACTTAACTACGTCATAATATCAAATATTTATGGTGTTGTATCGTATAATTATATTTATTAATGTAATTTTCAGGCCTATTCCCAGTACACTCGATCATAACAGTTCCAGACATTTAGTTTTTTTTTATTGTATGTACGTACCTACTTCGCCATCGATATACAATTTTGATATTGAAATGATAAATTATGCTAAAATAATCGATTTCTTAATAAAATAGTTTATGTATGTTTTTATCTACAAGTATATATCGCAAAGTAGTGTTATTTTTGACCTTTGGGTACCGGTACATAGTATAGTAAATTAATATATAATACCTGTATTATTATTTTTTTATCTACAAGTGCACTGGATCGATAAAAACCATTTGTATATAAATTATCGAAAGAAAAAAAATAATTAATAACCCAATTATTTTATCTATAGAATATAATATACTAAGTTCATATGATTACAACTATATGTTATATTTATTTAAAAGACTTTTATGAATAAATCTTAAATAATATCTTATAATTGTTTTTTTAGTATGATAGTGGGATTAGGTTATGTAAAAAACGCTTATAAATGTTTAAATAGTTATTAATTAGTTTCACTTCACTGTAATAAGCCAATATAGGTATATCATAAAACTAGGTAACTCAATTTTCTGTGTTTAGTAGGGTTTGATATTAGCTAGTCATTGAGAATAGGTCACTGTATTTGATATGTTAAATTTAAATTCAGTGAAAAACACAATTATATGGTTAAGGGCTAAGCAAACATGTTGATTGGCATTTATTCCTCCGAGCATAGTGTATGGTATATTATATTTATATATATATTTCGTATTACAGTATAGTATTGTCTTAATTCTGTAGATTGAATTGATTTTTGCTTAAAGTTTTAGCCTAAAACATAATATATATATATTTATTACGTTATAAGTTAAGCTTAATGAGCCTTAATATGTGTGAATTTAGATTCGTGATTATAGTTTAACAATAGTATAACATTTTAAAAATATAATTGTGTAGGAAACGATTGTATACGATTAATATTTTTGAATCAAAACAAAATCGATTTTGTCAAAAGCTAGTGTTCCATAAATATTCCAATTTTTCATTGTTTATTGTTGATTTATTTCCAATTATTTAATAAAGTACTGGGAATTGCCTACTTTAGATATCACTTCCAATAATCTCTCCCACACATTACGGTACCAACCAGATCTAAATTACAACTAAAAAACTCTCAAGAAAAAGAAAATGTTCTGCTTCAAAACGTGATTATAAACTTTACTGTAAAACTAATATATTTCTTTTGTTCAGAGTAAAAAAAAAAAAAAAAATCAAAGAAAACCAATCTTACACAATGAGGAATAACGATAGAAATAATGTTATTTGATTTGTGTTTTTAGACGCCATAACACAGCTGAATTACGAACAAGTTTCAGAGTACCTTGTTTATTGTTGCCTGTTCCCGATCGATCAACTGATCAACAATAATCTGCGTACCGACAGTATTCAAAAGATGTGAACTTAAAGTAATAGTATAGATTATAATAAAATTATATTTTAGAGTGTTAAAACAGTTATTGAAGTATAAATATTTCAAAAGTAACGTAGTATTTTTAAGATTTAATCGTAACCTCGGTCCTCGACTGGTATATGAAAGTTTTTCGAAAAAATATTAAATTTAATCCCACATATATAAATAAATATTAATGATAGACGGATAGATTATAAAAAATAAACATTTAAATCTATTCTTCATTATTATTTAACATTCTGTTTATATATAATTAGTAATGTTCAATTAATAACGTCGGTTTCAAAATTTTTTTTTGTCTTGTTTGTCTTTTTTAGTGTTTGAGTTTTGAAGTTGTCTTAAGGGCCAAAGTTATTTCTCTTTAGACTATGTTTGTTTATGTACTGTATAGTCTGTACTATGCCGGCCGACCGCTGTAGTAATAAATATTTAATTCAGCATTTTTTTGTTTTGTTTAATCTCGTTTTTAATGCAGTTGTTTGTCCAAAAGTTTTGCATTTTTCTCTCACGGACTTTAAATAAGGTATATTTATAATTGCGTTTGTTAATGACAGAATCTCCCGAGCACATTGATATTGCAGCGAAAACGCAAAACAGATGATATCTGGACAAATGAAATATAATGTCGCGCGTTATTGGTAGTAGTTGTTCGGGGAACACCTGGTCGCCCAAATTTCGACCATACTATATGTTTATAATCAAATAATGCCAAAGCCTAATGCCTGGATGGCAAGGAAACTGTACTTGATACATTTTTTTGTACAAATTAATATTTTTTTACTACATTAAATGTATGTTGTTATTTCAAACTAAATTATTAAATTTAGATTGTTATTGTTTACATAACTACACATTATCAATATTTACAAAGTTCTAATCGTTAGTATCCATTACACTACTTAAAGTTTAAAATGTATTTATGTATTTTTCATTGACATTAGCATTTAAATAATATTTATATAAAAAAAAATGTTCGTGGTAAAACATTTTGTTTTTGTATTATTAATATTTTTAAAATATAATACCTGTATTCCAATGAATAACTTAACCGTCGGTGACCTTTGCATCAAACCTTTTTTACGTAAGCTAAACTATAGGTTATGTTTTGTGTGTGTAGAACTTTCACTTCCTAGTTATGATTATACATTATAATCTTTAAAAAACAAGTTACTAATGAGTGATATTTTTATTGGTAAAATTTTTTTAACAAGTCGTAGTAATATTTGCTTTTGATACAATAAGGAACAGGACTAATAGTAATAGTAAAACCTGATAAGTGGCTTTTAGTTATTTAGTAGCGAGGATAAAATAGTTGCAATAGTGAAGATACAGACGGTTTACTGTGTATTTTATCGTTTGAAAAAGAGGTTTAAAAATTAATTATATGTAAAATATTAATCGGCATTTGTAATTAGACGGAGGATTTCTTACTGGAATAATTTTTAGAATTCCACATATTTGGTTCCATAAAAACTAAGAAATATCATGCAAATATTTTTGTTTAGTTTGCCACTTCAAAATTACTGCAATGATTATTGAATTTGCAAAATAACTGCGTTCACAACAGAACAAGTGAAATTGCTTTCTATACATTTCATAATCACAATCATCATTGTCTAAGTTTTTTTCTAATTTTCTCAATTTTCAAAGGATACTCGTATTTTCGATTTTATTGAACTATGTGTAGGTTTCCCATCTTGTTGTAGTGTTCAAATGTTTATTTGAAAATTTGTTTTATATTATTGATAATTATTATGGTTAGGTTATCAATATTTTTAATTTATGAATTTAGACATGTTTTATGTTATAAATTACACAATTATATCGCGTTATCGGGGGTTGGACGTATTAGAGCATATGACTATAAACAATCTAAATGGCTTACAAAATATATTTTTTTTTTTACTGTTGAATTGTTTTATTATAAGTTCTAACTATACTGACTGAAACAATTGGTCATAATATTATGTATAGGACTTGCGATTAACATAATTTTCTGTACAGTTTGGTCGCATAAATATAACATAAATTTGATTGTGACCTACCCAATATATTAAATTATAATAAATACGGTTACGACGTCTGTCTAAAATCAATGATAAATATCACGCAAAATCTCATCCGCCTCCCTTGTCGTTTATGTAATATAGGTACGTTTGATGACTTTCGCGCGACCATCTTTGGGAACGACCGAAGAGGTGACGACTACTAGTCGCTGCGAGCACACACACACATAATATATACGCATAAAATATTATTTCTCGCGTTGTGTACCTATAGTTGTTCCTCGTAAACGGCGAACGACGACGACGACAACGATCACCACCACCACTACCACCACTACCGCCCGCCGTCTGAAAGGACTGCAATAAATTCTTTCTCGGTTTATACCCTAAACCGAGTTAACGGTCGACGCTCGCTGATATCGTGTCTGTGCTGCCTTTTTCCCGGTATTATATTATGATTATTATAGTCGTCGGCGTCGTGGGCGTCGGCCGTCCGACCATTCGTGCGTGCGTGCGTGCGAGTGACTCATCGGCGGGCCCCGTCTGTCCATATCGAGCGGAGAACGCCGCCGCCACGCATACTTTCACCACCGCCGCGACAAAACCATTGTCGCCGAGATACGTTTTATTACAATAATCGGACGACTGTGTAGCGCACTCGGCTCGACCAACTTCGCGTTAAACGATGTGGTTCTTCGCGTTTGTCGCCGGCCTCAGTTCTGCGAAATTCGAAATCCCTCACGCCGAATAGTCGAGCCCTTGCGAACCGTACGTTTTATGATCAGACGCCAGAATCCCGCTCTTGTGTTGTATACCGTGCGCACCTACCGTGGTATACATTACGCGTTATTGTTACACGCGCGAGAAGGGGCAAACGGTTTTTTCGAAGAACTTTAAAAACAAAATAACGTATATATTTATATTACTTGGCACAGTATATCCTGCTCCTCCCCAAAGTCTCGAGGAGTAATAACACACAGTACTCGGGCGTTTTGTATGCCGCACACATATACACGCGTATGTTTTGGCTGCTCTGTGTCGACATGACGTCGCCGTAATGCGTGCAGCAATCCGTTATATGGTTATCGTAGCGTCGTTTGAAACGCACACATAATATATATAGGGTGATCACCGAGCATTTTCTACTCTTTATTTTTCCTTAAATAATACGCAGTTTTTCAAAATCTGGTTTTAGGAATTTTCAAATATTCTCGAAGATCATGTCTTCAAAGTATTGAGGAATGTTGCACTACACTTGAGGAGATACACATTTCAAATACTAACCAATAACTATTTTTCAATGAAAACTATTTAGTGGATATATCAATTTTTAAGTTATAGACTACTTTCGTGTACCTACACAATTTTATTTTTTATTTACAAATATCGCACGCAATTATTGTTATTACTTCATATTTATGTCACTGCATATAGCCAGAGTATGGATAGCGGGGCTTAGGTGTACGATCCCCGAGCTACATTCTATACAATTATTATTGTCGTTTTATTTTTATTGTGTTGTTATTGGAGCGATTTGTTATTTATTTCAAAATCATTTTTTTTTGTTTTAGAAAAAAACGTTTATTGAATTTTGTTGACAAACCTCTTAGTTTATTATTGTTACTTTTTATTTGATTAAATTTGAGGATAATGATAAGAATACTGTGATAAGTCTTGTAAAAAGTTTCTAGTAGTCGTCTTTACGTAATTAAGTTATTTAAATGTGTATCTTATGTAATATGCTAATAAGGAGCTCTTTGTTGTACCTACTATATGTGTTTTAGATATCTGATTGGATTGCGTTTTAAAATAGATTATTATAATTAAATTTTAATATGAATTCCATTGTTTTCATCTTAAACGTATATATTATATATATTATAAATACATTATAATAATAAATAGTCGTCAAAAATATAAAATTATTTTTCCTTATAAAATTAATGGCTTTGCTTTACAGTAGTACCTATACAGTTATAATTTATAATTTAGGTGTTAGTGTGTTATTATTGTCTTCTGACCTAACATTCAAGATCATGTTGATATAAAATATTGTAACTATTGTTAGGCCTTAAGTATTATTGGGAATAAATCGTAATTTTTCTGATCAACTGTTTAAAAGTGTTGTATTGCCCTCTTGTTAGGTCAATTTTAGAATATTAGTCTGTTGTTTTGAATCCTAAAGAAAAAATTTAGCAGATAAATTTGATAAAAAAATTAGCCTTATTTCTCGAGATTAATCACTTTTATGTTAGATAAGACTGATGTGGGTTTGGAAATTATAGCTTGAGAAATTTGATTAGAATCGTTAAACGATTATTTAATGATTTAGCATTTATAATTTAGAATGTAATAGTCTATATTAATCTGCCCCTAGTTTAAAAAAAAAATTTGAAATAACAGATGTTAATTCAAGAAATAATACTTCTTTATTTTTGTTTATTATTGCTCAAGTAATTTAATTACTAATAGTCCGGAAAATTGTCTTGGATATCATTGTAATAATTTCAAATTTTGATTTTTTTTTTGACTCACTTGCCAAATCAAAAAGTATTTTAAAAAATATTTCTTAGATAATATTTTTTTTTTGTGTAACAGTGGTCTTAAGTTTATATAACTTGTAGATTTTGTCTGTACTTATTATCCCTTTGGGGTGTTCAATTTAATAAATAAATAATAATATTGAACGAGCGGAAAAGCAATAAAATTCTATGGAATTGTTGAAGTGATGAAATTGCAGCATGCGTACGACTCATTAAAATATTCTGTATGCACGCGTATACCATGTATAATATATGTATATTATATGCGAGAAGATTTTCACACGATTCTGTTTATAATCATATTTTAAGAATTAAGATTAATTATATTATTATTTCTTCAACAGCACATATTTCGACGTCTGAGAACGTATAATAGTGTTTTTAAAAGTTGAAAATAAATCATTTCATATATTTAATATCTTATATTTCGACATTGTCTAGTAATATGCTCGTAATATACTGTAGTATATTTATTATTTATAGACAATTGAGAAACGGAAGATGATTTTTTTATCTCTTTTTTTTTATTATTATATATTACGCTATAGTCTATCGTAAACGGTATCATTGCCTCGGATTATCGTATTATAAAAACATCTTTTGAAATGTCTCTTTAAGTCCTCAGAGCGGAAAAATTGTAAACAATTTTTGCTAATAATAACTTTTGTTTTATACGATGTCGATTAGGCCGAGCAACTGAGCGAGTTTCAAACATAATAATTATGTACTGATTTACGGAAAACAGTTGTTAAAATTTTCTTATCGTAATCAAATATCTGACCTTATTTTCGGTGCACTGCTATAATTTAATTCGATCGGAAATCATTATTATATTACATAGATTGAATGATTAGTTGTTGACGTGTTTACTGTATACATCTATCGTTTTAGGTCAAAAAGCCGATTGTGAGCGCCTTGTTATTTTGTGTTTGTTCTGTAAAAAAAAACAAATTCTTAATCGTATACAGAACAATCTACTAGTAATCTGAATGATTGAAACTCAAAGAAAAAGTAAAAGTTATAATAAAATGCAACAAGGGAGTCGATTCGACAATAATTCGATACAAAGTTCGTAAAAAAAAAAAAATTGTCCTAAACTGAAAGTCAGTGCGAGTTATACGCAAACCTTTTCCTAACACAAATAATTTACCCATTCTTTGAACAAATACTGTGAACCAAGCATTTGATTGCTTATAAGTAGGCACCAATAAGAAATGTATTCGATATTAACAGTTTTTGACATTACGAGGATGTAAGCGCGCACATTTCTAATGATTTTGACATAATATTTAAATAATATTTTGAATTTTAAAATAAAAATGTTTTTGTATACTATTTCAAAAGAATTTACTGGAGGTCGTCTCCTGTTTCTGTATACTAATATACTAATATTATCTATTGTTGTAAAACTATGAAACATTTATATATAATATAAAAACATGTTCAGTTAGATCAGTCAAGTATCGGTACCGATACGATAAGCTGGTAATCAACAGTTTTACTTAAAATTATTGACCTTTTTTGAAAATAAATTGACCTTTTTTGAAAATAAAAGTAAATTATCTTTTTATCATTTTTTAAATTGGATATTTTACTAAAATAATACACCAACTCCTATAATTAAAATAAGAGTATTATTGTTTTAAATGTTAATAGTAGATAATTGTATTTATAAATCGTACTGATTCAATTTCTTAGTTCCTTTGTTGATGTAAATAGAAAAACAGGTGCGCTATAACTCTTTTGATGTATTTAACATAATATAATTTATTCATATGCCTATTATAACAATATTATTGTTTGTTCAAACAGAAAATCAACTAATTGATTAATTTATAAACTGGTAAACGTTATTTATTGATTGGTTTTTTAATTTTTTAAATATTATTCTGTTTAAACGTCATTAACAAATTTATTAACAAGTATAAGGAATGAATCATAAGATGTCTAACATAAAACTCGATGATGTGTAATACTCAGTGACTTTTGATCTGGTTCGTGCAATATATTCGTGTTGATTAATAAAATGCTTAATATTGTCGTATTTTTAATTATTTTATCTGAGAGTACTATTATTTTCCTGGATAATTTGTGTAAAGTTAATAGGTAATGTAAGAAATACGATCATTTTAAAATAGGAAATTTGATTTCTGTTTAATTAAAAGTGATAGCAATATTTATGTAAGAATACAACTTGAATAATAACTAATAGTACAATTATTTTTGTTAAATTATTAAATTGCGTATATTTTTACTCATTAATATAATACTTAAAATTAAAAATCATATAATAATGAATAATTTATTTATTTTATAATAATTAAAACATTATTATTTTTACTATAATATTTTATAATAATGATCGTTTAATTAGATATATTACTCGTGTAACAAAACGATATTATCTCTATTCATTATTATTATTTTTTAATATGTTCTATTTCATAATCTTTTAAGTAATAATATTCAATTATATTTAAACTAAATACATTTAAATTGTAATTCATTTTATTTTATTTGAAATATAAATTATTATTAACTTTAAGTAATAAAATAATACTTGTTTGTCTAATTTTTGTACATTTTGATAATTCATCCATTTAGACACTTTGAATAGGTCACACAATTGTTATTTTATTTCCTATAATTTTCCCGTAACGCACTGCGTAATAATTTTTTTTTAATATCACATATACGAGTATGTACAAATTCTCGAATCGTCATCCGTTTCAACTGTATGACGATGTCATTTTGGAACAGTTTTCGTGACGTTGCAACTATAAATAAGGATATTATAATAATAGTTAAATAGTATAATATGTTCTCTGGTGTGTATACAGATAATAATAATAATAATAGTAATACAATACATGTGACGCAATGTACGGGATTTGGGATCAAAATCGAAAAAACCATAGAGTTGATCAAAGTATTTCAGTTTTATCGGAATATTATTGAGTTGTGTGATGAAAATTCGTCGCATCGCTAAGTTGGTTCTGCAGCGTTAGAGTTTTATTAAAATCACACGATGTTTCACCTTAGTACTGCACTGTGGTCGTGGTGATATTGGGAGTGTAGGCCTGGGTCACGATTTCTGCTGTGGTCGTTTCGTGACCGGACCGTGCGACAAGGAGGTTTTTATTTTCCTGCATTTTTTTTTAAAGCTGCTTCGCCGACGTGGACGAACGTTTCTAACCAAAAAGTCCGTATATAGAGGTTTCCACATATTGAAAACCATATAAAAATACGTAGGACGATGGTATTATATATATATATAATATGTCCTGCGATTTTGCCAGTTCTTTTTCTTCGTCACGAAATGTAAACGGGACACCATTTATATCCTGCGGCCTTACATAGCAATGACAACACACTGGCTCTACACACGTATTCACTACTCTGTTCGTTCTCATATTGTTTTTTAAATTTGGTGAATTTAGGAATTCATTCATTTTCCAATGACGTTTGTTCTTTAGTAATTTTACATTATTATTACTGTGCAATTTCTGGCAGTGGGTTCCACGCAGCATCCTCTAAACAGCGTGTACGATTCATCTTTAAATATCTTTTTCCTTATTTTTTATTTCCCGTGTCGACTGTATAGCTTTTAAAGTAATGATAGTATTAAGTACCTAGTACCTACAAATCGTCCAAGTGAGGAGTGACTAACTGAGGCAGATGTTTTCTGCCGACGATACATCGTTACATAATATATACGTATATCATAATATTGTTGTCGGCTATTTGTTGTGTATACTTTATTGGTTTCCACATGGTCCATCTGAAACCACAATCTCATTAGGAGCAAAGTTGTGGACTCAAAAGAGGGTAAATATACTTAATTTGTTTTATCAAAAAGCAATTTTTAAGGGATTACCGTTTCAGCACTATATACAGCGCAAAAACTGTACGTGTTACATCCCTCTCCTCAGTCGAGTTGTTTGTAGTATTTGTTTTAGTCAAACACATTTGGTATATAGCTAATCTTGGATTTTAATATCGTGTATTCGTGTGCGATCACCCTCACGTTCCTGTCGTGGTAATAATATGACGAGCTTGGGGTGTTCTGTAGCACTTGTAGTTTAGGACTTGAAAAATATACCTTTCGCAAACGATATTATAGATAATTTGAAAGTTTAAATGTGGGTAACTTAATTTGGTGAGTATATATATTATAAAATGAGCTGTACTACTTTGAAGTCTGTTTCGGTCGATTACAACGTTAATTGTAATGTATATTCTATTTTTAGTTCAATGGCCGACTGGGTCTACAACCGTAATTAAAATTGAGAAACGTTTACGTTAATTCTACAACAACGATTGGTTTAATAAGTGTATCAATGGAATAAATTTAAAAATATATTTATGCGCTACACGTATAACAGGCTATATAGTACCTAAAGTATTTCTACTAATAATCAACCAAAACAATAAGCTAAAAAATTAAAAAGCAGGTAAGTGAGTATCGCTCTGCTGTACATTAGGGGGTGGGGTGGATCTCAGACAGGGGTAGGTTAAATTTGAATGCAATGATAGGTATTATTGTATAGGTACGAAAAACGATTCTGAACGGAGATGATTTGTCAGTCTAGGATATATCATTATATCATATTAAAATATTGTCATGAATTCTATTTTGAAACAAATTCAAACATTTAAGTAAAAGTTTCAAGATCCTACATTTGGTAATTTTTTAAAAATAACAAAATTCGAAAATTATTTAGTAGTGTAACATTATTTTACACGTGTATTTATGATTTCGAATTAAAATTAAAACTTTAAACCTTCGTAAATTTTTTTAAATTGAATAATCCTCAAACTTTTTTATAATTATTCTAAGCTTAACTTATGGACAGCATAGTATTAAATTTTCATTTCTTAGCTTTTGATTGTAAATTATTTATAAATTTTTAACTACCAAATAGTAAAAAGTATTCATGATTTTGACGAATTTTTGTCAATATTTGAACTTCAAATGCTAATAAAAAAAAATTGTGCCTATGTATTTTTATAATTTTTGAATGAGAGTTAGAAAAAGTTATGTGGACCTTTCTATTAAATATTCAAGTAATTTGTCCCAGCTAATTTTTTTTTATTAACATTTATAAAAAAAAAATATAAAAAAATTGATTATTTCAAATGTCTATAAATAGCTCAAATAAAGTCAAAATATTTTGAAAATCAAATTACGTAAAGAAAATGGCAATCTAAATAACTGGTAAAATTTTCAAGTATTTACGACTTATACTGTTTGAATAACAACAAATATCAAAAATCGTTTGAGGCTAAACCGTTATTTAACGTGGTTTTGTAAAAATTTAAATTTCAAACACTCATAACAATTTTTTGTCTGAATCCGGTAGAGTTTTTTTTACAGATATTCGAAGAAAAATTTATGGAGAACCTTGTACCAAATTTTCAAAACTTAGTTATAAAAGAAAAATTTTTTACGATTTTTCAACCACAAAATTACTTGCAAATTTTCGCAATTTTGACATATTTCGTATAAATTCGAACTTTAAGCACTTATAAAAAAAATGTGACTAACGATTTCGGATTTTATTTTATCACTTTAAGAATAACTTATACGAAACCTTGTATTAAATTTTCAAGGTTTTCTGGCCGGCCAAAAAATTTTTATCGTTATTTAAAAAAAAAATACTTAAAAAAATTGAAAATTTAACGATGTATAGAAAACACTAACATAAACATTTGGTGAAAATTTAACTGTATATAGATATCACTAACATAAACATTTGGTGAAAATTTCAAGTATTTACAGTGATTAGTTTTTGAATTACAACCATATAAAAAATTCGATTTTGTCGAAAACTGTTGGATAATGTTTACTTTTCACCTCTATTATGTACTAAGGATATCCACTTTTCCATCGAATACCACTCCCAAAGTTTGAAATTGAAGCATTATTTCGACTAGTTATGCTGTACACAGATACAAAAAAAAACACACTTCATTGTAAAATCAATACATTCATCACTCCGTTCAGAATCTAAAATAACTCCAATAGGTAATATGTTAAAAATTTTAGTTGGGTGTTGGAATTTAATAAATTATGCAAAAATTGAGGCTATAGATCAATATACTAATACGTCGGTATTTGTCAAATGCCTGCAGACGTTTGGTTTACGTATAGGTTTTGTAGAAAAGAAAAAAAATCACATTTAGGACACTTTTAAGCTTTATTTAAAGCTATAATAAAGTATATAGATTATAGATAAAGTTTGGAAAAGGGGGGATAAATAAGTTTAAAAAATGGTTATCTATTATATCGTTTCGTTTATCAATACAACGGGTGGATGTTTTCCTTTGTATTATTGTTATAGTCAAATTTCTCATTGTAATGCACTTTTTACACAACATTTTGAGGTTGATAGATTATATTAAATGATAATGTATATATTAATTTTGATAATATCCGACAAATCCGACGACCCGACAATACTATATAATACAGCTTTCTGGTCTCATATAAGTCGGATTACCGAGACTCTACTTTATGCTCACGTATATAATTTTATATAGAGTGTAATTGTGGTGAAAGCACGCCGTCCGTTTTTCTAAAATATATATAGGTACCTATATATAAACGCTACGATACATATTTATAATAAACAGACGGCTAGCGGATTTACCGTGAAAGTATGTGCTCTAAATGAATAATTCAAACACGCCGGGCTTTATAGTTGCCGGGGCAGTTAATCATTTACGTTGGTGATGTGTGTGTAAAGAAAATATAATAACTGGTTCAATGACTTCGCCGGTTGGCGATAGTAATAATTGTGCGAAAAGACGGACAAATCTCATGTGTCAACTTACCTGCTATATTAGTTTCGAAATGTCGTCTTTTTTCTTCCTTTAAAATATTTTGTTCGTAAACGTGTTTTATGTACCTATGTATCATTCTTATTCGTCATTTTTATGTTTTATTGTATTTTTTTTTCCAGGACGTTTTAAACAGACGGCTCGAAAAACGTACAGACGAGATGGTCGAACGGGGATTGATCGACGAGCTTTGCCAGTTCAAAAACGAACTTTCCAAAATTACCGGAACAGACAAGTATGTCGTCTTGTTACGTTTATATTAAACCTATTGGTACCATCTTTATCATACACCATTATCATATACAGTAAAGACGAATATTCCGAACTTGCAATCGTTCATTTATGAATTTTTTAGTGTGATTTTTATTGCACGAGATCGAAATCGTAACCGCTAGATAAAATTACTATCTACTCTTGTAAATTTTATAATATATTATTATGTATTTATTTTCTATATACTTAGGATGAAAGTTCATAAAAATTGTTTCATACAAATATAAATGTAAAATTTTAATACAATTTATTTTTTAATACTTTGATTAAAAATTATATAAATTGTCAGTACATTAATATCAATTACTATTATTTTCATATTTTTCACATCACCACTTCATCAATATGATTTAAACATTATGGACTAATTGTTATCCTCAGTACAAAAAGTTATAACTCAACAACTATTCGTTTTAGATTCTGAACGGAGTGATGAATGTATTGATTTTACAATGATGTGTATTTGTTTTTTTTTTTGTTTTGTTTTTGTGTTTGTGTAAAGCATTACTAGTCGAAATAATGCTTCAATTTCAAACTTTGGGAGTGGTATCCTATGGTAAAGTGGATATCCTTAGTGCATTATATAGAGGTAAAAAGTAAACATTTTCCAACAGTTTTCAAAAAAACAAAAAAAAAGTGACAGAAAAACGTAAATTTTTACGCAAAACCAGTTTTCGACTAAAGAGATTTTTTTATATGGTTGTAATTCAAAAACTAATCACTGTAAATACTTGAAATTTTCACCAAATGTTTATGTTAGTGTTTTCTATACATCGTTAAATTTTCAATTTTTTTAAGTATTTTTTTTTTAAATAACGATAAAAATTTTTTGGCCGGCCAGAAAACCTTGAAAATTTAATACAAGGTTTCGTATAAGTTATTCTTAAAGTGATAAAATAAAATCCGAAATCGTTAGTCACATTTTTTTTATAAGTGCTTAAAGTTCGAATTTATACGAAATATGTCAAAATTGCGAAAATTTGCAAGTAATTTTGTGGTTGAAAAATCGTAAAAAATTTTTCTTTTATAACTAAGTTTTGAAAATTTGGTACAAGGTTCTCCATAAATTTTTCTTCGAATATCTGTAAAAAAAACTCTACCGGATTCAGACAAAAAATTGTTATGAGTGTTTGAAATTTAAATTTTTACAAAACCACGTTAAATAACGGTTTAGCCTCAAACGATTTTTGATATTTGTTGTTATTCAAACAGTATAAGTCGTAAATACTTGAAAATTTTACCAGTTATTTAGATTGCCATTTTCTTTACTTAATTTGATTTTCAAAATATTTTGACTTTATTTGAGCTATTTATAGACATTTGAAATAATCAATTTTTTATATATTATTTTTTTTTCATAAATGTTAATAAAAAAATTTTAGCTGGGACAAATTACTTGAATATTTAATAGAAAGGTCCACATAACTTTTTCTAACTCTCATTCAAAAATTATAAAAATACATAGGCACAATTTTTTTTTATTAGCATTTAAAGTTCAAATATTGACAAAATTTCGTCAAAATCATAAATATTTTTAACTATTTGGTAGTTAAAAATTTATAGATTTTACTATCAAAAACTAAGAATTGAAAATTTAATACTATGCTGTCCATAAGTTAAGCTTAGAATAATTACAAAAAAGTTTGAGGATTATTCAATTTAAAAAATTTTACGAAGGTTTAAAGTTTTAATTTTAATTCGAAATCATAAATACACGTGTAAAATAATGTTACACTACTAAATAATTTTCGAATTTTGTTATTTTTAAAAAATTACCAAATGTAGGATCTTGAAACTTTTACTTAAATGTTTGAATTTGTTTCAAAATAGAATTCATGACAATATTTTAATATGATATAATGATATATCCTAGACTGACAAATCATCTCCGTTCAGAATCGTTTTTCGTATACAATAATACCTATCATTGCATTCAAATTTAACCTACCCCTGTCTGAGGTCCACCCCACCCCCTAATGTACAGCAGAGCGATACTCACCCGCTTTTTTTCGATATTAATCGATTTATATTATGAAATATTTAAGTTTATTTTACTGATAGTGTTTTATATTATGCCGCATCTTGTCATTATACTTTGTATAACTATATCTGCTAATATATTATAACGAAGCTAGTCGTTTGGACTATAATATTCAAAACAAACTGAACGCGTTCGACGAACGATTTATTACTTCCGGACACACATATTTCTATAGGATCGATTGTATTATAAATTATAATTATTATTAAACGTTTAGTTTATGGTCATTATTATATTATACATATATACAGTACAACGTGACTACCGTCGATGTATGGATGAGTACTGGGGGAGGGGGCTGGTATACTTAGTCATAGTCTGTGAGGTTACATTAGGCCAGTTTGCATATTTAAGAAAGTCCTAAATGTAATCGTAGACGAAAAAACAACGATATATGTGTATATAATATATACATTTACATATATATATGTATTATATACTTACATTGTGGTATAAATACCCTTCGCTGCAGTATTTGTCGAGGTATGCGTATCAAAACCGTTTGAGGGCATACATTATACAAAGCGTTTATACACATTAAATAAATGCGATTTATAGGGTATACACTACACATAATACCGCACGCCGTACGACTCACGACGTTATTATATTGTATGTGTATAGAGAGCTTTGCTTTGCTCATAGCATATATCTATATATACACCCATATATACGTATATATTGTTTTATACATTCGTATTCCGCTCGTGGCGCATAACCGGATCGAGCGAATTTTTTCATTGTAAAATATGTTCTCGACGCATTATTAACGTGTATCTAATGAGTGTTAACACTATCGGGCAAGTCTTTCTTTTTTTGTTGATTTCCAAATTATTTTACTATTGTATTTTTTTTTTTTTATATCCACGATATAATAAAATATTTTGTAATAACTTGAGGTTATTAATTGGTTTTTGTGTGTAATGCATTTTAGCTTCAATTTGGATTTTACAAAAGGCGTGTTGCAGTGCATCGGTCTGAAACAGTTCCAGCAGTACTTGGAGCTACCGGTCGACAGCCGTGATACCGAGGTTGGCCGTAAATGTTTGGAGGATGCGCTCGTCGCTATGAAGTATATGACTAAAAAGTACGCCAGACGGCAGATGCGGTGGATCAACAACCGTTTCCTCAAGCCCAATGACAAACAGGTGACGATCTAAATGTCTTTATAACAGTGCTCCTCATAAAAGCCACTCTTATATAGGACTTATAGGTGTACAGTGACGAAATCATGGACTTGTATATTTTCTAATATTAATAATATTGTGTTACACTCTTTACCTATAACACACTTATGTACAATTTTTTCAGTTATATTATTACGTAATGCGTATTAATATATATTATATATATTATATCGAAAAAGATCAAAACGTAAGTGACTAAATATTTTTAAACACAGTCAAGTCACAATAACTCGAAGTCGAATAAAGATAAAAAATTGCTTCGTCCAGTTATTTGAGACAACTTAAAATAACTCGAATTTATCAAAATTAATTCAAAACTTCCAATAGTATAAGTTAATACATTTTAAAAGTGTAATTACCTACTTACTTGTATGTAAATTACGCTAAAAATATAATATACCTACCTAATGAGATTATAAAAAAATGTATGATATAAAATTATAAAAGACAGCTGTATAAAGAGATATAATTTGAAAAACCTTATTAGTTATTAATATTTGACGTTTTAGCTATTAATTTATTATTTTATCTTCTTATTGCCCATCGTTTTGATTATAGAAGTTTATCCACGACTTTGAAAGATTCAACAAATTGCCAAACATTTCATAATGGTTACATTACTTGGTTATTCGTGGTATTTGAAATTTTTCTTTGGAATTCGAAGTTTTCATGATTTTCAAAATTATTACTATTAAATGTATTATTTATAGCTATATAATATATGCAAATTAGCATACATTTGTACTTGAAATTGCTAATTATCTGTTGTATTTAATCATTTAGACGTTTAGTCTCGCCCCCACGCTTGACCCAAAATTTATTGACGTATATTATGTATGTATATGTGAATGTGATATATTTATTATACATTGACCACTACTAAATAAATAGGAAAGTTAGTTATATGTAACACTGAGCATAACATTTTCTTTAGATTTGTAAATAAAGCTATACCTTACTTAAAATAACATCATAATAATTACAAATACATTATTCTGTTGATTTCGGTTTATCAGATACAATAGCGATCATTTAACTTTGTATTACCACAATATTAATGATAATCTTTTTCTTTGCACACTACAGGCTGTCTCGGTATACCGACTAGATTGCACCGACCTCAGGGAGTGGCAGCGACTAAGCGACCAGGCGGTGGACTTGGCGCAGGTTGTGTTGGACAGAAAACCTCGCGATCAACACACGCTGGAGCCGATTGACATCAGTGACCAGAAAATCGTTTTACCCGTGTACGGCGATTATTATTGCGAAGACTGTTCCAGACCGTTTTCCAGTGAGTGTTGGACGTGACGAGCGTTAGTCCTGTGTGTGTCTACGACAGCAAAGAGAGATAGAATGAGAGAGAGAGAGTGAGAGAGCGAGCGCGCCAAAGCCAATCTGAAAATATTTCATGTTTTGTCGATAACGGTGTGATTAATAGTTATTACGATGTGCTTATTATACACGAAATAACTATTATCCGCGTTTATATGGGGTGTCTCACCTACAAACGTTAGTAATTATCAATAACTTTTTTTCCAATCAATAAGTATGATTTTGGATAGCTATTACGCCGTAATTCTATACTAACGGGTCGTTATTATAGTGTTTGCAGGTAAATTAAACTAAAAATAAATATATTCGTTTTTGTTTTATTTTTCAATTTTAGAACCGCTTTAAATTATACATTATAAATTGTATCTGAGTATAGTTTGATAAGTTTAAGAGTTTAAACAGAAAGAGGCGAACATATGAGTGTAATATATAGATAAAATAAATCGATAAAACACATTGTGTATAGAACTGTAACCTATGTAATGTAGAAGTATTAAATGTAATATTTATAGTTTTAGAACATGATCTCGACTATAAATAAACTAAATTATATAGTTTAATATGTATGGATAGGTGTATGAATAAATTAAACGAGTTTGTTAAACTCTAGTTGAAATTAGTAAAACCGTCTTATCGTAAATACTTACTGCTTGTAAAGTTGTACCTATTTATACTGTAAAATTGTATAATCAAATATTATATATATATGTATAAATAAAATGCGTGTTTAGTGAGCAGTACGAAGTTGCATTCAGTTTGTGAGTTGAACAAAGAGTGGGTGGGTGGGGAATTGCTAGTTTAATTTTAAACAATTTTTCGTTTGTTTTTTTTTTTTAGAGTTCACTAATTTACATTGCAGATTCTGCTCAAATATTATATAATAATAAAATATTAGTTACACTTGATATCATATAGAAATGTTGTAATCGCTCTTTCAATAAATTGTAATATGAATGTAACATTAACCCATAATATATAACCTGATTTAGATATTGAAAAAAATATTTATTAATTATTAACCTATGGTATACTTAAAAATGATTGTCATTTATTTTTGTTTCCTTTATGATTAATTTGTTTTATTTTGTTGTAGATGACATACAGTACAATATCCATATGGGTTCAAAGAAACATGTTAAAGTGATGATGAAACGTAAACGAAAACTTCAGGATACAAATTTACACAATGACAGCGACAAAGAGAAAAAATTGTATGCTCATAGGTTAACATAGGTTAATTAAATAAAATTGTTACCTGTTAGTTATAATGTGATGATGTTATGAACAATATTTTAATACTGTGAAGTAATTAAAATGACTGAAAAAGTGTATGACTTTTGGGTTTGATAAATCTCTAGTTTATGTAAGCACAGGGTTGATGTTGAAATATTTGTCTTATTTTGTTAATGTATAAGATCAAGACTGATTATAGATTTTAGTTAAATAAACAAACTGTTTTGTAATGTTTTGTAATATTTTACCTAGTATTTAATATTGTTGAAACTGATATCATTATTTTACTAATCGATAAATTATTAATATCAGAGATTGGAGAAATAATTAATTGTTTTAATGTTCTGAAATCTTATTTAAGTATGTATGAAATCTAGGAATGTAAAATAATATTTTAAGCGAGAAAGCGTTCTCTATTGTTCCGTTTCCTAATTGAGTACAACATGTATACATTTCATTGGGTACTTAATGCAAACTGATTTAGACTATAGTATTACAATAGCCATATCAATAAAAATGTACACCAAATTTCATTCATGAAAGTATTTTATTTTTATCATTTTAAAATTATTCATGTAAAGATAGAAAATACATTATAATTTAGCATTGATTACTAAACAGATAACTGTGTTTGTTAAAATAATTGAAAAATTTAAATATCTTCTTAATTATCGTGCACAACTATAGTTTATAAAAGTAAATTTAGTTTTTATTAGACATTTTATACTAATATTACTTAAAATTGTATTTAAATTGATTAAGTTAAAATAAGAATGTTAAATTGATCTTACCAATTTCTCAAAATAATAATATGTATGTTGAACGATTACAGTATACTGTATAGTTGATTTTGTATTGTATCTATAAAAAGTATAAGACATATGCCAATATTTAAAATTATCATTTTTTTTTTACTTATTACTAATTGATATTGGAATTGGTGTAACATTTTGCATGTGTCGTTACTCATTTATCATTGATTATTTACAATTTATTTAACACTATTGTATTGTATATCCACCTACTACCTTACATTTAGAACAACATTTTTAGTTCATCACATATTGTAAAAAGCACTACCAACTGTACAGAAATGGGTTTTTATTGATATCCTGTAACGTCTCAAAACTGAGTTATGGTAGGTAAATCATTCATGTTTTATATTCCAAATATTAATGTTACAATACAACATACACACAATGCCATATCACCCATCATGTTCAATCTAAATAGGTTATTTAAGTCTTAATAGGACAACAGTTCAAAGTGATAATGATATTTTTGGATAATTAAATTTTTTTAATTAATATATTATGACAATCAATCAAAGTCAATGGTCGTTGATTAATATGATAATGATAGTTTATTTAAATAATTGAAATGTATGCTATGTTTGTATTCAAAATGTATAATCAGAATATGCAAGTATTCTCCAAAATTTGTTAACTATAAAAATACTGATTTAGTTATTAATTTTGATGATGCTCTATTGCACGATTTTACTCTATTTCTCGGCTTTTGAGACACCGAGATGTATATTAAAATATTTGAGCCTCCTCTAAAGTATTTTTATTTCACTTAAATTATATATTAATGGGAAGTATAAAATTATATAAATTTTTTTCATTAATTTCATTCTTTATTCGTTTTATTTATTGGTCGTTTTTAATGTGTACAATTATGATGTAATCACCGAGAAAAAAACTTATCATAGTCAAAAGTTAAAATTTGAATATCATTTCATTCATCGACCGAATACACCACTACTTTTTTTTTTCACTCAATGGCCAGATAAAAGCAATTATATTTTTTATTTTTTTCATTCATTGACTATTAATTTGTATATTATTTTTTTGAACATTGGATTATATAATTTTACAATTTTCGAAAAAGCAATAAAATATAACATGTCTGTATCAAACGCTTGCATATAAAGCGTGTCCATACACAAAACTGACTAAACGTGTATTACACGAATTCGATAATATACTCGTGCCTCGAATCTCTGTTTAGTTTGGTAGGTATTCAAAACAAACAAAGAATCCAATACATCAAATGTATTAAATAAAACTATATTTAAGCTATTTAAAAACTATACAAAATAATTTTGACTAATGCTTATAATAAACATAATAATGTGATGTTAAACTATTCGTAATTAATGGACAATTTAAACACGTTTCCATTCGTGACTTAAGATATAACGACAGTTTTATTATTATAAATAATGTTTATACATTTTTTTTACCCATAACGTGGTCTCCTTATCGGTGCCCATCACTAGCACAATATAACCGAAAATTGTATAATATATACGGTACCGCCAAGCGACTATCTCTAGTTGAACATAATGTTTAAAAAAAAAAAAAAAATCAGTCTATCAATGAATGTCATCGAGTCCGTGTGTCTGAATCCAGATCCGCTCACCGTTTCGTCCTAAACCAGCGGGTACCATCACGATGACGGTGATAACTGATAAGCGAACCGCTGACCCGACTATTGGAAATCAAACATTATTTTTTTATAAATGTTTCGTTATCGCGGCGCAATTATTGATTGGTGAGTTTTTTATTTTCTATGAATGTTTTATCGTGTTGCATTATCGATACACGCGTGATCAAACACAATCAAACTGCTCGACAAGTTAATTTTTTTATCGTTGCGTAATACTTACGTTTTTCAGTTATGGTCTCATTTACGTCATACCGCGACGTCCGCACATTGATAATCGGCCGACATTGCAGTAATTATAATTTCGGTCGTATTTTTCGATAACGACGACTAAAAATGGTTTCGAAAGCATCGCGGTAAATCAAGACGTATTTATTGGTCGTGTGTCACGGCGATATCCGTCATACGAAATACGAATTGGGTATATAATAATTAATAATAAACGAGATTTTTTTGTACTTCGCCGGTAGATAATAATGCTTGGCATACGCACTTCGGTGTTCGTGTTTAAATAAAAATTGTCGGTATTGACAGTTCATGTGTTTTATACAGAGGATCCGTCCGCTGGACGCCGAGAGGAAGACATTTCACCCGCTTATGTGTGAAAGTGTGAAATGATTAATTTAGCAAAGTTGTCGGTTAAAAAGTTCGATAAATGTTGTATTTGTAAACAGATCGTTTTTTAAGGAGTTCCACAGAATAGGTAATTTTAGGCCAAGTACATGGAGTCTGCTGTGTATCGTTTAAGCGTGCACGCGTCAGTGCCGTATTTAATATTTTGTCGCATAGCCCCATGGATTTTCGTACTTCATAAAGTGATAAATTATTAAGAATATTAAATAAGGACAGAGAAAAATAGTGTTTGAAAATATTAGTACACACAACAGTTTATTGTAGACTGTTGTACACTCGCGGTTACATTTGTATAATAAATGTTTTTGATTTTTAATTTTTTTTCTAGTTAATTAAGTAAAAATATAAGAATATTATGTATATCTATAAGTAATTTGTTATATTTATAGTAACATGGTCACTGATATACGCGGCATGAAATCCAGACATTTGTTTTCATGTCTAGAGCCATTATTACACAATATGCTGGATCGTTATATAGTTGCAAGTCTATTACCTACGATCGAGCAATATTGCAGTCTTAAAAATTGTAGACAGCAAACGTTTTTGTCATTGAACTTTCTGAAAAAAATAACTTTTTAATTTTTAGAATTCTTTGTGATTTATTGATCAAGACAATATTCAAAAACTTTTCTCGGATATAGGGGATTAGTCTGGAATTTTCACATGATATACATTCAAGGGGCATACAAATGATATATTTTCTACAAAATAATAAAATATTATTTAAAGTTACAGCAAATTGTATTTGTGAAACACGGCGCTCTATATATGCAATAATGATACATAATGTCAATGATATTATAGACCGTCTTCTACAGGCTACTGAATTCAAAATATTGAAAAATATTTATTTTTATTTTAGATGTGTTCGGTTATAGATGATTAGAAATAATGAATTGACATTTGACACTTAATGAATAACTTATCAGTTATCAACCAAGATTTACGAATTACTATAATAATATAGTACAGTTATAAATTAAGTTGGTCAACTGTAGAACTGCTTACAATATGGCACATTGCCATATTTATAATAGTTGTATTAAATTATCGGTTATAAGCTAGGGTTCAGACCTTAATACTCTTAAAAAGTACTAAATATCCATATACTTTGTGCTTAAAAAAGTAAAAATATGCTTTAAAAATATGCACTTCTCTTTTTTTTTACACAATGTGTATGTTGCCAACGAGTAAGGCTTTTGAACTTTTGAACTTTAACAAAATAATGAATATCGGTATTCGAAGTTTAAGTATGTAATTTTAGTAGTATAAAAAGCCGGTTTACCGCCCCCCCCCACCAATCATTCATTCAAATTCTATTATCTCCCCCATCTTAAATTTTAATATTTATTTTATTTTTTAAAATAGCCTTTGGCTAACGTCATGTTAATAGGTTTTTATTGCTAACATTAATTTAAAAATATATACTTTATCACAGTGGTTCTCAACGGTAAACGGACAGTTTGTACTATCTATTGTTTAAGTTGCATATCGCGGACACTTTGTACGGTGAAAATAAAGCGGTAGAAATCGATCGTGGACGTTTTGTACGGTATAAATAAACCGAAATATATTAAAACTTTAGATTAAGAATCATGATCGTGATTAGTATGAGACTTGTGTTTGGTGTCACAATATTAGCTTCTCAACTTTTATGTAGTGATGATGACCCAAGATATTTACCCAATTTTTCATGCAAACTTTTTATAAATAATGTTCAAGATTTTATCATTTCAGGAATTGGAATTTTGTGAGAAAAAAAACACGAATGACTACAAACTAGATCATCTTGTACAGTGTAAGTAACTGTTATACAAATAAATGTCATGTTATTTTAGATTTCTACCATAGAGGTTGATAGGTCCTATCGCCCTAAGATAATAAACTCATAACAAATCTCGGCAATAAAATACGCCTGTTATATTCATATGCATTAGGTCAACTTAATATTAAATACAATATCTCATGGTTTACTAAAATCCATCCAGTTCTTATACTATACTTATAAAAATAACATCAGTGGATGAAGTTTTACCAATATTAAGAAGAACTAACCCCGATTTTATTTTATTTTTTACTTTGTAAAAAATAATTTTCTCAATTAAATTAAATATTTTGTTCACTAAGTAGTAATCAATCGTTTTTAAATGAATTTTGTCATTTTTTTTTTAAAGAAAATAAATACAAAAATGTATAATAAAATATGTGCATTCTTTATGAATTACTATGTTCCTTATAGATAACAGATAAGTTATAACGATTAATATTTCTTAAAAGTAAATTTACATAACAATGATTGATGAAATGTGCATTACTAATATTGTTAATTAATAATTTTTCTATACTTGATGTTTAATACTTCAATGAGTCGGTTGTTCAGAATCGTGTGAAAATGTAAGTTTGCCATTTAAAAAAAAAAGTAGGTAACAACTCTGATGTTCAGTAGGTATTAGTGTTTGTAATATAATGTTGATATTTACATGTTTAAATTAATACAATTGCAAAATATATTGACATATTATAATTATTATTTACGTTAAAAGTTATATCAAAAATATTAAATTAAAAAAAAAACGTAGATAAATATTTTCATACTTTACTACTTTAGTAAAGATAAAGATGCTCATTATTGTCGGGTTTCATATACAGTGTGTAATGAATAATCACATAATTTTATTTCCACATGTATTGATCCAATTCCTATACAATATACACCCAAATTCATGTATAAGGTTAAATATTTAAATACAAATAATAATGAATTATAATTTCAGGAAAATTAAGTAAAACGTTTAAGTTATAGCACATAATCATATAAAAATATATAAATTTCATATTAAAAATATTTTTAATGGATAAAATATTAGTATTCAACACTTAGTTTTAGGTTGTTTTTTGTTTTGTTTTGAGTACTGGTAGACATTTGTCTATTTTTATCTTATTCTTGTTTTTGCGTGATACACTGTACCACTAAATATTATAGGTACTTTCAAAGTTTTATACCACCTTTGTTACGTGATATCGCATATTCTTGTTATGTAATGCCTGTACATTATCTGTAGTTAATAATTAAAATCTGCATTGAACCTATTACTTGCAATTATAATTCGCAGTCGTATGTTTTATATTATAATAATTATATATTAACTAAAAATTATCTTTAGATTTAGGACAAAGAGCTGTTGAGACTTGAGGAATGCAGTGTTGCAAGTTTAATCTTTGGACACTCTAATTTGAATTATTTATTTGAAGTAGCGCGTGTCAAAGATCCAAACACAAATAATACATTGACAAAAAAAAAAAAATTAGGTATTGACACGGGACGCCGGTGGGTCGACTGGCCGCGTGTCGTTAGTGTGGTGGTGGGTGATGCCGGTATGCACTGATTGTACTGGCAGGCAGGATAAAAAAAAAGTAACACTGTACGCACAATGCCTGATCGCAAGTTAATTTTATTTTCGTCTTTGTTATAAAAAAAATATAAGTCGTGCATGGTTATGCGGTAACGACAAAAAATAGTAAACAGTAAACAAAAACAAACGTGGACCAAAGTGAGGTCGGTTTCACAGCGGCGATATGAGAAAAACAAAGGTGGCGGACGTGGTGTTGTAATGATATTCATATGATTACGAATATCATCATTTCAATTGTGTTATTCATAATACACCTATTATATATATGATATACCTAAACCCTGTATTAAATAAAATATCCAAAATTACGCATAATATCAAAATACATGTGAATGACACATCTTTGTACCCCATTACAATAGTCAATAATCAAAATTATACTTATTATTAGTAATAACATTTATACTTACTTGTAATCAGAATAATCAGATGTCATTACTACCTATATCTAATACACTAATATTACCTAATTGTGTTAGCACATTACATTTGCCATGATCACATCGTTTATTGTATAATTTTACGAGTACTTTATACTATTCGCATGGTGTTGGCAAGCGACAATATTTTATTATTGGCGAAAAAAAAGAAGATATGACTAATATATTAGTAAATTACAATTGAATGTCTTTAAATAGTAGTGTACTACCAAATAGTGTAGAATTCGTAGTATATAAATATAATTTATATGTTCTATTTTACGCAATTAATTTAATTTAATTTATGTTTTTGAGCAATATAAATATGATTGTAATCACATAGTTATTTTATTAATACATTAATACTTCAATCAATAAAGTCATAATAAAAATAAAAATATATTTTATTCTGTGAAGACTATCCATTAGCTGTTTATTGTACTGCTGATAATATAATATTATCTAGCCTGAAGCATATTTCACGTCATAGGCGATTGTTATTGATGTATAAGTATTATACACGTAGATGGCAAGACAACTGTTCGAGTGCAGTCTCGATGAGTTGTATAAGATCACAGATGAGTGCCATCGAACTGCACCTTCATTGCTCAAATCCAATTTTATAAAATACCTAATATTATTTCAGGTCGAAGAGCGTCTGTACTTCAGTGGTCAAAGATGACAGGATAACAAATTTTTCTTCTATAATCCGTAATTGCATAGCACGCTCAGCTTCCCGTCTCTCTAGTTCAGTAATTGAGTCGCGCAGCCTACGATACTCGTCTTGAGATTCACGCAGCTCTCCACAGAACTTACGGTTCGCTGACCGCATAATTCGAAGTCTCCCCATCAGCCAACGATTTTCCTCTTCCAAAATGCACACCTTCTCAAGAAGCCAACGGTTTTCCTTCTCCACGTCTCGGTCCGCCGGCGACTTTTTCTGCTCGGCCACGGCTGCTGCCTCCACCGCCGCTGACCTTTGTTTCTCGATGTCTTCCTCCAAGATTTTTATCTCTTGTTTTGCTTTCTCGTGACACATCAACAATGATTCGCCGTTAGACTCACGAGTCATTTCTGTTGTTTCAAGAGTGTTTGTCTTTTTACTACCAGATCCAAAAAGTTTTTTGTAAGCGCCTGAAAACATCATGCAATCACTATTAAGCTATAGTGGCTTTTAATTGGATTAGTGTGAATTGACTGAATACATTTTGTGAAAAAAAAAAATTAACACACAAACAAAAGCGTTTCCAACGTCTATTATATGTATATTGTACATATATATATATATATATATGCCATAGATAATAAAGACTTCTCTTTATTATCTATGATATATTATGTATGTTGATTTTATTTTTATTTAAAACCATTTTATATTATATTATTAGATAAACAGAATCGAATATTGGAATATAAATAGATTATGTGTCAGTTTAATGATTTAAAATACTACAAATTGTCACGATTTAATGAATATAGAATATATGGTTTTAATTTGTTTGGTTTTTTTTGCATAATATTATAATTCTATGCATTAATTAGAATAAATAATGATAGCTATCAAACATAATTATTATTACAGTAATTGTTTTTAAAATTAATTTGATATTAGACAAAAAGTTTAAATTAATATTGGTATGTCAAAATATCAAAATATTGAATACAATAATAATATATTATTAAAATAAACATATTATAACAATAATAATTTTGTAGTACGATTAGTACGATTGTTGTTATAACAGCCATGACACACTGTTATCATTAGATTCTAAAGACAAAATAATTTTTTATTACAAAGGAGAGTAGCTGAGAGCACCATTCAGCTCCCACCTTAAAAGATATATATCTCAGAAAAGAATTAAGCACAAACGACGGAATTAAAAGCACAAATCTGCACAAACAAAGCATTAACGAATGGAAAATTTTGGAGTTGAAAGTCTATTGTGGGTGGGCTAAACATTTTTTTCAGATCCCCACTCCTCAATTTGAAAGTTGCATATCTAGGGAAGGGATTGAGCACAAACGACGGGATTAAAATCAGAAACCTGCATAAACGAAGCACAAACGAAATGAGTTAATTTTGTTTCGAAATTTCATTGGGCCCCCTTAGAGCTAAATATATTCGTATTCAAATATGTTAATTTTGTTTTTTTATTAAATTGTTTGTATTTAACGAATACATTTGGATTGTTTGAACCGTTTTCATTGAGATTACATTTAATCACACAATACTTATCCAAATGAAATCACTGGACATACAAATAATTAAAAATTAGTTTATTCACTCACTCACGTATTCATTATCAGTTATCCTTATCACAAATCCAAATTATCTATCCTTTGGTCGATTATACGAATTTATGTAGCTTGTCGTAGTTTTTATGATATTTTAGTGTGCATATTTTCCATCGCTTCAAGTCGTGGACTTTAAATGATTGTCGATTGAAAATTGTTTGTGAGGTTTATATGAGCTGTCATAGGTATATCTCAATATGCTGTGCTGAAGGCTTCTTTATGTGTGGCCTCTTAGTTCCTCTTCTCCTTACACGGTTTAGCCTGATGTTCTTAAATTGGCCACGCCTTCTGTGTTGCGTAGGTACTTCGAAAATGTTATGGACCAGCACTGTAGTCATAGTCAGCAGTGCAACGTACCATTATTGCCGAGGCTTACTATATTATTATATATGTAGATAGCTCGAAGCCGGCTGTTTGAACATATTCAATTTCATGTTATTCGTGAATCGTGATACATTAATTTGCAAGACCTTGAGTGTTCGAGTACTACCGCTTAATGTAAAATATATTTTACCAGTTCCGTGATAAGTGATCATATTGTATGATCATCATAATATAGACATTGAAAAGACCCAATGTTATGTGCTCGGTGTTTTTAGATCATATTGTGTCTTACATATTGGTATCTAAGTTTTAAATTAATTAAATCTCTATAAACATTGTTAGTGTTTATTATATTATATTACTATATCTTAAAGGTAAACTGGCGCTTTTAATAAAATATAAATTGTATGTGTTCTTAGATTCGTGATTTCATTACATTATCGGTATCAACTACATATTAGCATCATATGTGTTCATATATAATATTATATTGTACTATACTTTTATGTTAATTAATTTACGGTAAATATTGTTTAGTGGCGTTCATACTAATGTACTAGAATGATTTGTTGACGTTTTTAAATATATTTACCATGATTTCAGTTCTCTATTAGCCATGAAGGTGACTTATTCCTGGTTGACATATTCGTGTTTAATTTTCGGTAAGTAATGTAAATTTTAAAAGCATAATAATAATAAGAAAGAAAATCATGTCATTTAGATATTATGTTAATATAATATGATATTGAATATATTATATATACAGGGTGATTCTTTTATCAAACAACACTCATTATTTCAAAACGTACTCGTGTTTTTGAAAATATTTTTTACATAGTTTCAAATTATTATTAAAACAACGTTTATATTAAAAAATTATATTTTTAAATGTTTTTATCCTTATAATTTTTAAGTTTTTTACTTTTTTGAATAACAGCGTAGATTTTTAATTTCATATTCCAAAGCAGAATAATTTTTTGAGTATTTTGATACATAAAAATCGAATTTAGGGCGAGTAGTTTATGAGTTATACTTATTTAAAGTTTAGACAAGCGGAGTAGTGGACAAACATTTTGCGGGGTAACCCCGTACCACCTCACTCCGCACATCTAAACTTTAAATACTTATAACTCATAAGCTACTGGCCCTAAATTCGAGGTTAGGGGTTAGGTATAAATATAAGTTTAATTAAATTGACAGCAACTGCAACTGACTCCTCACATCTAGAGCAAGTCCAGAGGCGTTTCTTATCATCTGCGCTAATATTTTAGGAATACACCATATTAAGCATGATTATCTTCCTGTCTCTAATAAGCTTGGATTGATTTCCTTAGTTGATAGACGTATGACAGCAAATCTTGTGTTTTTGAGTAAGCTAATTAATGGTTATATTGATGCTCCCTCCTTACTCTCCCAAGTTAACTTTAGAGTTCCCTCTCGTTTTTCTAGATCATGTTTCCCTTTTGTAATTCCTTTCCATCATACTAACTATGGTAAGAATAACCCAATTGATCAAATGATGCGTTTGGCTAATGAGCACCCTACCTTGTTTAGTCTATAATACTGAATTTATTATGTGTTTTGTTAATTATTAATTACTGTATTATTGTCTGTATTACTGGATTACTGTCGTCAAAATTTTGTTCTATTTAAGTTATAAAAGCGATTTTCTTAATTACTTTCTGTTGCCATATATTAGATTATTTAAGTATATGTAAAATGTAATTGCACATTTGGGCCTTGTGCCCGTTATATAATAATAAATAAATAAATAAATAAATAAATTGGTCGGAGATATAATTTCCAATAAATAATATATATACTTATTTAAAAATAAAAAAAACCAAACTGTGTGTAATAAATATATATAGTATGCGTGCATTTCAGGCATATTTATCAACGAACGACACTGCATAATATTCTATTTTCGAATATTTTATGCAATGTCCACTTTAACGTATTATTCTTTATCGTGTCGGTGCCACATTGATTTATACTGTAGCGAGGTAGAGACCGTAAATCGAGTCGAAATCAATACGAAATTGGCTAAATACCATTGCTACGCAAATAACCGATCGTGTGTTTCTTAACGATTTGTTAAGTACCAATCAAATGCACACTAACATACAAAAAATTAAATATCAAATCAAAGAAATTATAATTTGAGTAGCGGCGCAGATATGTTGACATTTCCAATATATTTTACGTCCGATACATATGACAACAATATTTGCAATAATAACGTTAAACTTGTCTGCCAACTGCATTTGTATCACGCACAAATATACAGTATGTTATACTATTAAGTAGAAATAAAATTTTAAGTTCTACAAAATTAAATTTTAAAAGACAAATTTTGATTTTTTATATAGAATAATACATATCCAATAAACATTGTATAAGCATTTAATATATTATAATAGTTTAATATTTCAGGAACTGGAATTTTGTGTGACAGAAAACTAGAAAAACGACAAGCAGGATCATCTTGCTCAGTGTAAGTAACTGTATAGTTGTACAAATTAATATCATTTTAATTTTGAAAAAAGGCTAGTTGATATCCTTATAGCCCGCCTAATTCCATAACAAGTGTCTCAAACAATATTCCACCTATGTTTATGCATTAGGTAAAAACATAAACTAATAAACTATACTGTAACTATATCAATACATATTAAATACAACTCGTGACTTTAAAAATTAAAATTGGGTTTTAAACTATAGGTACTTATATAAAAACAAAATCACTGGATAAAGGTTAAGAATAACTAAGTCCCATTTTATTTTACTCTTATTATTTAATAAAAAAAATATTTCGTTGATTAAATTAAATAGTTTATTCACTAAGTATAGTCTTTAATTCAAATAACATTATAATAATATATTATTCAATCGATTTTTAAACGAATTTCGTCAGCTTTAAAGAAAAAAATATGAAGATATAATAAATGTTATAATAATATGCACAATACACATTCTATAGGAATTACAACAATAATTATAATGATCATTATTTGAATTAACTGAATTTAGATAATACTCGTAATTAGAAAATCATATATGAATATTTATATTATTAATTAAATAATGGTTTGGTTGTTAAGTATATTAATATTATCATATAATGTATCTTACAATGGAGTCATTGGAAATTTCTAAGTAGGTACTACAATTGATATGTAAATTCCAATTTTCTGTAATATTTAATTGGCTTGAAAAAAAATAGATTTGTTAATGCATTATGTTTTTCCGTACGCAATTTTTTATTTTATAATAAATTCTAATTTATAATTGTAGACTTTAATAATAATAATAAACAATAATTTGTTGCACACTTTAATGAAATTACAGAGCCACCGAGGATTCATTTAGTTGTTCAAATGGACAATGTATCGTATGGTCGACCGTTTGTGATGGTCGGAAGGATTGCTCAGATGGTTCAGACGAAAATAAAGAGCTATGTGCTCGATACGAGTACAGAATAAATACAACAGGTACCTACACAATAATATTATTATGACAATTAATATTATTATTATATAATAACAATGTGGGTACATTCCATGAGATTTATTTTATACCTTATGAACATGTAAGTTTATAATTATTTGTATACCTATTTTATTTTAATATTTTATCATCTTAAGCATTTTTAACTATTACTACATTTAAACATTTTTACATTTTTTTGTATTTTAAAAATTAAAATTTTAGATGAACTGTATTGTTTGGTGATATTTAATTGCATATGTTTCCCCCTTTTAGTATAAATGCATACCTACTTTGAATGATTGCATATGTTTTCTCTACATACTAAATTGCACTATAAAAATTCAAAATATGTATAAAACAAAGATTGCAATATCAATTAAATCCAGTCTTTAGTTATAAACATTAATAATAATACAATTTTAAATAATTCTAATAATTAAAAGTATTGAAATAAAATCAATACTGTACTCAATTAAAATAAATAAATATACAAATGTATATATTTCTAAAGAAATAAGGAGCGGATTGATTCGATCTCAGTTTTTGCAAGCAATCTTTGGTGCCTTTGAATGGCAAGTGAAAATCGATTCACTGGAGATTTGGCAGAGTAAGTCAAGAATGGTGTTTGAGTGTCTAGAAATCGGTCATATATAGGGAAATGTCTTATTATTTTATTAAAGTTCTTACCGGTGTTATATCATATATAGAACAATAGGTTAAAACGATTGCCGTCATTGAGAGTCTAGAAGCCAGTATAATAACCCGGATTAATATTATAGTATTATACCTTGACACGTCGCCTACCCAGAAGGATAGGATAGATTACGTTAGGTATATTGTTAACCCTTAAAAATTATGTTATATCTTATATTTTTGTATATAATTAATTTACTTATTAAATATTATCATCTAAAATATAATCATTAATGATATATTATATTAATAGAATGTGGTAAAGAATATATCACTGACAATAATTCAGTATCGAACATCAACGGTGAAAAAGCACTTGTTGGAACAGTACCTTGGAATGTTGCAGTATATCGAAAATATACTTCCAAATATGACTTGACATGTGGAGGATCAATAATATCTCCAAATTTAGTGATTTCTGGTAAAGACTATACATTATATTTAAAAGGGAATTATTAATAATAATTAAATTACATTTTTAGCGGCTCATTGTTATTGGTACAAAGGGATAAAGTCTAAGATATCAATAGACGATGATTCATATAAAGTTGCTGTTGGAAAATATGATAGGAATTTCACAGTAATTGACAATGATTTCACTCAAATAATGAAGGTATAAGGTATTAATTTTAAAATAGTTAAGTAATATTAATTAAAACAATTTTATAGGTGGAATTTATTTATGTACATGAAGAATATGTTGGAGGATATATTCAGCAGTTTTATGATGTAGCTGTTATTAAGTTATTTAACATAATTACTTTTAGTAATATTGTGACACCTGTTTGTATAGATTGGAGTGGTAAATACGATGTACCGAATGGAACTCAAGGAAAGGTATGTTCAAAGCTTCAAAGTATTATTTAAATATTTAAATTTTAATATAAGAACAATAAGTTACTTAATCATTCACCAATGATTATTGTCAATTTGTATTGAACAAAAACATTGACCAGGCAGTTTTTATTTAACTAATTACACTCAGTACCAATGCTTAGAAAAAGAGATTAGTATACATTTATCACGATTAATGTAACTAATAAAATTGAATTATATTCAATAGGTTGTTGGTTGGGGAATAACGAAAGAACGAACAAAAAGTCCTGTTTTGTTAGAAGAATCTGTGCAATACATCGACCAAAGATCTTGTCGAAAAATTAACAACGATGTTAAAAAGTTGGTGACTGATGATAAGTTTTGTACCAGTTCTGCATTGGGTAAAATAAATAATTTTAATTACCAACATATGCAATGGTATTTATTTATTTTTTCTAATAAACTTATACCCTGAATTTATTAAATACTTCATATTTAAGACAAAGAACTTTAAAACATAAGGTTATTCTAAATCGTGTGCTATGTATAGCTGATATAACGTAGATTTTAAAATAACCTCGTCATTGTGGGGTTAGCCATTGTTTCAAATAATATAAATGTGAATTCAGTCAATAATCATTCCGTTAAAAACATGATTTTGATCGAAGGCAGTCTGTCTGCCTATATTATCAAATATATTTCATGTTCTATTTATATTGTGGTTAAAGGTATTTATTTTATTATTAGAAATAGTCATTATAATATATGATAGGTAATACTTAGAATTAAAAATATTCATATACTTAATATGTTACGTTTTTTAAAATAGTGATCACATTATATATTACTAATTACTATATCAACCTATAGGAATTACATAATTATTTTTGTTTTTATTCGTATGTTGATATTAAATAGATATTTATTGGTAACATTAATAAATAAATTATTTATTGTTTAATATAATATATAAATAATCATCTGTTTACCAATTGTACTTAAAATTACTTTTTTATATACTAATTGCACTCAATAAATTTTAGGGTCGTTAGACTAATTGCGCTCAAAACATTTTACAATACCAAAATAAAACTCTTTAATTAGTCATAATTATATAATAAATGAATACACTATACATTTTTTAATACATAATATAATTTAAATAATTAAATAATTTTTTCTTCACATTTAACAAGTTAATTTACTTAGATATATTATTTAATTGGTATTCTCAATAAAACATTTTACAGCTTTTAGTCAGATGTAATATTTAAGTATTGTATATATTATTTACTATACAAAGTAATATAACAATAATATTATAATATTTGATACATATTTAAATTCACACAATTACTTACTGTAAAAAAATGTTTTAATTATATTAAAAGTCATATAAAAAAATACAAATCACAACAAAAGTATAGACAAAAAATATCGTACTTTATTAAAGATAGAGATGCATGTTATTATTGTGTACCAAATATACCGTGTGATGGATAATTACATACATATTATTATATTTCGGTATGTGTTTACTGCAATTGATATAGACCACCTAAAGCTTAAATGCAAAACTCAAAATAAAAATGCATTAGAATCTCAGGAAAATTAAGTATAACACTTAAAATGTAGTACATCATGATAACATGGACATATCTAATTCACAGAATAAAAAAAAATAATAATATTATTCTGTGTCTAAATGTCATATTCAAAATATTAAAAATATTAAATCAAATAATAAAATCATAACTAAAACTAATACATAATATGCTAATATTAATTTATATATCTCATTACCAATATTATAAATTATGTACAATCAAATAAAAATAGAATACCTAATTCCAAAAAGTATTATACTAAATATTAAAATTTCAATTAACTCGTATGGGTAATGTTTCGATCTACATATAATTTTGTTTTCAAGGTATCTAACATTAAGTTTCAGATTGTTTTTTTTTTTGTTTTGATGTACGATCTTTGCGTTTATTTTTTACCGTTTTTAATGTAGAACTTGTACATTATCTGGAATGAATAATGTAAAACAACATTTCACGAATTGACCCCAATATTAGTCCATATCCGTATGCTTAATTTGTAACTTATGTCAAAATTATCATCACTTTCAGGAGAGGGAGCAGTTACTGAAGGTTTTAGCGGTGCAGGATTAAGCTTTATAATACACTACAACTCTTATTATTTAACCGGAATAACATGTTTCAAGGAATCATTAGTCCTAGGTTTTACGGATATTCGGTATCATATTAATTGGATTCGAAACATATATATTAAATATTTGAACAAAGTTCGTATATAAAATTCTACCTACGTATAAATTTTATTATTGATACATTTGACTAACATATTTTCTGAAGAACTTAAATTATTTTATTAGGTAGATTTTTAACATTAAAGGTTTTTACAGGAAATACCATTTTGTGTTTTACCAGTCGTTGATGGAGTTATATATTCTTACGAAAACTCAAATGAAATTTTAGCTCATGGGGCAATAATTGATCAGTATCGCACCGTAATTGAGAACTGTGATGTTGGATATCATAATGCTTATCCCAATGGTTTTAGGGTTTGTCGAGGAAATGGAAAATGGATCTCAACTTCTGAGAAATTGTGTCTTAGTAAGTTATATAGTGTCATTTTTATGCTGCAATAGTGCAATAATTATTTATTTTAATATTTTAATTTCAATTTTTGGTTATGTTTGATAATAATTTCTTGTGTTTTTAGAAATGTGTCCACCTTTATTATCAGACAGTTTAGATATTAAATGTACTCTTAATGGTAAGTTTGCTAATTGTTCAAATCCATCAATACCTGATACGATAGCCTTACCATCATGTAAACCAACATACATTGCACCAATTGGACTAGAAGAAACTCCGTTTGAATTAATTTGTCAGTCTAATGGAACGTGGAACAATCAACTTTATAAATGCAATCCATGTAAATGTATTTTTTATCACAAAACATAAGTATCTATATTCTATATATTATATTTAATACGATATACGTTAATTGAGGGATGACATTACAAAGTATTCTAGTATTTCCAAAAAAATGAAAACATTTAGAAAAAATGGTGGGGAATCGTTTTATACCTATAGGGTTATGCCTAAGTGTAGGTACTATTTTGAATTTTCCATTAATATATCGATTTAAAATTTCACGATTCCGTAAAATAATATGCACTACTGTCATTAATTAAAATTTAAAACATTCTATTATCCAAAAAATTTTCCAAAGTGTACCATTTCCCGTGGTATTTTAAATTTCAGGCTTAAGAAATATTTAAAAATGAACTATTCCTATGAGTATTTTAAAAACGTACTATATTTAAAATTCTTTATTACGTACTATTGCCCACGTTAAAATTATGGTTTAGTAATTTAGTTATATTTAAAACGCATTACATATGTTATAATAGTACAAATTATATTAATTTTTATACTTAATATACAAATGTATATAAATTTATTACTGTATCCGTGTGTGTGGATTTATATTTATGTAAAGTGATTAAAAAAAAAAAAAAATTTTAACTTATAACACATTAGTCAAATATAGGCACAATTAAATTAGTTATTAAATATTATACAATTGCACACTATCTATTATATTTAAAAATTTAAATATTTCAAATTAAAGTATAAGTAATGATTAAATTGTCTTAAAAATATAAATTTGAATACAAGTAATAGTTCAGGCTTGAAAAATGCATATACTATGTTATCCCATATTACTGTTCTATATTATATATTATTTTTTATTGACTCACAATAAAATTATTGTGACGAAATGATGAATAACTATTTTATTTACTAAGATGTAACTGTATCCGAATGTTATTGTTTACTCAATAAATTTTAAAATTTAAGATGATAAACCATAGTAAGGGTAGATACTTTTAATTATAAATTTCATATGATGTATGTTTTTAAACCTTCATCGTATATTTTATCAAAAAGTAGTTTAATTTATCAGTTATTACCTATTATAATAATGTATAAAATATTGAAATATATAATTTAGATTGTGGTAAAGTATATATTAACAGCCATTTATTAATTGCTAATGGTACGAAAGCTCGTGTTGGAACAGCGCCTTGGAATGTTGGAATATATCGATTAAATAAAGGTACTTCCAAATATGACTTGATATGTGGAGGATCAATAATTTCTCCAAATTTAGTGGTTTCTGGTAAAAACTATACAATATATTTAAAAAGGAATTAATAATAATTAAATTACATTTTTAGCGGCTCATTGTTTTTGGTACAAAGGGATATTGTCTAATAAGATATCAATAAACGATGATTTATATAAGGTCGCTGTTGGAAAATATGATAGAAATTTCACAGTAATTGACAATGACTTTACTAGAATAATGAATGTATGTACCTAATTATTTTAAAATTATAAAATAATTATAATATCCGTAAAAATAATACAAATTAAAACAATTTTATAGGTGGAAATTATTTACCTAAATGACAATTATTTTGGGGCTAATGGTTACCATGCTCATGATATAGCTATTATCGGTTTATTGAACAAAGTTTCTTTTAGTAATGTCGTCGCACCTATTTGTATCGATTGGAGTGGTCAATACAATGTAAAAAATGGTATTGAGGGAAAGGTAAGTATTATGTTCTATATAAATATATAAAATATGATTTTTGTAAATTTGTAGAGTTTTTACAAAGTGGTGAGATGTATGTTAAATTGTCCATTTCACTAGTTTCTTCACATCCAAGCCTTGAAAAATTAACAATTTTTTATAAACTAATTATCTATTATTTATACTTAAAACTTTACAATTTGTTTATCTTTATTGTAATTTAATAAATAATGATAGTTTGTGCTCATTTCTCACACATAATATCCCGTATATGCAAATATATAGGTCAATTTTCAACCAGAGTGCTTGTGTTGACATACTCACAAGATTTAATTACATTTTAAATTTTAAATTTAATTATAGTTAATTTATATTCTTATCACCATTGGCCATTGTAAATTTTAATGAAAGTCAAATAACGTAAAATAATCTACAAAGTCTAATATGTTATTTATAAAAATGTTGAAATAATACATTAAAAAACTTAAAAAACTGATTTCATAATCGAATTTTTAAAGCTCTAAACCTTATTTGTATTACTAAAAATTTAACATAACTTTCGTCCTTCACACATAACTTAACTAATTAAATTCAGTACCATCTCTTAGGAAAAAGAGATTAATATAATGTATTTTTTTTATAATTGTATATTATAAATCTGATTTATATGTTTACAGATTGTTGGCTGGGGAAATACGGAAAATGATGTAGCAAGTCCTATTTTATTAGAAACCTCTTTGCCATACATCGACCATTACACTTGTCGAGATATGTATACAAATGGATTTCAATTATTTGTGACTCTTGATAAGTTTTGTGCCGGTTCTGCATTGGGTAATGAAATATTCAATTATAAATATCATGAACTAAATATTTTTTTCGACAGTAAAATTACCTTATGGGTTAGGTTGTATTAAAATTAAACAGATTTTTGTTAATAGTGTATACATTTTTTGAACATGAAAATTGGTTTAAAATGTATTGGATCTAAATATTCATAACTGACAATTAATATAAAGATATTTTTACTTATTTTCTTAGTAATAAATCTACAATAAGGTAATAACTACCTTAAGTTATTATAATACTTTCCAAAATGTACAGCTTAAGCTAGTAAATTATCTCATAAAAAATAGATAATGTGTATTACATATATATATCTATTTTTTTGAAACTTACTATGGGTAATTTGAGTCAGTCCATAACTTTAATAAAATTATTAAAGCAGTATAAAATTTAAATTTTAAATTGTTTAACAATAACGTTGATTATAAATTAAATTAACATTTCATAATTTTAATTATTGTTTTCTTTAATCGATATTTGAAGTGTACAATGCAATTCAGTTACATAAGTGTTTGTCTATGATATATTTAACTTAAATATTTAGAAAATTAGATTTGTTTTCTTCTTATATTGTATGTTGTTTTGGGATTTTAGGCACGTGATAACAATTATATTTGTTTGCCTTCACTAAAATATTAATATTAATGTTTTTTAGCATTATGAACTATAATGGCTAACTTTGTGGTAGGTATAGGTGGTATATCACAAAACTTTATAATTATTTAATTTTTCATCATCATTTTTTAATAATGTTAATCTTAATTGTATAAAATACTCAATTGCATTTGAATATTTAATTTATGTCTTATATAAAAAATATCATTAGTTCCAGGACAAGACATGGGCGAGGGTGATAGTGGTTCAGGCTTAACCTTTTTACATTCTCAGTTATATTATTTAACTGGTGTATTGAGTCTTAAGCAACTATCCTCAAATAACTCAATCGCAGTTTTTACAGACGTTAAGAACCACGTTCAATGGATTCGTGAACTGTATAAAAAACATCAATAATTATAATAGTATTATGGTAATTACAGAAAAAATTAATTTAATTATAATTGAAATCATTATTCATATTGATTTTTTTTATTTTTCTCTAAATATTTTCAAATATTCCTAACATTGTTCTTTTAAATTAAATTGAATTATTATGAATTGCAATTTACAGGTAGTGTCTAAGTATTATATACATTCAATTTACACATTCGCATTAATAAATCTAAAATTTTACAATTAAATGTTTTGAAGTTAATCTTATACTAGTCTATCATCATATCCTAGTCTTTTAGCTCGCTGCTCTGCCAATAAGCTAGTTAATTGGTTTTAAATGTATTTAGGCATAAATGCGTGTAATTTTTTTTTTTTTTAATTATATATATTAAATTCATAAATTTGTAGCTGATGAACACATTTTTTTAAAACAATTTTTTATTTTTATTAAGATCGTAAATAAAAGATTGAAAAATATAACCATATTTGTCAACTATCAACCAATTTTAAATCGATATTTGTACATATTTGTCATTGATAAAATAGAGAAAACATAATTTTATATTTACTAACCGTGGTTTTACAATATTTAAAGACATACCAGAGAATGAGTTAATTATAATATAAAATATATCTATAGTAAATAAAGATGTGAAACTCGTTAAATTTATAATTTTAAAAAAAAATTATCGTTATATTATATTATTATGTTGATAATAATAAAGTATTATCCTTATTTTAATGTATAAAAGTAAATTTTAGTATCATATTTATGAATATATTATATACGTTTTGTTGTCCGTTTATTCTGCTCGAGTTGATGGCTCTCCTCCCTCTTTCTTCGTGCATTTTCATAAATCTTCACTTTCCCATCATTTTTCTTTCCTGATTTTTCTATCTCTTAAACTATATTTATTTATCTAAAATAATTGTAAAGGGTTTTAAGATTATTAATTGTGTTTGAGTATTCAATTGTAGTTTGGTAATTTTAATGTTAAACAGATAGAGGCGAACAGAGTTACCTACTAAATAGATAAACTTAAGTCAAGACAATATGCAGATCTACAACATATATAGGTTTAAGTACTAATAATAGTATTTACAGTCTTATAACATAATATAAACCATAAATACATTCAATTATATAGTTTAATATGTACGAATAAATTGAACAAGTTTGTTAAACTTTAATGGAAATAATTAAAACCGTCTTACCGTTGAAGCCTATTACTTGTAAATTTGTATCTACTTTCACTGTAAAATTGTAGAATTAAATATTATATAAAAAATGTGTTAAGTGTAATTACCTTTATTCTTTTTATGCATTGCATGCGTTTAAATACTAATCTTATGGATAGGCGATTCAGGTACATTATGGTTCAATTTATTTAGTATCATAATAATAGGTATATAATCTTAATAATAATATGGCATGAAAACGAATATGTTGGTATATATTGAGCCTAACCTGTAACGATATTGCAATAATTTTATTATTCTTCACAGAAGAATTCACAATAATTATTGTAACAGTTCTGTGACTTGTTTTCGATATTTAAAACGATTAATAATATATAAACGCACAACCAAAAATGACAACTTAATATTATATGATATTAAAAGACAAAAAAACACCTAAAGAATATTATGAATAAAAATACAATTTTTAACCTGAATAATTTGCCTGCTACTGCGGAAAGCTGTAACTACAAAAATATCAAAAATGAGGTTTTTATATCATATTGTTAATAAGATTATTCTGCATATAATTTTATTAAGGTTAAATACACGAAAATTGACATCTAGTGGTTTAAAATACAACTAAAAAAGTCGTAACTACAATACTTTTACAAAAATCGTACTTTTCCTAGAGTAAAACGCAGTAATTAATAATTTCTACATATAAAATCAGTATGCGTATTGTAGTTATTATGACACTAATTCGATATTTTCGTTGCACGAAGCGATTTCAGAAACGATACTGTCTTTATGATCATTATTTTTAATTTTTAGTAGAAATGTACGTGTAATATGCACAGTGTAAGTAAATAATATATATATAAAGTAAAACATTATTTTAAATTTATTTAAATTATTTTCAGTAAAATAATTATCTGATTGTAAATACATTTATATGGATCTTTTCTAGTTTATTAATTAAATTCGATTGACAAGGATTCCATAATACCGTACCATATTCAAATAATAATCATACTAGTAATCAATAAAAAATGTATAACGATTCATCCTTTTTCAAATTGTTTTAATTTAATTATCAAAATATTATTCCTTAGTAGTAATCAAATAATTAATAGAAAATAGAAAATAAAAATCATGATCTAACCTTTAATGCACAGACACCTGAGCTTTTCGTTTGTTTTTTTTTTTTTTGAAACGGTAGCTTTGCTCCCTCTTATCCCCTGCACTTTCACCAATCTCATAATATTTTTCTTTCTTTTTTCTTTTTAACATATAATTATTCACGTAAAATAAACTTAAAGAGTATAAAGTGTATTAAATTATAAATTTTTTCTGAGTATTCGAGTATAGTTTGGTAAGTTAAATGGTTTAAGTAGGTAGAAACGAACAAATTTTGTGTATAATATGTTTGAGTATTAACTATGATAATTATAGTCTTAGAATATGATTTCGACTATGAATACATTAAATTATATATAGTTTAATAAAAATGTACATACGCCAGACTTAACTCATTTGCTCCAGTTTTAGTAAATTCGTTTTTACGAATTACTTGTGTTTAAATGATAATAGATTATTATGATTGCACGGCATTATGGCTAGGCAATTCAGGTACATCGTTGTTTCGTTTCTTTGATATCGTGCGTTGACAAAATATGGTGGATGGTAGTAGTCATGAAAATTTCGATTTCAATATTGTACTCAGTTTTGATATTGCAGTATTTTTAATATCGAACGTATTCTTCTTAAAATAATTTCCAATTTTTGTAACAGGGCTTACTTACATTGGATATTTAATATTAAATGAATGAACGCATAACCAAAAAACAATTTAATCTACTATACACATTGAAAGACAAAAAACACAATTAAAGAATATTATGAATAAAAAAACAATTTATAATCAGAGTTTTACTATGACGTACACTCGATATATATAATTATTGAATGGTGTCACAAACAACTCTGTCATTACAACCATTATTTTAAATTGTTATCATTTATGTACGTGTAATGTACAAAATGTGAGTATATCTAAATCAAAACATTATTTAAATTATTTTTAGTAAAATAATCATTGTTCTCGCCACTCGAATTAAAATTCATTTCTCTTTAGTAGTATAGTAAATTTTAAAAATAATTTTTGTCATTTTTTATTACATTGGGTCGAAGGCCGATAAAATACGTTGCAAATGCATATGGACTCGGAGCACAGTCGATCGGCAGTCTAACTGCCGATCGTCGTAAGAAAACGTTGCAAGGCAGGTACGTTTGACGTTGGAGGTGTACACAAGAGTCACCAATCCAACCATCGACTGTGCTGGCCATTTCTATGTATTATGTAGAGCACGGGTCTGACTGGTGATGCCGCACCGGTTGCAAGCATGCTCAATCGAATTTATTCTTAATGATCAGCTTGTATTCGGTAACAAAATACCACGTAATATCATGTAATTGTGCTTTGCTACGCACATAATTATTCCAATGCACTGAGATAAGATATACTATCTTATCTTATCTATCTCAGTGTCCCAAAGCCTTGGGTAAACTGGACATTACGTGCGTGCACACGCACATAGATAAGGATAGCAGTGGGTGCGGCTACATGGGCAGTATCATCAATCACAGACCACCATGGGCGTTCCTGCGTAACATAGCGACGTTGCAGTGGCGCGACCGTGCCTTTAAATACGAGTGCATAATATTACAAAACCGTCAGTCTACTCACAGCTCGGCTAGAGCAACCACCATCATAGTTCAAACCAACAATACAGTCCACTCAACCTTTTACTAACCGTCGGAACAATCATATTACAGTAGAATCTCGGTAATCCGGCCGTTCGATAATCCGATACATCCAGTGATCCGGCTATATTAACCTATACGTGCCAATATGTAATTGACATTTATATGTATATAATGTTACTATCGTAAACGACAAAACGTTAGGTAAAATGAAGTATAATAATAGATTAAATCAGAATAAACTTATTAGATATTTTATTTTTATTCAGTTAACGTTGAAGTACAATAAGGTAATTCATTTTTTTAATAATTAATAAATATTTTTTTTCAATTTTTCAATAAGTAAAAATGCGTTTTTATGTGAACCCTCATTAATCCGGCAGTAGCATAGTCTAATATCTGTCGGATTACTGAGATTTTACTGTATATTTAGATTTGTAAAACCTTAGTTCTTATTAAAATTGAGTTGTTAGTTGGTAGTGTTGGTACGGACTTAATATTATAAGTACAATGATATTTGTTTTTTTTTTTAATCTAAATTAGTGAATGGTTTTATATCTTGTCCTGTATGATTACAGTCACTTAACTTTCACATTTCACAATATCAATCACTCAACTGTCTTACGTTTGAAATTTCTTTAGTAGTATTTTGATGTGTTTAATACGAGTAATTTTTATCCATCTAACACTTGTTTTTCAGCTATTCAATATAATAAAGTGGATGTCAGCGCACTATTTATTTTTCTCTTACTTTTAAACTTTGTTATTTTATTTCTGTATAAACGAAAAGAAATTGAAAAAGTATGAATTTTAAAAAAACAGTCTTAACAAATAACATTATTATTACACACAAGACTGTTTTTACTATAATACTTTGCAATCAAAATTACTTATTTTCAATTATTATTTGAAAAAATTATATTTAAAAATAAATAAAAATGTGCACTTAACATTGCAATCTATAAATTATTACGTTTTGACTTGCAGATATAAAACAATTTATTTTAGTATTGAAATTTTTTTTTTTTTTTTATTAAAAACATATAAAAATCTAGTTAAAATTGTATCAAGTGTCTAGGAATACAATTATTTGATACTTTACTAATAAAGTAATTAACATTAAATTAACTGGCGTATCATAGTTAAAATATTTTCTATTTAATGATATTACAAAATGCAAAAAGAGATCTAAGTAACTATCAACTTCTTTTAAAATGATAATATTAAATGCAAAATAGTCAGATTCCATTAGTGCACATATTGTCCAATTTCATTTCATTGAAAATGTAATACAAATTTCCTCAAAAATAGCTTATAATTAAACTCATGTATTCGTAATATTTAATTTTGGGGAATCGTGTAAGTCCTACACGAGAGTAACAGGTAAATAATGACATACTTTAATACATACATATTAAGTTATGTGCAAATTCCTACACGGAATAAGAGGTACGTATGTTAGTTCTACATGACGGAAGACAGGTTCTTATGTAACATAAATATAATATTATAAGTTATAAAACTGATGGTATGAAAATAATTTGTTGAAGAATATAATAGTGTGGAGTAAGTGAAGAAATAATACAACCACATAATTTTTGAGATCGAATATTCTAGAAAACACGTGGAACGGCACAAAGATGGGAATAGGCACATAGTCGGTCCGCGGTTGTTTTACGTCTTGTCGATATTGCTTTCGTCGTTTCGAAAAACCAATTGGTGATACGAACGGCTCAAAAACTAAACTAGAACAGATAGGCCGCCGGAGACGGCCCAAACAACATAATATAATATAATCATGTATTAAATGGTTAATATATGGCACACGGGACCGGGATAGTCGTAGAGCGTGACCTTGACCGGTATCTGTGCGAAAATAGTCATTTGCATCAACAATACTAATGTATAGATTAGTTGATGTAGATTTAGATCGACGAAATCCATGTAGTTCAATGACCAGAACACGGATGAATAAATCTGTTCATTTGGCTTCGAGGATTTTTTTGAAAAGTTCTCGGATAATGACGTTTTAACCTAACCTTTCCCATCTTCAACACCTCGCGAATCATTCAAATTCTAATGTATAATATATAATCAAAACATATGTTATTTGTATGTATATACAGTGTACTCTAGGTATATAGTATATAATCACTCATTATATTATGTAATTTATTTTTAAATTTTATCAGGCATAATCTGAATAATCAAAGTATTGAGTATAGGTACAAATTCCAAAAAGCTCAATAATCAATCAGATGCAGCTATGATGGGATCTTTACAAACATTTAAAACAATATAGGTTTATTCATTCAACATTCATTAATTTAACATTTTTGAATTTCTTTACAACTATACCCTGAGAATCAATTTGGGTTTTGTCATTGTTATTTGAAACAAAGATGAATTGTGCAAACTTCACTTACATAACACATCGTTTATGCAGTTTTTTAAGTTAAATTTTTGTCGACGTGAATACTTGTATTTGAATACTAACAATATTTAATTCAATTTTATAATCATGATTTTATTTAAGTTAATTTATTTGATTCCTAAATAGTGACCATTATACATATTATCTTTTATGTGTAGCAAATTACGTAAAATTATTTTTATTCGATGTAAGATCAGACTCAAAAACTAAAAAATGTTAACCATTTTCACATATAAAAAAAGAAGATTTATGTTATACTCTTATTAGAATTGTATATTATAAATTAGTTCTATAATTGTACAGATTTTTAAATGGGAAAGAACAGAAAAAGGTACCTTAAGTTCCATTTTATTAGAAACGTCATTGCCATACATCGACCATTACACTTGTCGAGATATGTATAGGAACGGATTTAAAATATTTGTAACTCTTGATAAATTTTGTGCTGGTTCTGCGTTGGGTAATAAAGAATTTTATTATCATTAACATTGAAATCATTGTGCCTCTGTTCAACTGTAAACTCATCTTATAGGCCTGGTTGTTTTAAACACTGATAATGTTTAAGATATATATATATATTTTTAAATATAAAGATTAATTTAAACTGTGCATTTTATATAACGATGTTCATTCTTATTTATTTTGTATGTAATCTATAAATAGATGACAACTACCTTAATTTATTACAACACTTTAAGTACTTTTATTAACTCCAAAATTACTAGATAAAGACGTAATTATCTCATTTAATGTAATCTTATTTTTGAAACATTATTTTTTAATATGATTTGATGATTCAATAGGTACCTATAGATGATTTGTTTATTTCCATTGTTTTAATTATTTAAATAGTTAATAATTAAATTAACATTTCATATTTTAAAATCTTCAATTTTTCATTTACTATTTGAAGTATACTGATTGAAATTCACTTACATAAAGTTATATTATCAAAATATGTAGGTACACTGAGTTATTGTAGTTTATTCAATTAAGTTTTTTCCAAATTTTTTGTTATTAACTCAATAACAAAATAAAATATATTAGATGTAAAATAAATTAACAAAACGAATAGACTCACAAACATTATTTAAGCTCTTAAAAGCCAAGAGTTCTTTGATAGTATTATTACCATCGAATTAAATTAATAACGGTCCATTGGTTACTGATTGAGAAATATATATATATATTTTGAAAGAACTTTATGATTCTTATACTTAATCACATAAGTATCGACACAGGTATTGTTTGTAACGTATAATGTTTTTACCGTGTTTATTTTACCATCAATAATGTTTGTATAATTGCATTTTATAATGATAAAAGGGGATATAAATAGGGGAAAAGAATATATAATTGTATCATATTCATCAATAATGGTTATTAAATGTTATAGGATAAGTTGGATTGCGCGTTACTAATGAGTAATGGCTAATGAATTAAATTTAATGGTTTTATTTTTAAAATTAAATTATTAATACCAATGCTTTGATATTAGCACTGTCTAGCCCTAGCCTATCTATCAGCTACCAAAGGTCATGTAGATTGTCGATAATTTTGAATAAAAGTTGATTTTAGAAGAATTATAGACTATGTTTATCAAAATCCAAGTATATACAATCACTTGCAAAATTTTTATTTGAATATGCTATCCCAAAGACGTAGCCAATGATTCTATAAATGAGTAAAATATGAATTAAATAAAAAAAATGTATTTTATTTATTTATAATTTACATTAAATAATAAAAATAATATATAAAAGCGTTAATACAATACATTGATATTAGAGTACATAATAATAAATAAAATACATTTTTTTATCAAAAAATTATCAACGTCTTAATTATTTTATATATATATATATATTTATAAATAAATTATTATTTCGATATAAATAGTTATTTAATTGGTATTTGATAAATACACTATGTGAGATATTAAGTTGACAGTGTTGTGTAATTTTCCTCACCACCTTTATTGTTAGATGACATACAATTATTATATCATCCATATTATTTATGAGGTATTACACGAGGCGCGTTTTTTTTACTGTGGTGTCCCCAGTAGGCCTAATCCACATCGTAAACGAAAACGAGCGAACACCGACCGACTATAATAGTTGATAAAGATAGTAAGATTAATAACTGCACTTTCTCGCGTAAAAAATGTATCTTATACACCAATATAAGTAATACACAATATACAGGTATAATATATACAAATAAATATCGAATTATACATTTAATAATTTGTTGTTAATTGGTTTAAATTTATAATTTTAATTTTGTCGTAGCACAGCGTTCGATCATTTTCAGCTTACTAGTGTTGAATTTAAATGCATGTCTTAAGTTCTAAAGAAATAAGTGAGGCTGTAGGTACTGGAATATTATTGGTCACACCGTATTATAAGTTCAGGGAGTCAAAACGGGGTATTTTTTTTTGGGGGGGGGGGACTTTTCGGGTTTTGTATTAAAAACCGGGTAAATGTTATGGGTAATGGGTTTTGTGTTTAAAGCCGGGTACAATTGTGTATGGATTTCGTGTCTGAAATCGGGTATAATTGTTTGTGGGCAGGTGTGTAAGTTACAAAAGTGGTACAAATTGTTTTAGGGTTAAAGGTTTTGCGTTCAAAACCGGGTAATAAGTACGGTGGCTTATGGTTTTTGGTGGTTTTGCATTCAAAACCGGGTGCAATAATTGTTTGTGGGTTTCGTTTCCAAAACCGAGTACAATTGTTTGCGGGTTATAAGTATGGGATATAAAAAGGATAAAATTTTTTTAGGGTTATGAGTTTTGCATTCAAAACCGGGTAAATTGTTTGTGAGTGTCTTGTGTGAAAGTGGGTAAAATTTGTGAGTTTCTTGTGTGAAACTGGGTAAAATTGTTGAGTAGTGTGGGTAAGGTGCTGTGTAAGTGGGTTTCAGGTGTGGGAAGAATAGGGTAATATTTTTTGCGGGTTATCCATTTTTACTCCCTGAATTAATAATGTGATGGAACTGGAATATAGGAATTATTATGAATTATACATCTTGATATAATAATAATAGTTATTAAAATGTAAAAATGATAGATTATAAATTAGCATAATAAAAAATTAATTACGTAATATTAAAAATGATACCCTTTATCCGGTTACTATTATTTAAATTCAACACTTTTCTAGTTCTAAAACTATGCTTAATATATAAATATATGTTATCTAATACTAAGTATAGTAATAATATATAAATTAATAATAAATATAACTGTCTATGATATAATAATATTATATTATAAATATTTAAATTAGACAGAGATCTGAGGAACTATTAAAATTAGACTACTCTAGGGTTTTCTTAGTATATAATAGTATGACAATTAAAATAAATAAAATTACTCACAAAGTCACAAAATGATGTATAAATATTTTATGGAGCGCAGACTGGTCAGGTGATCCTCCTGATGCTATTTATCACTATAAATAATACTTTTAAAAAACTCACGCACAAGATAATAAAGTATAAACATATTATAATAATTATTTTAAAAATACAAAGATTAATAGTAATAATAATAATTGGGTACACCGTATACGCCGTGTACACCTTATAAAAATACAATAAATTCCGTGGCGTTTCACACACAATAATATGAATGCGTTAAAATAATAATAAAAATATATAAAAACTATAACAATAAACCAATAATACAATATAATTTAGTTCACTAATGCGAAAACCTAAAAATAAATAAACTGTTTATAGAATATTAAAAAAACAGATTACATGTATGTGTAGTATGTGTTGCCGGCCGGCGATAGTCGATGTGTTTGGTGATTAAGTGTTGAGCGGTGAAGCGCAAGGGGACAACAATATTAAATAAAATAATAATAATATTATAGGTAAGCGATACAAATAATATACATACGGAATAATATGCGCCATGGACAATTTTTATTCCGATCTACTAAATCGCCGAAATCCTCTATCCGTATAAAATATGTATTAAACAAGTTTAAAGCAATTAAAATACCCATACATTATATAATATATTACAAATATACAATAAATACTAGAAATAATTTAATAAGCCTATATACCTATAATACTTAAACATAATATTATATTTACAAAATACATAAAATTATCTTACTTGTACTAGGTACCTAGTTTAACTTAGCTGTGCTGACCAAGACTCGTGACCGAATTGAACAAATTCGACCCGACGAGTTTTAACATCAATAACCTGCAATAACCATGTAGGTACATACTATAGGGTCTGTGCAAGTCTAACATATTTTAGTCGCTATTTCTTCAACTTTCAATACATTTTCGGTCATTGAGCTCTTCGTGACTTGAACCGCTTAAAATTCTCGCGGACTATCGAGTTTTACTTGGTATTTTGCCGAAATAATATGGCCCTGTTAAGACTTACATAAAAGTAATACTTACCATCACGTGGACTCGCAATAATTTTTCTATAATGTACAATATTAACTGTTGTGTAACATTGCAGGAAGTACATAGCACACTACTTCGGGTCTGTGTTCTGAAGAATAGCAACCATTGTTGATTTAAAATTACATTCATCCTTGTTGTGTGCGCATCGATGAAGCTAATGAGTGTAATGGTTTGTATTTAAAATAAAAAGAACAAAATATCATTATAATTGAACAAAAATAAACGTGGAAACTCTTAGAAATTACAAATAAGAACGGTAATCGAAGAAACAAAAATATTATTTATGAAAATAAAAACTGGTGTGTATGATTTAAATGTTACTGAACGACAAACAGTTTATAGACATAGAGTTTATTAGTTTCTCATATACTTATTAAAAGCAAATTAATAACAAACATAATTTAGCCAACATATTATTATATTACCGTTTATTACAATATGAAATAAAAATAAATAGTTTACGTTTTATGCTATGTTTGCAGCCAGCATTTTTTTTACCAATTATTTATTTTAATTAAATTAAATTTAGTAATTGTATCCTCTAAGCAGTCTAAGCAATGGATTTATTTAATTTACTCATTTTCAGTTTTTTTTTTTTCAAAATTAGTTTTATACTTTTACATTATTTAAATAATTACCTGGTAGTGTACTTCTCTGCAGACAATTTCGATGATTTATTTTTTATTTTAGTAAGGCAACAATTTTGTGATAAATATCGTTTGTGAATATCTTATATTGTATTGTACAATAACTGTATAATTTGATCTTGACCATAAATACATTAATTATTTAGATTAGTATGTATGAATAAATAAACGAGTTAATCAACTCTAGATGAAATTAGTTTTTACTAATGTAATCGTCTTACCATAGAAATCTACTACTTGCAAAGTGTACTACTTACTTTTAATGTAAAAATGTGGAGTTAAATATTATAAAAAAAGGGAGTTAAGTATATTCTTTAATCTTTTTATGAATTGCGTGCGTTTAAATGCTAATATTTTATAATCACACGGCGTTATGGATAGGAAATTCAGGTAAATTATAGTTCATTTTCTTTGTTGTCATAATAATAATAATATGCTACGAAAACGAATATGGTGGTATAATATATTATATTGAACCTAACTTGATATGATAATATTGCAATATTTTTAATAGTCTTCACTGAAAAATTCCCAATAGTTAAAACTAGGCTGTGACTTATGTTTGATATTTAAAACGATTAATAATACACAAATGCAAAACTAAATGCGACAATTTAATATATAATATTAAAAGACAAAAAAAAAAAACTACTAAAAGATTTCAGAAAAAACGTTATCTTTATAACTATTATTTTAATGTTATTAGATATATGTACGTGTACTTTACACAGTGTGGATATATTTAAAGTAAAACATTATTTGAATTATTTTTAATACAATTATTATCTGAATATAAATAAATTTAAATTGGTCTTTTTTAGTTTATTAATTAAATTCAATTTATTAGGATTCCGTAATACCGTACCAATTCAATTATAGATCATACTAATGAACAATAAATATAATATAAATGATCATCATTTTTCATCATATTAGATTCTGAACGAAGTGATGAATGTATTGCATTTACTATGATGTGTGTTTTTTTTTTTTTTTTTTTTTTGTTTCTGTCGACAACATTTGGGGCAGTAAAAATGCTCCGATTTTTGATTTCAGCCCCTCTTTGAATAGGGAATTGAATCTAGTTGGTACTTTAGGGGGGTCAAAATTAAAATTTTCTAATAGTTTTCAAAAAAATCGAGAAAAACAAAAAAAAATGACAGAAAAATGGAAATTTTACGGAAAAACCACTTTTCGACAAAATCGATTTTTTGATTTTGCTGTAACTCAAAAACGAATTATTGTAAATACTTGAAATTTTCACCAAATGTTTATATTATGGTTATCTCTTTACAGTTAAATTTTCAAAATATTTTGACCATTTTTAAGCTACTAATAGACAATTGAAATTTTCGACTTTTCTAAGTTTTTTTTTCTTCAAATGCCGATAAAAATTTTTTGGGCGGCCAGAAAATCTTGAAAATTTAATACAAGGTTTCTTATAAGTTGTTCTTAAAGTGATAAAAAAAAATCCGAAATCGTTAGTCACAATTTTTTTTTATAAGTGTTTAAAGTTCGAATTTATACGAAAAATGTCAAAATTTAAATTAAATTTCATACGCTCATAATGCGAATTTTGGCCATAGTAACCATAGTAACATATAAAAACTATACTATTTGTTTCAAAATAGAATATTTGACAATATTTAAATATAATATATCCTAAACTGACAAATCATCTTCGTTCAGAATCGTTTTTCGTATACAATGATACCTATCATTGCATTCAAATTTAACCTACCATAGTCTGAGGTCCACCCCACCCCCTAATATACAGCAGAGCGATACCTACTTACCCGCTTTTTTTTTTATTTGATTTTTTAAAATATATTATTCTTTAGTCATACAATTATGTATATAAAATTTAAAAAAAAATCTCATTAAAATTCACATTTTCACAACCAATCCAATTAGACCTATTGGGTGTTATGACAATTGTAATCAATCATTTGAATATAAACATCACATTACAACATCACTAAATAAATATAACCATACATTGCTCTATATAACTGGTTTAAATCCTTTTTAGGATACTTTCCTTCTATAAATAAAATTAAATGTTTTTAAATAATTATAGGGAATTAAATTGTCCACATTACGCGTACAATAATATTATAAAAATCAATAAGTCAAATATTTTTGATAAATTAATATACTGTTTTTCAATATTTATTATTAAAAATGAAATTTATGTAGAAGAAGCCAATAGTCTACCTTATCAAAAGTATTATAAAATTTAATTTAAATATCGACCTTACCATCTGATGTAACAATTTTTACTAAATAGAGATGATGTACAATACTGTTTTAGTATATTATGTATGATGGTGTAGAAAATTGGATCCTGTATAGTTTATTTAAGAACAAATAATTAAAGAAAATTGAAAATTGGAAAGTTGAAATATTCGGAAATAACAATAAAGTAATAATCGAAATGGAATTTTTACTAAATTGTTTGCCTCTTCTAAAGTTTGAAAAATAAATACTAGGTTTTATACTAGATACTATTTAGAAATATTAAAAATACTTATTTACAATATTTTATCCATACGAATAGAGGTTCAAATTTCGAAAATAATCGTCAGTGTCACGAATATTTAAATATTATTTTATATTTTTATAAAATAATTGTTTTTTATAATTAAGGCATGACAATTTATTACATAATACCATATGCATTCGTACTAAAAAAACTAATAAGGTTAATATAAACATTTTTGGTGGTTATTTTTTTTAATAGATATTAAATATTTTACCAATTACTAAGGTCCGAGTCTTTAGCGCTCTTACCATTTTTGATTGAAACCAACATCAATTGTTTGTACCTTGTGTGTACTAAGTGTACTTGTTTGTATACCGAATACCTCAATAGATTCAATAAATATCTTCGATAAATTTATGGGGTGTTATGGAAATGCCGACAACTTTACCCTTACATTTTGAAATGAAACCTGTATTCTAGGTTGTTAGGGAGGTCACCAATTTTTTATTCTTTTTATATTGTATGAATATTGAATTACGATTTATATGTTACAAAAGTTAAGTTAATAATGTGTAGTTCAATTACTTACAAACCTTCTTTTTACCAAATATATTATGTTAATTGTTTTTTTTATATATCAGTCACTAACGTTATTGGAATAACCAAATTACACGTATAATGTATAAGAATAAATTCAAAATAGTTAAAAAAAAAAATACATTAGCTGTAGCAATGTATAGTACTATAATAGTGGTAAACATATACGAACAATTTAAATCTAGTTTACTCATTCTCTCAAGTACTCATTTTCAGTTACACATATCTAATTCGTTTATCTTTTAGTCCAGTGTTTTTCTACCTTTTTTGGTTCACGAATTCTTTTGATTTTAAAATAAAATACATGGCTCCTATACGAAAATTTAAAATAAACAAATTTACATAATTTAATCTAACTTTATTTAATGACGAAATAAGTATGTACTATAGTTTTAATATTTAGTGGGAAGACTGCGTTTGTTTTTGATGCATGATATTATCAAATAAATGGCGTACATTTTTAAAACGCGATTCTCATTTCCTTTACGGTATTCAGTCTTGTGATATATTTAGTTTTAATAACTTCTAAGGCTAAAAAACTCATTTCACATAACTATGAAGAAGTAAATGGAATCAAAGTCCTGATACCCTTATTTTTTACGATCGGATACTGCTTCTTTATAGATAGTTTTTGTACTATAATTATTGACCTACAATAAAGGGTACAAAGAGTATTATATTATTAATTGTCTCTAAGTATTCGATTGTAGTTTGGTAATTTTATTGTTAAACGAATAGAGGTGACCAGAAGTGTGTATTAAATAAATAAAAATAAGTCGATATAACGCCTCGTGTCTAGATCTATAACCTATACATATTCAAGCATTAATTATGGTTATATGTATAGTCTCAGAGCATGATATCGACAATAAATATATTAAATTATATACTTTAATATGTATGAATAAATTAATCGAGTTTATTAAACTATAGTTGAAATTATTAAAACCGTCTAGAAACCTACTACTTTTAATTTTATATCTATTTATACTGTAATATTATATGATGAAATAAAATTAAAAAGAATATGTGTTAAATAAACACTAACAATGTGTATCTATTATTGTTTTTACTTTACTTAAGGAGAAATTATTATCATTGTAAAATAATGATTTTTATTATATTATAATTCCTATATAATGTCCAATTAATTTACTTATTTTATGTTTGGAATTCACATTAAATACTTTGATAAAAATAATGTATTATAGCAGCGTTAAATCGTTTGCCCAAGTGTAAGTATACATATTTTTTTAATTGCATGCGTTTTAAATGTATAAATGCCTTATATTTTTATATTTTATAATAACATGGCGTCATGGATAGGCAATTCAGGTACATCTTGATTCCGTTTCTTCGATAATCTATCATGATCGTAATAATAATCTACGAAAACGAATATGGTAGTGAAAAATTTAAAGTCATGTACACGACGTGTGTCAATTTAACTCTGTAGCTCTGTTATGACTTTACGCTATTTTTAGTATCAAACGTATTCATATCTTTGAAGAAGCCCCAATAATAATTGTAACAGGGGTGTTATTTATATTCGATATTAAATACGATTACAAATACACAAACGAAAAGACAAAAACGACAATTGAATAAACATTAAAATAAAAAAAAACAACTGAAGAACATTATGAATAAAAATAAAATTTTTAACCATAGTTGTATCATGACACACACTCGATATATTATTCGTTTCACTATCGGTTTTAGAAATGACAGTCATTACAACCATTATTTTAAATGTTTATTAGGTATGCACGTGTAATGTAAACAGGATGAGTATATCTAAAGAAAATTTATTATTGGAATAATTTTTAGTAAAATAATGGTTTAAATACAATATTTAGATTTGTAAAACCTAACTTCTTAGTAAAACAAGGTTGTATAAGTTTGTACGAACTAATATTATATATCTTATATCATGTGCTGATATTATATCGTAAATTACCTAGCGCAGTTAATCTATAGACCCCCATAATTCGGTATCGAAATAATACTAGACGTGAAACAAAATTAAAGTATACCTAAACCTTCAATTCTCTGAAGTTAGTTATAAGACAACATAGATTGTAGCCATATTACATTTATATAACAAAAATCTTTAGCTTGTTTGAAAAACATCATAGGACAATGTACATATTGCATTTTAAAGAATAAGAAAAATAACTGTGGGATGATATGATTATTGATGGGAGAGTGGTTATCTCATCATTCAATTTTGTTAGTATGTTAATTTTAAAAAAGAAATAAAAAACCATAACCGTATTTAATTAAAATAGTTTATTTATATTTCACTCTAAATCCACGCGCTAAACTTGGCAAACGGTGCAGAATGACTGGCTCCTAAAAAAATATTGTAGTTGCTATCATAGTCTGCGATCGTTGGTCGACGCACAATTATTTTAAGTAAAATTTATGGAGAATCTTGTAGTGGGTTTTTAACCATAGTTAAATCTATTTTGAGTTAGATTATTTTTTACTACGATAAGTACAACTTATAATAAACTTTATGTATTCAATTTTAAAAATTTTTTAGAATGCCAAACTTAGAAAATTTGAAAGATTCAATTGTCTTTAAATAGCTTAAAAAAAGGCAAAATATTTTAGAAATTAAATCGTAAACATATAACGCTAATATAAACATTTGGTGAAATTTTCAAGTATTTACAATGATTCGTTTTTGAGTTGAAGTGAAATAAAAAAAATCGATTTTGTCGAAAAATTCCCGTTTTTCATTACTTTTGTTGTACAAAAGTGTAATGCGTGTAGATGCTATATACTCTATGGTTCTCTTACATCTGAATATGCTGAATAATACGCTGTGCTGAAGGCTTCAATATGTGTTGTTTTTTCCTCTTCTTTTAGAATCGAGATTTATAAATTGGCATACCCCCACTGTTGTGTACTTGGGAAATTGTTGTTGTCGACTAGTGCCGCCATAGTCTGTGTGACGTGCATTACAATTAACTATTATATATGTAGATAGGACAAAGCCGGTTTAAACAACTTGTTATAATTCATGTTATTCGTGATAAAATATTTAGCAAGACCTCGAGTGTTCAAATACTAATGATTATTATTAAACATATTTTCGAGTTTCGAAATTCGTCATTTCATTAAAGTAATTTAAAAAATTCCAAAATTATGTGTTCAGTGTTATTGTAACTTTGAATTTGTACACTTTAGTCTTACAAAGTTAAAAATTTATTTATTATATTCAGATATTGGCAGTGATTATTAAATGTTATATTATATTTTACAATACTTAAATGTTTTTTGTTAATTTACGGTAAAATATTGTTTAGTGTTTAGTGACGTTCATTTTATATAACTTATGTATACAAAAATTGCTTGTTAATAATAATAAATATACTTACTTTGATATTAGCTCTGAATCAGCTATGAAGGTGACGTTTTTCTGGTCAATATATTCTTGTTTAATTTTCGGTAAGTTATGTCCATAATAATAATAATATAATAATACTAAAAAATAATATCTTGTAATTATGATAATGTCATGTTAGTAGGTATATAATATAAAATATAAAACCTAAATTAAAAACCCTATCTATTATGTAAAGTTATGAATTAAAAATCTAAATGTACCAGTATTGAGCTGTTGTTTCTTGTTTAAACAATTTATAATATAAACATTTTCGTCGACTCTGTTATGTTCTGTACAGTAAGTTGTACATTGCTCTGTTCGGACAAATACCTTTAAAAAATCCCTTTAGGCTCTTTAAATATCTTACATAATGTAACTCATATTTTAAAAAATAATTTATTAATAGCAATATGAGAAATTAGGAAAAAATGTAGGTTTACCAATTATAAAATAAAAGGAATAATAAAGAGAAACAATGCAACTCCAATATTAAAATATATATTTTTTGGTTAATATCTTAAATTTATTATGGATTATTTATAAAATATTTATTAAAAATAACTGTTTATTTATTTAAAACTAAAACGTATATGCACGTTAATATCTCAAAATTACTAGTATTGAGTGGTGTAGTTATTATTGGCCGCAGTAAAATATTATGATTTTCATAGCTTTTGATGGCGATTAACATTAAAACATTAAAAATAAAAAAACTTTTATATTTATGAGGGAAATATAATTCAATTATGTAGTGATTTAGGTAGGTATCGGCCACCGGGAAAATATAATATGACAATAAACATTAATATTATTTTTATAATTTTTGAGTTAAGTTAGGTTAAGGTTATGTATAAGTTTTCCAGCTTCGATACGTAAGATGTATTATGTATTCACTAATAAAATCAATTTTCGAATTAAAAATATTATAAAAATAAATATTCGATTTAGACAATAATGTTAGTAGAAAGTATCTTATAAGAGAAGTCAATTATCAAATTTGTTTTCCAAAATTTTTTTGGCACTACTCAATATTATTAACTCAAGTGAAAAAACCACACTTGTAATACACACGAATTAACTATAAAATACAATATTGTTTTGTAGAATGCAAAACTAACAATTCTGATTATTTTATTTTTATAATAATATTGATCCACTAAACATTATTTATGTATTTCATATTCAAGAATTTATTCTTTCAGGAACTGGAATTTTGTGTGACCATAAACTTGAAACACGACAAGCTGGACCATCTTGCTCACTGTAAGCAATTGTTGTACAAATCAACTACATTATATTCTAAATTACGAAAATATGGGTAGTTGGGTTCCTCTAACTCTGTAGACATAACAGGTCACGTCATATAATTAGGTACAATCATAAATTATAAATTCCATCTAGGTTTTTTAATATACTTAACTTATAGTCTTTTCGAGATTATAAGAAGAACACAGCCCCATTATACTTTAATTTTTATTGAGTGAACATTTTTTTTTTTTTTTTAATCAGTAATAAATAGTCTCGATTAGGCAAACATATAATATTTCGATAAATCTTATTTTTAACAATTTTTTTCCATTTTTAAAGAAAATAAATATAAAAATTTACAATATATTTATTTATTATTTATCATACTTATCAAATATTGTTGATATGTAAATTAAAGCTTCTATTAACATTCGATTAATATATTAAAAAAAAAAAATAACTGTTTATGTACATTGTACGTATTATGCTGCCCAGTAAGCAAACTTTAACTGCGTAATAAATTGTAATTTATAATTTATTGTAGTCCTAAACAATATTAAATACATTTTAGAACCACCGAGGATACTTTTAGTTGTTCTGATGGAAACTGTATTATATGGTCGTCAGTTTGTGACGGTCGGGAAGATTGTTCAGATGGTTCAGACGAAAACAAAGAACTGTGTAATCGATATGAATATGGAATGAATACAACTTTAGGTATATTACCATATTTTGATGACAATTAATATTTAATAATAATAATGATAATATATTCCATACAAATTTATTTTATTTTAAGTCTGTAATCTGTAAATGTAATATAAATTCATTCACAAAATTTCAATATTTTTGTTTTTACTATAAAATAATAAGATTTAGAATGAACAGCTTAGTCTGGGGATTTACAATTTCGTAAGTTTGTCTCATTTTGTAGCACGAATATATATATTTTAGAACCATTGTGCATAATTCTCTGTATCGCCTTTAAAAAAAATACGATCACGTATACAGATGAAGGTATAGTTTCCAAATAACTATAATATATTATTTAGTGTTAGTGTTCTGTGTAATTATCAATAGTAATATTGAAAAAAAAAACAGTAAAAATATATGCATCCTTATTTATAGATAACTGTTATAATTAATAAGCGCTCGATAACCACTTGGTAGAGCTGATCCACGCCTAAGTTCAGAAAATCGTTTGATTTGGAGCGGTAAACGTGGGTACAACCAAAATGCACGACATTGGGGTAAATGTCGGTAATTCCATCTCCTGTTTTCGCATACAGTTGAGTCTCAGTGACCACCTTAAATTTTGGTCTGGCGGGTGATCACTATACGAACGGTAGCACGTGACGACGGAAAACTCAGGACCAGAGTAAAGCCAAGGAATGGATCCTAATTCTGTAATAAAACGTACATGTGTGTGGGTTGACTTCGTGATCGTGTGTGGTTCTCACTGTAGAATGCTGTTGATACCGTATTCGGTAAACTCTCAAAGAGTTCAGGGGGTTTCTGCGCTACGTAAGTATCGGCCAACTAGTCGATTTTTTGGTTTTCAAACGGTCTTCGGTGTCGTAAATTCCTCGCTCGTTGACTAGTTCCAAAAGACAAACGATGGTGCATGGTTGAAATCCATCGAGTCTTAAACTTGGAAGAACTATATATATACTTTTATTGTTGGCAATCCAAAATTAATATTATAATTATTAGATTAGAACATTTATACATTTATAATCGTTTTTTTGGTATACCTACATTTTTAAACATTCAAAATTATGTTTTATCGTAGGTATAGACATTTAATTTACGTCTTATTAATTATTATTATCATCTAATATATATAATTAAATATTATGTTAGAATGTGGGAGAGTATATACTACTGGCAACCAAGATAAGAACACACTTAATGGAATAACACCTTGGAATGTTGGAATATATAAAAGAGATGACGAAACGTATAATTCTTCTACTTATAATTTTATATGTGGAGGATCAATTATTGGTCCAAAATTTATCATTTCTGGTAATCGTTGCACAATGTATTTAATAAGAAATTATTGTTAATTTAAATACATTTTTAGTTGCTAAATGTTTTTATGTATCAAAAAATGTTAGAAGATTACCAGGATACAACGATTACCAAGTTTCGATTGGGAAATACGTTGAAAAAGTCACTCAAGCTAATAATAAATTTATTCAAATAATTAATGTAAGTTATTAATTTTATTAAAGTTGTGAAATATTGTTAAAACAATTTTATATAGGTGGACATTATTCATTTAAACGACGATTTTTATGAATCTGATGGTTTATTTCCCAATGATATTGCTGTTATTGTGTTATCGGACAGAATTACTTTTAGTAATTTTGTGACACCTGTTTGTATCGATTGGTATGATAAATACAATGTATTGAATGGAGCTCAAGGAAAGGTTGGTTAAAACCATATTATTTAAATATTGAAATTATTATAAATTAAAATTATTTATTTATACAATCATTATTGGCCATTGTTCATTTCTATGCAAAGCTAAATTCAATGATTTCTAATATTAAAAACTTTAAATTTAAATCTTTAACATTGTAATTCACATTTTATTTAACTAATTACAATGAATACCAAAACTTACGAAAAATGACTTAATATTATACTTTATCATAGTTAATGCAAATGTTATATACTTTAACAGATTGTTCCTTGGACACTAAAGAAACCTTCAGGGATTTCCTTATCAGAAAAATCTTTAACATTCATCGATAATGATTCTTGTCGAAATACGTATGAATTAAAATATATGACTGATGATAAATTTTGTGGCGGTTCTACAATAGGTAACAAAAATTTAATTGTTAATAGTTACAATGTAATCTGTATTTTTTTGATAAACTTACCCTAAGTTTATTATACGATAAGTACTTAACGATATTCGTTAATTTTTAATTCGGTGCTAAAAGTTAATTTACATTTAAGAAAAACTTGGTACTCACTCCGATGTACAGTATGTGCGAATTTTGTCATTGTGTGAAGTGACCCTGTAATAATGTATGTTGTGTGTTGTGTGTATGAATTCAATGATACATCATTTCATACAAAAAATAATTTTAATCAAAGTCAGCCAAATATATTTCACAATTTATTTTAAATTGCTATTAAAATCATTTGTTTTATTTTAAGAGATAGCCAATAAGTATAGTAGTTACTATATGGAATAACAAGGACATACATCTAAATTATGTTATGTTTTCTGAAATCATGATCACACTGAATATGACTATCAAAAGCTTGGAAATACTTTATTCTTTCTTTTTTTTTTATTCATATGTTGATAATAGGTTTTCTTACGTGGTATTGTTAAATAAATTCCTTGTATATTTTAGAAAAAAATCAAGTTTTACTAAGTTATCTCAATTAGTTAATGTAATCTCGTGTACTGTATATATTATAAAGTATGTAATATGTATAGTGTATACATAATGTAAATATCATTAGAATTATGTATTTTCACAAATTAATAATCTATAGATCTTGATAAGACTATATACAAATACTATTATCATTATATGATTATTATTCATAAATATTAAAATTTCAATGAACACGTTTTAAATATTTCTAAGCATAATTTTATATTTTTGATCAAGTAATATAACAATGATAAAATTTGTATATACCTTTTTAAATCTATTTGTTTTTGTTTTTTTTTTTTTTTATAGTACCTATAAAATTGTATTATTAAATGATTATAAAGGATTTTTAATTTTAGGTTATTAGTTAACTGTCCTTACTAAACTAGTTATATCTTAGTTTTTAAAAATAACTTTTTTTTAGGGGGAAGCAAAATTTGTTCCCCCAGGGCATGAAATTGTTAAAATACATCTCTTTTCATTGGTTCATTTTATTATTTGTGCTATTACTCACAACAAAAGTTTGAAGGCATTTGTTGGATATTATGTAACTTATGAATACGATATATTTTGTTTCAGAGAAAAGAAATGATTTGATGTATTTTGGCACAGGCCTTACATTTTTACACTCTAATAATTCTAATTTTTTAACTGGAGTAGCAACTAACGACGGAAAAGTCAATAATAATACAATCATATATTTGACAGATGTTAAATATCATATTAATTGGATTCGTAAAATGTATATCAAATATTTAAACCATGTTCGTATAACAGGTTCTACCTACTTATATAATTTAACAATATTATATTCTAATATTTATGTCTATTTTTGATTCAAAAATAAAATATTTTTTTAAGAATAAAAACTTATTCATTGCAATTATTAACATTCATGGTTTTTATAGGATATACCATATTGCATTTTACCAGCCGTTGAAGGAATTTTATATTCTTATGAAGGATCAGATAAAATATTAGCTCATGGAACAATGATTAATAAGTATCGTACAGTTATTGAGAACTGTGATGTTGGCTATCATAAGGCTTACCCAAGAGGTTTTAGAGTTTGTCAGGGGAATGGAAAATGGACCTCAACTTCCGAGATTTTGTGTTTTAGTAAGTAATGTATTGTAATTTGTATACTATAATTATCACTTATTTGAATAATTTAAGTCCGTATGTTTAATTATGTTTGATTATAATTGTTCATAATTTTAGAAAGATGTCCGCCCCTTTTATCAGAGAGTTTAGATATAAAATGTACTCTAAACGGTAACTTTGCTAATTGTTCAAATCCATCGACACCCGAAACAATAGCTGTACCATCGTGTAAACCAACCTATGCATTACCAAATGGACAAAAAGAGACTCAAATTGAATTAATTTGTCAGTCTAATGGAATGTGGAATAATCAGCTATATAAATGCAATCCAAGTAATTTTGTTTTTATAAAAAGACAAATGTATTTAATTAATATATTTTATATTACTAAGCTATAATTGCAAACGAATTTCAATTTTTATTTTATATATTTTACAATTTAAGATGGACAAACAGTCTTATGAGAATGTACTTTTTTTATACAAGCCATATTATGATACAACCAGAGCTTGTGCTAATAAAATATTAGAGCTGTACACTCTATGTTTTTCAGAAGTGAACAAATGTTATACTCGCTTCACTCGGGTATAATATAGATTACAAATACTATATAATATTATCATAAATCCATTGTCAGTTTAAAGTTTAAATAACAAAATTCCTTAAATTATATTTTGATTAACAACAATTAATATTAATCTAATTTTTAAATGTTTTTTCTTTTTTATGACAACCTATTCATCGATAACAATATTTTCTAATTGGAGATGGTTATTAATTTGAGCACAATCACAATATTTGGTGGCATAACGCAATGGTCATGACCACGGTTTATCTTAAAGACCATAGTAGATTTAATCTCTTAATATTCATAGATAAATTATCAATGTTTCAATCATAATTTCTAATTAATTTGAAAAACAAATGATATCTATGTTATAAGCTCATAAACATATAGAATTAATTATTAAAAATTCAAAACATTTTATTTTTTATAAACTGCACATTAGCGCAAGCTCTGGATACAACCGTATTAACATATGCTTTATAAAAATATGTATAATTTACTTATTAACTATTGTAATCTATAAAATATTCAAATAAATTATTTTAGATTGTGGAAGAGTATATACTAATGGCAAAATATCGATGGCCAATGATAAAAAGGCTGTCGTTGGTACAGCACCTTGGAATGTTGGAATATATAAATTAAATAAAGATACTTCCAAATATGACTTGATATGTGGAGGATCAATAATTGCTCCAAATTTAGTAGTTTCAGGTAAAAAATAGAGAATCTAAAAAGGAATACATTTTAATTGAATATAATTTTTAGCTGCTCATTGTTTTTGGTACCAAGATATATTATCTAATAAAATATCAATAAACGACGATTCATATAAAGTTGCTGTTGGAAAATATGATAGAAATTTCACAGTCGTTGACAATGAATTTACTCGAATAATGAATGTATATTTAAAATTTGAAAGAATTATCTTAGATATCAGTAATATATTAAATAACAATTTTACAGGTTGAAATTATTTACTTAAATGAACATTTCTCTGGAGCTCATGGTTATTTTGCTAATGATATAGCTGTTATTGTGTTATCGAATAGAGTTGCTTTTAATAATGTTGTTGCACCCATTTGTGTTGATTGGAGTGGTAGATACAATATATTGAATGGAGTTGAAGGAAAGGTAAATTTCGTGTTTTATAATTATATATAAAAATATATACAATTTTAATATATTTTATTAATATATTAAATTTTTTAAATATTTAGAAATTTTATAAGTATAGAGTTATATTAGGTAAAGTTTCCCCCTTCATTGATTTCTTCGCAATTTAGTTCTGAGAACTTGAACATTTTTAAAAAATGAATAATAATTATTTATTTAGAAATTGCGCTCAAAACTTTGCTATTTCCGCCTCGTAATTTTAACAAAGTTTATTGGTGCTCACTAGTAAATTTTGGTCAACTTGAGTACTTGAATAATGAATAGTAATACTAATAATAATTATTTAAATTTCAAAATTATAGTTGATTTTTATTGAATTTATAGTATTATTATCAATATTGACCAATAAAATAATCTTTTAATCGAATTGCTAAGCTATACTAAGCCTTAATTTAATTGCATATATAAACTGATTTTAACATTTTAAATATTCACACATCACATTTACAAAAATATGATTGATATAATTTATTATAAAATTATAGAACAATAATTTTAATATAATTGTATATTTTAAATAAATTTTATACGTTTTCAGATTGTTGGCTGGGGAAAGACAGAAATGGGTAAAGCAAGTCCATTTTTATTAGAAACTTCTTTACCATATCTTGACCAGAATTCTTGTCGAGATACGTATACAAATGGATTTGATATATTTGTAACTCTAGATAAGTTTTGTGCTGGATCTACGTTGGGTAATATAATATTTAATTAACAGTAACATGAAATCATTGTGCTTTTTTTTCAACTGCAATCTCATCTTATAGTTTTACTTGTATTAAACACTAAATGTTTAATGTGTATACGTATTTTAAATAAAAAAATTTAAAAAAAATATTAAGCCAAAATAATCACATAAGAATCATATTGGATTTTAAAATTAATATCTGCTAATAGTGCTTGCTTTATCCATAATTGTATATGGATTACAATTATCCCGGGCCATTCATTTTAAGAATACGGTAGTCGCTACTGTGTTGTATAACTTGTATAATTTCTTGTATATTTTCTTGGGGAGTTGATTAATCGAGTGATTCATTAAAGATTATTGTTGAACTTAATATATAATTAAAATTTAAAATAAAGTATCCAAGGCGAGTAACTTATGGATGAATTTAATTAAGTTATCAGCTAAGTGCTAACAGTTATGTTTTTCACTATTTGTATTGCACTGTTATGTTGTATAATGTTATTATTTTACAATCGTGTTTCAAAATATCTCTACCATACTTTGAAAGGTATATAATATGCCACATCACACACTCGTATAATGTCGTGCTTGCACATTGTCAGTTATAATCAATGTAAATCTGGATTTTATCAACTACTCAAACTATTCAATTACATTCAAATGCTTAATTATGTCTTATATGTAAAATATTTTTAGTTTCAGGACAAGATTTGGACGAAGGAGATAGCGGTTCAGGCTTATCATTTTTACACTCAAAGTCTTATTATTTAACCGGTGTATTAAGTCTTAAGGAAACGTCCTCAAATAACTCAATTGCACTTTTTACGGATATTAAACACCATATTCTATGGATTCGTCGACTGTATTACAGACTTAGCTAAGTACAATAAGAGTTGGAAGTCACACACAGATATTTCCTTTAATTAAATATTTATACTAAATAATTACTTTGTAGTATACTGCTCTGTGGTCAATCATAATACATTTTTTTTAAAATATATTTATGCATTATTTTTGTGTAAAATTCTGTTTTTACATATCTCATTATACAATACCATTAATTTTTTAATCATACATTTAAATTATAAGTTTGAAACTGATGAACACAAATTTGTTTACAAAATGTACGCGTTCAAAAAATAAAAAATATTTCTATATAATAATTAACGATGTAGGTATGTTCTAAGTTCTTGCTTTATTTTTTATAATTTCAAAAAAATCTTATCGTAATACAATTCAATTTTCAATATAACGAAAAATTATTCATTTCTGATAGTACAATAATTAATTATTATATTATATGCGTTCGAAAACGAAATTGCATCAGAATATTTATGAATATGCACTCATTTCGTTTAGATTATTCGTCAAGCTTTATATACGAAGGCGTTCAGTCTTCGGTCACCGGATATTTAAGTATGTTATAGACATATTACTTCTAATTGTTTTTTTTATTTTTCTTTGAGCAGTAGTACTCCTCTCATTTACCCCCTGCCGCGTGAAGTTTCCATAACTTTTCTCTTCAATATTTTATTTTATTGTTGTTTTCACCTTATGTACTTATTTAATACTAATAGCTATTAATAATTGAAAAAAAAATGGTTTATTGTGTAATAAAATAAAAATTGCTTGTAATATTTTAAACTATTGTAATTTTTTCAAATAAAAGTTGAATTGTAAAAGAAGTATTCTCAACTTCAAACATGCAAGTACACTGTAATACGCGTATTCTAAAAAAACAATAGTCAATACAATAAAATGTATGTCAAATTAACTTTCATTAAATGTATATTTTAATCTGTCATTGATATATTTTGATAAAATATATTGCATTTAGTTGTAATCACTATGACATCAAATATTTTATGGCATCAAATAAATATTTTTTATCTATAGTTTAATAGTAATATGTTTATATTTTATCAACATCATCCCTGAAATCTAAAGTACAAACGAATGCCTACAGGTTCTTATCTAAACAAAATTAATATTTTATCGAAGGTATTGAGAAAATTGGTAAAATATCAAATAATATTTTTTTTTACTAATATTATATAACTTCATACTTGTGTATGTGATAGCCATGAGAATAATATCTCATGTTTATTTGCTCTTTTTTTCTTATTTATTAATAAACAATGAAGCCTAATTGATATTCTTTTATAATAAGATATTGTTTCTACTCTTTACAGATTATTTTACACCCACGATTATATTTTCTAAGTAGTAAAAAAAAGTGATAATACATATTTATTAGTTGTAGACAAGAATTTATAAATTTATTAATCAGACCAAATGATGTGCAGTTTGATGAAATATTTATGACTTAATGTAAGTTTATAATACTTAACAAATTAAATGATAATTGTTTGTTGAATTTTAACTGGCTTAAATATCAAAATATAGCAACATTATACTATATATTATACACAAAATCATCACAATTATAGGAGTATATAAATAAACCAATGTAGATTATTGAATGTATAAATCAGTACTGATTACTAGAATATATACATAAGATGTATTTCATAGAATATTTTAAGAACTTTTTACCCTCAACCACATCTTTGTCTCGTCTGCAGTGTCTACTATCTCCAACACCATCTCCACCGGCAACGCCAAATACGATGAAAAAAGACGTGACTAAGGGGTTCGACGTGACCGTGCCATCAATAATTTAATCCATTCACGCAAATATACCGATTGTTTGGACCATTATCAAACCGGTCGTTTTAACTCTTTCAGTTTCAACGATGACACTTACCATCAAGTCTTTTTGTGAATTAGAAAATGTATGTTGAATCTTGTTTTTAAATAACCACATAAGAATCATAAGATAGACTATAAGATAGTTAAATTGATTTTGAAATTTGGAATTTGTTGAGTGAATTTTTTTTACGAAAAATTAAGAAAGTTTATTATTAAGACTATAATTTTCGAGTATTCTTAAATATTGAGTATTTTTTTTATAAATAGAATTAATTAAAAACGATTGTTATTTTTTGGATTAACAAAACTGTCGCCACGCAACAGTCGGTCTCACTACCGTACCACGCCATTAAATTTTTCACATCAAAAAACATAGACAAATTTAAGTGTATATTTGACATATTTATCATTAAAGTTTTTTGGTTTCTATAGGATACTAAATAAAGTATCTAAATAACTAAATAAGGTATACCGAATAAGTAATATATACAGGGTGTTCCAAATTTCATGTGACAGCAGATATCAGCATGATCTACTTAAATTAGGAAAAAATTACCTATGTGAAAACTTTTTTGAATCATATAATCTAAATTAATTTGATATTAAATATTTTTTTTTATTAATTAGGATGGGGAGGTTCGAGGGGTAACTTTAAAAATTCAAATGGGAACCTATATTTTTGAAACATAATTCATGCACAGATTAATTTTAAATGAATTTTGACGGGTCATTCACAAAAATGTCTTAATAATTGAAGGAGTTATTGACATCTGAATATTGGTGTTAATTTATAAAATTCTACAGTGAATAATTAATACTAAAAGTGCTTCTGTTGTACGACCTTAATTATCTGGGTATGTAATTATCAATTTATTACAGTAAACAGTAGCAATACAAAACGTATATCAGTATTATCGCTTGATATTATTAGTTTATTACCAATTACAGATTATTTTTATTTATGTTGTCCTAATTGCATTTCTTAATCTGACAATCGATGACTTTAATTAAATTTTATAAAATAAAATAATATATTAATATGTAGGTATAACCTATGAGAGTCTGAGACCGTGATAATAGCGTTTTGTATTATTTAATTATTTTATCAATGATAATAGTGATATAAGCATAAACATTAGAGAACTTCTTCAAAATTCATGGATATAAGATTAAAGATATGATGATTTATAACTTTAAGATTATTTAATTTTAATAAAATTTTCTACGTCAACCTTTTTGAATCATATAATCTAAAATAATTTGATATTAATAATTTTTTTTTTATAAATTAAAAAGGGGAAAATTTAGGGGTAAATTTTAAAATTCAAATGGGAACAAAAATTTTTTGAAATATGATTCATATACGATTTATTTTTTAATGAGTTTTGACGTATCATTCATAATTATGCATAAATAAATAAAGAAGTTAATAGTTATTAACATTTGAATTTTGTATTTTAATTTATAAAATGCCATCAATGAATAATAATAATAATAGACATTTGTGCTTTTGGTATACGCCGATGCATTCTTATGCAACCTTAATAATCTTTACGCTATCTAACTTTCAATTTATTAGTCATAAAACGTATGTTTGATATCTTAATTTAAGCTAATATATTACATAGGTAAAATCGCATCATTGTATTGAAAATAAAAAAAAACAACACATTATAACAATATGTATACCTACATAATATTACAATACGTAATATATTGTATATTGTTCTATTTATTATTTATAATATAAAGTTATAAACAAATATCATACAGTAAATAAATAGGCTATAGCTATTTAATACCAAATTGTTGTATAAATTATATTATACAGCATACAATTATTTAAAATTTATACAAATAGGTACCTGTATTTTTCGACTAATTTAGGAACCTAAATATATTTTTTAACTTAAATAATAGGTAATAACTAGGGCCCGGAAGTTCATACATTTGCATGTTTTTACTGAGTGCATCAAAACGTTGCTGGGTGAGATAAAAGTTTGAATCACAATCTAACGAGTTCAAAAATGAAATTTTAATGTACATATTTTCGCATAGGTATTTTGAGGTTTTTTAAAAATACGAGTATAAGCATACTTAAAATAAAATTGCATTTTACTGCATTTTAGTATTATTATTATTATTATTATTATTTTTTTTTTTTTTATTAATATTTCATGATAATGTCGGACTTTGAGTATATTTCAAAATGTACCTATTTGTTGAAAAATATGTCCTTTCAACGTTGCCAATATGAAATAAAAACTTGATTAAAATTATTAGCGTCATTGCTTGGTGGGGCTGATAATTGTCATTCATTTGTATTTGAAACCCTAACAAAATATTCAAAATCCATAGTTGTAAATTTTAATTCTTGAAGTAAATAATATAACGTATTAAATCATATTAAAATTGATATTTTTCCCATCTTTGAATTATTATTTTTACAGAAAAAAAAACCTTAACGTAAAAAAAACAAAATACACATTTAGCTCATATTTTAGTGATTTTAAGCGTATATTTTGATAGTTTTTAATGTATGAACTTTCAGGCCCTATTAATACTATTATCATACCTATTTTCATATTTTGTTTGAATAAACTTAATATTAGATATACCATTTCTAAACACTACAAAATGACAACATTGATTTCGAAAACTTGTATGATTAAATTTCGCGTTCAACATATAGCTAAATGATGCATAAAAATCAAACAGTTTTTGAAAGAACATCATCCTTTCACAACATAAAGATACAATTTATCAAATATTAAATAATAATAATAACTAGGACTTGGATGTTGTTACAACGATTAAAAGTCATTAAAGACTTAAGGTTATAGCTAGACTTGGGAATTTAAAAGTTATAAAAACAGACAAATACAAATAAAAATATGAGCAAATACAAACATACACTAGAACAAGGCAATTTTGACTGAATTTATTTGAAAATGTGTCTATTATTTGTATTATCAATTTTTCCTTTTTTTGAATAATTGTACCTACCTATTGATCCAATATCAATATCATTGAATAAAATAACTGATAGGTTAATATGAAGTATAATATTCATCTGTGGCATGGAGAACAAAGCCAATGACATAAAATTCACACAATATTTACATAACATTGGTAAAATACATTACATAATAAGTACCAATAAGAACTTTAATTTTTAAACTAAATTTACATGACATTTTTTCCTCTAATAAGTAAACTGTTTAACGTACGTATTTGCTAATTTTATTAGTTGCATACCATATTTATACGTATACAAATGTATTATGTATAGTTTTATATAATAATAAATATTATAATGTGAGTTTTTAATTTAATTCTAACAACATCCAAGTCCAAATCATGACTTCAAACAAAATATGTATTTTAAGTATGTCCTATTGCATCAGCCATCAGTAAAAAAATATTCATAATATATTCTGAGTGGTGAATTATTTTTGTCATTTAGTTTATTTTAGTATATTAAAATAATCTAGTCACTAAGACTAAGGTATGTATGGTAAACTAACTTTAAAAGAAAATTAATACATTTTAAAAGACTATCAATTTTAAAATTCATAATTTAATTTTAATGAATGTGAAAATAGTTGAAATGTGTATAATTTTGTCAAGACAAATTATTGTTGTCATTTAGTAGGTAGGTACATTTTAGTATAAAATAAGCAACCCTGCGACCCATTGAGATATGTATCATACTATTATGTATGGTAAACTAAATTTGCAAAACTAAAATTACAAATTTGCTTTATTTATTACACTATTAAATGTGATAATAACCAATTACTTAAATATTATGTTCAAGTATTCATATGAATTAATTAGTTAAAAATAGTTGCTTCTGTGTGAATAACATTATAAAATATAAGTGCTAGTCTTTAAAAAGTTATATCAATATAGGTACTAATTGTTTACAACACTCGCAATATTTAAATTAAGCTACAAGTAATATTACCTATGATATGTATATTTATTGTGATTGTCTTACAGAAACTTACAGAATTTTGGTTCATGCCAGCGGTTTCATGTAGTACAATCGAATAATAAATCATAATATAGTTATTTACTATTTTGCTATATTTATTATATTTATGTTTAACATGATTGACTTACAGAAACTTACAGAATTTTGGTTCATGCCAGCGGTTTCATGTAGTACAATCGAATAATAAATCATAATATAGTTTTTTTTTTTTTTTTTTTTTATTATAGGTTCAAGTTTACAACTAATATAGCTATCATAATATAGTTATTTACTATATTTATGTTTAACATGATTGACTTACAGAAACTTACAGAATTTTGGTTCATGCCAGCGGTTTCATGTAGTACAATCGAATATAATATAGTTTTTTTTTTTTTTTTTTTTTTGTTATTATAGGTTCAAGTTTACAACTAATATAGCTATCATAATATAGTTATTTACTATATTTATGTTTAACATGATTGACTAGTTTAACTTACAGAATTTTGGTTCATGCCAGCGGTTTCATGTAGTTCAATCGAATAATAAATCATAATATAGGTATTTACTATTTTGCTATATTTATTGCGACAGTGCTTAAACAAATTAATAGAAAATATTGATAAGCTCAAAATAGTAGGTTTTGTTTGAATAACCTTATAAAATATAACTGCAAGACTTTAAAAAGTTATAAATTCTATAATTTTATTAACACAAACCAACAATAAACCATACAATATAATAATATTTATTAAGTAAATTTATGAATTCTATGTACCTAATTATTACTCATGAGCAAGAAATAAATAAAATAAATTAATTAATTAAATACATTAACAAATCTAAAAGTTTCAGCTAAAATTCACTGAATTTTATTATTTTTCATGAAAATAAATATGTACCATCAAATGTTACAATATCAATAAGGACAATAAAATTTAATGAAAAAAAAAATGATGTCACATTTGCAGTCTTATGTACCTACCTACAATGACTTTTAGAGTAGTTAAACATTTGCTTTAATTTAATTAGCTACCATACATTTCAATAAACTTTTGTCTAAAACTGAAGAAAATGGATCATATCCAAAACAGATTTAATTTAAATCAATGGTATAATATGCATAAAAAATATACATACAAAATGTATGTTATGTATAGTTGTATACTTACATATAATTATAAATATTATAATACTTATGAATTTTTTATTTAATTATAACAACATCAAAGTCTCAACCATGACAACAAACATAATAAGTAAGTATTTCAAATATTTCAAATTACATCAGTAAAAAATTATAATATATTCTGAGTGGTGAATTAATGTTGTCATTTAGTTAATTTTAGTATAAAATAAATGACCCATTAAGATATGTATGGTAAACTAAATTATTAGTTTGCTATATTTATTATACTATTAAATATGACCAATGTTTAAACGAATTACTTAAAAAATATGTTTAAGTATTCATATAAACAAATTAGTTAAAAATAGTTGTTTCTGAGTGAATAACATTATAAAATATAAATACTAGTCTTTAAAAGTTATATAAATATAGGTTCTGATTGTTTACAACACTCGCAATATTTTAATTTATTAGCTACAAGTAATATTACCTATGTGTATACTGTATATTTATATTAAACTTGATTGATAAATTAAATTATAGAATTTTGGCTCTTGCCAGAGGTTATCTAGTTCAATCAAATAATAAATCATAATATAGGTATTTACTATTTTGCTACATTTAATACAACATTATAAATGCGATCTATGTTTGAACAAATTAGTAAAAAATAATGATAAGGATCATAATATCCTCAAAATTGTGGCCTTTGTATGAATAACCTTGTAAAATAAAATTGCAAGACTTTAAAAATTTATAAATTCTATTATTTTATTAACACAGACCAACAAAAAAACCATACATGCAAATATTTATTAGTGTAATTAAACATTTGCTCTATTCTAATTAGTTAAGTACTAAAGTACCATACATTTCAATAAAATGTTGTCTTAAAATTATTGAAAATAATGGATTATATCCAATAATATTTTTAATTTAAATCAATTGGCTAAATACAAATTAAATAAACAAAGAATACACGTTGAATTGTGATGGAAAAACTAATTTAAAATTTGAAGTCTTAGATATGTAAAAATGACCTGTAATTATGTATAAAAAATTAACTAATGACGGTGATGAACAAAAATTTAATTTTTTTATGATCCAAGCAAGAAATATAAAGTACCTTCAAAGTGTAAATAGATAAATTAATTTTACGAATAATATATTCTGAGTGGTGAATTATTGTTGTCATTTAGTTGATTTTAGTATATTAAAATAATCTAGCCACTAAGACTAAGATACCTATGTATGGTAAAGGTAAACTAAATTTAAAATATCAATGGGCATGGAAAGCAAAGTCTGACATAAAATTCATACAATATTTACATAACATTGGTAAAATACATTACATAATGAACACCAATAAGAACTTTAATTTTTAAACTACATTTTCATGACATTTTTTTTCCTCTAATAAATAAACTCTTTAATATGCAAAATACATAGTTGCATACAATATTTATACATATAAATGTATTATGTATAGTTTTATATAATAAATATTATAATGTGAGTTTTTAATTTAATTATAACAACATAAGTCCAAATCATTACTTCAAACAAAATAAGTATGTTCTATTGCATCAGCCATCAGTAAAAAAATGTTCATAATATATTCTGATGAGTGGTGAATTATTTTTGTCATTTAGTTTATTTTAGTATATTAAAATAATCTAGCCACTAAGACTATGATATGTATGGTAAACTAAATTTAAAAGCAAATTGATAATTTTTAAGACTAGAAATAAATGGGCTTAAAAAAATTCAAATTAAATTAGGTATAATGAAAATGCTAATTTCAAATTTGAAGTCTTAGATAAGTACAAATATAGTATGAATTGTATATTGTATATGAATATTAACTAATGATGGTGATGAACAAAAATATAATTTTTAATTATTCAATGATCAATAAAAGAAATATAAAGTACCTTCTTAGTGTAAATAGATAATTGATACATATTATCAAAATTAGGTATGTCATTTGATGTTAGTTTAAAACAAATGCAAATACTTCCAGACAGTAACAACCAGTTGACGAAAATTCAAACGCACTAACTACAATGACTTAAAATATGCATTTGATTGAAATAATGAAACAATTAGACACGTATTTAAATATAGTTTAACTTTTTGTCTTAACTGTCATATACTCATATAAAAATTACAAAGTGACAAGTGACAAGCGTTATCATTTATCAACAAACAACCGGGCCCGCATCATTTTCCAGAAAATAAATGAACCGAATGTTCATAAATTTATAAATTAAATTTAACAGAAAAATATGATGACAGAAAGAAAATTACAAAATAACAAAATAACTGGAAATTAACGATCCAGAATTGTTTTCATATTGAAAATAAAATGAACATAAAATATGTATACAGAAAAACAACCACATCATCTCAGATTATCTATCTCATCATTTATCACTATAATTTTTAGGTTATAAATTATTATCACAGACTTAAAGAAATCTGTGATTATAATATCTTGTATTATCATCGATAAAATAATTTGATATAAACAACTTTTATCGCGGTCTTGGAGTTTGGACTTTTCATCTATTCATAGATTAAGAAATGCAATTAGGACATCATAAATACAAATAATTCGTAATTGGTTATAATGTCAAACGATAATACTGATATACGTTTTGTACTGACTACTGTTTACTGTAATAAATTGATAATTACATACCCAGATTAAGGTCGTACAACAGAAGCACTTTTAGTATTAATTAGTCACTGTAGAATTTTATAAATTAACACCAATATTCAGATTTCGATAACTCCTTCAATTATTAAGACATTTTTGTTAATGACCCGTCAAAATTCATTTAAAATTAAGCTGTGCACAAATCATATTTCAAAAATATAGGTTCCCATTTGAATTTTTAAAGTTACCCCTCGAACCTCCCCATCCTAATTAATAAAAAAAATATTTAATATCAAATTAATTTAGATTATATCATTCAAAATAGTTTTTACATAGGTCATTTTTTCCTAATTTAAATATATCATTCTGAAATCTGCTGTCACATGAAATTTGGAACACCCTGTATATGAATATATTGGCGAGGTTGAGTTGAATTTTGAATCCTCTCTTTAACTTTAACACATATATACATACGTTTATTCAACTAAAAATACCGTTTGGGCGATGATTATTCAACTGTTTTTACCTCGCATATAGGTAAAAATAATTTTACTCGCGCAAACGGAATATTATTTTTTTGTGCGGGCGACGAAGTGCACGGGGACAGCTAGCAAGGATATAATTAATTTTGGCTTGTTGTGCTTATTATATAAAACTTTTAAAATGGATAATAATAATAATAAGCGAAAACATATTGATATTGACGATGATTACACAAAAAAAAAAATTAAAACCGAAGGTAAGTACTATCTCAACGTTTTCGTTATTCGGTAATTACATTATTATACTTAAGAAATTCTCAGTTACTAAAGTTCGGACTTTATTTAATCTCATTGAATAGATATGAAAACGTTGTCAATTCGAAAATCAAACGCATAATAACTAAATATTATAATGATGTACTTACCTTAATCAGTTGCTAAACTATTGTTTTTAACATAAATCAGTGGCGCAATCAGGATTAAGTTACCTAACCTGGGGGGGGGGAATGATGTGTCACCGTACACAACATAAAGTTCGTTTGTGGGGTTTTGGTTGTATAAATAATTAATTAAGTATATATATTAATTATATTTATATTTATATACAATGTAAATTATTATGTTCTACGCTACAAAACACACACTTAAAGACTGCTCGTTATTGTCGATCATCCTTAATGATGGATCGGATGACGAGCACTTACCCGTATATGATGCGTTCCAATCTGAACCAAGTAATCCTACTGAAATTGAAATAATTAATGACCAACAACGGAATGAAGACGATGAAGTAAATAACTACGTATGTATTAGTCACTCTCTGAGTTGATTCTAATTTATTATTATATCATATAGTTTTAATCTTTTTTTTAACACATCTGTACACTGTACAGTCTAAGTAAAGTAAAAAAATAACTATAACTATATAGTTCAGGACTTAATGCGCACTAAAAATCTTTAACATTTAGTGATGTGCAAAAAATCAGCCTAAATGGTCACGAGTGGGGTAATTATTGTATATCCCACATTGGCCCCCACACGAACATGTTCAATGGGGCCCATTATTTCTTGAAGAATAAAATAAAAATAAAAAAAAAATATCAAATAATTTTTGCCCTATGCTGCCCTAGTATGGGAATCTCTAATTTCTCAATCAACCTGGTGAATATTTTAAGAGGTCCAAACCATCGAAATCACATGTATATTACAGTTTCCCAATATTTTGTCTTAGATAAAATTCTCATTACTTCTGCTCAAATCACCATAATTCAACAATCTATTATAAAAACAGCGAAATACTATTTTACCGGAACTGTAATTCAAATAATGATAATATAAATAATCTAGACCAGTCATAGAAAACTGGAGAATAACAGTTATCAATCAAAAATCACATCCCTTCATATGGTCCCAATCAAAATAAACATATCCCGACACTACTCAAATTATACAACATGTCAAAGGAAATCGTTTAAAATAAGTATATTGACGCTTTGTTGTCGTCATACAAAAAAAAAAAAAAAAACGATTATTCTCCACTAAATTAAAATAATGTTTTATATTTTATTCAATTTTATTGATTTTAAATATATATTATTATTACTGTAAGTATAGTTACTAATTTATATGTGTTTAAAAAAAAAAAAAATTACAATATATTCTATTTTATATTTATTCATATTAAATATAATATATTTTCTTGATGTTTAAAAACATTAAAACTATGAAGCTTTAAAGCATTTACGACAAGTATCTAATATAATATGCTCTTAGCAGATAAGTGTTGTGCAATAAATTGGTGTGCGCGTAAGAATGTGGTATACATTTTTGCCAAACTATACCGTTTTGATAATCGATGTACTAATGTAGGGTTAAATCAATCCCCGTCATTTTATTTTTGTGTTTTAAGTGACTACATAAGATAGTATGACCTACGTGCATTTAACTGGTCGGAAAATATTTAAAACGTGATTTATCTGTATAGTATAACAAAGCGATGGAAAAAGTTAAAAGATGGAATTGTAATTCGGCACTTACAGTTTCATATGATTGGGATAATATAATTGATGAGAAGAAAACCATAAACAAAAATTGTTCAATAGTTAATCTCATCAGCGATGATGAGATTATATCAATCGTACGTACTTATATTATTCTTATATTTAATTAGTTAATAACAATAAGTGTATGATAAGTACCTATGCATATTTAAAATATTCATACGATTACAGTGTACCTACAGATATTTGCATGTATGTTATGTGAAAAAAAATTCTCTAGGCTTTAGAATCCAAGTTGCACGAAAGCGATTTATAAATCATACATAATATTATGTTCGATGTTTTACTATAATTCTGTAATTTGGTAACCAAACGCAATAGGTTCAATATAAATAAATATATTGATTTAAAAAATGTTTTTGAAAATAGAGACTTTTAGATTTACTACTATATTTTACTAGTAAGTACGTCAACCTCATTCATCCTATCAGTCTTTGTTAACTCTCTTAAACCACATATATAATTGGAATCAAAATGGATAAGACTAGATTTCTGGTTCATCTTCAAATAACTGAAAATTCAACTTAGTCATATTTTCTGTTTAATTTTATTTTCCGAATTATTTTTTTTTAAATTATTGTTATTGACGCAGTACTAGACAATTAAATACATTTTATGTTACATTTTATTCAACAGACTATGCAACCAATTAATGAAAGACGTTTTTTGGCTGGGTGTTTGATTATATTTATAGTTAAAAATAATACAACCCAGAAATTATGCAATGTCATTATAATTATATTTATTATATTATATTATTATGTTAAGTTGATTAGAGGTAGGTAGTTATGTATTGAAATATTTATTGTGAATCATGGTGTATACTATGTTCAACGCGGTACTTGACTTTAAATAAATAATTTTAACAAATGTATGATTTTAATAAATAAGTATATAATATTGATATATTTTCATCTGTTGATATTTTAATATTTTTAATTTAGATATAAATAGAAAACTTTCTTTGTATGTAAGTACTTTGTAATTTTACAAAAATTGTATAGTTACTAAGAATAATTCTTGTACTAATAAAATAATTTGAGAAAATTTCATACGTTCTCATTTTTTTTAATATTATTATTATTATGTATGATATATATTTTTTTGTTATTTTAAAGTTTATTAGAAAAGCTCTGTTGAAACTGCTGTCATATTAAATGGTGTTCAGCACATTCAACATATCATCGACAACCATGACAAATTGACACACATCACTATATCTTCAGCAAAAGTGTGTATATTTTATAGATATAAAAATATAATATTCTATATTATTATCATTATTTTTTTTTTATATTGTAATTTCTATTATTCAAGCATACTTGAAGAACCAGATCCTACAGATGAACAGATCATTTCAGTTGCGACTTATGATGGGATGCCCGTAATTTTTAAGCATGAATTTAAATAGTTAATCAAACAAAATGTTTTATATTAGTTTGTTGAAAAATTTAAATTATGTTTGTATTATTTATATGTATAATATTGTTTTTGATTCTTCAACTATAATATTAATTTATATTAAAAAATAAAAATATTTATTTTTTTCAAACTTAAATTGTATGTCTGCATAATATTCTTTTAAGTGTGAATAACCGCTTAGGAATTTAGTAATTACTAGGCCTGCAACAGCAGTCACGTGTGGCCATAGTAGGGTTGTACTCCAATGGACGAATTCCTGGTTCCAAAAATGTTCGAACGCGGAACGGGTTCGCCGCCAAAATCATGGACGCTCCAAGTCACGTCAGATGTCCTAGCTCCGCGCGACGCGTTCCCCCTCCGTAGTCCCGCGCCGGCGAGCTGGCTATCTGCTGTCGCGAACTTTGAGTCATTTTTTTCCAACGGCTGAACGTAGCGCAACGTTCGCGCTATCGCTCCGGGTATATGGTCAAAACCGCGTGATCGCGAAACTTTTTTTGTGTCCATTGGCTCCGTCGTGATCGACGTTTGGCGTTTGAGCTCATATCGAGGCCGCTATAGTGTATTTACACGTGCGCGTGTTTTGTTATACCTTCCGCGTGATCGCGAGTGTCTTTTACGAAAATACGTAACAATCATTTTAATTTCGCGTTCGCGCTACTCGCATGGAACCCAGGGGCCATCGTCGTCGAGCCACGCAAATAACAAATGCATGAGTATTAAAAGGTGAACACATAACCGATATTGGAACTAAATCATTTGAACTCATATTATTTAATTTCTGTTTTTTAGAGTTAGAACAATCAAAAATTCAAAACAATTTCTGTTTTGAATCAGCAATCCTTACATACATTTAGCATACATATAATTTTAGCAAATATAAGCTCATGGAACAATAAATAATAAGTATCGTACCGTTATTGAGAACTGAGATGTTAGCTATCTTAGCTATCATAAGGCTTACCCAAGAGGTTTTAGAATTTGTCAGGGGAATGGAATATGGACCTCAACTTCCGAGAAATTGTGTTTTAGTAAGTAATCTATTGTAATTTGTATACTATAATTATCACTTATTTAAATAATAATTTAAGTCTGTATGTTTGGTTATGTTTGATTATAATTCATCATAATTTTAGAAATATGTCCGCCCCTTATATCACAGAGTTTAGATATAAAATGTACTCTAAACGGTGTGCTAATTGTTCAAATCCATCGACACCCAAAACAATAGCTGTACCATCGTGTAAACCAACCCATGCATTGCCAAATGGACAAGATGAGACTCCAATTGAATTAATTTGTCAGTCTAATGGAATGTGGAATAAATGCAATTCAAGTAACTACACGCATCTAATTTTTATATATTATACTAAGCTATAACTGTAAAAGAATTTCATTTTTTATTTTATATATTTTAAAATTTAAGATGGATAAACACTTGAAAGTAAATGTACTTTTTTTAGACAAGCCATATGATACAAATGTATTAACCATCGAAATATGCTTCCTCAAAATATGTATAATTTACTTTATAATCTATAAAATATTCAAATATATTATTTTAGATTGTGGAAGAGTATATACTAATGGCAAAATATCGATGGCCAAAGGTAAAAAAGCTGTCGTTGGAACAGCACCTTGGAACGTTGGAATATATCAATTAAATAAAGACACTTCCAAATATGACTTGATATGTGGAGGATCAATAATTGCTCCAAGTCTAGTAGTTTCTGGTAAAAACTAAGGAATTTAAAATTGAATGAATTTTAATTAATTACAATTTTTAGCTGCTCATTGTTTTTGGTACCAAGATATATTATCTAATAAAATATTAATAAATGACGATTCATTTAAAGTTGCTGTTGGAAAATATGATAGAAATTTCACAGTAGTTGACGATGAATTTACTCGAATAATTAATTTATATTTTAAATTTGAAAGAATTATCTTAGATATCAGTAATATATTAAATAACAATATTACAGGTTGAAATTATTTACTTAAATATTAACTTGTATAATTGTTTGTATTTTTTGTTGGGGAGTTGATTAATCGAGTGATTCATTAAAGTTTATTGTTGAACTTAATGTATAATTAAAATTTAAAATAAAGTATCCAAGGCAAGTAAGTTATGAATGAATTTAATTGAGTTATCAGCTAAGTGCTAACAGTTATATTTTTCACTATTTGTATTGCATTGTTATGTTGTATAATGTTATTATTTTATAATCGTGTTTCAAAATATCTCTACCATACTTTGAGAGGTATATAATATGCTACATCACACACTCGTAAAATGTCGTCCTTGTACATTGTCAGTTATAATCAATGTAAATCTGGATTGTATCAACTACTCAAACTTCTCAATAACATTCAAATGCTTAATTATGTCTTATATGTAAAATATTTTTAGTTTTAGAACAAGACTTGGACGAAGGAGATAGAGGTGCAGGCTTATCATTTTTACACTCAAAGTCTTATTATTTAACCGGTTTATTGAGTCTTAAGGAAGCGTCCTCAAAAACTAAATTGCACTTTTTACGGATATCAAGTACCTTATTAAAATAGTTGTAATCACTATGACATTTCATGTTATCAAATATTTTTGATGTGAAAAATCTAATGGTGCGGTACGGTAGTGAGACCGACTTTTGCGTGGTGACGACCCCACTCGTGACTCGTCGGCTCAATTCGCTGTAGCTCAGCAAAAAATTTATAATAATAATAATAATAATAATTAAAAAAAAAATAATAATATTTAAATAATGAAATGATGATAATAAATTATAATAATTTTCAAAATTATTACAAAAATATATATAATATATTATGCTGAATATATTGTTTAATATATTTTCTATTAAAATATTATATGGATTATACTTTTTTAATGAAAAAAAAAAAATAAAAATGATAATATAATATTCTGCTTTAGAATCTGTGAAATTAGAACGGTTAATAACTAGAAACCACGTAAAAATATACGTAGTTTAAAAAACATCAATACTTTTTGAAATAATGAGTAGTTTGTAATAAAATAATCGATTGCTATAGTATAGTATAAAAATAAATATAAATCATCCTACAATATATTTGTATTTTATAAAAACATTATGTTTAAAAATTATTCGAATAATTATCTAGATAATATTTTGCCCATCTCTGGTAGTTATATATTGTCAATTGTATGTATAATAATTTATGTTATATAGTGTATATTTGCTTTGAACTGTTGAGATTTTTTCATGAAACAAGTCTTTACATTTTTTACATTTGTTAATAAAACTATTGTTTATTGTGTTTTAATAACTCATTACAATAATATATAGATTCCTTTTAAGATATAATCTATTTATACTGTGTAAGTTTGGACATGCATTCACTATGTTTTACGATAAGGCACTAATAACTCGAAATTTGAATATAAAATATTTAATATGGTATAAAATGTATTTTTTATTATAATTGTAAAATATAATAAATGCAATGTATTCGAAAACAATTGATTATTACTCAACAATATTCTTAAACTAATTGAACTTGTTTAATGTATAATTTAAATTCAAAATAAAGTATCCAAGAAGAGTTATGGATAAATTTCATTGTTATCAGCAAACAGTCATGTTTTTTACTATTTTATCAAATAGTTATATTTTACAATGTATTATTATTTTACAATCATGTTTCAAAACATCTCTATCATATTTTAGAAGCTATTCAAATATGTAATTGATAAAATATATTACTCAATAAATGAGATGGCTAATTATAATCAGTGTTCTATAGATAATCTAATACATCTAAATACATTTGTGGATAATACAAGTGAGAATCAACACTTCAGAACTCATTGGTAATATATCAAGTACGATACGATAAAACAATCACGATATAATATTTTAATAATTATGGACTGTATTCCGTAAACACATATATTATGATATATAACAATACATAAAGTAATATTACAAATTATCCTTACAATTATCCTGTACACGACCCACACTCTAATGTAACACATTATATTGATATTAAATACTAATACATATTTTGTGATTTAATAACACAATAAAATATACATAACAAATATATAAAAGATTCTAACCTGATCAGCGACAGGAAAGGACAACTGAAAACGCATTGAGCTGGATCACCGTCGAGCCATATCACACCATATAGCAGGGGTCGCCAACCTTTTCAAACAAATGGGCTACATTCGAAATTTTAAGTCTTTGGCGATTGACATCCAGGAAAAAAATAAGGCCTTTCTTTCGAAAGAAGCTTGTTTGATTGATGAACAAAAAAAAAAGGTCTAAACTTCTAAGAATATTCCACATTTTTCAACTTTTTATTACGCGATTGGCAGATAATGGTAAAATTAATTTTTATAACGATCGAATTGATGGCGACTCCTGCCATATAGTATACTATAATATATTATTACAATAATGTAAGTTCTAACGCGGTCAATAATTACACCCGGCGTGTAATAATATAATAATCGAACCGCGAATAAGAATATCGAACTGAATATCGATGACACTATTATAATTGTAATTATTAGTACTCACCGTGTGTATTGTATGAAAATAATTACGAACTGCGAATGATATTAATGTACATTGCGTACAATACGAATAATAATAATAATTATGGAATGGCGTCGGCACGACAACGACGGCGACACATCGATGCCACGGATGGTCGGCCCTGTGCGTCGTCATAAATATTGCTCATCGGGCGGTCGGTGGAAGCGCCATCAGTCCATCAAGTCATCGATGTCAACTTCACATTCCACTAAATTGATAACGAATTCCGATCACATCATATAGTGTCAAACAATATTAGACATAATATAACGATTACATAATAAACAATATTATGTTTATTTCAGATTAAAATGATAAGTTAAACATTCTTCAGACATCAGAGAGAAGCACTCAAACACCACGGTAAAAAGAATAATGTCATAAATATTCGGACAATTTACTAAAAAAATTATTCTTATAGCGGTAAAAAAGGCAATCCCCCATTCTCTTGATTAGCGATTTTTTCAGTGATATTTGGTAACCTTAAATTCTTGTGCAAACTTAATTTTTTTAATACTACATAGGTAGTAATTAATTATAATAATAATAAAAAAAGATACAAAATAACGTCTACTTTTAATACTATAACACACTACTTGAATATAATTTCAGGGTGATTTCCAATATGATTTACAAATCATGCTCATTTAGTATCTACTTTTTCTTTTTTTTTTTTAGTAATATAGTTATACAAAATTTGATATTTGGATATTTTAAATATAATTAAAGAACCTATACAATTCTATCATAAGATTTTTATACTATTTAAGGCTGAGTGTCCTGTAGCAACACAAATTTCTGTCTTTATATGGGAACTTCCCTTTTCTATTGTAAATTATTTAGAGGATAATTTGTCTAAAATTGTTGATGATTTAGAACCAACATTTGAAAGGGTAATAATTTTTGTATGAGTTAACTCTGTGTACCATACAGTACACAAAGTATTATCCTTGAATAATAGATCAATGATTTAGATGATAAAATAGATATATCTATTTTGATTTAAAAATTGCATTGATTTATCTACCAACATTAATAATTTTTAAAAGTGATACAATCTTGTAAAAAATACTAGATCTTAAATCAAATTTATTTTATATTTTTGTAGATTCATTTTAATGACTTATTTTTAGTTACCTAAACTTATTTTAAGGACTTAATTTTAGCTACAAGATTTTATCTTATAGAAATTGCTAGTTTGAATTTTTAATTAAGTATATCAACATTTTCAAAAAAAAGTATTCATTAAATAATTAAGGGTGTAGAAATTTTAAATTATTTTGATAGTATTTTGTATCATCACAGGATGCTTCTTTAAGTATTAAAAAAAATTCAAGAAATTAAAAATATTTTGTTTTATCTTATGGTTAAAAATTTATATTCTTTGCATAAAATAAATTTGTTTTAAATAATTATACGGAATAAAATCATACAAATTATGCGTATAATAATAAATTGTTAAAATCAATATTTATTAAAAATGTCAATATCTTTTTTTTTCAGCTAGAATGATTTATACAAACAATTTATAAATGTTCTCTCTCACTAAAATATTCATTAATATTATCAGATAGGTACTTCATATCTTCGTCGTTTGTCATTTAGTTAATCACAAAAATGTATACCTATAGCTAAGTAGTATTAGTTGTAACGTACCTCCTTTTCGTCGCTGTATGTAAGATACCTAATATTATTATTTAAATAATTATAATTGATATGTAATGATATTAATATTACGCCACTAAGCTTCATATTTTATATCATAAATAATAATATTAGAATAATATTAATAATATTATAATTTTATTCTGTACCATTTACAATAACAAATGTTATACCTATTGTTTACAAAATAAACAACAACACTTTACAATCGCACAACAAGTACGAAGGGTCAATGATATAAATAAGACCAAAAGTCTCATCACAGTGTCTTCCAGTTGTAGTAGTCATACTAATAGCAGCCTCAAGGCTAATAATTTTATTTTTTTAAAGGTACAAAAGTGTGAGGCTTGTAGGTATCGAGTACTCGATGACTCTAAAAATTTGAATATGTGGGGTTGAAGTTATCCTCATGTGTGTGGCGTCTTTGTTCCGATGATTTGAGGTCATACATTTACCACGGATTTGGTGTTGTGTACTCAGCGATGTTGTTGTGACTAGTGCTGTTAGTCATACTCTGTGTAACGCGCATTCCAGTTAAGTCTTACTATATTTTATATGTAGATAGGTCGAAGCCGGTTTAAACAACTTATTAGAATTAATGTTGTTCGTGATAAATGACCTTGAATATTCGAGTACTAGCGCTTATCATAAGATACATTTTCGATTTCGATGATCGTAATTTCATTGAACTATTAGCATCAACTACGTATTAGCATCATAATATAGCAATTTTAAAGACCCAATTGTATATTTTCAGTAACGTTGTATTCGTTTTACCGGCTCTTACATACTATTATCTTATAAAATTAATCAATTCTCTCCAGGTATTATCAGTATTTATTATATTTTGTTTGTAAATTTACGTTTAAATTTGGCTTAGTGTTAAATGTTTTTAATTCGATATAACGAATGTACAATGTACATAAATTGTTTGTTGATATTTAACATGTAGTTATCTTGATTTTAGTTCTGAATTGGCTATGAAGGTGATGTATTTCTGGTTGATATATTCATGTCTAATTTTTGGTAAGTACTATCAATATTAACAATATAATAACAATAAAAATAATATCGTGTTATTATGATATTATTTAATATTAAAATTTAAAAACTACAATAAAATCCAAATCCAATGTATAATAAGTATTTGTGATTTCTTATTACAAAAATTACTTGATAGGTATTGTTTCATAAACAGTAATTTTTTATGTAATTGAACTGAACTGTCGTTTACCCCGAATACTTTGATGAACACGAATAAATGAAACACACATATTTTAAAGTTATGCATTTTATCGAATCCGTGGGTTTCAATATAGTGACTACACCGAACAACCTTTGTAAAAAACCTCTTTCAACTCTCTATAAAATATAAAATAAAATAAATACTAAAGAGAAACAATATAACTCAAATATTATATTATCTTCAGGGAAAGTAATGCCAACAGCAGTCCTTCCTCCGGTCCTCGATAACATGAAAAAAATTATATTATCTGTTCTTTAATAATAATAATTTTATTTACGGAAAAAAATAATTTCCAATATCAAAATAATAAACTTACAGTTTAAAGTGACAGCCTATGTGAACATAGTGAAAGAAATAATTAATTAGTACTTAGTAATAAAATTACATTGAACATTTCAAATATTAAACAAACAAACAGAAAAAAAATACGAATACAAGGGACTTGATATATTAAATTATATATTATAATGTGTTAGAAAAAGTTAACTATTGATAATAAACCAAGTACATAATGAAATAAAGTAAGATAATTAATATTATTAACTAGATAAATTATTTGACGAATTAAGTAAGTAGTAAGTTTTATTTATATTAAACAATATGTAACAGTAGATAATAAATTAAGTAATAATCTATCATATAATTATACCCCGTTTTTTGCTCATTATATCCGTTATTTATCGTAGCTTAACCTAGAACCCTTGATTTCCATGTGCATAATATTCTTATTTGCTTACCAATATTTTTAATGACTTATGAACTGACAATCGTTTTCTAAACCTAGTTTTAAATTGTAATAATTTGTATGTGTTTTAACAGAAGTTACATATAAGTAACTTAATTCAATTTGTTTAATAATAATAATCATGTTATTATACAATAAATATAGTTTGACAGATTAAAATCTAATTTCAATAACAGTTTATTTAAAACTTATAAATTAAAATACAACTAATTGTTCTTAAAATATTGTTTTCAATACATTTTTATTTAGTTATTTATATACAATATATTATATATAATGCAATATGCGCAAAGAAAATAATGTATGTGGAAAGTAGCGTGGAAGGAAAGTAAATCTCACAAACTCTTATTGGCTGATAAAAACATTAGCCCACAACACACCATTATTAACGGAAGTTAAAAACCTCTAATATAGTAATATGCGATGTACAATATTATTTCTAGAATTCAAAACAACAAATAATGCTGAATATTTTTATGTTTACCTAATAATATTACTACAAAAAACATTTAATTTGATATAATTTATTATTTCAGGAACGGGAATTTTGTGTGACCATAAACTTGAAAGACGAAAAGCTGATACAAGATGCTCAGAGTAAGTAGGTTACTGTTGTACAAATTAACATAATTTTTTTTCTAAATTTTGAAAAGAAGATAAATTGGGTTCCTATAGATCTAAGAACCACTAAATTCATCCATTAGAAATACTTAATATTAAACACATGACTTTATAAATTTTATCTAGGTTTTTTTTTATACTAAACTTATAGTCTTTTCGAGACTAAAAATAACTAAGCTCTTTATTATTTCCTTTTTATTGTGTAAAAATAATGATGTTTATTAAATCATCAATATTTTGTTCACTAAGTATTTTTGAAGTAAATAAATATACAAATATTTAATAAATGCACATATTATTTATGTTACACTGGACAAAATTAACTAGCTAATATTGTTGTTATGTTAATTTAAGATTCTATTAATATTCAATTATTATCTATTAAAAAAAAAAACATTGTTTGTTTATGTAATTTTCTGTTTCATAAGCAAACTTTAACAATATAATTAATTTAAACCGTAGACCTAAATAATATGATGTACATTTTAGAATCACAAAGGATACTTTTAGTTGTTCCGATGGACATTGTATCGAATGGTCGTCAGTTTGTGACGATCGTGAAGATTGCTCAGATGGTTCAGATGAAAACAAAGAACTGTGTAATCGCTATGAGTATGGAATGAACAAAACGATAGGTATATAAAAATATTTTTATGACAATTAATATTACATTATAATTAAAATGTATTCCGTGATATTCTATTTTATATTCTTGAAGAAATTAGTGAATAATTTGTATATTTAATTTTAATTTTTAATTTTCTCTTACTGAATTTCAATAATTCGGTTTCTACTATAAAAATTAAGATTTAGAACAAACAAAAAAGCCTGGGCCTGGGTATTTACAGTTCTGTATATTATTAGTCTTTTTAGTAACACAAATGTATACCTTTGAAACGTTATACGCATGATTTTTCTACATTTCCTTAAAAATAATACTATTATATACAAAACCGAGATTTAGTTACATAATATATATAAATATTCTTTTATTTTTTGTTGTATAAAATTAATATTTTTAGGTTAGATTAGATATCGTTTGATGTGAATTTTTAAACCTTAGACATACCTTTAACATGTTAATGTTTTAACTTATAAATATTTAATACATTTATTAATTAGTATCATCTAAAATTTAATCAAATAATATATTAGAATGCGGTAGAGTATATAAAACTAGCAATTCTGTATCGACCGACAATGATATGAAAACACTTATTGGAAGATCACCATGGAATGTTGGAATATATGTGAAAGATACAACAAGTTCCAATTATATTTTTATATGTGGAGGATCAATTATTGGTCCAAAATTAGTCGCATCTGGTAAAATATTTATATAGTATATATTGTTTAATAATAAATTAATATTAATTAAATTATATTTTTAGTTGGTCAATGTTTTTGGGAATCAGAGTATTTTGCTGCCAAAGTATCAATAAAAGGTAAGTACAAAGTTGCCGTTGGAAAATACCAGAAAAGTTACTCCACACAATTCGAAAAAGTTGACAATGAATTTACTCAAATAATAAATGTAAGTTATTAATTTTATATTAGTTTGCAATATTGTTAAAACATTTGTATAGGTGGAAAGTATTTACACGCATGAAGATTTTAATGATCCAAAAAAACCAGTGACGTATGATATAGCTCTCGTTGTGTTATCGAACAAAATTATTTTTAGTAATTATGTAACACCTGTTTGTATCGATTGGAGTGGAAAATACAATGTAAGGGATGAAGAAAAAGGACAGGTTGGTTTTAAGTATTACTAATTAAATATTGAAATTATTGTGATATATTCCAATTAGTTGTAAGCTATCGCTATTAACCATTTTAAATTTCTATGTAAAGATACATTCGATGGTTTCTAATCGTAAAAACATTAACCAATCGTATTTTCTTTAACTAATAAATTACACTCAGTGCCAACATTCATAAAAAAGTAGTTAATATTATACGTTTATCATTATTAATACAAATGTTAAATACTTTAACAGATTCTTACTTGGAGATTAGGGGAAGAATCCTTTTTATCAGAAACATCTTTATCATACATTGACCATAATTCTTGTCGTAATACATACAAATCTGAATTGTCTGATGATCAGTTTTGTGGCAGTTCTGCGTTGGGTAATAAAATATTTATTTGTCAAAAGTTACTATGAAATCTAAATTTTTTTAATTAACACCTAAGTTTAAATTACATTAAATATATAAAATTAAATACTTTAAAAAAATTAGGTTATTCTAAAACATGTGCCAAACGTTTATTTGTCGTCTAACAAAAAATAGGTAACCGCCAGGTGCAAACCTTGCCATTGTGGTAACAGGAACCATAATATACATCTCAATTATTATGAATCCAATAATAAATCATTCCATAGAAAAAACTATTGTGATCGGAAACTATCTGTCAGTCAAATATAGTTCCTATACAGGACCATTATTTTATCATTAAAAATTCATTATTTCGTCAAGTATTGACTTTTTTCATTTTTTTTTTTAAATACCTATTTGTTTTTATGTTTTGCTCAAACTATATGACATTTTTATTTTTTTTCTTATTTTTATTAAATAGTGAAACCACTATAAACTTTTAATTTTCAAAAGGCAACCTATATTTAAAATATAATTAATTAATAGGGCTATTTTTTTTATGAATTTTAACGTTTAGATATTTAAGCATACTAACTAAACAATGATTATACAAAAAATTTAATATAAAAGTTTAGGTATTGAGGTAGTCGGCCTACAAGGGTATATAGAGAGTTAACAGGTTAAATATATTTTGAAGGAATTATCTCTTTATTTTCAATTATTCAATCTAGAAAAAAGTTAAAAATATATCCAATATAAATATATTATGTGGGTGTTTATTTTAAAATATACTATTTGATCAATAAAAATTAAAAAGGATTACTAATTTTAGTATATTAGTGAAATTATCTACACCAAAATAGTCACATCCTAGATTTATAGAAATTTTTTGAGGGGAGAGCGGTAAAAATATGTTACCCTAGATCATATAACAGTTACATTAAAGCACTGTTATATTGCAGCATTTGATAAAGGGTATCATTACTTTAAACAAGAGTCTGTAGCCATATATTTAAGATGTATCTTATAAAAAGATTATTTTATGTTTCAGGGCAAATTGTTAGTTTGTTTTATTTCGGCTCAGGACTAACCTTTGCACACTCTAATAATTCTCATTTTTTAACTGGAGTAGCAATTTACGAAAATGAAATCAAAAATAGATCAATCGTAGATTTTACAGATATTAAATACCACATTAATTGGATTCGTAAGCTGTATATTAAATATTTAAACCATGTACGTATATCAGGTTTCTTCGAATACATTTTAACTTTATTATTATCTTATATATTTTATTATATTTTTTATGTTGGTATCAATTTAAGATTTATACTTATCTATTTAAAAAAATTTAAATTCTTTTATTACTTGTTTAACATTAATGGTTTTTGTAGGATATACCATTTTGTATTTTACCAGATGTCGACGGAGTTATATATTCTTATGAAGGTTCAAATACAATTTTAGCTCGTGGTACATTAATTAATCAATATCGTACTGTTATTGAAAACTGTGATGTTGGATATTATAAGGCTTACCCCAGAGGTTTTAGAGTTTGTCAGGGAAATGGAAAATGGACATTAACTTCCGAGAAATTGTGTTTTAGTAAGTAATCTATTGTAATTTGTATGCTTTAATTATCACTTATTTAAATAATTTAAGTCCGAATGTTTGGTTATGTTTGATAATAATTTTTCATATTTTTAGAAATGTGTCCGCCTCTTTTATCCGATAGTTTAGATATTAAATGTACTCTTAATGGTAAGTTCACTAATTGTTCAAATCCATCGTCACCAGAAACCATAGCTGTACCATCATGTAAACCAACCCATACATTACCAAATGGACAAGAAGAAACTCCAATTGAATTGATTTGTCAGTCTGACGGAATGTGGGATAATCAGCTATATAAATGCAATCCAAGTAATTTTGATTTAATAACGACACAAATGTATTTAATTAATATATTTTGTATTACTAAGCTATAACTGCAAACGAATTCCATTGTTTATTTTATAAATATTAAATTTAGAGATAGACAAACAATCATACTATGCATTAAACGTATTAATTATAATAATCTATAATATATTATATAAATTTAGATTGTGGCCGAGTATATACTAATGGGAAGATATTGATCGCCAATGGTAAGAAAGCAAACGTTGGAACAGCACCTTGGAACGTTGGAATATATCGATTAAATAAAGTGAATTCAAATTATGACTTGATATGTGGAGGATCAATAATTTCTCCAAATTTAGTTGTTACTGGTAATAAACTATATTTTGTATTTATAAAGTAATGAATATTAATTAAATATATCTTTTAGCGGCCCATTGTTTTTGGTACAAAGGGATATTATCTAAAAAAATGTCAATAAACGACGGTTCATATAAAGTTGCCGTTGGAAAATATGATAGAAATTTCACAATAATTGATAATGACTTTACACGAATAATAGATGTAAGTGTTATTAATCTAAAATTCGACATTTATAATAGCATTATAAAATATAAATTAAAACAATTTTATAGGTAAACATTATTTATTTACATGAACTTTTCACTGGAAATCAAGATTACTATGCTTATGATATAGCTGTAATATTGTTATCGAACATAGTTTCTTTTAGTAATGTTGTTGCACCTATTTGCATCGATTGGAGTGATAGATACAATGTGTCAAATGGTATTGAAGGAAAGGTAAATTTCATGTTCTTTAATGGTAGATTTTAATATACGATATTTGAAAATATATAAAAATTGTAAAAGTGTTAAGATATGTTATGAATTAATAAATGAGTTTATTCTCAGAACTCATAATTTTGAAAAATGAATAAAAACCGAAATGTTGGATTTTGTGCTTAACATTTTTTTTTTTTTTTTGTAATTTAAAAATAATTAAATATATTCCAATAACCTTCTTGAATAAATTTAGTTTATATTATTCCTCTCAGTAGTGACTGTTGTCAACTTATATGTAAAGCAAAAACCATTAAATACTTTGCATTATGATTTTTAACGTTGACTATTTGCAAATAAAAATTTGAAAAATAATCGTAACATAGAATTCTTAAGCCACTTTAAACCGTATTTTATTTTCAAATAAAATCAGAAATTAAAATTTTAAGTTTTCACTCCTACAAAACCAAGATTAATATAATTAATTATAAAATAATATAACAATAATAATAATAATATTATAAAATTGTGTTTTTAAAATCTATTTCATGCCTTTACAGATTGTTGGCTGGGGAAATACTGAAAATGGTACATTAAGTCCAGTTTTATTAGAGACTTCTTTACCATACCTTGACCATGATTCTTGTCGAGCGATGTATACCAAAGGATTTCATATATTTGTTACGCTTGATAAGTTTTGTGCTGGATCTGCGTTGGGTAATAATATATTTTATCCTTGCTACAATGATATCATTATATTTTTGAATCTGTACACTTACCTTATATGTTTAAATGATTAAGAATTGAATTTTTAAGGTGCATTCACATATTAAATATACATTTTTTTAAGTAGGTATATTTATTGTAAATAATTACATTTTTGCATTAAATATAAAGATATTTTTACTTTTCAATTTAACAATCATTAATTAGGTGTAAATTACTTTAAAGTGTTACAATATATTCAAAATTAACTTTTAAAAAATGTAAGGATTTGAATTTTGTGATGTCTAATAACTCATACTATTCTTTGGCATACTTACTAAGCCTTAAAAATAATTGACTAATAATATTGAGGAGAAACAGGAGGTTTTGGGACTTGGTTAAATGAGGGATTCATTAAACCTTATTGCTGATCTTAATGATATAATTTGAATTCTAAATAAATTATACAATATTGTTATGGTTGAATATCATTGAGTTATCAGCTAAACATTTTGTTTTCACAATTTGCATTGAATGATTAAGTTGTCCAATATATTATTATTTAACAATCATGTTTCAAATCATCTGTACCATATTTTAGAAGGTATATGTTCTACATTACATATATTCTTATAATGTGGTGCTTGTACATTGTTAGGTATAAACAATTGAAATCTTCATTGCATCAATTACTCAATAACACTCAAATGATTAATTTATGACTTATATTATATAAAATATCTTTAGTTCCAGGACAAGACATGGGCGAGGGAGATAGCGGTTCAGGCTTAACGTTTTTACACTCAAAGTCTTATTATTTAACCGGTGTATTGAGTCTTAAGCAACGATCTTCAAATAACTCAATCGCACTTTTTACAGATTTTAAGCACCATATTGAATGGATTCGTCGATTGTATCAAAAACATAGCTAAGTACAATTAGATTATGATAATTACACGAGTAATTTTTTTCAATTTATTAAGGCATCATTTTTTAATTACTATTTTTACATATCTCATTATACAATAATATTAATTAATGAATTATAAATTTAAAGTATAAGATTAAAACGGTAGAACACATATTTCTTAACAAAATATTGATTTATACTAAGATTGTTATCAGAATAAAAAAATAAAAAACATATACTCATTTGTGAATCATTGTGTAACTGTGTCTACTATGTCTGTTATGTATACTGTCTGGTAATACTTATTTATTTAAGAATGAAAATTAAATTGCATTTATTATATTACTACTCATTAATTGTACAAAGTGTAATTGTACGGTACAAGTCGCGCAGCACGATTACCGGCCACGTATTACCAAACCGTCTAGAGCCCAAATTAGTCATTTGTTTATTCATTGGTTTATTTGAAAAATCTTGTAAATTATTTTTTTTTATCCTTAATTTACTGTTATTTTGCTACAAAATAATTATTATGAGTATAATTATTTTATTTGTGAAATAGGTAATAATTTATAATTAAACTTTAAAAATTGAACTTATACAAGATTCCTATACATATAATTTTATTTATGTATTATAAAATATGTACCTGCAAGGGTCAACTTTTTTAATAGAAGTACGGGCTTAACGAACCCACTTGCCCGAGTTATGATGGGCCTTCCATTAATGGTAGTGGTCATGGGGTTGATATCCCCACACATAAAAAGAAAATGATTTCAGAACAACAACCAATGCCTGGGAACATGGAATTTACGGATTTCTATATTGGAAATTGGAACGTGCAAATTATTTACAGAATATTTTTTTGAAAAAAATTAAATAAAAAAATATATTTTTTTTAACTTTTTTACCAAAACATTAAATTGGTTAAAATATGAAATATTTGTAGTTCTTGTCCCTGTGAAATTATGAAATCTCCATTTTTCAGGAGATATTGCTATGAGTATAACCTCAAGGTCCATGAGACATCACCATATTGTATAGCTTAATATTAATGTTTTTCATTAAATAAAAATAAAGGTATGAAAATAAAAAATAGGTTCATAATAAAAATTACAAAATCTAAAAAGAAACAAAAATATCCTCGCTAATAGCAAAATGCATTATATAATATCTAAACGTTTTAAGAATTTATTGGTTAATATAAAATAAATTATTTTTGTGGGATATCTTTTACTGATTAACATTCTGTTCACTGTCATAATAAAAATAACCTACAATATCATAACTTATAATTTTATTAATATTTATTAATAACTTAATTCAACCATATTATCGTTTTAAATATTTTTATTCCTTTTTATGCATGTTTTTAGGCATTTAGATATATCGTCTTTCCATATTTTTCATCACAGTTACTTGTTTTTTACCTTTTTGTATTACTATTTTCTCAGTATTTAAAACTTTTAAGTATTCAAATCAGCTTTTTCATAATGGACTTAATTTGTTTTTTGTGGTTTACCTATACGTCTTCCCTATGTTCTTCTTTATCTTACTGTTTTTTGGATTTTAATTTATTTTATATTAAATTTTCTCTAGACATATTTTTATGTGGTTTCCGCACTTTTTATTATACATCTAATACATAGTTTTCATAATTATATCTAGGTTCTAAATTATGTTTTATTTATTTTTTTAATTATGCGTCCTAATAGTCAAGTTTCAAAAATTCACATTTATCTGGTTTTATCTTTGAATTAAGAGTTTCTAAAAACTCGAATATGTCTATTATTTTATTATTGTGATTGGTTAAATAATAATTCTCGTGCATTAGCACATATAATTCAGTTATACCAATGATTTTATAACTATTAGTCTTGAAATACATTCATAAGCCCATTAAATGTGGTGGACTCGAACCCACACCTTATAATATGCATACGTCATCTGTGTTAACTCTTTTTCGTCAGTGTTAGTAAATTAATTTTTACGAATAACATGCGTTTAACTGCTAATATTTATTATTTTATGATCACACGGCGATATGGATAGTCAATTTAGGTACAGCGTGGTTCAGTTTATTCGATATTTTATAGTCAAATAATATTCTATATGATGACGAATAATTTATTTACAATTTAAAGTTGTGTAAATAAATAATAGTGTTAATGAAATCCTAATAATTGTAATAAGGCTGTTACTTTTGTACGATATTTAATATTATTAATAAAACACAAACGCGAACGCATAACCAAAAAGGACAATATATAGGTACATTATTTATTGTGACATATCTTATTCAACGATACTTCCAAGTACGTGCTTTCACAATAGTAAAGTTTTATTTATACTAATGAGGTATCGAGGACTCGACCTCGATGTGTAATATTATTAACTCGACATGTCCGTTAGTGTGGATGTTATCACGGGTTTAACCCTAGGAGTTTAACTAAACCTCTAGTTCTCTGAACTTAATTATAAAATAACAGTATAGAGCGTAACTACTTAATTTAGAAAAATTACAATGTTGTTGGTATCTATAGTTGACATTTTGTACAGTTATTGTTTATATTTTATTACATACACTATAGTCACATAATTTATTACATAAATTTAATTAACTGTACATTGCATAATGTTTTTCCAGCGGTTAAAAATATATTAAAATTAGTATGATGAAAATTTTGTCAATATCACTTTTGCTTTGTAATTTATAGTTGAATACTATTCAATAATAGTGACTTTTCAAAATAGTTTTGAAATGGTGAATTATGTATTTAGTACCTATATGTTTGTTCTTTATAACGTATCTAATTGATATTATTTTATTTTATATACATAATTGAATAATATGAATATGGGAATCACAGTTATGTTATTATTATACAACACTCCAAACAATAAGCCAGTATTATCTCTAATAAAAATATTTTTTTTTCTGTGAAGACTATTGGCAATTTCAACCGCAGATAATATGATATAATGTATAAATTTCAAGAACATGGATAGCAAGACAACTTTCAAGTCATCGTTATCGACCCTATTGTGATAGTCATTCCACTACTAAATAAAAAATGTCTTGTATAAATGCCCACACACATCGTTCAATTATGTGACTCTTTGTGATTACTGATTTAGTATAAATCGGCAGAATTATTTTGTCAGATAAAAATTTAACTCACTAATGAAATATCCGTTACTATTTTTTCTAACGTCTATGTATATGCATTATGCATGTAGATTTTCTTTTTGTTTAAAACTATTTAATATTATAGTCTGGAATAGTCAGTATGGAACATTGGAATACAAATGTGTGTTTTGTCGGTGTATCAATTATAAATCAATTTTCCATTTAATAATCGAAACAATTTAATTATATACTGTAAAAATGCTGATTATATTTATTTAATATAATAAAAACTGTTTACGCATTTCTGAAACTGGCATTTTGTGTGATCTAAAACTTGAAAGACGACCATTTGGATTAAGTTTCTCACAGTAATTAGGCAGCCCCCTATTCAGCTAAAATAAACTCTCCTCCTTTCGGCCAGTACCACTTTTATACAATTATATTTTCAAGGTACCGAAATATTATTTCACAGATGAGATATCGTCAGTTTTTTATTTTTCCTTGGCCAGTAGCACTCATTTTTCTTACCCCACGAACACTTTCCATGGGTTCTCTCTCGATATTTTTTTTCTATGAATTAACCTATAAAATGCATACTATATTTAAATGTTAAAATTCTCTCAAATAATATTTTTATTTTTATTTCATAATAAAATAAGCTTAATATAGATTGGAATACGGAATTTGGTTGAAATTTTTACTTCAGAAAATGTTTTTTAAAAAAAATTACTATTTGAAGGTTTTTAGTAAGATTTATTTATGAAAAATAATATACATTAAACTGTCAAACTAAATATATATCGAAACTACAAACCTTTTTAATGTAAGTTAGAAGAATGTTAATGATATAAAAATATGTGTGATTACTGATTACGTATACAACGTTAACAGTGGTGTACATCTACGTGTAGGGAGGAAGGATGTCTTATTCTCTTATAGTCATCCTTCTATCACTTACATAAAGATACGACAACAATATGTATTTGTATTCATAATTCGGCTAAATAAATATACAACTAGATATATATTTATGAAAATCTTTTATCTTGTAATCAACATGTATTCAAATATACCGTGTGTTCAATTTTAAAGGTAACAGGAAATATTTCGATCGTGTGACCTTGAATTTGATTCTGGGTTTTTATACTGCATATAGGACTAATAAATACATATTTTTTTAATAAATTCAAATTTTTAATTTTTTTTTATCAGCGCATGCGCAGTAAAATAAAAATTTCTTAAATAGCAACCACTATTTTGGAGACCGGATTTCGATTTCTTTATTTTTTCTGAACAACTTTGATCTTTACAGTTTGTTGATATCTTCAAAATTGCCATTTTTATGACGGTCGGAAGTTTTAAAATAGTTAATTCGTAAAGATCGCATTTTTCAACGGTCTATTTTAATTTATAGGTATTATTATAACAATTTACTTAAATTATTTTATTTAATAAATTGTTATAATAATACCTATAAATACCTATAAATTAAGATAGACCGTTGAAAAATGCGATATTTTCGAATTAATTATTTTAAAACTTCCGACCATCATAAAAATGGCAATTTTGAAGATATCGACAAACTGTAAAGATCAAAGTTGTTCAGAAAAAATAAAGAAATCGAAATCCGGTCTCCAAAATAGTGGTTGCTATTTAAGAAATTTTTATTTTACTGCGCATGCGCTGATAAAAAAAAATTAAAAATTTGAATTTATTAAAAAAATATGTATTTATTAGTCCTATATGCAGTATAAAAACCCCGAATCAAATTCAAGGTCACACGATCGAAATATTTCCTGTTACCTTTAAAATTGAACACACGGTATGTATACCATATTATATTAACGACAGCTAGAAAATGTATATAAATTATATTTCAAGGAATAGTAATTATACTATTGGAAGTGTGAGTAGGCATGAATATATTTGTCTTAAAAAAGAAAAAAATATAAATATTAAAATACTTATAAATCAAATAAAAATCGATTGAAATAAATTTTGATTTATTTTCGTTTTTTAATATTGAGAAGATATCCGTGTTTATAAGTTTAAATATAACAATTTTTTTCTTTTTACTATTTATTTTATGATTGTTGAGTTCTGATTTATAAGTCGCAATATTAGAGTAACAATATGGATTTAAGTAACTTACAAACCTTTTTTTTCCAAAGTTAGGTGGATTATGTTAATGTACCAGTTACCCATTAATCTGAATAACCAAAATGTACATATTCAGGGCCGGATTAAAGGGTATGTAAAATAAGCAATTTCTTACGGCCCAAAAAAAATTCAGCCCATAATTTTTAAAATAAAATTTATATATATTAGATGGTGCGAGTGGTTACTTCAATTAAAAAAAAAAAAAACATAAAAAAATAGTAATGACAAAAATCAAACATATTTATTAATACTTCATAACACAACGCTGAACTCAACGGGCGGTGATGATTAACTCTAGTACTCTACTAGTCTACTATAATAATAATACTACTATTAATAATAAAGAAAATTAATATAAGAATTCGAAATTTTAAATGTAGATTCAAATGTAAATTATAATTATTTTAATTTTATTTGTGATACCTAATAAATAATTGTAAATAAAATTAATTTTTTTAAGTGTATGAAAATTATGTGTAGGCCATTTATATGAATGTGCTTACGGCCCTAAAAACCATTATCTGGCTCTGCACATTTTATAAAAAGGTACACATTCTAAAAAAAATTAGAACTACCTATATTAGCTATAGGTATAATTGGAACTAGATAAATTTTTAAATGCTAGTTTATCCACTCACTCAAATACTCATAAAGAATAACCAAATATATTAATTGGTTGTCCTATGGTGGATTTAAAGAATTTATTATATAGGTGGTAGTAGTAATGCATAATATCTACTAATTTCCCGTCGCTAAGTTAAATACTTTAAACGATTTTTTGAAAATAATAATTTGTTTATTTAATTAATCAAGTTAGTTCTCTGTGTACAAAAGTGTGAGGCATGTAGATGCTGTTTACTTAATGGTTCTCACTTCTCATACGTCAGAAGATGCTGATAATAAGCTGTGCTGAGGGCTTCAGTATGTGATGTTTTTTCCTCTTCTCTTAAAACCGAGATTTATAAATTGGCTAAGCCCCCACTGTTGCGTACTTGGGAAATAACTGTTGTGACTTGTCCTGTCAGAGTCTGTGTGACGTGCATTACAGTGGAGGATTACTATTATATATGTAGATAGGTCAAAGCCGGTTTAAACAACTTATTATAATTCAGGTTATTCGTGATAAAAAAATTTAGCAAGACCTCCAGTTTTCAAATATTAGTGCTTGTGTGCGGTGTTGTTGTAACTTTGAATTTGTATTGACTACTCTTTTGTCTTACGAAGTTAAAAATTAATTAATTATATTCAGATATTGGCAGTGATTATTAAATATTATATTATGTCTTATCTATACTTAAATGTTTGTTAATTTACGGTAAAATATTGTTTAGTGTTTAGTGACGTTCATTTGATATAACTTATGTATAATACAATTTCTTGTTAATAATAAAACAATATATTTTCATTGATATTAGGTTTGAATTAGCTATGAAGGTGACGTTTTCTTGGTTGATATATTCGTGTTTAATTTTTGGTATGTTATGTCTACACTTACAATATAATAATATTCATATACAATATTAAATATAAAAATCTGAAATTCAAAACCCTATCTATATTATATAAACTTTATAGTCATGAATTCAAAACCTAAATGTATCAGTATTTTTTTCGGAAACAGTAATTTTACATATAATTTATTATACTGAGCTGTTGTTTCTTGTTTGCACTGATTTAGAATATAAAGATTTTATCAACTCTGTAAAGTTACTCTATTCAGTTATTATACGATCCGTATCGGATAAATACCTCTATAGAACCCCTTTGGACTCTTTATATTTTATACAATATAGTTCATACTGTAAAAAATAATTTATTTATCGCAATATGAGAAATTAGAAAAAAATGTAGGTTTACCAAATATAAAATAAGAGGAATAATAAAGAAAAACAATGCAACTCAAATATTAAAATATATTTTTTTTGGTTAATTTCTTAAATTATGGATAATTTATATAATATTTATTTAAAACCAAAAGTAACCTACATTAATGGTTCAATGTTGCTGTTATTGAGTGGCGTCTTTTTATTAGAGAGCGTATTTAATGTGATAATTTTCCGTAATATATTATGATTTTTATAGCTTACCATGGCGATTACTGATTAAACATTAAAAAGATTATAACTTTTATATTTATGAGAGAAATATAACTAAATTGTGCAGGAATTAGGTAGGTACCGGTCATATTCGTTTATAATTTTTAAGTTGTAAATTTCCATCTTAGATATATGAGATTTATTATCTATTAACTAATAAAATCAATTTTTCTATTAAATATTCTAAAAAATAAAACAAAAATACTTCGATAAGTGTATTTAAATATAAATATATTTACTGAAGAAATTCAAGTTCTATTTGATATTTTACTTTTTTCAATTACCTTATGAATATTAATTAATTATTTAAATTGTATTCTATATTGTGTATCTTTTTATTGAAATAAGTAATTATAATAATGTAATATTGTATTTAGATATTAATGTAAGTAGAAAGAAGCTTATAACAGAAGAGAATTATCAAATTATTTTTTCCAAAATGTTTTTGGCACTATTTACTTTTATTAACTCAAGTTAAAAAACCACACTTCTTACAATACACGAATACACGGCATACAATATTGTTTTATAGAATTTAAAACGAAAAATGTTGATTATTTTGTTGTATAATAATATTTTTCCAATAAACGTTATTCATGAATTTAATTTTCAAGAATTTATTATTTCAGGAACTGGAATTTTGTGTGACCATAAACTTGAAACACGACAAGCTGAACCATCTTGTTCATTGTAAGTAACTGTTGTACAAATCAACTACATTATATTCTAAATTACGAAAATATGGGTAGTTGGGTTATAACTCTGTAGACAATATAACAGGTCACGTCATATAATTAGGTACAATTATAAATTATAAATTCCATCTAGTTTTTTTAATATTTAACTTATAGTCTTTTAAAGATTAATAAGAACATAGCCTCATAATATTTTACTTTTTATTGTGTATAAAATTATGTTGTTTTTTAAGCCAGTAAATAGTAATAGTAATAGTAATAGTCTCGATTTGACAAACATATAGTATTTCAATCAATCTTATTTTCAAATTTTTTTTTCCATTTTTAAAAAAAATAAATATACAAATTTACAATAAATTTACTTACTTATTATTTACGTTTCATTGATCATACTTTGCAAATATTGTTGATGTATAAATTAAAGCTTCTATCAATATTCTACTATATTAAAAAAAATAACGGTTTATGTTATATGCTTCCCCGTAAGCAAACTTTAACTGTGTAATAAATTGTAATTTATAATAATTGTAGTCCTAAACAATATTAAATACATTTTAGAACCACCAAGGATACTTTTAGTTGTTCTGATGGAACTTGTATTTTATGGTCGTCAGTTTGCAATGGTTTGGAAGATTGCTCAGATGGTTCAGATGAAAACAAAGAACTGTGCAATCGATATGATTATGGAATGAATACAACGTTAGGTATACAACCATATTTTTATGACAATTAATTTTATGTAATAATAAAGATGTATTCCGAACAAATTTATTTTATATTTAAGTCTATATAATCTGTAAAATTAATTTAATTTTTTTAATTTTCTTGACTTAATAACATTTCAACATTTTTATTTATACTATAAATAATAAGATTTAGAATGAACTGCTTAGCCCGGTGATTCACAATTTCGTAAGTTCGTCTCTTTTAAATCTATGATTGCAGATATAAGAATCATTGCACATTATTTCTCTACATTGCCTTTTAAAAAATATAATCACGTACACATATGAAGGTATAGTTTCCAAATAAATATAATATACTATTTAATGTTCTGTATAATTAACAATAGCAATATTGAAAATAATACGGTTAAAAATATATGCATACTTGTTTATATATAATTGTAATGATGAATAACTGCTTGGTAGAATTGATTCCGCGTATAAAGATCGTTTGATTTGGAGCAGTCAACGCACGTACTACCAAAAGTGCCTAATCTAACCTGCGCGATGGTAGGGTAAATTTCTGTGATTCCGCCTTCTGTTTTCGCATACAGCACACTAAGCGCAGTCTCTAACATCTGTGACCAGTGACCACCTGATAATTTGGCTTGATGGGTGATCCACTATTTGCACCAATATCAGCCGTATTTCTGGCATGTCACAGTGCCGCATCACAAATCAGCCAGTCAGACCGAAATTCCCATTTTTGTAAGTAGCCAAGGAGTGAATGGCGTAACATTTCCTATTGATGATAATATAGTATACGAACGGTATTATGGTTCGGAGGAAAAATCAGTACCAGAGTCAAGGCAAGACATGGATATTAAGTCCGCAATCAAACTTACATAATATGTGAGCGTGAGTGGTTCTCGCTGTAGAATATCGTTGATGCCGTATTCGGTGTACTCTTGGGTAGTTCAAGAGGTTTCCGCAGTACGTAGATATTGGTCAACTAGCCGATCTTGGTCTGCTATCAATGTTCCGTCGATCTTGCCAATGGGTTTCGGTTGTCACTAACACGCTCGTTGTCTAGCTCCAAAAGATGGTGACTAGTTTTAATACAATGTGCCTTAAACTCGAGAAAACTCATATAATATATATTATATATTTAAATACTTTTATTGTTGGTAAATAGTAAAAAATTAATAACTATTATAAAATAAAAATAAAAATTATTAGACAAGATTAGTTGTAATCATTTGATGTATATTTTTAAACATCCAAAATTATGTTTTATCGTATAGATATTTAATTTACTTGATTAATTATTATTATCCAAAATGTAATATGTGATTATATATTAGAATGTGGAAGATTAAATATTAATGGAAATCAGGATAAGAACGCACTTAAGGGGATAATACCTTGGAATGTTGGTATATATAAAAAAAATGTTAATACTTCCAATCATGATTTTATATGCGGAGGAACAATTATTGGTCCAAAATTCATCGTTTCCGGTAAAATCGTTGCAAAAAGTATTTAAAAAGAGAATAATATTAATTTAAATACATTTTTAGTTGCTAAATGTTTTTATAATACACAATTTATTAATGATAAAAGATTAACAGACTATAAAAGTGTTATATTCAAAGTTTCGATTGGAAAATACGTTGAAAATCTCTCACAAGCTGATAATAAATCTATTAAAAATGTAGGTAATTAGTAAAAGTTTTTAATTTAATTTATTTTATTTTCTATGATAGCTGTGAAATATTGTTAAAACAAATTTATAGGTGGACATTATTTATTTAAACGAAGATTTTCATGTATCTGATGATTTATTTCTCAATGATATTGCTATTATTGTGTTAACGGACAGAATTACTTTTAGTAATGTTGTGACACCTGTTTGTATCGATTGGTATGATAAATACAATGTATTGAATGGAGCTCAAGGCAAAGTTAGTTTTAAGTATTATTTAAATATTTAAATTATTATAAATTAAAATTAGTTGTTTATACAATCACTAATCGCCATTGTTAATTTCTATACAAAGCTAAATTTGATGATTTCTAAAATTAAAAACTTTAACTTTGTTTGTCAGATTTTATTTAACTAATTACACTGAATACCAATAATTACGAAAAATTATTTAATATTATACTTCATAGTTAATGCAAATGTTATATACTTTAACAGATTGTTTCTTGGACACTAAAGAGAGCTTCAGGGATTTATTCATCAGAATCATCTTTAACATATATCGACAATGAGTCTTGTCGAAACATATACGGATTAAAATATATGACAGATGATATATTTTGTGGAAGTTCTGCAATGGGTAACAAAAATGTAATTGTTAATAGTTACAATGAAATCTATAATAAAATTTGAACGGAGTTAGGAATATATTGATTTTACAATGTTTTATTTTTTGTGTCTGCCATTATGTTTTGGAGTAGAAATGGTGTTTTGATTTTTGACTTCAGCCCCTCTTTTAAAAGAATAATTCATCTAGCTGGTACTTTGAGGGGAGGGAGTCAAAAGTAAAAATGTCCAGTTATTTTCAAAAGCGATACTAAAAACCCTACAAAAGTAATGGAAAAACGGGAATTTTTAAACGTAATAAAAAATAATCAAAAATCGTTAGTCACAATTTTTGTTTATAAATATTTAAAGTTCAAATGTTTACGAAATATGACAAAATAATGAATTATTTTGTGTTTTATGAAATAGTGATATCACAGCATATGACGATCACGAACTTGGAAACACTTTATTCTGTTTTTTTACTCGTATGTTGATAATAGGTATTCATGAGTGGTATTGTTAAATAAATACCTTATACACTTTAGAATAAAATCAAGTTTTACTATGTTATCTCAATTAATAATTGAACCTTAATTACTGTATATATAAATTATGTATACATAAATTACTATATATCATGTAAATATCATTATACTTATATAAATAAAATTATATTTATAAGATTATTCGTAAATATTATAAATTCAATAAAAACATTTTAAATATTTCTCGGTATAATATTATTGTTATGTAATTTTTAGTACCTCTTTAAATGTGTGTGTTTTTTTTTTTTAAAGTATAATATAATAATATTAAATGTTTATAAAAGATTAACAATTTTAGTTTATTAGCAAACTATCCATACCAAAATAGTTATATCTTAGATTTTAAAAACTAACTTTATTTTTAGGGAAAAGTAAATATATTGATATATATATATTAGTATATTTTGTTATGTATGCTATTACACACACTATGAGTTCGCAGGAATTTGTTTAATATGTAGCTTACGAATACGATATCTTTTTTTTCAGAGGAAAGAAAAGATTTGATGTATTTTGGAACAGGACTCACGTTTATACACTCTAATAACTCTCATTTTTTAACCGGAGTAGCAACTAACGACGGAAAATCCAATAATAATACAATAGTATATTTGACAGATATTAAGTATCATATTAATTGGCTTCGTAAAAAGTATATCAAACATTTAAACCATGTTCGTATATCAGGTTCTACCTACTTATACATTTTAACTATATTATTGTTAAATTTATGTATATTTTTGATTAAAAAATAAAATATTTTTCAAAGTATAAAAATTGGTTGATTCCAATTTTTAATGTTCGTGGTTTTTACAGGATATACCATATTGCATTTTACCAGCCGTCGAAGGAGTAACATATTCTTATGAAGGTTCACATACAATTTTAGCTCATGGTACATTAATTAATCAGTATCGTACCGTAATTGAGGACTGTGATGTTGGATATTATAAAGCTTACCCCAGAGGTTTAAGAGTATGTCAAGGAAATGGAAAATGGTCTTCGATTTTCGAGAAATTGTGTATTAGTAAGTTATGTATTGTGATTTATATGCTTTAATTATCAATTACCTACTTAAATAATTTAAGTCAATATGTTTGGTTATAATTTTATATGCTTTTAGAAATGTGTCCACCTCTTTTATCGGAGAGCTTAGATATAAAATGTTCTCTAAACGGTAAGTTCGCTAATTGTTCAAATCCATCGACTCCCGACACAATAGCTGTACCATCATGTAAGCCAACCCATACATTACCAAATGGACAAGATGAGACTCCAATTGAATTAATTTGTCAGTCTAACGGAATGTGGAATAAACAACTATATAAATGCAATTCAAGTAACTACGCGTACCTAATTTATATATTATATTGTACTAAGTTATAACTGTAAAAGAATTTCATTTTTTATTTTATATATTTTAAAATTTAAGATGGATAACAATGAAAGTGAATATACTTTTTTTGGACAAGCCATATGATACAAATGTATTAACCATCGAAATATGCTTTCTCAAAATATGTATAATTTACTTTATAATCTATAAAATATTCAAATATATTATTTTAGATTGTGGAAGAGTATATACTAATGGCAAAATATCGATGGCCAAAGGTAAAAAAGCTGTCGTTGGAACAGCACCTTGGAACGTTGGAATATATAAATTAAATAAAGACACTTCCAAATATGACTTGATATGTGGAGGATCAATAATTGCTCCAAATCTAGTAGTTTCTGGTAAAAACTAAGGAATTTAAAATTGAATGAATTTTAATTAAATACAATTTTTAGCTGCTCATTGTTTTTGGTACCAAGATATATTATCTAATAAAATATTAATAAATGACGATTCATTTAAAGTTGCTGTTGGAAAATATGATAGAAATTTCACAGTTGTTGACAATGAATTTACTCGAATAATGAATGTATATTTTAAATTTGAAAGTATTATCTTATGGTATCAGTAATATATTAAATAATAATTTTATAGGTTGAAATTATTTACTTAAATGAACATTTCTCTGGAGCCCATGGTTATTTTGCTAATGATATAGCTGTTATTGTGTTATCGAATAGAGTTGCTTTTAGTAATGTTGTTGCACCCATTTGTATTGATTGGAGTGGTAGATACAATATATTGAATGGAGTTGAAGGAAAGGTAAATGCTGTGTTTAATAATTATATATAAAATGTACAATTTTTAATAAACGAATTATAATCAATTATTTAGAAATAGTGCTCAAAATTTGATGTTTGTGCCACGTAATTTTAACAACGTATATTGGTGCTCACTTCACACATATACCTAGTATATCTTTTGTACCAGTTTTTAAATTAAAATTTCGTCAACTTGAGTACTTGTATGAGAATAATAAAATAATTATTTAAATTCCAAAATCATAGTAGAATTGTATTTAATTTATAGAATACTTTTCAATATTGACCAAAAAATAATCTCATAATCAAATTGTTAAGTTACTAAACTTTATTTTAATTTCATATAAGAATTTTAAACATTTTCCCATAACACTTACAAAAATAAGATTAATATAATTTATTATAAAATTAATACAGTGGGTTCTGCTTAATGTGATCACTTTAGTGCAGGGTAATTTTGATTCTATTAATCGGTTGATTCTATAAAACATTTACAACATTTTTTTCATAATTCAATCTTTTAATACAATTACATATTTATTTAAATTTACATACATATTTAATAATTTATAACACATACAATTATTTATTTTTACATTTTTTTTATTTAATGGTGTTATATTTAGGTATACATTTATGCTTAAATAAAAACAATAATTAAATAAATACATTTAAAACAAATTAAAGAAGCTATTTATTTTAGATTGTACTTGACAGTCTACTAATTTAATTTCCCTATTAACCTGCAATTAAATGAGAAATCAAATTAAAATTAGTTTTCATGTTTTTTTTGTTTATTTGTTTGAAATACCATAAAAATAATAAGATTGTTCACAAAAGTGATTCAATTATCCGGTACCTAGTAATTCTAATAAAAGGTCAATTTAACATTAGTAACATACAATTTGGTTTGGGATTTTCATTTTTGATTCTAATAAACGGTTGATTTTATAAACCAATGATCACATTAAGCGGAACCCACTGTATTATAAAAATAATAATTATAATATTATTGTATATTTTTAATCCATTTTATACTTTTTCAGATTGTTGGCTGGGGAAAGACAGAAATGGGTACAGCAAGTCCATTTTTATTAGAAACTTCTTTACCATACCTCGACCAGAATTCTTGTCGTGAGACGTTTGATACGAATGGATTTGATATATTTGTTACTCTTGATAAGTTTTGTGCAGGATCTACGTTGGGTAATAAAATATTTAATTATCAGTACCATGAAATCATTGTGCTTTTCTTTCAACTGAATTCTCTACTTATAGGCTTGTTTGTATTAAACACTAAATGTTAAATGTGTATACGTATTTTAAATAAAAAGTTTTTTAAAAGTTATTTAGTCAAAATAATCAAATTTTAATAATAATAATAATTTTTAATATAAAGATATTTCTCTTCATTTATTAAGTAACCTCACGAAATATGTCTATCGTTCTACGGAAGTTTCACTGAATAATGTTAATTTATTTTTTTTAACAATATATACGATTCAATAGGTATCTAACGTGGGAAATTTGAGTCTTTCCATTGCTTTAGTAAATTATTAAAGCAGTATAAATCTATGCTAGTTTCGTTGGCTACATATTATTTTAATATTTCTACCAATTCTTCAATTTTGTAATCACTGTTTTAATAGTAATTACGTAATACAGTTCAATTACTTACATTTATTGAATATTATCTATTTAGTTTTAATATTTTGCAAACCTTTAACGCGTAACAAATGGATTGTATTTTGATATATCTATCTTTAAATACTTTAAAGCTGATAATCCATGTATCATAAAGACTTATTTGTATTGTGAGTGTAGCCACTCCAGAACTGAGTTATTTAGACTATTAAAACGTCCATTGAAGATTGAGATAATTAATACATAAGTTCTCATAACAAAAATTTATTCAGAAATTTAGTAGTTTATACAATTCGTTTTTAACTCCGAATTTACTGTAATTAACTCAAAAGACTTAAATACCTACATAATGAAAATATAATATATTATAAAATAAATTGGCTTACAAAAATTTTTTATACTCCTGAAAGTCATAAGGTTTTTCGATAATATGGATAACAGCAGATTTAATTAATAAAAACATTTACTGTTGCTTAATGATTGAGAAATTGAATTTGTAAAAAGTCTATTTTTATTTTAAATAAACATTGAATTAGGTATCAACATTTAAGTTATAATATATTATATTTTTTCTGTACTATATCTACGACCAATAAACATCGTATAAATAATTTTTGTTGTATAACTAAAATAGTTATTTTTAATTTAGAATGAGTAGTGAATGAAGGCAATAATACTACATTGATGTTGTAGTCTTAGCTTTATAATTTATCGCCAAACTGCGGTGAAAGGGTTTTATTAGGTTGAATAACCAAAACAAGCGAATAAAATAATATTGTACTTTTAATACACAAAAATAAAAAAACTCAAAAATTTATAACTGCCAATGATGTTCTATCCATAAAATTATACGTAATTAAATTATCTCAGATCATTGAATTTTAGAATACGGTAGTCGATAAAACTGTGTTTTTTAATTTGAAAAGTTTTTATACATTTTTTGGGGAGTTGATTAATTAAAGATTATTTTTGGCCTTTATAATTAATTAAAATTAAAAATATAGTATCCAAAAAGAGTAATGGATGAATTTCGTCAAATTAACAACTAACAGTTATGTTTTTCACTATTTGGATTAATTGGTGATTTTATACAATGTATTATTATTATTTTACAATAATATTTAAAATCGTCTCTACCATATTTTAGAAGGTATATAAACTGTCACATCACACGCTCTTAAGGTGTGGTGCTTGTCAGTTATTAACAATGTAAATCTGTATTATATCGACTACTCAAACTACTCAATAACATTCAAATGTTTAATTTAATATGTCTTATATATAAAATATTTTTAGTTTCAGGACAAGACTTGGACGAAGGAGATAGCGGTGCAAGCTTATCATTTTTGCACTCAAAGTCATATTATTTAACCGGTGTATTGAGTCTTAAGGAAGCATCCTCAAATAACTCAATTGCACTATTTACGGATATTAAGCACCATGTTCTATGGATTCGTCGACTGTATCAAAAACATAGCTAATTCCATTAATATTATGGTAATAAATTAGATACAAGTATTTTTTTTTTTAATCATATTTAATAATTATTTTGTAGTTTATTGCGTTGCTGACGAACATAATATTTTTTTTTTTAAATTTATTAAGGCATCAATTTTATGGAAAATATTGTTTTTACGTATTTCATTATACAATAACATTAATTTTTTGAATTATAAATTTAATGTATTAGATTAAAGATGATGAACACACATTTTTTTTTTAAAAAATTTATTTATATTAAGATTGTTATCTAAATAAACATAAAAAGCCAATACACATTTGTGAATCATTGTGGAATTGTCTGTAAATATTTATGTTTATACATTCTTGCAAATTTGTTATTGATAACATAGGATTATAAGAAACCATAATTATTATATCTATTAACAGTTGTCACAAAATGTTTAAAGCCAATAATATTTTTTGTTGGATAATGCGTTTAAATAATAAAAATATATATCTACAATAATTAACAACGATGTATGTTTGGGTTGAACGCCCCATACATAAAAAGAAAATGGTTTCAGAACAACAACCAATGCCTGGGAACATGGAATTTACGGATTTCTATATTGGAACTTGGAACGTGAAAATTAAGTACAGAATACTTTTTTGAAAAAAATTAGATAAAAAAATATATTTTTTTAAACTTTTTTACCAAAACATTAAATTGGTTAAAATATGAAATATTTATAGTTCTTGTCCCTGTGAAATTATGAAATCTCCATTTTTCAGGAGATATTGCTATGAGTATAACCTCAAGGTCCATGAGACATCACCATATTGTATAGCTTAATATTAATGTTTTTCATTAAATAAAAATAAAGGTATGAAAATAAAAAATAGGTTCATAGTACAAATTACAGAATCTAAAAAGAAACAAAAATATCCTCGCTAATAGCAAAATTCATTATACATATATGTAAACGTTTTAAGAATTTATTGGTTGATATAAAATAATTGTTTTTGTGGGATATCCTTTACTGATTAAAATTCTGTTCACTGTCATAACAAAAATAACCTATAATATCATAACTTATAATTTTATTATATTTATTAATAACTTAATTCAACCATATTGTCGCTTTAATATTTTTATTCCTTTTTATATTCCATAAGTTTATAAAATATATTATTCTGTTTTATAATTCTTGAAATGTCCCTAAGTATCTTTAGCGATCTATAGAGTAGATAATTTAAACATTTTCCACTTTATGACTTCTTATGACGTATATAATGTGTAATTTATTTTATTATTTCGTGTGATTAGGATTCGAAATATGGTTTATTTATTTCTTGATTAGTATATATTGATTACTTATATGCATGTTTTTAGGCATTTAGATATATCGTCTTTCTATATTTTTCATCACAGTAACTTGTTTTTTACCTTTTTATATTACTATTTTCTCGGTATTTAAAACTTTAAGTATTCAAATCGGCCTTTTCATAATACACTTAATTTGTTTTTTGTGGTTTACCTATACGTCTTCCCTATGTTCTTCTTTATCTTACTGTTTTTTGGATTTTAATTTATTTTATATTAAATTTTCTCTAGACATATTTTTATGTGGTTTCCGCACTTTTTATTATACATCTAATACATAGTTTTCATAATTATATCTAGGTTCTAAATTATGTTTTATTTATTTTTTTAATTATGCGTCCTAATAGTCAAGTTTCAAAAATTCACATTTATCTGGTTTTATCTTTGAATTAAGAGTTTCTAAAAACTCGAATATGTCTATTATTTTATTATTGTGATTGGTTAAATAATAATTCTCGTGCATTAGCACATATAATTCAGTTATACCAATGATTTTATAACTATTAGTATTGAAATACATTCATAAGCCCATTAAATGTGGTGGACTCGAACCCACACCTTATAATATGCATACGTCATCTGTGTTAACTCATTTTCGTCAGTGTTAGTAAATTAATTTTTACGAATAACATGCGTTTAACTGCTAATATTTATTATTTTATGATCACACGGCGATATGGATAGTCAATTTAGGTACAGCGTGGTTCAGTTTATTCGATATTTTATAGTCAAATAATATTCTATACGATGACGAATAATTTATTTACAATTTAAAGTTGTGTAAATAAATAATAGTGTTAATGAAATCCTAATAATTGTAATAAGGCTGTTACTTTTGTACGATATTTAATATTATTAATAAAACACAAACGCGAACGGATAACCAAAAAGGACAATTTAATATATAGGTACATTATTTATTGTGACATATCTTATTCAACGATACTTCCAAGTACGTGCTTTCACAATAGTAAAGTTTTATTTATACTAATGAGGTATCGAGGACTCGACCTCGATGTGTAATATTATTAACTCGACATGTCCGTTAGTGTGGATGTTATCACGGGTTTAACCCTAGGAGTTTAACTAAACCTCTAGTTCTCTGAACTTAATTATAAAATAACAGTATAGAGCGTAACTACTTAATTTAGAAAAATTACAATGTTGTTGGTATCTATAGTTGACATTTTGTACAGTTATTGTTTATATTTTATTACATACACTATAGTCACATAATTTATTACATAAATTTAATTAACTGTACATTGCATAATGTTTTTCCAGCGGTTAACAATATATTAAAATTGGTATGATGAAAATTTTGTCAATATCACTTTTGCTTTGTAATTTATAGTTGAATACTATTCAATAATAGTGACTTTTCAAAATAGTGTTGAAATGGTGAATTGTGTATTTAGTACCTATATGTTTGTTCTTTATAACGTATCTAATTGATATTATTTTATTTTATATACATAATTGAATAATATGAATATGGGAATCACAGTTATGTTATTATTATACAACACTCCAAACAATAAGCCAATATTGTCTCTAATAAACATTTTTTTTTTCTGTGAAGACTATTGGCAATTTGAACCGCAGATTATAATATAATATTATGTATAAATATAAGGAACGTGGATCGCAAGACAACTTTTAAGTCATCGTTATAGACTTTATTGCGATAGTCATTCCACTACTAAATAAAAAAATGTCTCTTATAAATACCCAAACACATTGTTCATTTATGTGACATTTAGTGATTTAGTATAAATTGGCAGAATAATTTTTAATAAAATCTGAAGTATAATAAAATTAGGTATTATACAGATTTTTTGTAGGTAAATGTAACATGTAATACATTTGAATATTAAACATTAAACAGAGTAAATAGTAATGTATTATCTTACTTATTAAGTTTGTCAAACATTTTAAACTTCCAAAAATTCATCATCATAATTTATTTCTTGAATGGTCATCCAGTGGTGTGTATGAATCACATAATAACACTTTTTTCGACCAGTTATTTGTAACTGACCCATTATTTGATACCAATATTTGTACTCATTTTTTAATGAAATTTGATTTTTGTTTATAACATTACAATATTTTAACTAAAAATCATAGTTAAAAATTATTCGGAAATATTGTTGGTGTTTAATAAAATTATTATTTTTAAATATTTCTTACTAGCTCATTATTTACTGCTTCGACAGGACTTTTAGTGTCCCTGGCTGCATATGGACATTTAATTTCAAGGATTGAATCTTCATCAACTAGTCCATCTATAAACAACAAATATATACATTTATATATATACATTATACATGTACATGTACATGTTATTTATGATTTTGAAAATTGAATAATTACCAGGAGTAGCAGCAAGGTACAGAAATTCAACGTCAGAAAACAGTCCACATAACTGTACAGAACGGCCACTTAATTTTTCAAATTTAATTCTCGCATGCGGTTTCATTTCGATTCCAAGTTCTTTTTCTTTTGTCGAAGTATGAGGCTTATATAGCATAGGTACTATATACTTTTTTTCGGCAGCTCGTATCTGATCTCATTTTAAAAATTTCGCCAACATTTGATGCTGTTAAACGTTGTTTACGTTCATTTAACCAATCTTGGCTATGTGCCTGTTGTCGTGTAATTCGTTTCAACTCAGCTCTATTTACATGAAAACTTTTTTTTTCATATTCAAATCATAATTGCTAATTATATTGTCTTATGGTTTAGCCAGACCGTAGTCTAAATCTGGTGCATAAGATCGTGTTGTACTAGATTTATTACGTCTTATGCCCGTGTCAAATAATTTTTATTAGTTCTAATTCTTTGAATAATTGTTGAATACCGTTTAGTATGTAAACCTAGGTAAACAAATAATTAATAAAAAAAAAACATATTTATATAATATTACATAAAATATTTTTTTTTAGTTATTTACCTGAACTAGTCGTTATTATTTTTTTTTTTTTGTAATACTCACAAATAATTTTTAGAATTAAATCCTATGACTGCCGCTTCTACTCTCGTTTTGTAATTATTTTTTTGAGTAAAATTTATTCAATTACCACCGACGTGCTTGTTTATTAAGTTATTAAATTATTCGCACGGATTGTTATCTACATTCTCAATCAAGCTGTCTGCATTTACTGATAATCTATATATTATATTTCGAATTTCTGCCATCATACCAGACTTATTTTTAGTTAAAATATTTTACCTTCTAGAAATGTATTGCTTGCATTATTGCTTTTGTTGTCACCGCAGGCTAGCCGGTTTGCGAAACAGCACGACCACCCGCACTTCTCTTACTGTACGTTGTCGCGTTGGACTGGCGTGCACCAAAATATTATATTACTCGTAGTTTAAAATCGGCGTTTATTTTAATATATTACATATTCTTATTATTGGTAATATCGAACTGACATTTATAATTAAATTTTATTTGTTGCAACGAAAGGTACTGAGTACTTAACGACTCTGGAAATTTGAATATTATGCTGAGAAGTTGAAGTTAACCTTATACGAGGTCATAAATTTATCACGGCTTTGATATTGTGAATTCAGTGAAGTTATTGTCGATTAGTGCCGTTAGTCGTAGTCTGAAATCATTGTGCCTTATTATATTTTATATGTAGATAGGATGAAGCCGGTTTATAAGACTTATTGAATTATATGTTATTCGTGATACAAGACCTTGAATATTTTAATACTAATGCTTATTATAAAATATGTTTTTGAGTTCCGAAGTTCGTCATAATTTCATTACACTATCAGCATCAACTACGTATTAACATCATAATATAGCAATTTAAAATTAATTAATGCTCTCCGGGTATTATCAGTGTTTATTATATTTTGTTTGTAAATTTACGGTAAAATTTGGATAAGTGTTAAATGTATTTAATCTGTTATAACTAATATACATAAATTGATTTATGACATTAAACCTGTAGTTATCTTGATTTTGGTTCTAAATTTACTATGACGGTAATACATTCCTGGTTGATATATTCATGTCTAATTTTCGGTAAGTGATATCAATATTAACAATATAATAACAATAAAAAATAATATCGTATTTTGATGATATTCTATAATATTACAATTTAAAAACTAGAATAAAATTACATATCTATAATAAGTTTCTATGAGTTCTGATTACAAAAATTACTTGTATAAGTATACTTTTATAAAACAATAATCTTTTGTTTAATTATCCTGAACTATCGTTAACACCGATTATTTCGATGAACACTAATACATGAAACACATACACACGTTTTAATGTATTAGCATTTTATCTATTCCATCATTTTCAATATCGTGACCATATCGCACCACCATCTCTAAATAATCCCTCATAATATATATAATATAATAATATGTACACATAATGATTAGGCATACGAGCAACTTTAAACAGTAGTTTACCTCCTTCTATATAACGAAAAACACATTTATTCTTTACATTAAATAAGTTTTTTTTATAAATAATCACAGTGAGTTAAATTGATTAGGTTACGCGTGCATTAGTTATAAAAATCAGAATTATCAAAGTGAATTTATCTTTGTTTACCTAGAGTAAACACTGTAAACTATACAAGCAATTTATAAATCTACTCACTCACTAAAATATTTATTATCAGAAACTACATATTTCTGTCGTTTGTCCTTTAATTGATCATAAGAACTTATATTACTAGTAATAGTTATATGATATTATAGCGTGCTTACTTTTCGTCAATCTAAATCAGCAACATATAATAAAGTTTGTTTATTCAATTAGTTTATCAAGTTAGTTTTGTCTGGCGTATAAAAGTGTGAGGCGTGTATGTGCAGAGTACTCGACGACTCTGCTATATCTTAATGTTTTGTGCTGAGTTACCTACGTGTGGAGTCTTCGTCCTTCTTATCTTTGACCTGGAATCATAGATTTGACACATCTTCACTTATGCAACTACCTACTTAGAGAAGTTCTTTTCTTAGTCACGAATATACAAAACGCACAACATAATTATATGCATTTTATGCGCATGTAGTATTATGTATAAAAACAGATTTGCGGGACGATACAATAAATAAATACAAAATAAATGTTTTATTGCTTTTTAAAAACTTTTTATTGAGCACATTGTTTTTTTTTTTTTTTATAATAAATAATAATACAAACAACAAGATTGTACAACATTATTTGTTTAATAGTCATAAATCATATTAGAAAAAATATTGGTTCACCAATAAAATATAAATGTATTCAAAATAAATTCAAATTTTTAGTTAATATGTATTATTTATTTAACACAACTGTTTATTTTAATTTTATTAACAATATAACCGATCGAAAAAAAAATGTGTTCAGTGTCGTCTATTGGCTTAGGGGACGTATGCAAGATGGTTATTTACCACTAAATATGGTTTTTATAGAAACCCAATATTGAGTGTTCGTTGGTAAAGAACTTTTGACTATTTTCCATTTTTTCAATTCACAAGGAAAAACTATTTCGATGATGTAGGTCCTACGTAAGTGCTGGTATATATTTGTCACAAAAATTATTATTATTTATTTATAGCTTTCAAGGTGCATTATTAATGGTAAGATATATTATGCACTCAAATCAACTTTTAAAATAAAAATTCTAAAAATAAAATAATCATTCTTAAATTTTAATTAATATATACTTACCAAAGAAACTTCAATACTATATTCTAATATCGTGCTATTTTCATTTACCTTTTATGTATATATGAATTAATTATTCAAATAGTACTGTATACTTTAGTGTTGTATGCAATTTTGTTTTTATGATAATGTATAATTATTGCGATATTGTTAAAAGTAAATAATGTACGTGGAAAATATTATATAATATTAATGCTGATTATTTTTATGTATAATAATATTAATCCCATAAACATTATTATTGAATTTAATTTTCAAACATTTAATTTATTATAATTTATTATTTCAGGAACTGGAATTTTGTGTGACCATAAACTTAAAAGGCGACAAATTGGTGGTGCAAGATGCTCAAAGAAAGTTATTTATTGTTGTACAAATTAACAGTATTTTTTCTAAATTTCGAAAAGAATAAGGGTAGTGGGGTTCCTATAGCTCTAAGGTCCATAACAAATCTCATCATACAATACATCCATTAAGTGTACTTAATATTAAACATAATCGTGTGTTTTTAATCTTTTAGTGATTATAAAGAACTAATACCTATTATATTTTCTTTTTTATTGTATAAAAATAATGTTGCTTATTAAATCATCAAGTATTTTCAAAGACACAAGAAATATACAAATATATAATAATTCACAAATTGTTTATATTAAATTTGACCCTCTTAACTATTTAATATTGTTGAATGTAAATTGCAGCTACTATTATTATTCGATCTTATTATTCGATCATCTTTAACCCACGGTTGGTGTTTTTATGAGCATTTCGCTTCCACAATTGCCATTTTAAGAACCACTGGTTTAAATATTATTGGATTTTTACAATAATATATATATATATATATGTTTTCTTGAGTTATTTACAAAAATGATTAAGGAAAAGGGTATTAATAAACTGACAAATTTATCGAAGCCCAATGTTGACATAGGTATACGGAATAATACCGTGTAGTTAATACTCGCCCATCACTGATCGCCTTACCGTATACTTTAATATAGTTATACTGTTTTTATTTTCGGTTTATTTTTTTGTTATTTTATTAAAAAAAACAATATTTGTTTATGTGATATGCTGTTCTATATTCAAACTTCAACTATATTATAATATAATTGTAATTTTCAATTATACACCTAAATAACATTGAATAAATTACAGGAATGCCAAAAATAATTTTAGTTGTTCCGATGGAAACTGTATCGTATGGTCGTCAGTTTGTGACGGTCGGGAAGATTGCTCAGATGGTTCAGATGAAAACAAAGAAATGTGTAATCGATACGAGTACGGAACGAGCAAAATAGGTATATCAAAATATTTTTATGAAAATTAATATATTATTATAATTTAGATGTATTCCGTAATATTATATTTTATATTTTTTTGAACATAAAAGTCTATAATTTGTATATTTAATTTTAATTCTAATTTTTAATCTTCTTAACTATTACTAAATATAAATAATTATTTTTATACTATACAAATTAAGATTTAGAATAAATAATATAGTCCGGGGAGTTACAATTGTATAAGTTTGTCTCTTGTAGTAGCACGAATGCATTTGTTCGAATCTTTGCGCATGATTTTTCTACATTGCCTAAAAACAATACTATTAAACACAAAAACGTGTGTATTGTTACTAAATTAATATAATATACTATTTAATATTTTGTATTGATAACATAGTAAATTAACTAATCGTAAATGAAGTAAAAATATAAAAAGTGTGTGTTTCTATTAATTGTATTATTCAATCAGGGATATCAGAGATTATAAAAATATCTTTTCAAAGACATAATTGCTGTGTATATTATATCGAAAAATATATGACTACGGGCATTTTAACGACATTACCGCAACTCAAAAATAATTACCTACGATTGACGTAACCTATTATAATATCATCTATAAGTTGTGACCACAACTATAGTATGCAGCAAAAATTAATATGATAATAAGGTTAGATTAGGTATAATCTATTGATTTAAATTTTTTAAAACCTTCGACATATCTTTAATTTGGTAATATTTTAATTTATAAAAATTGTATACATTTATTAATTATTATTACCTAAAATATAACCAAATATTATATTAGAATGCGGTAGAGTATATAACACTAGCAATTCAGTATCGACCACCAATGATATGAAAACACTTATTGGAAGAGCACCATGGACTGTTGGTATATATGTGAAACATGATATGATGTCCCATTATATTTATGTATGTGCAGGGTCAATTATTGGTCCAAAACAAATCGTATCTGGTAAAATCTTTGTACAATGTATTTACTAAGACATTTAAATTAATTCAATAACATTTTTAGTTGCTCAATGTCTTTGGGATTCAGACTATTTGTCTGAAAAAATATCAGTAAAAGATATGTTCAAAGTTGCTATTGGAAAATACCTGAAAAGTTACAATACACAATTTGAAACAGTTGACAATGAATTTACTCAAATAATGGATGTTAGTTATTAATTTTATATTAGTTTGAAATATTGTCAAAAAATTTTTACAGGTTGAAAGTGTTTACGCACATGAAAATTTCCATGATAATAATACAGAAGTTATTTATGATATAGCTGTTGTTGTGTTATCAAAAAGAATTACTTTTAGTGATTATGTGACACCTGTTTGTGTCGATTGGAGTGGTAAATACAATGTAAGGAATGGAGCTAAAGGACAAGTTGGTTTAAAGTATTATTAATAAACATTGAAATTGTGGTGTAATTCCAATTAGTTGTATAAGGTATCGTTATTAGCCCTTGTAAATTTCTACGTTAAGCTAAATTCGATGAATTATAATATTAAAAACTTTATCCAGTCGTACATTCTTTAACTAATAAATTACACCCAGTGCCAACACGTATAAATAAGTAGTTAATATTATAATTTATCATTCTTAATACAAATTGTATATACTTCAACAGATTATTACTTGGGAATTCGGGGAAGAATCATCTTTATCAGAAGCAGCGTTATCATATATTGACAGTAAAACTTGTCAAAATACATATGGATTTGGGCCAACGAAAACGTTGTATTATTTGGCTGATGACAAAATTTGTGGCATTTCTGAAATGGGTATTTAATATTTAATTGTCCATAGTTATCTTTAAATCTATATTTTTTATTAACTTACCCTAAGTAAAAATTAAACATTTAAAATTAAATACTTTCAAATGGTAATCACACTGAACAAGATCATCACAAGTTAAGAAATAACTCATTATATTTTTTTTTGTTCGTTAATCAATGTTGATAATAAAATAATAAATAGATATTCATAGTGGTATTATTAAATAATTAATGTATATGCTTAGAATATAATTAATCAAGTTTTACTACGCTATTTAAATTAGTAAAATAAATAGATCTTCGTGAACTATATATTGGTACTCTATAGATCTTGATTACACTGTATACAAATATAATTATCCTTATATGATCATACATAAATATTATTATATCAATAAAAACAGATCAATATTTACTAATGTGACTCGCATGAGTATTTACATATTTTATCATATTTAACAGAAGTTGTAGCTCATTATCACTTTATTCAGCAAAATTTTCAATCAGTTAATCAACACAGGACAACTGTTGCATTCGCACAGCTATTAAATATTAATATCTATGACATAATAATTAAAACTTAATATTTCAAAAAAAAAGTGGATAAAGGGCATAATAATGTTAAGACAAAGCTCTGCTCATTGGTTAATTGTGTAATGTATGGATATCATTACTTACAACAACAGTCTGTAGACATATGTTTAATATGTATCTTATAAAAAAACTATTTTTTGTTTCAGGACATATCGCTCAAATATTTTATTTCGGCTCAGGATTAACCATTGCACACAATAATAATTCTCATTTTTTAACTGGAGCAGGACTTTATAGCAATGACATAAAGGATAGAACAGTTGTAGATTTTACAGATATTAAATACCATATTAATTGGATTCGTAATATATATATTAAATATTTAGACCATGTTCGTATATCAAGTTCTAGTTACTTATACATTATAACTATATAATTTTTATATTTATGCTTAGTTTTGATTAAAAAAAATATATATATTTTATTATTTAATATTATTTCATTCCAATTATTAACATTCGTGGTTTTTATAGGATATACCTTTTTGCATTTTACCAGCCGTTGAAGGAGTTATATATTCTTATGAAGGTTCAAATGAAATTTTAGCTCATGGTACATTAATTAATCAGTATCGTACCGTAATTGAGGACTGTGATGTTGGATATTATAAAGCTTACCCCAGAGGTTTAAGAGTATGTCAAGGAAATGGAAAATGGTCCTCGATTTTCGAGAAATTATGTATTAGTAAGTAATGTATTGTAATTTTTTTTTTTTTTTATTTGATCGAAAAGAAAGAATATACAATAAATTATTTTTAGAGATAACATTTTCGATTATCTATCTCCTTTAAGCAGAGCTTGTGTTGGAGATAGAGAGTTATTGAATTATATAATATGATTAATAATAAAAAGAAAAAAATATAATTTAAATTTAAATTTTAAAGATTCAATGTAAGATTCTAAATACATATAACAGTAAATAAACAGATATGCAATATTTTCATGAAATGGAAACATGATAAAAAAAAATCTATAAAAATACATCATATTCAAACATATTATACGAATAAACAAAACATAAATTAAAATATAAAAATAATTCGATTTAAGGTAAATTGCACAATTTACCAATTGCATACAATTTGTATACTTTAATTATCACTTATTTAAATAATTTAAGTCCGAATGTTTGGTTATGTTTGATAATAATTTTTCATATTTTTAGAAATGTGTCCGCCTCTTTTATCCGATAGTTTAGATATTAAATGTACTCTTAATGGTAAGTTCACTAATTGTTCAAATCCATCGTCACCCGAAACCATAGCTGTACCATCATGTAAACCAACCTATACATTACCAAATGGACAAGAAGAAACTCCAATTGAATTGATTTGTCAGTCTGACGGAATGTGGGATAATCAGCTATATAAATGCAATCCAAGTAATTTTGATTTAATAACGACACAAATGTATTTAATTAATATATTTTGTATTACTAAGCTATAACTGCAAACGAATTCCATTGTTTATTTTATAAATATTAAATTTAGAGATAGACAAACAATCATACTATGCATTAAACGTATTAATTATAATAATCTATAATATATTCAAATATAAATTTAGATTGTGGCCGAGTATATACTAATGGGAAGATATTGATCGCCAATGGTAAGAAAGCAAACGTTGGAACAGCACCTTGGAACGCTGGAATATATCGATTAAATAAAGCGAATTCAAATTATGACTTGATATGTGGGGGATCAATAATTTCTCCAAATTTAGTTGTTACTGGTAAAAAACTATATTTTGTATTTATAAAGTAATGAATATTAATTAAATATATCTTTTAGCGGCCCATTGTTTTTGGTACAAAGGGATATTATCTAAAAAAATGTCAATAAACGACGGTTCATATAAAGTTGCCGTTGGAAAATATGATAGAAATTTCACAATAATTGATAATGACTTTACACGAATAATAGATGTAAATGTTATTAATCTAAAAGTCGACATTTATAATAGCATTATAAAATATAAATTAAAACAATTTTATAGGTAAACATTATTTATTTACATGAACTTTTCACTGGAAATCAAGATTACTATGCTTATGATATAGCTGTAATATTGTTATCGAACATAGTTTCTTTTAGTAATGTTGTTGCACCTATTTGCATCGATTGGAATGATAGATACAATGTGTCAAATGGTGTTGAAGGAAAGGTAAATTTCATGTTCTTTAATGGTAGATTTGAATATACGATATTTGAAAATATATAAAAATTGTAAAAGTGTTAAGATATGTTATGAATTAATTAATAAATGAGTTTATCCTCAGAACTCATAATTTTGAAAAATGAATAAAAACCGAAATGTTGGATTTTGTGCTTAACATTTTCTTTTTCTTTTTTGTAATTTAATAATAATTAAATAAATTCCAATCACCTTCTTGAATAAATTTAGTTTATATTATTCCTCTCAGTAGTGACTGTTGTCAACTTATATGTAAAGCAAAAACCATTAAATACTTTGCATTATGATTTTTAACGTTGACTATTTGCAAATAAAAATTTGAAAAATGATCTTTACATAGAATTCTTAAGCCACTTTAAACCGTATTTTATTTTCAAATAAAATCAGAAATTAAAATTTTAAGTACTCACTCCTACAAAACCAAGATTAATATAATTAATTATAAAATAATATAACAATAATAATAATAATAATAGAATAAAATTGTGTTTTTAAAATCTATTTCGTGCCTTTACAGATTGTTGGCTGGGGAAATACTGAAAATGGTACATTAAGTCCAGTTTTATTAGAGACTTCTTTACCATACTTTGACCATGATTCTTGTCGAGCTATGTATACCAATGGATTTCATGTATTTGTGACTCTTGATAAGTTTTGTGCTGGATCTGCGTTGGGTAATAAAATATTTTATTTTCACTACAATGAAATCATTATATTTTTGAATCTGTATACTTACCTTATATGTTTAGTTGATTAAGCATTGAATTTTTAAGGTGCATTCACATATTAAATATACATTTTTTTTAGTAGGTATATTTATTGTAAATAATTACATTTTTGCATTAAATATTCTTTGGCATACTTACTAAGCCTTAAAAATAAATAACTAATAATATTGAGGAGAAACAGGAGGTTTTGGGACTTGGTTAAATGAGAGATTCATTAAACATTATTGCTGATCTTAATGATATAATTTGAATTCTAAATAAAGTATACAATATTGTTATGGTTGAATATCATTGAGTTATCAGCTAAACATTTTGTTTTCACAATTTGCATTGAATGATTAAGTTGTCCAATATATTATTATTTAACAATCATGTTTAAAATCATCTGTACCATATTTTAGAAGGTATATATGCTACATTACATATATTCTTATAATGTGGTGCTTGTACATTGTTAGGTATAAACAATTGAAATCTTCATTGCATCAATTACTCAATAACACTCAAATGATTAATTTATGACTTATATTATATAAAATATCTTTAGTTCCAGGACAAGACATGGGCGAGGGAGATAGCGGTTCAGGCTTAACGTTTTTACACTCAAAGTCTTATTATTTAACCGGTGTATTGAGTCTTAAGCAACGATCCTCAAATAACTCAATCGCACTTTTTACAGATTTTAAGCACCATATTCAATGGATTCGTCAATTGTATCAAAAACATAGCTAAGTCCAATAAGATTATAGTATATTATCAATATATATATATTTTAATGTATACAAAAATATGATTTGATATATTAAAGGTTTTATATGAATTAAAAAATATAAACACAGTTTTGTCTTACAAAAAATAAGAAAAAAATTATAAAATTATGATTTGGATGGTGCCTATGAAATCCACTTGAACAAACTTAAATCGAATATGAATAAAGTTATTAAATTCATCTTAAAAGTTCCTATTCTGATAAGTACCTACCTACTAAATGTATTTATCATAAATAAATGTCTTGGACTTTGATAAGCTATTTTCTAAATGTACTTTACTAATAAGTTTTAAACATATAACTACACTATATTAACAAATTATGTTTAACTTTAAATTAATGGTAGTAAAATTACTTGAGTAGGTAAAATGTCATATAACAATAAAAATTATGAAATTTTTATGAATAAAATTAGTGATGTAAATCAGTTAATCAGTAGGATGACTAATTAATATTTTGCTATTGTTAACTTCAAGGCGTTAATATCGAAAAATAGATATTCTCCTTTATTGCTAGTACCTAATAATATCCTACCTGGTTAGATGTCACAAAGTCACAAAATAACTAACGTGACGTTTTTGTTCACTGCGACTACATTGAGTAAAGTATAAGTTATTATATTTATGCTCAAGTATTGTGATTTGTGAATATTACAATACCACCGTTTTTTTTTCTTTCGATTATTATTTCCTCAGGTATTTTTCCATGGGTAATTCTTCCTCATGTAATTTTTCCTCAATTCATTTAATTAATACAAGTCAGTTTTGTGTGTAAAAAAGTGTGAGACGTGTAGTAGATGCCGTGTACTCGGCGGTTCTAATACATTTGCATACTTTTAATAAATATATGCTGTTCTGAGTGCTTCAATTATACGTGTGGCGTTTTGTTTCCACTTCTCTTAAAACCGAGATTTATAAATTGATCATGCCCCACTTTTACGTACTTGGGAAATTGTTGTTGTCGACTAGTGCCGTCAGAGTCTGTAACGTGCATTACAGTAGAAGCTTACCATTATATATGTAGATAGGTCAAAGCCGGTTTAAACAACGCATTATATTTCGTGTTATTCATGATAGAGACGTATTTAGCAAGACCTCGAGCGTTCAAATACTAATACTTATTATTAAATATATTTTCGAGTTCCGAGATTCGTAATTTCATTGTACTAACCTTAGGTATTAGTATCATAACGCAATTTGAAATACCCAATATTCTGTGTTCAGTGTTGTCGTGAAGTTGTATTTATACTAACGACTTTAACATATTAATATCTCATGAAGTTAAAAAAGAATTAATTATATTCAGTTATTGGCAACAGTGATTGTTAACTATTATACTATATTTTACTATATACTTAAATGTTTGTTGATTTACGGTAAAATATTGTTTAGTGTTTTGCAACGTTCATTTGATATAACTTATGTATGCTAAAATTGCTTCTTAATAATACAAAATATACTTACCTTGACATTAGCTTTGAATTAACTATGAAGGTGATGTTTTCCTGGTCAATATATATAATATGTTTAATTTTTGGTAAGTTATGTCCATATTACCTAATAATATTATAATAATATTGTGTTATATTATGATATTATTAATACATCTATAATATTAAATATTTTAAATATAGAATATCAATACTTATCTTTAATGAAAAGTTATAAATTCAAAATCTAAATGTACAAGTATTGTTTCGAAAATAATAATTCGTCATATAATTATTCTCAGCTGTTGTTTGCACTCATTAATTCGATACATACAAATAATCGAAACCGTGATGTTCTATAGAGCTATACAATTTCCGGTTCGGAAAAATACTTCTGAAGAATCCCTTTTGACTCTTCAAATCTCTAATATAATGTAGCTCATATTGTAGAACATAATTAACTATTAATAATTATATGATAAATTAGAAACATTGTAGGTGTATCAAATACAAAATAAAAATAATAATAGAGAGAAAAAATGCAATTTAAATATTACATTACCTATTTTTAATCAATATCTTAAATTAAGGTTTACATAATTTGTTTATAAAATAAAACTGATTATTTATTTATATCATAACTTTTATGTCAATGGCTTATAATTTATTAATAGTATTGAGTGGCGTCTATTTCTTAGGGGAGTGTGCAAGGTGGTCATTTGCCGTTAAAAATTATAAAAATTATAATTTTCATAGCATTCGGATGGTGATTAGTGATTAAACGTTAATAAGAAACCAATGAATAGGTATTTTCTATTTTCTATTTATGAAGGAATTATAATTCAATTAAGTTATAATTAAGTAAGTACCGTGAAGATAATGTGACAATAATAATTAGTAAGTCATATTTATGGTTTATAAGTTGAGATTTCTCTGCTTGGATACGTAGTAGAATGTATTATGAATTACCATTATATTATGTCAATTTTTGAAATTGAAATCCTAAAAATAAAACAATAATCTTTAAAGTTGAATTAATAATTACTGACTGAAGATAATTCAATTTTATTAAATATTTTATTCTTTTCAGTTACTTTATGAGTATGAATTCATTTTCTAAATAGTTTTGTTTACTCATATTTTTAATGTTGTACTTTGGTTGTATAATATTATACTTATAAAATAATGAAAGTGGAGAAGTCCAATTTTTTTTTTTTTAATGTTATAGGCTATT